>CM046949.1:76828079-78028079 GCA_025698515.1 Gossypium sturtianum
TATATCCATAGTAAGGTTGCTTATTTCTTGCATGCGAGGCTTACTAAGCTATATAAGCTTACTCCGTTTATTTTCATGTTTTATAGTGTCTCCAAGCTAATCTTTCAGAATCGGAGATCGTCGGAGATTCGGATCACACTATCAAACTCTCATTTTAGGTATTAATGGTCTTAGCATTTTTGAAAGTATGGCATGTATAGGGACTTGGTCATTTTGTTATATGTGCCATTGGTAATGTGGCCAAATGTATTGGCTTATATTAGTTAATGATTTCATTTTTGTATATGGCCATGTAAGTTGGCTAATGTTGGTGTAACACACCTTACCCGTATTCGATGCCGAAGCAAGTGCGAGGCATTCCGGACTTAACATACTTAATCATGCAAAATCGGATCATATATTTCCATTCCAACTTAAAACTTTTCATTCGTTTTCATAATATCCCTATTATAGGCCTACGAGACCCAAAACATACATATCGGATGGCTCGAGGACTAAGCGAAAACTTACGAACATTTAGAATTTTTTCTCAAAAGCAGGGCCACAGCTCGTGTGAAAAGGAACATGCCGTGTATTGGGCGGGCCGTGTGGTCACACACGCCCATGTATCCCTAGTCTGTGCAGAGTTTATTTTTCATTTCAGACCTCTGAGGTTTTACAAGGCTGGCGGATGCCGTGTCTATGGCTGTGTCCCTCACGGGCATGACACGGCCGTGTCTTATCCGTGGGTGAAAACCTTGACATTTTGTTTATGGCGTCATCAAACATTTAGGGTCACATGCAGGTGTGCTAGCACTGTGTGATGAACTAAATTTTTTCGCAAATTAAGTGCACGGGGACACATGGCGAGCTACACGCCCGTAGGGCAGACCGTGTGTCACCACGGTCTGAACACTGCGCCGTGTGTCTGCAGTGTGGACAATTATAAGGCTATTTACAATCCCTTTTGCCACCACTGAAAGAATCCACATATGCCATTTCCAATCAAACTTAACATACTATTATTAGACATTTATTTGTCCATATTAAGAGCATTCATGCATCATTAATGACCATACAAATCATGTATACCCACACTTATACTTAGCCATCACATACACCTACACTACTATTCACATGTCACACTTCCCACACTTCAATTTCATATTATCATCCATTCCCTCTTAGATAAGCAAACTCATTCATGAGAGGCCTTATCATAAACTTATAACACATCCAATATTAGCCACATCACATGGCCTTATACAAAATGATGTATCAAATGACATAGACCACCTTCTTGGCCAAAAATTATGACACTTACAAAATAATCAAATTCCTATACATGCCATAATTCAATGTAAATCTCAATATACCAAAATGTGTAGATAGTGTGGGCGGTCCTCAAGCGATCTACGTATCCGGTGGCTTGGCGACACTATAAAGCAGGGGAAAGAGAATGGAGTAAGCTTTAGAAAGCTTAGTAAGTCTATATGTAGACAATGAACAACGTGCCACATACTTATCAATCAAAAACATTACATACTAATCAAGAACAATTCATATCCTAGTAGTTGTACTTACTCATTTCAAACCTTACCACATTCCAAATACATATCATAGACATTGCTTACAATTACATGCACTTATAACCACCGCACTTGTCACCACATTGTCACGTAATTTCACTTGATCAAATTTTCCCGATGAACACTTCGGAATAATCTGGATACATATACACACGGTGGTATCACACACGACCCACAAATAATAAGTAAATACGGTGAGTATCGAACCTGACCCACCAATAATAGTAAATCACGGTGGTATCGCACCACGACCCACAAATAATAGTAAATACGGATTGGTATCTTTACGACTCACCAATAATAAGTAAATCGATTGTTCATACGTACCCTTTTTCCTATTCCGAAGGTTCATCAGAGAATTTCCCCACTTCTCAGCGTTTCAATAGATATTAATAATATGCACTCACAATTCACATAAGACATTAATATGTAAAAACATAAATAAAAAGGATGTATCGTTTACATATAAACTTACCTCGATTCAAAATGTGTTAATTTGAAATTTAGTCAGAAACCTTGCCTTTTCACTCGGTCAAGGTCGATTCCACGTTCTTCTTGATCTATAATGACACACTTAGCTTATTTAATATACACATTATTCAAATCGGTCCAAAATCTTCCTATGGCTAAAATTTACAATTTAGCCCCTAACTTTCTCTCAATTTTACACTTTAGTCCTTAGGCTCGTAAAATGAAATGTGTTCATTTTCACACACCCATGCCTAGCCAATTCATATTCTCTCTTATAGCGACCCAAAATTTTAACTATTTTACATTTTATACACATTTTATTTTTTTGCAGATAAGTCCTTTTAATCAATTTCACCAAAATCATTTAGCAAAGTTGTTTATCACACTTCAACTTTCATATTCTACCACTAGACATCCAAAATACATGTATGTCATCCATGGGTAACATTTTAAACACAAGCTCTAGGTCAAAATAGTGGTAGAAATAGCTAGATAGAGCTACGAGGATTTCAAAAATCGAAGAACATCAAAAGCAGGCTAGGAGGTACTTACAATCAAGCTTGAAAGTGAAACAAAACCTAGCTATGGCTCCTTGAAAATTCGGCACTTAGGAAGAAGATGGACACCAATTTTGACTTTTTTTAGCTTTTTATTAGTTTATTTACCAAATGACCAAATTGCCATTCATTAATCATTTAGATATTTTATCCCTCTATGGGCATTTTATGTCAAGCTATAATATAATGGTCTAATTACCAACTAAGGACTCTCAATTTAAAAACCTATCTCAATCAAGTACCTTTATGGATTTTAATACACACTTTTCACCTATTGCAATTTAGTCAACTTATCAAATTGAACATCAACCAATAAAATTTCTCAACCAAAATTTCACACAAACATTCAATCACTCAATAAATACTAAAACTCAATTGGAATAAATATTTTAACCTCAAATTCATGGTTTTGAAACCAACATTACCATTTATGCCCTAATTGGCTGCTACAACTCTCCCCCTTTAGGGATTTTCGTCCTAGAAAATCTTACTAGTAAAGAGGTTTGGGTACTAATTTCTCATGGCTTCTTCTTGTTCCCACGTAGCCTCTTCTACACCATGCTTTTGCCACAACACTTTCACTAAGGCTACACTTTTATTCCTTAAGCTGCTTAACCTCTCGAGGCCAAAATCTTAGGTGGTTCCTCATCATAGGTTATATTCGGTCGTATCTCAATTTACATCGGAGGAATTACATGTGAAGGATCGAAACAATATCGTAAATAACATCGACACATGGAACACATTATTTATTCTCTCCAACTCCACTGGAAAAGCTAATCGATAAGCTACTGGTCCAATCCTTTCGATAACCTCATACGGCCCAATGAAACGCGGGCTCAACTTGCCCTTTCGGCCAAATCTCAAAATCTTTTTCCACGGAGATACCTTCAGAAACACTTTATCACCCACTTGAAACTCAATTTCTTTTCTTTTCAAATTCGCGTATGACTTTTGTCGGTCTGAAGCAGCTTTCAAACAATCACGGATTACTTTTACTTTCTCTTCGGTTTCTCTAACCAAATCAACTCCATGAATTTGCTTCTCGAGCTTGGTCAATCTGGAGGAGTTCGACACTTACGACCATACAATGCCTCATACGGTGCCATCTGTATACTCGACTGATAACTGTTGTTGTAGGCAAATTCAACAAAAGGTAGATATTTCTCTCAACTACCTTCAAATTCTAAAACACAACATCGGAGCATGTCTTCAAGAACTTGAATTACTCTTTCGAATTGACCGTCAGTTTGCGGATGGAAAGCGGTACTAAAATTCAATTTCGTACATAAGGCTTCTTGCAACTTTTTCCAAAATCTCGAAGTAAATCTCGGATCTCTATCTGAAATAATAGACATTGGCACCCCATGTAATCTCACAATTTTGGCAATATAATCTGGCTCAGCTAACTTATCAAGTGAGTAGTCGGTACGTACCGGTATAAAGTGAGCCGATTTCGTCAATCTATCAACCACAACCCAAATGACATCTTTCTTTTTCGGAGTCAGAGGCAAACCTGTCACAAAATCCATCGTGATTCTGTCCTATTTCCACTCGGGAACCATCACTTGCTGAAGTAAACCCGAAGGCACTGATGCTTTCAGTTTCACTTGTTGCGAGATCAAACACTTTGTCACAAACTCAGAGATGTCTCTTTTCATACCCGACCACCAATACAATTCAAATCATTATACATTTTTGTACTGTCGGATGTACTGACAAACAAACACTGTGTGCCTCGTGTAAAATTTTTCGAATCAAGTCATCATCTTTCAACACACTAACTCTATCACGAAACAAAAAACAATCATATGAACCAACCCGAAAATTAGAGTTACTTCCCGATTCACACTGAGCCCTCTTAGCTTGCATTCCACTATCATTCTTTTGAGCTTCACAAATCTGCTGAAGAAACAACGGTCTAGCCTTCAACTCGGACAATATAGAACCATCATCAGATAATGTCAAACTCGTACTCATAGCTCTTAAAGTATACAAGGATTTTCTACTCAAAGCATCCGGAACCACATTTGCCTTTCCGGGATGATATTCAATCACTAACTCATAATTTTTTAACAATTCGAGCCATCTCCGTTGTTGCAAATTCAATTCCTTTTGATTCATCAAATATTTAAAACTCTTGTGATCAGTAAAGATTCGGCATTTTCACCATACAAATAATGACGCCATATCTTCAAAGCAAAGACGATGGCGACCAATTCTAAATCGTGCGTCGGATAATTCTTTTCATGGTTTTAGCTATCTCGAGGCGTATGCTACTACTTTGCCTTCTTGCATCAATACACACCAAAGACCATTCAATGACGCATCACTTTGTAGATCACAAACTCTTTCCCCAACTCAGGTTGCACTATGCTGGTGCTTGATCAATTTCGCTTTCAACTTCTCAAAACTTTGCTTTGGCATTTTCAGTCCACTCGAACTTAACACTCTTTTGAAGCAACTTAGTCATAGGAGAAGCAATCATCGAGAACCCCTCGACAAAATGTCTATAATATCCAACTAAGCCCAAAAAGCTTCTAACCTTGGATCGTTAGTTGGCGGTTTCAATCAATAATCGCGAAATTTTGCTCGGATCAGCGAATACCATCACCTAAAACTATATGTCCCAATCGACTTCACAAAGCCAAAACTCACTTTTGCTTGAACTTAGCAAATAATTTCTCCTCTCGTTGAATCTACAATACCGTTCTTAAGTGTTAGGTATGCTCGGACTCATCTCGGGAATAAATCAATATATCATCTATGAACACTACCACAAACTTATCCAAATATAGCCGAAAAATTTGGTTCATCAAATCCATAAACATAGCTGGTGCATTAGTTAAGCCGAAAGGCATCACAAGAAATTCATAGTGTCCATACCTCGTTAGAGAAAAGTAGTTTTCGGCACATCAGATTCTTTTACTCTCAAGCGATAGTAGCGGGATCTCAAATCTATCTTTGAGAAACTTTGTTGCTCCCTTCAATTTATCGAACAAATCATCAATTCTCGGCAATAGATACTTGTTCTTTATGGTCACCTTGTTGAGCTATCGATAATCAATACAAAGTCTCATAGATCAGTCCTTTTTCTTCACAAACAATGCAGGAGCACCCCAAGGAGAAAAACTCGGTCTCACAAAACCTTATCTGTCAACTCTTGCAAGCTGAGCTTTTAATTCTTTCAATTCGATGGAGCCATTCTATACGGAGCAATCGAGATCGGTGCGGTCGAGGCAATAGATCAATGGCAAATTCAATCTCTCTGTCGGAGTAACCGGGCAATTCTTACGGAAACACATCGGAAATTCACGGACTCACGGCGCGATTCAAGCCCGACACGGACATCTCGGTATTCAACACATAAGCAAGATAAGCTTCACACCCTTTTCTCATGTATTTACGGCGGACATATGCGAAATCACCACGAGCATCTTATTTGAGTCATCTGTTTTCAACCCAAAGAATCTCACCATTTTCACATTTCAACTCAAGAGTTTTACGTCTACAATTTACCTTGGCATCATGTAATGTCAACCAATCCATGCCCAAAATAACATCAAACTCGTCAAATGGAAACAACATCAAATTAGCGAGGAAAATAGTGACCTTGAATCGTCAAAGGACAATTCTTGCAAACCTTATCAACTAACACATACTTGCCTAAACGGTTTGACACTTTAATCACACTTTTAGTCAATTCAACAGGCAATTTCTTACTATTTACCAAATTCACACAAATATAAGAATGAGTGGATTCGGGGTCAATTAATGCAACAACATTAGTATCATAAATAGAGAATGTACCCGTAATCACATCGGCGGATGATGCATCCTGACAAGCTCGTATGGCATAAGCTCTAGCAGGTGCTCTCGTTTCTGACCTTGCAGCTGAATCCTTCACTATACTTTTACTACTAGCTCCACTTTCGGCATTTTGTGGAGGTCTACCTCTGTAGCAGTGTTACTCAGTCTAACACTCTGAAGTTTCTCTTCTTCAATGTTCTCAGGACAGTCTCTGATAAAATGTTCTCGAGAACCACACTTGTAGCAAGCTCAGTTGTTTCTCAAACACTCTCCGATATGTTATCTACCACAATTCTGACACTTGGGTTTATTAGACTTCAAATTACCCACACTTGCCATCGAAGTAACTTGAACTCTAGAGCCTAAATACGTTTTATCACGATCTCGGTGTGAATACCCAGCTAAAACTGTCATCCGAGGATTTGTTTCTTTGGACCTCTTTGATTGGGATTGGAACAACTTACTCATTGGCCTCTTTCTTGCATCTCGAGCCTCAATCATAGCTTTTCCCTTTTCTTTATTCAGCTCTTCAGCATTCAAAGCTCTATCGACCAATACCACGAATTCTTTCAACTCTAAGATCCCAACTACCAATCTAATATTCTCGTTTAGCCCATCTTCGAATCTCTTGCACATAATAGCTTGTAGACACACACTATTGAGCATACTTCTTTGAGTCTAACAAATTCACATTCATACCACACTTGCAGACATTTTGCCTTGCTTAAATTCGAGGAACTCTTTTGTTTACGATCGATGAACCATTGACTTATATATTTCTTTGAAACTCCTCTAAGAAGAAATCCCATGTCACTCTCTCTTCGAACTACTGAGATATCGACATCCTCACACGGTGATATGCCGAGTCCCTCATTAATGATACAGCACATTTTAAGCATTCTTGGGCATGCAAGAAAGTTCGTCAAATACCCGTATAGAATTCTCAAGCCAAAACTCTACTTTCTCGGGATCATCATCTATGTTGGCTCTAAATTATTCGGCTCCTTATTTTCGTATCTTATCAACTGGGAGTTTAATCAATCTTATCAAATCAATACCTTGAGAGATACGGGGACTAATCATTGTAAATTAGAGTTTTAAAATTTATAAAAGAATGATCGAACCTGGAAACCAACTCTGACAACGATTAAAGGCAAGTGCACCTATCGAATAGTAGTATAGTTTAGGCAAGACCGGATTGTCGAACCCAAAGGAACTAAAAGTACTAATACTCACCGTCTTTTTATTATTTAGCCTTAATATAAAGTGATGATTGTTTAAACTAAAACTAATCTACTTACTAAGCTAAGGACGCAAAGACAAAAAGAATGAATTAGGAAATAACTTTTGAGAAAACTCGGTTGACTCAAATGATACCCATAGGAAAAATCCACCTAGACTTCACTTGTTATCTAACCTTGAACCATATGATTTATTTACTTAGTTTGATCCGTGAGACTCCTAATGTATATTAAACCCTCTCTCGAGGCGAATAACGTCTAACCCTAGGTTAATTAGTGGAACTCTTGTTAAACTTATAATAACCCCTAGAATAGCGATAAATCGATCTGTGTACTCCCATATTAGGTTTCACCTAATCAGGCAAAATCTCGTCACCCTATCTCTAGGCGTGCGATCAACTCCAGCTTAATTATGTTGGATCTACTCTTAGGCGGGGTCTATTCCTCCTCCACCTAAGCACATTAGATTTGGATTAAGTTCACACAATTAAGAACAAACTAAGTTATTATCATATAATTCAAAAAATCAAATAACAAGATTCCTCATAGGTTTCATCCCCTGCCCGGGTATCAGAAGGTTTAGTTCATAACAATAAAAGATGACATCTCAAGAGAAAAGATAAAACAAAACATAAGAAATCCTAAAACCCCGAAGGAATTGAAGAGGAGATCCTCCGTCTTGAGTAGAATGCAGCGTCTTGAGATGGATCAAGCTGGATATCTTGAGTGATTCCCACAAATCGACCTTTTAGGCAGCTTGGCCTAGCTCTCCACCCCCTTTTCGGCTAGTACCTAGGGTGTATTTATAGGCTTTTGAAACACGCTTCTTTCTGCCTAAGTATCCTTTCCTGAATGAAATTGCTCTTCTCCACGGCAAAGGCACGGCCATGGCACAAGCCCGTGTAAATTGTGGCCAAGCCGTGTTCAACACTGTTGAATGAGGCACGGCCGTGTGAGTCATGGTAAGGCCGTGTTCTAGTAGGAATGGTGGCACGGCCGTGTGGCTTGAAGTCCAGGCCATGCTGATTTCGTGGCTTGGCCCAATTTGGTCCGTTTTAATCCCGTTTCTCATTCTTTTCATCACCGGGTGCTTTCTTGAGTATAAGACATGAAAAGAAAGGATTAAGAGCACCTTTTTACATAAATTGGGGCTTAAATCATCCAAAAGCATACTAAATGTGGGCTTAGAATATGTTACTTTTACGGTTGATCAAATACACCCACACTTAAGCTTTTGCTTGTCCTCAAGCAAAATTCTCAACTTACAATTAAAACGAACTTTCCTCAATTCATAATAGTCATTGATAGTGTCTCATCATAATTCATAGGTAATTTATACATGGATAATTCAATTCAAAGTGTCCTAAAAATTCAAGCGAGTATAAGTCATAGATTTTGTAGCTCGAAAACATAGGTGTCTCCTTATCTAGATAATTACCTTTAATTTGAAATCGACAAGGATTGACATCCTTACAAAAGATTCACTCAAATCACTCAAAGTGTTTAAGGTTCACAATTAGGCACTCAAGGTCGAACATGAAGAGTTAATCCCATAGGCTTGCATGAAAATCAAATCTCCACCAACTGAAATATGAGATGAAAACACAAATCAAAAGGTCTTTGTTAGGGTTGTAGCAGGCTAGGGTTAAGGTATGGAGTAAGGTGAATTAGAGGTTAGAATCGAGATTGAATTGACAAATTACCTAACTAAGAACTAATGAACTAATAATAATTACATCAATTGAAAACTAATAGTACTTAATAATACGAGCTTCTTCTTTGATATTTGGAATTTATGTATAAGCTCATTTAATCACATAACTAATAATTAATAATGGATATACTTCTTACTTTTTTTTTAAGAACAATCATAAATACATAATTACTAAAATAAAAACATAGTTAGGCTATTAATCAAATCAAATCTCGATATAAGGGTAGTCAAAAGGAATGGTGATAACAAAAACAAAGGGGTTAGGTTAATATTAGTGGTTATGTCAATAAATAGGGTAGTTAAGATTAAAAGGGGTTCACTAGGGGTTAATTTGTGAAGGTAGGATTTTAGTGGAGTAAGTGGGTTAAAACCTAGGTGCCTTCATCATCTCTGTATATCAAATCATAGGTGTGGTCTCGACATGTATAATCGATGCAAGTTCTAGAATAACAAATCAATGTTGTGGACTCATAATCAATAAAGTGAGCAAGAAAAAGAATATATGCTTTATAAGGCTAAAAAACTCAAAAAATTTATGGGTATTTTAATGTCAACCTCGTAAATTTCAAACTTCAAGATAATATTTAAACTCAGTTTGACAACCTAGCAAATTTTTAATTTCTGAAAAATAGACTTATCATGCTTGATTCTCTAGTATTCTTAGAATTTAATTATCAATGCACAATTATCAATGACTTAATCTAAAACATATCAATAAAAATCATAAATCATCAAAATTTCATCCTAATTAGTAATATGAGTAATTTACTTTCAAACAAGACTAAATTCGGGGATTTAAGTTAGGTATCTTTTAGGTTGTTCACCCCCACACTTGAGATGTACATTGCCCTCAATGTACAAAAATATATAATAACCTTGTAATAAAATCATCGGATATGGGGAGAAGTGAAAACTTCTTAAATTTTGGATGATTCCTTGAGAAGAGATTGTGCCTTTGGTGGTGGTGATGGGGTACATGCGGATGACGAACTGCGCTAGATGAAGAAATTGGGAGTCTCATGCAGGATTAGCCAAGAAATCTAAAGAAACCTTAATAATATACTAATAATATAATTAAAGACAAGAAAGATAAAAGAGAAGGAGACTAAGAAGGAAAATAAACTAAGTTTAAAAGATAAAGGGCACGAGAATCCTTATGGTAGATGGTTCGAGAGGTTGGTGTGACTTTGAAGGTAGTGGAGTTGTTGGTGATGGTGGAAGTGGCGTGATTCCCAAGCGGCCTTAAGAACCTAAGAACAAGAAATTAAAATAAAATAAAATAAATTAAGTAGAAGAGAAGTAAAGATAAAGGAAATAAAGGAGAAGATAAAAATAAAAGAAACAGATAATTGGTCTCAAAGACCCTTGGCTTGTTGTTTGGATGAAGTTTCGGCATGAACTCATGTGAATCGATCTCCTTTGAGGAGGCGTGATTGGCCTTTTACGCTTCCTTGCCATGGATATGATATTTTTGTGGCTCAAGAGTCTAAGGATTTATTAGGAAAAGGAAAAAGAAAGAGGAGAAAAGAAAGAAAGAAAGAAAGAAAGAAAAAGAAAGTAGAAGAAAGAAAGAAAGTGGGTTAAGAAGAGAAAGGAGAAGGGTATGGTGTTTAAATAAACTTTCAGATCTGATAGTTTCCCACGCTTGTGGGTTGAGGGTGTGTCAATTCACACGCCGCCTCATGCAGCCGTGCTCTAGAGGCGTGTTGGTTCCCCATGCTCGTGTCTAGCTTTGTGTTCGACAAGTTGGTATATTGCGCGGTTTATCAGGACACACGGCGTGTTCGGCCCGTGGTTGGCAAGTCGGTAGCCTCACACGGTAGTAAAGCACGGCCGTGCCACTTTGTCGGTTCTCGTGGGGTAGTAGTTGGGTCCATGATTCTGAAAATCTGTTTTGCCACGACATGTACCTTCTGCGCTATGTTAGTTCAAGCGTCGGAGTACCCGCGTACGGCGGCGAGGAGTCGTGTGTAGGCGCGTGTGGCACAGGATTTCGCACTTGGTTAGTTGGTTGTTAGTTGCTAAAAAGGAAGATAAAAGGAAAATTAAGATAAACTAAATATAGAAAAAAAACTAGTATTAGTGCTCGGGTTGCCTCTCAGATAAGCGCTCGTTTATAGTCTTAAGCTAGACTCTCTTCTCATTTGCATCTTTAGGGTGGTTTGAGGAGTTGGAAGTCCTTCCTCATGTTATTATCTGTATCCTCGTGAAAAAATTTAAGTCGAGATGTGTTTATAGTAAAAGTACCAAAAGTAGGATTACTTACCTCATTTGTTCCATGTGGGAAAACCTTTGGTTACCTTAAAAGATATTTCTTTGTTTGTGCGAGAGTCGGATGAGATATTCTAGGATTTTACGATCTAATGATTACTTGGTCCCTATTTTGAAGTGATTTGTTGTTCCTATTAGCTCTTTTAGGGGCTCCTTTGGTTTTATCTCGTGTGGTTCTTCATCGTGTATCCTAATTTCTCCTTGAAGTGTGTCTTCCACTCGTCTAGATCATCAGGCTGAATCCCTCGATCTTTATGAGTTATTTATTTGTTGGCATGGGGTTTAGGATCGGGTTGATTGTATTCTTTGGTGGTGCTTCCTGAAAATAAGGGTTAATCAAATGGTTATTAGTAGAATTTATGTTCTCACCTTGATTACTCGATGTTCTAGCCAAGTCGAGAGCCTTGATGATGGTATTTGTCTCATTACCTACACAAAGTATGAGTTCTCTGCATCAACATCAATTTTAGTCTGTGATCGCTAAAAAAGGGTCTTCCTAAGATTAGGGGATCGAATTATCCTCATCCATGTCTAAGACAACAAAGTCTCTTTGGGAAAGCGAATCTATCGATTTTCACAAGAACATCTTCGATAATACCCCAAGGAATTCTACTTGATTTTATCGGCTAATTGAATGCTCATCCTAGTTTGTTTAGGTTTCCCTAGACCTAATTGTTTAAACAATTTATAAGGCATGACATTTATGCTTGCCCCTAAATCGTGACGCATTATCAACAGTTAGTCTACCAATTAAACATGGAATTGTAAAACTCCACTGGATCTTTTAGCTTTTGTGGTAGCCTATTTTGGAGAATTGCTTTGAGCACTTTGCATTAAGTTCCACATGTGACGACTCATCTAACTTCCGTTTGTTTTGAAGCTCTTTTAAAAATTTCCTAGAACACGGCATCTGCGAGTGAGCTTCAAGTAATGGTAAGTTAATATGTAATTTCTTTAAGAGTTTAAGAAACTTACCAGAATTGTTCTTACGTGTCGTCTCTTCTTAATGCCTCGGGGTAAGGTACGACGGTTGGTACTCCTTGATTACGGTTTTGGCTTGTCTTGTGTTACATCAACATTACCTTTTTCTACCTCGTTTCCTTGTGTTGGGTGGGTTCGTCTACTTCTTACGCTTTCTTAAGTTTATTATGGCTTAGATTTGCTCATTTGGATTAATTTGGTATTACTCGGTAGACGCCCTTGCCGTCGTTCGGATAATAGCTTTGTAATTTCTCCGACTAATTGGGTAATTTCCCGATTGCCTTTGTAAGTCCTCCAACTTGGTTCTCGATCTTTTTGATCGATGTTTGTTGAGTGTCGAGTGTTACCTCATTTTTTTGGAGACGGGCTTACGTGGATGCTATGAATTTGTTCAACATCTCTTCAAGACTGGCTTCTTTTCTTGTGGATAGAAGTGATTTTGGAAATTTTGAGGAGGTTGTAGTCTTTGATTTCCTTGTCCTCCCGGGAAAAATTTGGGTGGTTCCTCCAACTGGATTATAGTTATTACTATATGGGTTATTATTAGATCTGAAATTGTTACCTATATAGTTCATATGTTAGCTCTCTGTGCTGGTTGGTAGGGTGGGTACTCGAGAATTTGCCACAGTTCCACTTGCGTCGCCTTTGCATGACTAGATGTACTGCAAAGAACACAAACTATCAATCTTCTTATTCATCAATTCTACGATTTGATAGCATGGTTCTTTGCGTTGAGGTTGTAAACTCCATTTGTTTTTGTTGGCCTTGTTCTTGTAACTTGCCAGCGATAGTTATTCAAAGCGACATCTCTTCAATATACTTGTAAGTTTGCCTCGGGAGTTCTATTATTGAGGGTTCCACTGGCGATTTGAATCAATTAATTGCCTCGTTGAAGGATTCACACCGTTATAAAAGTTTGGACTTGGAGCCACAAAGGTAAACCATGGTGCGGACACCTTCTCAAGAGATCATTATATCTCTCCTATGCATCGTATAATGTCTCTAAATCCATCTGCACAAAGAAGAGATATCATTACGTAATTTGGCCATTTTGGCGGTGGGAAATATTTTAATAAAAAATTCGGTCAATTGTTCCCATGTAGTGATTGACCCTCGTAGTAATGAGTTTAACCTTTATTTAGCTTTATTCTTTAATGAAAAGGAAATAACCAAAGGCGTATGGCATCATCGAAACGCCATTTATTTTGAAGGTATCACAGAACTCTAAAAAATTAGCTATATGAGTGTTTGGATCTTCGTCTGTAAACCATCAAATTGAACAAGCTGTTGAATCATTTGTATAGTGTTAGGCTTTAATTCAAAATTATTAGCGATTATAGCGAGGCCTAACAATACTAGATTCGGCTCTGTTAAATGAGGTTTAGCATAATCAAACATAGTACGAGGAGCATTATTTTCTCCCACATCTTATGGTGGAAGATTATTTTCGTCCATCCCTTGATAGGATTGGATCTGTCTTCTCGCTCTCCTTGGTAATTTAGGGCTCGCCTAATTTCTCTGCGATTTCTTTGGCGGTAGCTTCAATATCACTGTTGTTGTATTCTAAAAGGTCTTCTCGGGTTCCTTCTAGTCATAAACTAGAGGTACTGCTAGGAAAAGAAAGAAAGAAAGTTTAGCAAATTTAAAAATAAAAATAAATTGCGAAAAATAAAAATAATGGCTAAAGTAATAAAAATAGAGTTTTCTTAATATTTTAGTTCCCAAACATGGCTTAAAAACTTGATCATTTGTAAATCGAGTTTTAAAATTTATAAAAGAATGATTGAACACTGGAAACCAACTCGACAATGATTAAAGGCAAGTGCACCTATCGAACAATAGTATAGTTTAGGCAAGGCCGGATTATCGAACCCAAAGGAACTAAAAGTACTAATACTCACCGTCTTTTATTATTTAGCCTTAATATAAAGTGATGATTGTTTAAACTAAAACTAATCTACTTACTAAGCGAAGAGCGCAAAGACAAAAAGAATGAATTCGGGAAATAACTATTGGGAAAACTCGGTTGACTCAAACAATACCCTTAGGAAAAATCCACCTAGACTTAAGCTTGTTATCTAACCTTGAACTATATGATTTATTTACTTAGTTTGATGCGTGAGACTCCCTAACGTATATTAAACCCTCTCTCAAAGGCGAATAACGTCTAACCCTAGGTTAAATAGTGGAACTCTCATTCGCTTATAATAACCCCCTAGAATAGCAGTAAATCGATCTATGGACTCCCATATTAGGTTTCACCCTAATCCGATAAAATCTCGTCACCCTATCTCTAGGCGTGCGATCAACTCCGCTTAATTATGTTGGATCTACTCTTAGGCAGGGTCTATTCCTCCTCCACCTAAGCACATTAGATTTGGATTAAGTTCACACAATTAAGAACAAACTAAGTTATTATCATATAATTCAAAAAATCAAATAAAAAGATTCCTCATAGGTTTCATCCCCTTCGGGTATCTGAAGGTTTAGTTCATAACAATAAAAGACAACATCTCAATAGAAAAGATAAAACAAAACATAAGAAATCCCTAAAACCCCCTGAAGGAATTGAAGAGGAGATCCTCCGTCTTGAGTAGAATTCGGCTTCTTGAGATGGATCAGCGGCTATCTTGAGTGATTCCCACAAATCTGACCTTTTCAGCTTGGCTTCTTGGCCTAGCTTTCCGCCCCCCTTTCAGCTGGTACCTAGGGTGTATTTATAGGCTTTTGAAACACGTTTCTTTCTCCTTAAGTATCCTTTCTCGAATGAAATTGCTCTTCTCCACGGCGGAGAGCACGGCCATAGCTGCGCGCGTGTAAATCGTGGACGGTAGTGTTCGACAATGTTGAATGAGGCACGGCCATGTAAGTCGTGGTAAGGCCGTGTTCTAGTAGGAATGGTAGCAACTGTAGTGTGGCTTGAAGTCCGGCCGTCTTGATTTCGTGGCTTAGCCCAATTTGGTCCGTTTTAAGCTTTGTTTCTCGTTCTTTTCGTCATCGGGTGCTTTCACGAGTATAAGACATGAAAAGAAAGGATTAAGAGCACCTTTTTACATAAATTGGGGCTTAAATCATCCAAAAGCATACTAAATGTGGGCTTAGAATATGTTACTTTTACGGTTTATCAGGGACCAGCTGAGGTATGGGAGGGGGTGGAGGAGGTTGAGCATTAGGATTTGCTCGAACAAATTTAGTATACCAATTACTCATCATATGGAGAAAGGCTTCCCGAGCCTCCTCTCCCTGACCCAAGGTCTCAGGTCTACTTTCTACTGGCGAGGTCCCTTGCACAGGAGCTGGCGCATTACTTGCAGCATCATCAGCAGCAGCTCGGTCGGGATCCAGTTTACTATATGAAAACACAGTTTGAAATTGTCAGGAATCACCACACCATCATAATATATTTATGGCATGTATAGCTAGACTCTCACACACGCTACGGTAGTCTGAGAACCGACTAAACCATAGCTCTGATACCACTAAAATGTAACACCCCTTACCCGTATTCGATGCCGAAATCGGGTATGAGGCGATACGGACTTAACATACTTAATCATACAAAATCGGATCATAAATTTCCATTCCAACTTAAATCTTTTCATTCGTTTTCATAATGTCCCTATTATGGGCCTACGAGACACAAAAGATACATATCGGATGGCTCAGGACTAAATCAAAAACTTACGAACATTTAGAAATTTTTTGCTCAAAACAGGGCCACACGCCCGTGTGAAAAGGAACACGCCCGTGTGGGCAGGCCGTGTGGTCACACACGTCCATGTCCCTAGTCCGTGCGGATTTTATTTTTCATTTCAAACCTACAAAGGGTTTTTACATGGCTTTGTGCGGCGCGCGTGTCTATGGCCCATGTCCTTCACTGCGGCCATGACACGCTCGTGTCTTTTCCCGTGTGTGAAAACCTTGACATTACATTTATGACATCATCAAACATTTAGGGTCACGGTGAGTTACGCGCCCGTGTGCTGGCCGTGTGACGAACTAAATTTTTCGCCAATTAAGTGCGAGGACACACGTCCGGGCTACTGCGCCCATGAGGCGGATCGTGTGTCACACACGGTCTAGAACCTGCGCGTGTGTGTCTACGTGTGGACAATTAAAGGCTATTTACCAAGCCTTTTGCCACCTGAAAAGAATCCACACTTATGCCATTTCCAATCAAACTTAACATACTATTATTAGATATTTATTTGTCCACATTAAGAGCATTCATGCATCATTAATGACCATACTAAATCATGTATACCCACAATTATACTTAGCCATCGGACATACACCTACACAACTATTCACATGTCACACTTCCCACACTTCAATTTCATATTATCATTCATTCCCTCTTAGATAAGCAAACTCATTCATGAGAGGCCTTATCATAAACTTATAACACATCCAATATTAGCCACATCACATGGCCTTATACAAAATGATGTATCAAATGGCATAGACCACCTTCTTGGCCAAACAATTATGACACTTACAAAATAACCAAATTCCTATACATGCCATAATTCAATGTAAATCTCAATATACCAAAATGTGTAGATAGTGTGGATGGTCCTCAGCGATCTCAGTATCCCCGAGCTAGCTTAGCAACACTATAAAATAGGGGAAAGGAGAAGGGAGTAAGCTTTAAGCTTAGTAAGTCTATATGTAGACAATGAGCATCATACCACATACTTATCAATCGAAAACATTACATACTAATTAAGAACAATTGGATCCTAGTAGTTGTACTTACTCATTTCAAACCTTACCACATTCCAAATACATATCATAGACATTGCTTACAATTACATGCACTTATAATCCTACACTTGTCACTACATTTGTCACACAAAATTTCACTTGATTAAATTTTCCGATGAACATTCGAAATAATACCGGATACATATATACGGTGGTATCGCACTGACCCACCAATAATAGTAAATACGGTGGTATCGCACCTGACCCACCAATAATAGTAAAAGCGGTGGTATCGCACCACGACCCGCCAATAATAGTAAATACGGTGGTATACTTTGACTCACCAATAATAGTAAATACGGTGTTCATCCGTACCCTTTTTCCCTATTCAAAGGTTCATCAGAGAATTTCGCCACTTCTCAACGTTTCAATAGGTATTAATAATATGCACTCACAATTCACATAAGACATTAATATGTAAAAACATAAATAAAAAGGATGTATCATTTACATATAAACTTACCTTGATAACAAATGTGTTAATTTGCAATTTAGTCTGAAACCTTACCTTTTCCTCGGTCAAGGTCGATTCCACGTTCTTCTTGATCTATAATGACACACTTAGCTTATTTAATAGACACATTATTCAAATCGGTCAAAATCTTCCTATGGCTAAAATTTACAATTTAGCCCCTAACTTTCTCAATTTTTACACTTTAGTCCCTAGGCTCGTAAAATGAAATGTGTTCATTTTTCACACACCCAATCCTATCCGATTCATATTCTCTCTTATAGCAGCCCAAAATTTTAAGTATTTTACATTTTATACACTTGTTATTTCATCTTTTGGAAATAAGTCCTTTTTATCAATTTCACCAAAAATCATCTAGCAAAAGTTGTTTATCACACTTCAAACTTTCATATTCTACCACTAGGCATCAAAATACATGTATGTCATCCATGGGTAAAATTTTAAACACAAGCTCTAGCTCAAAATAGTGGTAGAAATAGCTCGATCGAGCTACGAGGATTTCAAAAATACGAAGAACATCAAACACGAGGCTAGGAGGTACTTACAATCAAGCTTGAAAGTGAAACAAAACCCTAGCTATGTATCCTTGCAAATTTTGGCACTTAGGGAAGAAGATGGACACCAATTTTGACTTCTTTTCCTTTTTATTAGTTTATTTACTAAATGACCAAATTGCCCTTCTTTAATCCGTTAGATATTTTATCCCTCTATGGGCATTTTATGTCCAAGCTATGATATAATGGTCTAATTACCAACTAAGGACTCTCAATTTAAAAACCTATCTCAATCAAGTACCTCTATGGATTTTAATACACACCTTTCACCTATTGCAATTTAGTCCAACTTATCAAATTGAACATCGAACCAATAAAATTTCTCAACCAAAATTTCACACAAACATTCAATCACTCAATAAATACTAAAACTCAATCAGAATAAATATTTTGACCTCGAATTCATGGTTTGAAACCCCTTTATTTCGTTTATGCCCTAATTAAATTTACACTCTGATTGGTTATGAGTATATTCATATGTTGATACCATTCATGATTATGGAATCTTGCATGATCTATGTTGATAAATTATGATGTTAAAGCATCTTAACTGTTAGCATGTGGATGTGATGTTAATACCTTGGTTGTGGACGTTTTGGTTGCCAAAGTATGCTATGAATTGTGTCATTGAATTGGTGTAAGTGTAGGTGTAAATGAGGGTGGAAAATGGCTTGGTAAATAGCCTTATTTTTATCCACACAGGTAGACATACGGGCGTGTGTGAGACACGGTATGCCCCACGGGCATGTGTTTCAGCCGTGTGTACCCTGCACCTTAATTGTTGAAAAATAGAATGTCCATAATTGAGCACACGGACAAAGACACGGGCGTGTGTCTCAACTGTGTGTGCTACACGGCCTAGAACACAGGCGTGTATCTTGGCAGTGTGAAACTTGCACTTAATTCAAATTAAATTAATTTACCACATGGCCTAGCACATGGGCGTGTGGCACGGTCGTGTGGCACAAGTCAGACAGAACTCTATTTTGAACACGAATTGAAGCACGGGCGTGTCCCAGGGTCACAGGGGCGTGTCCTTTGGTCCACACGAGCGTGTGAGCTCTACTTCTAGTAAAAATTTTCTAAGTTTTGTAAAAATTTCCTGAGTTCTTGGTTTAGTCCCAAACCACTTCTAAAGTATGTTTTGGGCCTCATAGGCTCGAAATAGGGACTTCATGATCGAATATGAATGGTTTTAATTTGGACGCAAATTTATGACTCGAAATTGTGTGAATGCTTGTGTTGTAAGTCCGGTAATGCCTCGTACCCTATTCCAGCTTTGAATACGGGTAAGGGGTGTTACATTTAGTGGTATCACGACTACGATTTAGTCAGTTCTCGGACTAACGTAGCGTGTGAAAGAGTCTAACTATACATGCCATATATGAATTTTGATAGTGTGGCGTCTCTTGACAATTTAAACTATGTTTTCATATAGTAAATGGATCCCGTGAGAAGTGGTGATGGCGTTGAAAGTAATATGCCGGCTTCCGCCCAAGGACCGCACCATCGAAAGTAGACTGTGACAATTGGTCAAGGAGGAGAGGCTAGGGAAGCCTTCTTCCAAAGATTAAATGAGTTGCTTGCTGAGTTTGTTCAGATAAATCCAGCCACCCAACAGCCTCCACCCCCACCTAACCCTCAATCAGTTCCCGTAGCTTCTCAAGGTGTAGAAATGGTAAGACTGAACAAGCCTCCAGTCGATAAGATTTAAAAGTAAAGGGCTGAAGAATTTAGAGCAAATGTCGATGATGATCCGAGAGGGCTGAATTACGGCTTGAGAACTCTATCAGGGTATTTAATGAGCTTTCTTGCACAGGAAGAGTGCTTGAAATGTGCTATATCACTCCTGAGGGATTCGACATATCATTGGTGGAACACTTTAGTATCGGTAGTACCAAGGGAAAGAGTTACTTGGGACTTCTTCCAAGAGGAGTTGAGAAGAAATATATCATCAAGCGGTTTATTGATCGAAGCGCAAAGAGTTCTTGAAAAGTTGAAACAAGGTCAAATATGATGTGGTTGAATCTGAGCGAGAGTTTGTTAGACTTAGTAAGTATGCTCAGGAATGCGTTTCAACAGAGGCTATCATGTGTAAGAGATTCGAAGATGGTTTGAATGAGGATATCAGACTAATAGTTGGGATTCTAGAACCTGAAAGAATTTGTTGTGCTAGTTGAATGAGCTTGCAAAAGTAGAAGAGTTGAGCAAAAAAAGAGAAAAGCTGAGTTTGAGGCTAAAGACTCGAGAAAGAGGCCAATGAATAAGTCATTTCAGTCTTCGTAAAAGAAATTGAGGGATATGCATACTCGTTTGAATGCTTCAGCTGGGTATCCCAATATGGGTGGTGGGAAATAATATTCGAGTTCTAAGGCCCAAACTAAGTCTATAGCGAGTGTTGGTAACGCCAGGTCTAATAAGCCTGAATGCCAACACTATGGTAGGTGACACACAGTGAATGTAGGATGAAAAACCGGGCTTATTTTAAATGTGGCTCCCAAGATCACTTCATTGAGATTACCACGAAATACGGAAATGGGACTAGTAGCAGAGGAGGTGTATCCAAGGATTAAACTATGAGATCGAAGCTAGAGCACTGCTAGAGCTTATGCCATTCGTCTTTCGCGAGGATCGTCCTCCGATGTGATCACTGGTACATTTTCTTTTTATGATACTAATGTAGTTGCATTAATTGATCTGGATCGACTCATTCCTATATTTGCGAGGAATTTGGTATCTAGTAAGAATTTACTGCTTGAGTCTCTCGAGTTTTTAATTAAGGTGTCGAACTCTTTAGGCAAATATGTATTAGTCGATAAAGTTTGCAAGGGTTGTCTTTTGATGATTCAGGGTCACTGTTTTCTGGCTGACTTAATGCTTTTGCCATTTGATGAATTTGATGTGATTCTTGGAATGGATTGGTTGACACTACATGATGTAGTAGTGAGTTGTAGATGAAAAGTTACTGATTTGAAATGTCAAAATAATGAAATTCTTCGGGTTAAATCAGATGAGTCGGGTGAATTGCCTGTTGTGATTTCATCTATGTTGGCTCAGAGGTATGTAAGAAAGGGTTGTGAAGCATTTCTTGCGTATGTATTGAATACGAAAGTGTTTGAATTGAAGATTGAATCGGTACCGGTAGTTTGTGAATATTCGAATGTGTTCCCAGAAGAGTTGCTAGGGTTACCACCGGTCAGAGAGGTGGAGTTTGCTATTGACTTGGTACTGGGGACTGCACCGATATCGATTGCTCCGTATAGAATGGCTCCGACCGAATTGAAGGAATTGAAGTCTCGATTACAAGAGTTGTGAGATAAGGGTTTTGCAAGGTGAGTTTTTTTCCAGGGTGCACCAAAATTATTCGTCAAGAAGAAAAGCGTATCCATGAGACTTTGTATCGATTATCGTCAGCTCAACAAGGTTATGATAAAGAACAAGTGTCCCTTACCAAAGATTGATGATTTGTTCGATCAGTTGAAAGGGGCAACAGTATTTTTGAAGATAGATTTGAGATCCGGCTATTATCAGCTGAGAATTAAAGACTCAGATGTGCCAAAAATCGCGTTCAGAACGAGGTATAGGCATTATAAATTTCTTGTTATGCCTTTTGGATTAACTAATGCTCCTGTTGTTTTTATGGATTTGATGAACTGGATCTTCCGATCGTATGTGGATAAGTTCATGTTTGTATTTATTGATGACATTTTGATTTATTCTCGGGATGAGTCTGAGCATGCCGAACATTTAATAATTGTGTTGCAGACTTTGAGAGATAAGAAATTGTTTGCTAAGTTTAGCAAAAGTGAGTTTTGGCTTCGAAAAGTCAGATTTTTGGGACATATTGTTTCAGGAGATGGTATTCGAGTTGATCAGAGTAAGATTTCAGCAATTATTGATTGGAAGCCGCCGAGAAATGTATCAGAGGTTAGAAGCTTTTTGGGCTTAGCAGGCTACTATCAGCGATTTGTTAAGGGTTTTTCGATAATCGCTACTCCTATGACTAAAGTTGTTGCAAAAAGATATTAAGTTTGAATGGTCGGAAAAATGTCGCAAAGCTTTGAGAAGTTGAAAGCATTATTGGTCGAGGCGTCGGTTTTAGTGCAACTGAGCGGGAAAAGAATTTGTGATTTATAGTGATGCATCTTTGAATGGATTAGGATATGTGTTGATGCAAGAGGGCAAGGTGATAGGCTATGCCTCGAGGCAGTTGAAACCGCATGAGAATAATTATCCGATGCACGATCTAGAATTGTTTTGCCATAGTGTTTGCTTTGAAGATTTGGAGACATCATTTGTATGGTGAGAAATGTCATGTCTTTTCGGATCATAAAAGTTTAAAGTACTTGATAACTCGGAAGGATTTGAATTTGTGACAAGCGAGAGATGGCTTGAGCTACTAAAAGATTATGAGTTGGTAATTGACTACCATCCGGAAAGGCGAATGTAGTTGCGAGGCGCTTTGAGCGAGAAAGTCCTTGTTTACCTTGATAGCTATGAATACGAGGTTGACTTTATCTAAGGATTGTTCGATTCTAGTGAGTTGAGAGCTAGACCGGTATTCCTTGACAAATTTGTAAAGCTCAGAAAAGTGATAGTGAATTGCAAGCCAAAAGAGCTCTGTGTGAATCGAGTAGTGATTCAGACTTTCGGATCAGTTCTGATGATTGCTTAATGTTCCGAGATAGAGTATGTGTATCGAAAAATGATGAAATTATTCAGAAAATTATTCATGAGGCGCATAATGGTTGTCTGCCTGTTCATCCGAGAAGTACGAATATGAATAATAATTTGAAGAAACTGTATTGGTGGTCAGGTATGAAATGAGATATCTCTGAATTTGTACCAAAATGTTTGATTTGTCAACAAGTAAAACCCGAACACCAAGTACCTTTGGGTTTACTTCAGCCAGTAATGGTACCCGAGTGGAAATGGGACAGAATTACGATGGATTTCGTAACGGGTTTGCCTCTGACTCCGAAAAAGAAAGATGCCGTTTGGCTCGTTGTTAATAGATTGACGAAATTAGCTCATTTTATTCCGGTACGTACTGACTATTCACTTGATAAGCTAGCTGAATTGTATGATGCTGAAATTGTTAGATTGCACGGAGTTACTAATTATTATTTGAGATAGAGATCCGAGATTTACGTCTCGATTTTGGAAAAATTTGCAAGAAGCTTTGGGTACAAAGTTAAATTTTAGCACCGCATTTCATCCGCAAATCGATGTTCAATCTGAGAGAAAGATTCAGGTACTCGAAGATATGCTTCGCTATTGTGTATTAGAGTTCAAAGGTAGTTGGGAAAAATATCTACTTTTAGTCGAATTTGCTTATAACAATAGTTTTCAGTTGAGTATGAAGATGGCACCGTATGAGGCATTGTATGGCGCAAGTGTCGAACTCGTTATCTTGGATCGAGCTCGGTGAGAGACAGATCCACGAGGTTGATTTAGTTAGAGAAACCAAAGAAAAAGTGAAAGTAATTCGTGATTGTTTGAAAGCGACTTGGATAGGCGAGAAATCGTGCAGCGGATTTGAAAAGAAAAGAAATTGAGTTTCAAGTTGGTGATAAAGTATTTACGAAAGTATCTTTGTGGAAGAAAATTACGAGGTTTGGTCGCAAAGGAAAATTGAGTCAGCGTTTCATTGGGCGTATGAGGTTATTGAAAGAATAGGGCGATGGCATATCGGTTAGCTTTACCGAAGCGAGTTGGAAAGGATTCACGGTGTATTCCATGTGTCGATGTTATGACGTTATCGATCAGACCCTTCGCATGTGATTTCTCCGGCAGAGGTTGAGATTCAACCTGATATAACTTATGGTGAAGAACCGATCATGATTTTAGCTCGGGAAGTTAAACAGTTGAGAAATAAAAGTGTAGTCCTAGTTAAAGTTTTGTGGCAACGACACGAGGTCGAAGAAGCTACGTGGGAACCTGAGGAAGCTATTAGAAAATAGTACCCAAACCTCTTTTCTGGTAAGATTTTCGGGGACGAAAATCCCTAAAGGGGGGAGAGTTGTAACAGCCCGATTTTGAGTCTAGTCGGAACAATGGTTTCAGGACCACAAATCCGACGCACTAAAATTTATTTTTATCATATATTTATGGTCTACATTTTTATGGAATGATTTCGTGAAAATTTCGTTCGAAAATTTTGATGTTTGGGCACTCAATTTAGTTAAAAGGACTAAATTGCAAAAGGTGCAAAATGTATGTTCTAGAAGCTAGAGGTGTCTAATTGCTATGAAATTTTAAATCGAAGGTCCTTAAATGGTAATTAGACCATTATACTTTAAGATAGACAAAAATGGACATGGTTAGGTGAAATTTCAAAGTTATGCATTAAGGGCATTTTGGTCTTTTGGTAAGTAAAGACTAAATTAACTAAATAAAAGATGTTTGTAACAGCCCGATTTAGGGCCTAGTCAGAATAGTGGTGCGAGGCCACGAGTCTGAGGTGAACTCATGAGTTTTAAGGTTTATGCCATGTTTGCATGCTAGTGTGAAAGTTTCATGAAGCTATTTCGTTAAATTGAAGTTGTTTGGTCCAAAAAGGACTAAATTGCAAGAGTTGCAAAATATGAGTTTCTAGAAGCTTTTTGTATGAAATAGCTTTAGAATATCAATTATAAGTCCTTAATTAGCAATTTGCCCAAAATATAATTTTTGGACAAAATTGGACATGAGTTAGTAATTATGAAAATTTTAAAGAGAAGGGCATTTTGGTCATTTGGTTAATAAATGATTAAAATAGGAAAAAGATAATAAAAATCTATTCATCTTCTTCCTCTCATTGCCGAAAATTTGGAGACTCCATAGCTAGGGTTCTTCTTTTTTTTCAAGCTTGCTAGTAAGTTCATCTTAGCCCCGTTTTTAACATTCTTCGTATTTTTGAAGTTCTCGTATTATGAATTAGCTATTTTTAGCTATATAATGAGCTAAGATGCATGTTCAAAAATTCACCTATGAATGACATGGTTGTTAAATGATGTTTTATGGAAGATTATGAGAGTTTGATGTTAGATAAACATCTTTTCCTTAATGAATTTCATGAAAAATGATAGTATGGACTAATTTGTAATAGTTATAAAAATTGGTCATACATACTAGAAATAATGAGAATTGATGATTTTTATAGTAGAGAAAATGAATTAGCTAAGCATGAAGTTTAAGAAAGTTGACTGAAAATCATTTTTACGAGCCTAGGGGAAAAAGTGCAAATATGAGAAAGTTTAGGGGCAAAATAGTAATTTTGCCAAAATATGATTAAAGAGTCAATTTAGTCGATGTGAGTATTAAATGGTCTATTTATGATTATAGATCAAGAAAAATGAAGCCCGGATCAAAACCGAGGTAAGAACAAAGTCGAGGACTAAATTGCATAACTACATACATTTTGTATATTGAGGTAAGTTTGTGTGATTTCTAAGCTTTATGATTTCTATCATTGAATTGCTTAGTATAATGTACATTATTATCATGGAATGCTTAATGTTCTGCTAGACAAAGAAATCAATGAGATTAAATATGAGCATGTCCCGATTGAAGATGGAATTTCCCAGGATACTCGATCTACCACATGAGATTAGAAAGTCCAGTATAAGACCAAGCCAAGGCATGGCATCGGCAATCAAGCAAGTTATCATGTAAGTCCAAGGCAAGCTTGGCATTAAACAAGTTGTCATGTAAGTCCAAGGCAAGCTTGGCATTGAACAAGTTATCATGTAAGTTCAAGGCAAGCTTGGCATTGAACAAGTTATCATGTAAGTCCAAGGCAAGCTTGGCATTGAACAAGTTATCATGGAAGTCCAAGGCAAGCTTGGCATTGAACAAGTTATCATGTAAGTCCAAGGCAAGCTTGGCATTGAAAAGCTATCAAGAGAAAGAGATCCCATGTAAGTCCAAGCCAAGGCATGGCATTAGTGAGAACAAGAAAGACTTTGTATAAGTCCACGTCAAGACATGGCCTCGAAACCAAGATGAGATATTCCATGTAAGACCGTATCTAGGATATGGCTTTGGCTTCAAGTTCATGTGAAGAGATTTAGTATCCTCGGTTATTCGCAGAAATTCATCGGGCAAATGAGTAAAGTTAAAGTGAGATAGCAAGCAAGTTGAGTAAGCAAAGTTATTATCAAGTTGAAAATGAGTATTATTCATGTTATGAATGATGAATCAGAGATTATGATTATTATGTTAAAGTATGCTGATCAATGTGATCAAGTGATACAGGTACCTTGTTTACCTCCCAAGTATGAGACTAGTAAGTTTCATGAGATATGAAAGAATCAAGCATAAGTAAGCTTTATAGCTGAAATTTATGATACCATTGTCGATGTCAAATGGTTTATATTAAGCAAGTATGTTGCTATGAATATTATGCAAACTTACTAAGCTAAATGCTTACGTCTTTTATCCTTTCTTTCTATGTGCCAAATTAACTTGTGGATCGTTGAAGTCGGAGCTCGAAGCACACTATCAATCCTTATTTTGGTATAGCTAAGTTGAAATTATATTAAGTATGGCATGTATAGGAAACGTTTCATTTTGAGTATATGTCGTGGAAAGGGCAAAAGTATGGGCTATCAAGTTTATTATTCTTTTGTAAATGGCTAAGTGATTGGCCAAGATTGACTAAGTATGTATGTTATTGATATCAATGAAGCATGTTGTATTGTTCATAAATGATGTAATTCTTGAGTTGCTGAATTGAGCTTGAGTTTGGTCTTGATTTCAGGGTGGCAATTGGCTTGGTAAATAGCCTCTAAGTGCCCTCACGGATGGACACACGGGCGTGTGTCTCAGGCGTGTGTGCACCGCACCATTGTATCTTAAGTCGAATAGACCACGGACCGATCCACGGGCATGTGTTTAGACTCTAGGCCGTGTTAAGGTAGTCAGTGTGCACCACGGGTGGTAAGCACGGGCGTGTGCCTTGGCCGTGGGGCATTGGCAGAATGCTGGGGTTTTAGGCACGGTTTGGGGCCACGGGCATGTCCAGGCTGTGTGTATTTTTCCAGTATCCGCCACGGGTGAAAGACACGGGCATGTTTTAGGGGTGCACGGCCGTGTCCCATACAACATGGGCGTGTGACCCTGCTCTAAAGAAAAGTTTCTGAATATGTTTCGAAAGTTTTTAGACAAGTATTTAAGGCCTCGTAGGCTCATGAAAGGTATGAATAGACTGAGAAAGAGAAGTTTTTAATTCGGAACAAAATTTTATAGCCCGTAAGTACATGTTTAAGTGAGTTCAAGATGGTAATGTCTCGTATCCAGTCTTGGTCTCGGATTCGTGTATGGAGTGTTACAATGTTCATCTTCATCAAATTAGTCCCTTAGCTGAATTTCAAGGGGTCTCCATAGCTAGGGTTTTGGCCAAGCTTCCAAGCTCGATTGTAAGTCCGTCTTTGTCCCGTTTTTAATGATTTTTACGTTTTTGTGAATGTTGTAACTTGATTTAGCTATTTCAATGACTAATTTGAAAGAAAATCAAGGTCTAAAATTTTACCCATGTTGAATATTTGTGTATTTTGATGTTTAATGGTAGAAAATGAATGTTTGGTGTTAGATAAACAACATTTACCAAGTGATTTTTGATGAAAATGTCAAATAGGGACCTATTTGTAAAAGTTGTAAAATGTAACACCCCTTAACCCGTATCCATTGCTGAACTACGGTTATGAGGGGTTACCGAACTAGACACAGTTTAGCACAGTCATTTATGGAATAAACCCAATACGCATATTTAAATTTTTCCATATCAACAAATAATGTTCAAGACTTACGTTACAAACCAGGTTTCATAATGCAACACATCATTATTCATAATCCATACAAGTTTCGAATCAAGCTTCCACATAACAACACCAAATTTCGTATGTCCAACATATATATAATTACGTCTATTTCATTAGCCGAATATCAACATATCATTTTATACATTCTACAATTATGCATATTAAAACGGATAGGTCCATGATACTCTATTAACCTTTCATTCACACATGTGACTCTCGAATATTATAGCATTACTAAATATACACATCATGCTATCATGATATGCGCAATGTCCCTAAAACAAAAGCCATGTCCAACCATAATCATCAATTCATCCTACCTTATTAATTAATGGACACAGAGATCATTCAATAACCTACCAAACACACATGATATGTGACTAATCCAAAATATATATATATTCAACCAATCCATTGACCATATATTCGGTCTTCAATTTAAAACTTCAATGATCAACACAAAGCATTAGTATATACAATTTCATAATCATCTCTGAATTATAACCAAACACATAATAATTTAAGAAGAGATATTCGCACGACATAATATGCATACTTATACATATATATGATCATTTCTATATAACTACATTTAACTTTCAAGCCTAATATGCGTATGTCTTATACCAAAGATTAAAACAGACCATTATATCAAACATTCAAACGATGCTTAACACAAAAATAACAGCCTTATTCGCAAGGCCATATATATACATTTACAAAACCGAACATCATTCATTACTTATCAAAATTCAGCCTATACATGCCTTTGATTCGAAAAGTAAACATATATACCAAAGAGAGTGATAGTGTGGTCGACTTTCTTGATGATCCCCTGAGCCCGTAGTTGAATCAACGATCTATAAAACAGAAATACAAACACATACAGAGTAAGCTCACTAGCTTAGTAAGTTTTAAGCAAAAGATAATTCACTAATCAAGCACTTAAACACTTTTAATCAATAATTATAGGACATTTTATATGTACATTTCGATATGAAATTGATACAAAGCCGAATACTAGTAATATATTAACTCAATTACTTATGCTTCACTACCATCAACCTGCAACTCATTAAAGCACAAAGTACATATATTACATGAATCGCATGTTTATAATCATATAAATTCAACATTCATATCAACTACATTATCACACTAAAAATTCTGTTATATATATTCATACACGTCGATTATAAGCTCAAAATCACATAACACCGTTCTTAACATAATATTTCAACTCGAGTAACATTAATCACAACTTACCTTACTTCTAATGAATTCAGATGGGACTTATGCTTACCTGAGTTTTTAACTCAATAGATTAACTATGTTACACCTCGAGCAATTTATAGTTCCTTCGTTTTAACGTATCACCGGCATTAAGCCTGCTAGGCACGAAGCCCGAATATATCACCGGCACTAAGCCTGCTAGGCACGAAGCCCGAATATATCACCGGCACTAAGCCTGCTAGGCACGAAGCCCGAATATATCACCGGCACTAAGCCTGCTAGGCAAGAAGCCCGAATATGTCACCGGCACTAAGCCTGCTAGGCACGAAGCCCGAATATGTCACCGGCACTAAGCCTGCTAGGCACGAAGCCCGAATATATCACCGGCACTAAGCCTGCTAGGCACGAAGCCCGAATATATCACCGGCACTAAGCCTGCTAGGCACGAAGCCTGAATATCAACACATTCAACCATTCGATACACATTACTTAGTACTAAACTATCAACCATCTCATATTCTTCATTTTACTTTCACCTATTAATCCAAACATACATATTCACATTGCACTAACCAAATTAATTTCACTACAAACTCATACTCCATATTCGGCCAACATGTATATTTATGCTTTAAATTTTCAAACATCATCATATACTATGTTCATATACTATGTTCATAAATAATTTAACCTAGGGTTCATATTTGGAAAAAATACCCATAGGTGAAATGTGTTTATTTTGATGTTTTATGGAAGAATATGAAGCTTAGAATTATGTTAAACAACTTTTACTAAGTGATTTTAAGTGAAAACGAGTAAAACAACATAATTGGCAAAAATACCTAATGTACATAAGTGCATGTTAGAGCAAGAATTTGATGTTGCCATAGAAGAGAAAAATGTTCAGCATGTAATGAAACATAAGAAAATTGAATAAAAATTATTTTACGAGTTTAGGGGTAAAAGTGTAATTTTTGAAAAGTTAGGGGGCAAAATTGTAAATTTACCAAAATTTGATATGTGAATTGAATTGATTAGTGTGTTGATAAAATGTATTAAATGAGTTTTAATTTGACATGTTAGATCAAGAAAACATGAAATTTGGACTAAGATTGGGGAAGAACGAAGTTGTGAGCTAAGTTGGGAAAATTAGTCGTTTCGGCATTTGAGGTAAGTCCGTGTGATTAAATGAGCATGATATTGATGTCATTGTTATTATACTTGAGAATATATCTTGCCATGATTGTATTAAAGTTTATGTTGATGATATTGTATATGAGAAAGTGATGTCAAGTGTAAATAACATTTATGTGTAAATAATGCATTATTATGTTTAAATAAATTTATGTATTGTTAAATTGTTATACATGTGATATTATGATTGTCATTACGAATATTTGATAGTTGCAAAAAAAATTAGTATGTGAAATGTGTATTGATTTGAGAAATGTAATTGTATGGATAAGTGATACTGAACAAATAAGTGAAATCCCGGTTGAACCTTAGGAATACTTTAGTGATAAGTGGTAGCTCCAGCTACATATCAGTGGTAGCTCCGGCTACATATCAGTGTGGCACTTATGTGAAGGATTTCTGTGTATCCTTTAGTATTCCAAATGGTTCAACGGGTAAATTGATGATACATAAGATGAGAAAGCATGTAATTGTATATATAAGTAATGTGCAGGTATGCATGTAAGCATGAAATTATATGTACAAATGGTAAAGGTATGTACGTAAATTTTATAAGTGTTGGTCTTATGATATTATGAGTTATTATCATTATAAAAGTGACCTTAAGTGAATCTTAGGAATAAGTAATTATGTTGATGATGTATGTATTTGGTTGAGAATAATGTATTAGGCTTTTGAGCCATATCAAATTGAGAGATAAGATGTTTAGTATATTTTTTTTATGATGCTTTGGATATTTATGAAAACATAAAATGTTAGTGATACTCATGAAATCAATGTTATGCTAATTACAAGCTTAAGTCTTTGGTGTTATGTATGTTTAAATAGAAGTGAATAAAAAGAAAGCATGAAAGAGTGAAATTAGCATAAAAAACAGTTTAGACAGCAACATTTATGCAAATTTGAAAAATCACCAAAAAAAGGAGAAATGTAATTAGAAAGTGAATAAGATATAGAATTAAATATTATTGTGTCTATTTTCATATGAAAGAAACAGTGTAAGAAAAAAATTTATTTTCTGAAATATTTGAATTTTAGTGAGACAAGGTCAGAATGAGTTTCGGAATATCCTGTTTCAACTTTGGAAAATCATTAAAAATTTTAAAAAATAATTATGAGATATAATTTATATGCTTGAAATCTTAAATGAGTCTATTTTCATTAGAAACAAGTGGGAACGGCATATAAAAACTGTACAATGAGATAATTGATTTTTAGTGAAGAGAAATCAGAACCGTTGGACAGTGTAATAGGGGATATTTTAATGAATAAACTGTACTAATTAGCCAAACCAAAAATTATGAAAATTTTATGGTAAGAATATATATGAGTATAGTTTCAAGTAAAATTAGTGGAATGTAATTTTGAGTTCAGTAGCTCCAGATATAAATAATTTAGTGACTGTGACTCGAGAAAACAGCTTGACTGGAATATGAGTAAAGATGCAAATTGGGTTGTATTACCATGAGAAACAAGGTAATAAATTTTTTTTTTTCATACGGTCTTACTAAGCTATAAAGCTTACTCCCTCCCTCCCTTTCCTTTAGTTTTTTCAGGTTAGCTCGGGGTTGGAGATCGTCGGAGGCAGCATCACATTATCAAGTCGCTACCTTTGATATAATGAAGCATATATTAGAAATTTCAAGTGAGTGGAATGTATAGGGATTTAGTTGATTGATATGCATTATTTAGCTTTGGCCAAATGTGTAGGTTTATATTAGTTTATATGCATATGGCCATGAGATGTGGCTTATATTGATTATGGCTTGTAAGCCGAGTTATTCATGTCATAACTTAATGTTTATAATGTGATTATGTTTGTTTGCCATGCATGGTTAGTAATATGACATGAGTGCTTGATGGATAAGTTGGTAATCATATTATAATGGTAAAAGTGGTCATCAAAATAACAAGTCTTATGAGGGTGAAATATGAAATCTAGACTTGGTATTGCATGAATGTGTATGCTTAAGTCTGGTAATGCCTCGTACTCTGTTTCGGTGTCAGACGTGGGTAAGGGGTGTTACACTAAGTATTAGGCAAATAATGCATATTTGAAGGTGACCAATTAGGTGAATTCTTGAATATGATATTGGTATGTTTTGGAATTGCAAATTTATGATGTTATGAGCATTATAGTTGTTGGTATTGGAATAGCATGATTTAGGCTTGGTTGAAATTGATTTGAATGCCTATTGATGCTATGTTATATGCAATTTGGTTTGTGTAGGTGAATGCAAGTTTGGGTGAGAAAGATGGCTTGGAAAATAGCCTATTTTTGTCCACATGGGCAGAGACACAGGCGTGTGTCTCAACCGTGTGTGACACAGGTGACACAGTCGTGTGTCCCCTGGTACTTAATTAGAAACCAAGTCAGTACCTCCACACGGTCCAGCACACGGGCATGTGACTTGGCCGTGTGGCATAAGTCAGTATACCCTCCATTTTTCACATGGACTAGCACACGGCCTGGCACACGGGCGTGTGAGGCCATTTCGAAGGGTACATAGGCTAGTCACACGGGAATGTGAGGCCATTTCGAAGGGCACACGGGCGTGTGGTTGGCCGTGTGACCCAAGTTAGAGAGTTACACGGGGTCGAACACGGGCTAGGACACGGCTATGTGATCCCATTTCGAATGTCCACACGGCCTGTGACACGAGCGTGTGTCCCTTGTACTTTGAAAATTTTCTATGTTTTTCCAAAAATTTCTGAGTTCTCAGTTTAGTCCCGAACCACTTCTAATGCTTGTTTTCGGCCTCGAGGGCTTGTGTTAGGGACTATATGATTGTATTTGTATGACTTTTATTTGGATATGAAAAATGTATTTTTGTTTTAGTAATAAGTCCGGTAATGCTCCGTAACCCTATTCTGACGATGAATACAGGTTAGGGGTGTTACACCTAATGCTATATAAAGACAATAACAATTAATATATTATTTGTAATTATTTTATTTATTAAAAATAAAAAACTCTTGTTTTAGCTATTTTAAAATATTTACAGAAAAGACAGCTAATTATTTAAATAATTCAATTAAGTACATGAATTGAAAATAATTTGAAAATAAATTAGAAAACTAACACTTGGATCAAAATTGACCCTTTTATTTAACAAATCAAAAATTTATTTTGTCACTTAGGAAGTATTTTCTCGGAAAATTATGTTAAAATAAATTCTCAGGAAAGATTGGAGGGGTCACAAGCGGTCCCGCTTAAATTCCAATCTCCTAAACATAATTTATTTTAACATAATAATCCAACAAAAAATTTATCTAAGTCTTCCTTTTTATTCAAATAAAAAAAAATTCACAACATAAAATAATGATAAAGAAAGAGAACTTCCTTAATGTTATTGGGGATCGTCACTGACCAAGGAGGTGTCAAATGGTGATTTTTCATACCAATCATACCCATCTAAAAAGAATGAATAATCTTGCCCAAAAATTCTGTTAAATATTTGATCCAAGAAAATAAATAGGAAATGATCTTTACTGGTAGCCATTTTTTAGCTTCTTATAGTCCGCAAAGATTTGCCAACAAGTAACCATCCTTATTGGAATCAACTCACTATTTTCATTTCCCAAAATCGTGATACCTCATTCCTTCAGTGCATATTGAACAGGGACCACCCAAAAAATTTTATAAATGGGATAAATGATCCCTGTTTTTAACCATTGAAACTTGAGTTTCCTGGGATCAAATATTCGAGATTGGATCAAGCTCTCTGCCTTTGATAGACACCTTTTCGTTTCTTCTTGCAATAACTTGTGAGTGCACAAAGAAGGATAATTACCTCGAATATTTGGAATTGTCCACCCGATATCCTCCACATGCCTTTTCACAACCTTTATGTCTAACACGAATGGTTCGTCTATTGACAGTTTGGGTTGCTTGTACTCACAAGATGACAGCTCTAATGAATCGAACCGAACTTTCGAAGTGAATCCTTTTGAGTTAGTGTTTAGTAAAGCTAAATATTCCTCCCATTCCTTATCACTTGGGGGGCCTGACCTTAAGACTTGTTTTAATGGGTCCTCGGTAGAATTGAGTTCCCATTTTATGGCTAATTCCTCTAACTTAGTCACTACAGTAACATTAATCAATTGCACCAGAATCACATAGATTTAAATACGCTAACGTTACTGGTAAAGTCTTGAACACACATGGTAAGCTCGCCCTTTTGCACATCAATCAAGGTCCTTTCGGGTTGCTAGGAAAGGCCTTCCTAAAATGATTGACACCTTATTATCTTCTTCAAAGTCTAAAACAACAAAGGTAGCGGGGAAAAATAAATTTATCCACATGTATCAATACATCCTCGATTTTTCCTTCTAGATGTGCTAAAGGTTGATATGCTAACTAAAGCGTGAACAGTAGTTGGTCTAACTTCCCTATCCCCAATTTTAGGAACACAGACATGGGCATCAAGTTGATGTTTTCCCCTAAGTCACAAAATGCCTTAGCACAATAAGTTGCCACGATATTGCAAGGTATGATAAAACAACCTAGATCCTTCAATTTTGGGGGTAGTTTATCTTGCAGGTATGCGCTGCATTCCTTTTTCAGAGCTACCGTCTCAAATTCTCCAAGTCTCCATTTCTTGGACAGGATATCTTTCATGAATTTGACATAGTTTGGCATCTGTTCAAGAGCTTCTACCAATGGGATGTTTATATGAAGTTGCTTAAGTACGTCTAGGAACTTCTTGAACTGGACTTCTTATTTCTACTTCTGAAGTCTTTGAGGGTAGGGTGGTGGAGCATTCTTTATTTGAACTTGGCAGTTCGTCTGCTGTGGCACTTCTGCGTTTAATAAAGGTGTTACTTTATCAGAATTGATTGGGTTAGAAGTTACCTTATCAGATTTTGCAGATTCTATTTTTGGTGAAGCTAGATTTTCAACACTTGGTTGAACTTCCACTTTAAGCATCAACTAGCTCTTCTTCAACTTCGACAATATTAGGCTCTAACGTCTTTCCATTCCTTAGAGTCAATACTTTATAGTGCTCTTCCCCTGAATTTCTTAGATTTTCAATATCACTAGGCAACGCAACTTATGGTCGGTTCCTAAGTTCAATAGCAAGTTGACCCACTTGATTTTCCAAATTCCTTAACGTGGCATCATTCTTTGCCATATATGCCTTCAATAGGTTTTCTAGACAATTGGAACATTCGACTTGTAGTGGTTTCTAAAATTTTTGGGTAAATCCAAGTGGCTGGGTCAGTCTGGGTTGTGCATAAATGTTACTGGGTTCAACCCCTTGGTTACTCCAAGTGAAATTCATGTGGTTTCTCCAAGATGGGTTATAAGTGTAACACCCCATACCCGAGTCCGAGGCTAAGACTGGATACGAGACATTACCACACTTGAACTCACTTAAACATGTACTTTCGGGCTGTAAAATTTTGTTCCAAAATAGAAACTCTTCTTTCTTAGTCAAAACGTACATATCATGGGCCTATGAGGCCTTAAACACATATCCGGGAACTTTCGGAATACAATCGGGAACTTTTCCCCACTTTGCAAACTTTTCCTCAAAACAGGGGTCACACGCCCGCGTGACTTGGGGCACGACCGTGTACCCCTAAGACATGCCTGTGTCTTCCACCCGTGGTCGACACTGACTAATTTCACACGGCCTTGACACGCCCGTGGCCCTGGCCCGTGTGCTAAACCTTGGCATTCTGACTTATCCACATGGTCCATACAAACGCCCGTGTGCTTCAGCCGTGTGGCGGTTCAAATTCCAAGTGCAAGGTGCAGACTTCACAAGGCCTGGGCACACGCCCATGTTCTAACTGTGCCTCCCACACGGTCTAGACACACGCCCGTGTCTTTACTCCTGTGGGAGATTAGAAGGCTATCTACCAAGCCTTATTCCACTCTGAAATCAAGATCAATTTAATACCCTATTCAACAACTCAAGTACTACATGAAAACTTGAACAATGATGCATAATCATCAACATTGGTATAAATAAACTTGGCAAATATTGGCCAATCTCTTTAGCCATATACAAAAGAATGCTAAACTTGATAGTCAACACTTTGGCTCTTCTTAAAACATAACTCAAAATGAAATGCTTCCTATACATGCCATACTTAATATAACCATTTGGCTATACAAAAATATCGATTGATAGTGTGCTCCGAGCTCCGATGACGATGATCCACGAGATTAGCTTGGCGGGACTACATGGAAAGAAAGAATAAAGGACGTAAGCATTTAGCTTAGTAAGTTTGCATATAATGCACATAGCAACATACTTGCTTAATATAACCCATTTAACATAAACAATGGTATCATAAATTTCAACTCTTTAAGCCTACTTACTCATACTGATTCTTACATATCTCATGATACTTACTAGTCTCATACTCGTGAGGTAAACAAGGTACCTGCATCACTTGATCACATAGAGCAGCATACTCTACAATAATAATTATAATCTCTAGTTCATTCATAATATGAATAATACTCATTTCTAACTTGATAATAGCTTTTCCTACTTATCTTTCTTGTTATCATTTTAACTTTACTCATTTGCCCGAAGAATTTTTACGAATAACCGAGGATACTAAATCTCATTCCACATATAACTTGATGCCAAAGCCATATCCTAGATACGGTCTTACATGGAATATCTCATCTTGGTTTTGAGGCCATGTCTTGACATGGACTTATACGAAGTCTTTCTCGTGTGTTCCCTTGGGAACTTACCATTGCCATGTCTTGACATGGTCTTACTTGGTATCTTTACTCATGAACAGGGCAACGCCGAGCCTTGGCTTGGACTTACATGGAATCTTTCTTGTTACTCACCAATGCCATGCCTTGGCTTGGACTTACATGGGATCTCTATCTCTTTGTAGCTTTTCAATGCCAAGACTTGTCTTGGACTTACATGATAACTTTGCTTGGAGACTCACCAATGCCATGCCTTGGCTTGGGCTTATATGGGTCTTCATCTCATAATAACTCTTCAATGCCAAGACTTGTCTTGGTCTTACATGATAACTTGCTTGATTGTCGATGCCATGCCTTGGCTTGGTCTTATACGGACTTTCTCATTTCATGTGATAGATCGAGTATCCTAGGTAATTCAACTTCAATCTGGACTTTCTCATGATTAATCTCATTATCTTCTTTGTTTATCATAACATCAAACATTTTCATGGTAATATTGTACATTATGCTAAGCAGTTCAATGATATAAATCATAAAGCTTAGAAATCATACAAACTTACCTCAATATACAAAATGTATTTAGATATGCAATTTAGTCATCGACTTTGTTCTTGCCTCGGTTTCGATCCGGGCTTCATTTTTCTTGATCTATAATAATAATTAGATCATTTAATACTCACATTGACTAAATTGACTCTTAACTCATACTTTGGCAAAATTACTATTTTGCCCCTAAACTTTCTCATATTTGCACTTTTGCCTCTAGGCTCGTAATATGATTCTCATTCAACTTTCTTAAACATCATGTTTAGCTGACTCATTTTCTCTACTATAACAATCATCAATTCTCACTACTTCTAATAGGTATGACCAATTTAATAACTATTACAAATTAGTCCATACTATCATTTTTCATGAAATTCACTAAGGAAAAGATGTTTATCTAACATCAAACTCTCATAAACTTCTATAAAATATCATTTTACAAGCTTGTCATTCTTTGGTAGATTTTTGAACATGCATCTTAGCTCATTTTATAGCTAAAAATAGCTAATTCATAATACGAGAACTTCAAAAATACGAAGAATATTAAAAACGGGGCTAATATGAACTTACTAGCAAGCTTGAAAGATGAACAAACCCTAGCTATGGGGTTCTTCAAATTTTCGGCACCAAGGAAGAAGATGAATGAGATTTTTATCATCTTTTTCCTATTTTAATCATTTAATTGATTAAATGACCAAAATGCCATTCTCTTTAAATTTTTACAAATTACTAACTCATGTCCAATTTTGTCCAAAAATTATAATTTGGGAAAATTTCTATTTAAGGACTTCTAATTACTATTCTAAACCTATTTCATACAAAAAAGCTTCTAGAAACTCATATTTTGCAACTTTTTCAATTTAGTCCTAATGGACCCTTTAATGGAAATTTTCATAAAATTTCCACATGAAACTTTCATACTATCATGCAAACATTTCAATTATCATAAAAAATCATTTTACTAATTTAAATTTGTGGTCTCGCACCACTTTGTTCGACTAGGCCCTAAATCGGGTCATTACAATAAGAATTGGATTGCATTCCCTACCTACCTCGGTTAAGTTACCCATGTAATACATGGACTCTAGGTTTGATGGACAATCTTCAAACAAGTGTCATTCCCAACAATAAACACAAGTTATATTCTCAAATTGATTAGGTGGCTGAGCTGCAACATTGTTAAACCCATTAGGAGTGAAATTTTTAAACATTGAGGATATCGAAGATACCTAGGTTGCAACTGAAGTGATGGCGTCCACTTCATGTACTCCTGTGACTCGTTTTGAAGCTACTCAGTTGGATGGCCATTGGTAATTGTTATTGAAAATTCTCTCAATAATTTATAATCCTCATTATAATATTTAGAAATGAGAGCACCATTGATAGAAGCATCTACTATCATCCTCGTGTAAGCATTGAGACCATTGTAGAATGTCTCTAATTGGATGCAATGCAGGATTCCGTGATGAGGACATTTTCGTAACAGTTCTTTAAATCTTTCTCATACCTCATACAAGGACTCGTCATCCATCTGTTAGAAAGTAGAGATTTCATTCCGCAATTTAGTATTCATTCTAGGTGGTAAATATTTCATAAGGAAGCATTCTACAAACTCCTGCCATGTGGTGATGGAATCTGATGGCAATAAGTTCAACCAGGCTCGAGCTCTGTCCCTTAGTGAGTATGGGAACAACTTTACTCTTAATGCATCTTCGAGTACTTTGGCTAACTTGAAAGAATTACTCACCTCCATAAAAAACTTGAAAGAATCACTCACCTCTATAACATAAGCATGATTTTATTACTTGAACATTTTACCAAGACCTAATAACAATACAAACACATTTTTAACAATCTAAGTGGACAGAATGCAATGAATCTAATGCGAAATAATTTTAATTCATTTTAATTAATTCAAGAAAAACAGCACAAAAAATATTCATGTTCATGATCACAACATTAACGGGAAAAAATAAATAGAAGGGAACTAGAAAACAAATCTTGGTGTTTCTCCGAAGCCAGACTAGTGCGCTCTTCTTCTTCTCTACTCGTTCTGTCGATCCAAGACCTTCGTAAACACTTGAATTCTGCTACTCCAAAGGGCATGCTAGCTCTTTTTCAAGAGGGGAAATCGACAAGGGAATGAAGACAAAGAAAATAAGAAAAACAAGGAAAGGAATGGAAGAGAGAAAATGGGGAATGATGTGTCAAGTCAGGGATGAAAAATGAGAGAGTGAAGGGGGATTTTTATAGTGGGAGATGGCAGCTAAAATTAGTTAAAAATAGCAGCCAATCCCCGTTCCCATGGCCGGCCATGCTAGGTGGAAGGAATGGTTGACTTAAATTTGTTATTTTTAACTTGTGGCTAAAAATAGAAGGCATGAAAAGGGGAGGGGTTTGAATGACATTTAGGAGAAGTTCAAGGGATAATTTACAAGTGTAAAAATAAGCTAGAATAAGCTGATTGGGTCAGATATATGGGACAATTTGGGCTGCACTTTTGGGCTTGTCTATCCTCCCTATTTACTTGCTCAATTCAGGCCCTTTCTGCTATTTCAAGCTGGTCGTTTTTCTCTATAAAAATTAAATTAGACCAATTTATTCAAGGAAACCCAAAAACTTAAATTTAAGTCCTCCATGGCTATTAATCCATCATCTTGTGCTCCCAATGTGCCTCATAAATTAATTCTTTCAAGGTGATTGTCGAGCTGATTTTTCACCATTTGTGCAAAACTACCAAAATTAACCCAATTTACACGAAATGATTATAAAAATAATTAAAATTCAAAATGTTTTATAAACTAAGCTTAAGTTAATTATTATAAAATTATAAAATTTTACAGAAATTAATTAGAATCTGCATGAATTAGTGCTCAAAAGGTCTTTGAAAAAGTCTATATATTTTAGTGTTTCTAGGTGCTGAAAATGTAAGTATAAATTCCACTATGAGTGCATCTAATCCCTATAGCATGCCAATTGTATCCTAGCTAATCTACCAAGCTCACAGGGGCATTTCATATCATTAATCAATTACAAGATTCAAAATTCACATAATGAGTTTCATATAACACATATCACATTATTGGTGATTAATGGCACCCAATTTGTAACACCCCAAATTTGGGCCTAGTAGAATTGGGCCCATTGGGCCTTGGGCGTGGAAGCGTTTAAAATTTATGATAACATGAGAACGGCATTAAAGCAATTTGTACTAGGTAGGTAAGTGATTTTGGAAGGTTACGGGGCTCCTATGAAGTCCCGGGGTCAAGTTAGGCCATAGAAAAAAAATTTGCTTTTTGGGCACTTTAGGGGAGAGGATTGTTGGAGGTAAGGCTCAAAGGAATTTGTAGGTGTTTTGATAACACAAGATGGCCACATTGTGGAGTGGTGATGGCGTCAGGGTGGTAGCAAGGTGGGATGGGGTTCGAATCCTCCAAGCAGCACATGTGGATTTTTATTTTATGCTCAAGGAGGAGAAGAGGTGGAGTTGGAGTAGAACTCTACAGGAGAGAGAGAAGACTTGGTCAAATGATTTGAATGGGAGGTGGAGAGTGTCTGGTGGAGCAAAAAGCGAAGAGAATCATGGGGTTGGATGAGTGTAGGGAGTTGGCCGAATGTGGGGGGTTTGTTTAGGGGGATTTTCGGCCAAAGTTTTTGGGGTCTATTGAAAGTGCACATTCGGTCAAGTGGGGGAGAGCCGTTTTTCAGAGTTCATTCGGAGAGGGTTGTTCTTGGGATTTTTTTCGGCTAGATCATTTTGAGGTTCTCTTCATTTGGTATTTTATTTTTGTTTTCTTTGAGTACACCTTGCTCCCCTCTTTCTTTCTTCCAATTGTGTTTGGCCGAATCTGCTTGTGAGATAGACCACTGGTGCATTTGTCTTTTTCAACTTTCTTTCTCCTCTTTTTAAGCCGGATAGCCTCATCTCCTTCCACTGGTTACCTAAACATCACTTGGCCGAAACCTCTCTTCTTCTCCATTACTCTTCTACTCTTTTCTCCATTAACCGAATTTCCTATTTTCTCCAATTAGAATCGGTTTCCCTCTTCTTTTGCTAATAGTCAAACACCTTGTAGCCTGAAGCTTGGCGTTCTTTAGTCTACCGAATCGACCTGGTCTTTTCGATTCTTCTGTGATCGCAAGGTAAGGTTCCTTTCCCCTTCGTTTTTTTTCTTCTTTTCTCTCTTCACTCCCTATTAAAGCTGAAACCCTCATCTCTTCCTAGGCCGATTGTATTAAGGATCAAGCTTACCCTCTTCTCTGCTCATTAAACGTTCGTGTTTCGAGAAGTTTTGGTAAGAGCCGAAACCCCTTGTTAGACAATCACCATTTTTCACTTTGTGGTTCTTTCTTGATCGAGCTTTCTTCATGGAGGCAAGTAATAGCCAATCTAAAGGGGGATCAACAAGTGTGCCTAATGAAAGTGGACTCATAGCCCCTGCTCCTAAGTTTAAGCGGCGTAGGGTGTCAGCGGTTTGGGACTTTCCGCCGGGTTGTGGAAGGGAGTCGACATCTGGTTTAGATAAGGAAATCGTAGTTGCTCGTGCTAGTGAGGGTAAGTGTTAGTAAATCGTATGGTTAGGTGTGGATTAAAGATCTCCCATTTTTATTCCTGTAAGTTAATTGTGTGATATGTTGGTATAGGTGACGGTGATCATGAGTGTATAGTTCTCTACGTGATAAGGTGTGTAATATCGCACCCTTCCGAATGCATGCCTGCAATGTTCTGTGATTCGGTCGGAAGCCGAAAAGCCAGAAAACCGGCATCTGTGACCACTCGAGCGTGTAGACGCTCGTAGTGGTAAATTGAGATACGAATAATGACGGTAAGTCGTTGGGAGTGTCACGAGCACTCTCGCGAAACTGAGGCTCTAACGAGCCTGATCGAGCCGAAATGGGCCAAATGAGCCCAATGGGCTATCCGGCCCATTTGGGGCTAAATTGTAGGAAAACTATCACTTGATAAATCCGAATGCGAAATCTAAAAATATGAAACCGAAACCAAGCGTTTTGGGCCACACGAGCGTGTGGGCCCGTTTGGGCCTGAAATCTATTTCAGACCCAATAGTTCTGTAGAGTCCCAAAAAGGGTTCTGTGTTACTCGAGGTGACAGTAGGCCATCAGAAAGGCCGTTAGAGAATAAGATTACCAAAATACCCTCTGTGGGTAAGTTACTGAAATACCCTTGGTGGGTAAATTACTGAAATACCCTCGATGGGTAAAAATTACTATTATGCCCTCAAGAGTTGATTAGTATGATTGTGTGTATTCTGTTTATCTGGTTATAATGGTAATTCATTTCATACATCATATTTGATATATGTTTTGCATACATGACATTTTGCATGGGATTGGGATATTGATGATCGGAGGAAGTGTAATCTGGTGGCTTTGCCACATATTCTGGTGGCTCTGCCACAATCTGTATAGTGGCTATGCCACGTATATTCTATTATTCTGGTGGCTTCACCACAAGTTCTAGGATTAGTAGCTTGTCTGCTATATTGGTGTGTAGTGGATGGGTGGGTCGATTTAGAAATCCCCACAGGTGTGTTGGGCTGGTACGGGTGGTGTGTAGCGGATGGATTATTGGGTTGGGCTACATACTTTGGTTGCATTATTATGTATATAGGGCTAAGGCCCAGTTTGCTTCTGTATGGGCTTTGGCCCAGTTTGCTTCTGTATGGGCTCAGGCTCAATTAATGACCGTTTAGGGGATTACACACTGAGTTCTCATAACTCACCCCTCTGCTTTAATCTTGCAGGTGATCCCCAGCATTGAGGATTTGGAGCTGCGGAGGACTCAGTGGTGGCCATACATCGGAACCTTAGTAAATTCCGTTTTACTTTATTTTGAGATTTATTTTAATATTGGGTTTTAATATTTTGTAATAAGGCCATTAGATTTTATTTTTCTTTTAAGCTTTCATTTTGATTATTCTCAAACTATAAACGATTAAACTCTGGGTTTTCTTAAAAAGTTAATAACTGTTTCCAAAATATCACGTTCTCGCAAATCCCTGAATCTGATTTATGTTTTAAACAAGTTATTGGAAATAAGAATACTAATAATAATAATAAAAGGAAAAACAACATTTTTCAAGAAAACCATAAAGGTCGTTTTGAATTTCTCAAACATCAAAGCTCGGAGTTTCAAAAAGAATATGAAGTTTTAACGAACGCCCAGTTTTGAAACAACCCTTTTATGTGACATGCCAGATCCGGTCATAACGTCTAGGCCGGGTTTAGGGTGTTACACAAATATCACATATACTCATTCATATCATTAAATTGTCACATAAGTGACCTGTATCACCACACAAGGCGTCATATGATTATGGAGTGCTTAACAAAATATTTCATTTCAAATACAACACAAGTTATTCTTATTTATTAATTCACTTAATCAAATGATCGTTATGTGACCATGTTACTATAACACACTTTTCTGGTAAGTCATGGTATGTATTACCAAATTATCGAGACGTTATTCTAAATATAAGTTCTAATTAAACCATTCATTGTCTTATCATTTTCATAGAAAATGAATTCTCATTTTCATAATTCATAGTTATCACATTAGACCTAAACTACCATTAGCCATATCTTAATCTTACATTTTCTATTGCACACACGTCAGTAAAATAATCAGTAATATAAAATATTTATTTAAATCACAAGATCAAATTAGAAAAATATAAATATGCATATATATATCATCAGAAAAGAACATAAATAAAGACTGGATTGAAATATTATACTCGTAGGTAGGTAAGAAAAATAGACTGGTAGTTGAGGCCTGTTTTCACAGTTTCCTTAAGACAGATTCAACCGCTCCTTTGATGCTGAAGAAACGTTGGTCAACTGTCTCCCAGGATACAACAACAAGATATGCATAGTAATAGCACAGCTACAGTGATCGACGAACAATAGCCTTGTCTATCACCGAAAAGTGTTAGAAAAAAAATATGCAGGGAAAGGATCTCTTGAAATTTTGGAAAATTTCAGTGTATCTCTTTTCCTGTAGATTATTTGGTTTAAAAAAAATTCAAATGAAGAACTTTTGGAAATCTTTGACTAATAGAGCCAATAATGTGTCCGTGAATTAAGAAGCCATTTAAACCTAAATTAACATTTTAATTAAATGAGCCATTAACTCCTTTTAATTCCAAATTGATAAGCTCTGCTGAGGAAAAAATAAGATTATGTATTGGGCTAAAATATCCGCAAGCCTAGAAGACCCAACCGGTCCAGACATTTCGCGTTGCCTAAGTCGTGCAGGTGCACCCCCAACCCCAGTAGGTTTGGATTTGCACCACCCCGAGCGCAAGGGAGAGTATTAGTTTAGTCATTCAATAACCACCAAGTTGGTTCACATATATAAAAATAATCCACACTTGATATCTAACCAATGTGGGATTAAACTTTCCATTTTCCTCAACATAATTCACAAGTGGCTTATTTTGAGCATCAATTTCTCATTCATCACTCAACCATTTTGAGCATATGATATACCGTTGTAAAGGTCTCATGGATTAGAATATAAAACCAAAAATTTATGATTTAAATCTCCACCTTTACTAATCGATAATATGCCTCAAAGCATCTAAAAAATCCATTTTTTCCAACAATCCCCCACATGAATGAAAATTGATAGTTTTAATGAAAACCATTGACTCGATGTGGTGATAGAATCTACGTTCAATAGTTGCATAGGATAGGTAGGCATCAAACCTTGAACCTTCCCTTGTGAAAGTTTATTTAATTTACTAGCCAACTAGTAGACGCGATGTCCTTGAACTGTTCTGTCGTTTGTGTAAACGATGATATACCTCACAAAACAACCTCCCTGGCAAGGTTTTAGTTCTCATGTGTATGTTCATATGGCCGTGAACATCTCTTGTTTCTGCAAGAGTTTGAGAGAACTATGCCCCAATAGTCTCCTCGAAGTGGCCCCACTTCACTCTCACATATGTGACTTTTGTTGCTCGGCTCTGTAACACCCCTTACCCGGGTTCTACATTAGAACCGGGCCCAAGGCGTTACTAAACTCAAACCACTTGATCGCCACTTAGGCTCGTCATAACTACTCTCTAAAGTCATCTCAACAGCCTCATTCTTGACTTACGAGGCCTCACTCATACACACGAGGGCTCTCGAGACTAAACCGAAACTTTTTCCAATCTTAAATTTTTTTCTCTTTTATACAGGTCCCACACGCCCGTGCAAGATTAGACACGCCCGTGCATGGACACACACGCCCATGTCCCTAAACCGTGCCTAAAACCCCAGCATTCTGCCAATGCCCCACGGCCAAGGCATACGCCCGTGCTTACCACCCGTGGTGCACACTAACTACCTTAACACGGCCTAGAGTCTAGACACACGCCCATGTAGCTAGCCCGTGGCCAACACTGATTAATCCCACACGCCCTAAGCACACGCCTATGTTACTAGTCCGTGGTCTATTCTGACTTAAGATACAAAGGTGCAGGGTGCACACGGCCTAGACACACACCCGTGTGTCCATCCGTGTGGGCACTTAGAGGCTATTTACCAAGCCAATTGCCACCCTAAAATCAAGACCAAACTCATGCTCAATTTAGCAACTCAAGTATTACATCTAACATAAACAAGGATGCATATTTCATTGATAGATTAAAACATACATACTTAATCATTCATGACTCATCTCTTTGGCCATATACAAAAAGAATACTAAGCTTGATAGCCAACACTTTGGCTAGTTTTAAAACATAACTCAAAATGAAATGCTTCCTATACATGCCATACTTAATATAAACAACTTGGCTATACCAAAATAGCGATTGATAGTGTGCTCCGAGCTCCGGTGACAATGATCCACGAGATTAGCTTGGCGGGACTACATGGAAAGAAAGAATAAAGGACGTAAGCATTTAGCTTAGTAAGTTTGCATGTAATTCTCATAGCAATATATTTGCTTAACATTAACCATTCATCATAAACAATGGCATTATGAAATCTCAAGTATTTAAGCTTACTTACTCTTGCTTGATTCTTACATATCTCATGGTACTTACTATTCTCATGCAAATGCGATAACAAGATATACTGTATCACTTGATCACATAGATCAGTATACTTTACTATGATAAGCATAATCTCAACTTCATCATTCATATCATGAATAATACTCTTAATTAACTCTGACTAGCATAACTTGATAATAACTTTACTTACTTAACTTTCTTACTTTCTTATTTAATCTTTACTCTTTTGCCCGATGAATTACTATGAATAACAGAGGATACTAAATCTCAAAACACATGTGTCTTGATGCCAATGTTATATCCTTGATATAGTCTTACATGGGATCTCTTACTTGGTATTGATGCCATGTCTTGACATGGGCTTACACGAAGTCTTCCTTATGAGTTCCCTTGGGAACTTACCATTGCCATGTCTCGACATGGTCTTACTTGGTATCTTTACTTGTCAATGCCGAGCCTTGGCTTGGACTTACATGAAATCTTTCTTGTTACTCACCAATGCCATGCCTTGGCTTGGACTTACATGGGATCTCTATCTCTTTATAGCTTTTCAATGCCAAGACTTGTCTTGGACTTACATGATAACTTTGCTTGGAGACTCACCAATGCCATGCCTTGGCTTGGGCTTATATGGGTCTTCATCTCATAATAACTCTTCAATGCCAAGACTTGTCTTGGTCTTACATGATAACTTGCTTGATTTCCGATGCCATGCCTTGGCTTGGCCTTATACGGACTTTCTCATTTCATGTGATAGATCGAGTATCCTAAGTAATTCAACTGTAATCGGGACTTTCTCATGCTTGATCTCATTGATTTCTTTGTTTAACATAGCATTAAACAATCTCATGGAATTTAAAATATATTCTACATTATACTAAGCAATTTAATGATATTAATCATAAAGCTTAGAAAACATACAAACTTACCTCAATATAGAAAATGTGAGTAGATATGCAATTTAGTCCTCGACTTTGTTCTTGCCTCGGTTTCGATGCGGGCTTCGTTTTTCTGGATCTATAATAATAATTAGATCATTTAATACTCACATTGACTAAATTGACTCTTAACTCATACTTTGGCAAAATTTCTATTTTGCCCCTCAACTTTGTCATATTTGCACTTTTTCCCCTAGGCTCGTAAAATGATTCTCATTTAACTTTATTAAACATCATGCTTAGCTGATTCATTTTCTCTACTATAACAATCATCAATTCTCACTATTTCTAATAGGTATGACCAATTTCATAACTATTACAAATTAATCCATACTATCATTTTTCATGAAATTCACTAAGGAAAAGATGTTTATCTAACATCAAACTCTCACAAACTTCCATAAATTATCATTTTACAAGCATGTCACTATTGGGTAGATTTTTGAACATGCATCTTAGCTCATTTTATAGCTAAAAATAGCTAATTCATAATACGAGAACTTCAAAAATACAAAGAATATTAAAAACGGGGCTAAGATGAACTTACTATCAAGCTTGAAAGATGAACAAACCCTAGCTATGGGGTTCTTCAAATTTTCGGCACCAAGGAAGAAGATGAATGAAATTTTTATCATGTTTTTCCTATTTTAATCATTTAATTGGTAAATGACCAAAATGCCCTTCTCTTTAAAAATTTAAAAAATACTAACTCATGTCCATTTTTTTTCCAATAATTATAATTTGGGAAAATTGCTATTTAAGGACTTCTAATTAATATTCTAATGCTATTTCATACAAAAAGCTTCTAGAAACTCATATTTTGTAACTTTTGCAATTTAGTCCTATTTGATCATTCCATGTCAATTTCACAAAATTTCTACATGGAACTTTAATACTATCATGCAAACATGTCATAAACCTTAAGAACTCAATTTACTAACTCAGACTTGTGGTCTCGCACCACTATTCTAACTAGGCCCTAAATCGGGCTGTTACAATTCTCCCCTTCTTAGGAATTTTCGTCCTCAAAAATCTTACCAGCAAACAGGTTTGGATACTAGTTTCTGATGCTCTTTTCTGGTTCCCACGTAGCTTCTTCTATTCCATGTCTTTGCCACAATACTTTTACCAGGGCAATACTTTTATTTCTTAGCTGCTTGACTTCTCGAGCTAAAATCTTAACTGGTTCTTCACCATAAGTCATGTCGAGATGAATCTCTATCTCTGATTGGGTAATTACATGTGAAGGATCTAATCAGTAGCGTCGCAACATGGACACGTGAAACACATCGTGAATCTTTTTTAACTCTGATGGCAAAGCCAATCGATAAGCTACCGGCCCAACTTTCTCGGTAATCTCATACGATCCAATAAAACATGGACTCAACTTGCCTTTTCGGCCAAATTTGAGAACTTTTCTCCATGGTGACACTTTCAAGAAAACTTTATCTCCTACTTGATACTCTATCTCTTTTCTCTTTAAGTCCGAATAGGACTTTTGTCTATCTGATGCAGCTTTTAAACATTCTCGTATCACTTTCACTTTCTCTTCAGCTTCTCTAACCAAATCAACCCCGTGAATTTGGTTTTTCTTGAGTTCAGTCCAAAATAAAGGCGTTCTGCACTTACGCCCATATAAAGCCTCATAAGGCGCCATCTTTAAACTCGACTGAAAACTATTATTGTAGGCAAACTCTACCAATGGGAGAAACTTTTACCAACTGCCTCAGAATTCAAGAATACAACATCTGAGCATATCCTCGAGTACTTGAATTAACCTCTCCGACTGACCGTCAGTTTGAGGATGAAAGGCGGTACTAAAGTTCAACTTTGTACCCAAGGCCTCTTGCAACTTCTTCCAAAATCTGGATGTGAACCTCGGATCTCTATCTGAGATAATTTACAACGGAACACCCTGAAGCCTTATTATTTCTGACACATACAAGTTTGCCAACTTGTCTAGTGAGTAATCAACTCGTACAGGTAAGAAATGAGCTGACTTCGTGAGTCTATCAACTACAACCCATACAGTATCTTTCTTGCTCGGAGATAATGGTAAACCCTTTACAAAATCCATAGTAATAAAGTCCAATTTCCACTCCGGAACCAAAATAGGTTGAAGCAAACCCGAAGGTACTTGGTGTTCAGCCTTTACTTGCTGACAAATCAAGCATTTGGAAACAAACTCTGAAATATCTTTCTTCATTCTTGGCCACCAATACTGTTGCTTTAAGTCATTAAACATTTTGGTACTAGCCGGATGTACAAATAAACATCTGTTATGTGCCTCATGCAAAATTCTCTGAATAAGCTCGTCCTTTCTCGGTATACAAATTCTATCTTTGAACATCAGACTTCCATTGGGACTAATCCGGAAATCAGACTCAACATCTGTCTCGCACTGAGCTCTCTTGACTTGTAATTCACTATCTTCTTTCTGAGCCTCAAAAATCTCTTGGAGGAATAGCTTTCAACACAGCTATAATAGAACCATCAGTGGATAAAGTCATTCATGAATTTATTGCCCTTAATGCAAATAGGGACTTTCTACTCAAAGCGTCGGCGACCACATTCGCCTTCCCGGGGTGGTAGTCAATGACCATCTCATAGTCTTTTACCAACTCTAACCATCTCCGTTGCCTTAAGCTCAACTCTTTTGGTGTCATCAAGTACTTCAAACTTTTGTGATCGGTGAAAATCTGATATCTCTCACCATATAGGTGGTGTCTCCATATCTTCAATGCGAAGACTATGGCAGCCAACTCTAGATCGTGGGTCGGATAATTCTTCTCATGAGGCTTCAACTGTCTTAAGGCATAAGCAATCACTTTTCCTTCTTGCATAAGTACACAGCCTAATCCATTTAAGGACGCATCGCTGTAAATCACAAATTCTTTCCCTGCCTCAGGTTGTACTAAAACTGGAGCATCTGTCAACATCGCTTTCAGTTTCTTGAAACTTTGTTGGCATCTTTCTGTCCACTCAAACTTCACATTTTTCTATAACAATTTAGTCATCGGGGTTGCAATAATAGAAAACCCCTTGACGAATCGTCTATAATAGCCTGCTAGGCCTAGGAAACTTCTAACCTCAGAGACATTTTTCGGTGGCTTCCAGTCCATAATAGCCGAAATCTTACTAGGGTCTACTCGAACTCTTTCTCCCGACACAATATGTCCCAAAAATCCTACTTCCTTGAGCCGAAATTCGCTTTTACTGAACTTGGCATACAACTGATTTTCTCGTAGAATCTGTAAAACTGTCCGTAGGTTCTCAGCATGCTCATTCTCATCTCAGGAATAAATTAGTATGTCATCAATGAAAATGACTACAAACTTGTCGAGGTATGGTCTAAAAATGCGGTTCATTAAGTCCATGAATACCGTAGGAGCATTGGTCAAACCAAAAGGCATGACTAAAAATTCCTAATGCCTAGACCTTGTTCGAAAAGCTATCTTAGACATATCTGATTCCTTTACTCTTAACTGATAGTACCCTGATCTCAAGTCTATTTTGGAGAACACAGTGGCTCCTTTCAATTGATCGAACAAATCATCGATCCTAGGTAATGGGTACTTGTTCTTCACCGTCACTTTATTAAGCTGACGGTAATCTATGTACAATCTCATGGTGCCATCTTTCTTTTTCAGAAATAAAATTGGAGCACCCCAGGGAGAACAACGTGACCTAGCAAAGCCTTTATCTGTCAACTCTTGCAACGTGACTTCAGCTCCTTTAACTCCGTTAGAGCCATTCTGTAAGGAGTAATAGATATTGGTACAGTACCGGGAGCCAGTTCAATGCCGAACTCAATCCCTCTTACTAGGGGTAGTCCTGGCAATTCTTCGGGAAAAACATCCACGTCCTCACATACTATCGGTACTGACTCAATATTTAACTCTGTTTCTTTATCATTCATCACAAAGGCCAAATATGCCTCGTACCCCTTTCTTATGTATCTCTGTGCCGTCATGTGAAAAATCATTGCTGGTGATTTACTTTGCTCATCTGATTCTATATGGAGAATATCCCCATTCTCACATCTTGTCTCAATATATTTCTTCCCACAATTAACTATTACATCATGAGTGGTCAACAAGTCCATACCAAGAATGATGTCAAACTCATCAAATGGTAGCAACATAAGATTTGCTTTAAAGTAATGACCTCTAATCATTAATGGACAATCTTTACATACTTCATCAACTAAGATACTCTTGCCTAAAGGATTAGACACCTTAATCGTAAATTCTGTAGAATCTATAGGCATATTCATACTGGATACTAGTTTCATACAAATGTAAGAGTGTGTGGATCCGGGATCTATTAAAGCAATAACTTTATCATCACGAAGAGAAAAGGTACTCGTAATAACATCAGGAGAAGATGCCTCTTCGCGAGTGCGAATGGCATAAGTCCTCGCAGGCGCCCTACCCTCGAGTCTCGCAGCCTGCTCTCTAGGGTTACCCCTTCCACTTGCCCCACTTCCTGGGTTCCTTTGCGGACTTCCTCTGACTACACTCCCGGATCTCGGGTTTGGAGCTCTATCTTTTTTCATTGTCTTTGGACAATCTTTTATGTAGTGGTCCTAGGAACCACATCTAAAACATGCATTTTCATGTGCTCGACATTCTCCAAAATGACGTCTGCCACACTGTGGGCATTCGGGTCTATCCGATCGGATGTTCCCCACACTAGCAACTGAAGTTGTCTGTGCCTTACTTCCCGAATATTGCTTACTCTTGTCCTTCCTTGAAAACCCAGTGGAAGTAGCTGATCGGGTGGAGAAATCTCTTGACTTCTTAGATGTGGATTGGAATAACTTATTCCACTGCCTCTTTTTAGAGTCACGAGACTCTATTTCAGACTTTCTCTTCTCCTTTACTAGTTCTTCGGCTTTACAAGCCCTCTCTACTAGCACAACGAATTCCTTCAGTTCTAGGACAGTAACAAACAATTTGATGTCCTCATTTAGCCCATCTTCAAATCTCTTACTCATGATGGCCTCGGTGGACACGTATTCTCGAGCGTATTTGCTGAGCCGTACAAACTCACGCTCATAATTAGTCACAGACATCTTGCCTTGATTTAACTCTAGAAATTCCTTTCTTTTCTGGTCCACGAACCTTTGACTGATATACTTTTTCTTGAACTCTTCTTGGAAGAATTCCCATGTGACCTTTTCCCTCAGTACCACAGACACCAATGTGTTCCACCATTGATAGGCAAAATCTGTTAAAAGAGAGACTACACACTTCATGCATTCCTCAGATGTGATGACAACTCATTAAATACCCTGATGGTATTTTCTAACCAGAATTCAACTTTTTCCGAATCATCATCTTTTCTAGCCCGAAATTCTTTTACCCCATGTTTCCTGATTCTATCAACTGGAGGCTTCTCTCCTCTTACCACCTCTACTACTTGAGGGGCTACTGGGATAGGTTGAGGAATAGGTGGGGGTGGAGGGGGTTACGCATTCGGGTTCGTACGAACGAACTCCGTATACCATGTATTCATCATATGAAAGAAGGCTTCTCTAGCCTCTTCTCCTCCTTCTTGACTCACCGTAGTGGGTCTGTTCTCATTCTCGTTCGGCACCGTCCCTTCAGCGGGATCCGGCGCGTTACTTTCTATGTCATCCACCACAGCTCTATCGGGATCAATTTACTAAATGTATAAACATAATTTAAGTCGTCAGGAGTCGTCACACTATTATTATAAAAACATTCTTACGTATGGCATGTATAGCTAGACTCGTGCTCGTGCTATGTTAGTCCTAGAACCGACTAAACTATAGCTCTAATACCACTAAATGTAACACCCCTTACCCGGGTTCTATGCTGGAACTGGGCCCGAGGCGTTACCGAACTCAAACCACTTGATCGCCACTTAGGCTCGTCGTAACTACTCTCTGAAGTGATCTCAACAACCTCATTCTCGACTTACGAGGCCTCACTCATACACACGAGGGCTCTCGAGACTAAACCGAAACTTTTTCCAATCTTAATTTTTTTCTCTTTTATACAGGTCTCACATGCCCGTGCAAGATTAGACACGCCCGTGCATGGACACACACGCCCATGTCCCCAAACCGTGCCTAAAACCCCAGCATTCTGCCAATGCCCCACGACCAAGGCACACGCCCGTGCTTACCACCCGTGGTGCACACTGACTACCTTAACACGGCCTATAGTCTAGACACACACCCGTGTAGCTAGCCCGTGGCCAACACTAATTAATCCCATGCGCCCTAGGCACACGCCCATGTGACTAGTCCGTGGTCTACTCTGACTTAAGATACAAAGGTGCAGGGTGCACACGGCCTAGACACACGCCTGTGTGTCCATCCATGTGGGCACTTAGAGGCTATTTACAAAGCCAATTGCCACCCTGAAATCAAGACCAAACTCATGCTCAATTCAGTAACTCAAGTATTACATCTAACATGAACAAGGATGCATACTTCATTGATAGATTAAAACATACATACTTAATCATTCATGACTCATCTCTTTGGCCATATACAAAAAGAATACTAAGCTTGATAGCTAACACTTTGGATAGTTTTAAAACATAACTCAAAATGAAATGTTTCCTATACATGCCATACTTAATATAAAAAACTTGGCTATACCAAAATAGCGATTGATAGTGTGCTCCGAGCTCCGATGACGATGATCCACGAGATTAGCTTGGCGGGACTACATGGAAAGAAAGAATAAAGGACGTAAGCATTTAGCTTAGTAAGTTTGCATGTAATTCTCATAGCAATATATTTGCTTAACATTAACCATTCATCATATACAATGGCATTATGAAATCTCAAGTATTTAAGCTTACTTACTCTTACTAATTCTTACATATCTTATGGTACTTACTATTCTCATGCTCGTACGGTAACAAGATACCTGTATCACTTGATCACATAGATCAGTATACTTTACTATTATAAGCATAATCTCAACTTCATCATTCATATCATGAATAATACTCTTAATTAACTCTGACTAGCATAACTTGATAATAACTTTACTTACTTAACTTTCTTACTTTCTAATTTAATCTTTACTCTTTTGCTCAATGAATTACTATGAATAACAGAGGATACTAAATCTCAAAACACATGTGTCTTGATGCCAATGCTATATCCTTGATATAGTCTTACATGGGATCTCTTACTTGGTATTGATGCCATGTCTTGACATGGGCTTACACGAAGTCTTCCTTATGAGTTCCCTTGGGAACTTACCATTGCCATGTCTCGACATGGTCTTACTTGGTATCTTTACTTGTCAATGCCGAGCCTTGGCTTGGACTTACATGAAATCTTTCTTGTTACTCACCAATGCCATGCCTTGGATTGGACTTACATGGGATCTCTATCTCTTTATAGCTTTTCAATGTCAAGACTTGTCTTGGACTTACATGATAACTTTGCTTGGAGACTCACCAATGCCATGCCTTGGCTTGAGCTTATATGGGTCTTCATCTCATAATAACTCTTCAATGCCAAGACTTGTCTTGGTCTTACATGATAACTTGCTTGATTGCCGATGCCATGCCTTGGCTTGGTCTTATATGGACTTTCTCATTTCATGTGATAGATCGAGTATCCTAAGTGATTCAACTTCAATCGGGACTTTCTCATGCTTGATCTCATTGATTTCTTTGTTTAACATAGCATTAAAAAATCTCATGGCATTTAAAATATATTCTACATTATACTAAGCAATTTAATGATATTAATCATAAAGCTTAGAAAACATACAAACTTACCTCAATATACAAAATGTGAGTAGATATGCAATTTAGTCCTCGACTTTGTTCTTGCCTCGGTTTCGATCCAAGCTTTGTTTTTCTTGATCTATAATAATAATTAGATCATTTAATACTCACATTAACTAAATTGACTCTTAACTCATACTTTGGCAAAATTTCTATTTTGCCCCTCAACTTTCTCATATTTGCACTTTTACCTCTAGGCTCGTAAAATGATTCTCATTTAACTTTCTTAAACATCATGCTTAGCTGATTCATTTTCTCTACTATAACAATCATCAATTCTCACTATTTCTAATAGGTATGACCAATTTCATAACTATTACAAATTAGTCCATACTATCATTTTTCATGAAATTCACTAAGGGAAAGATGTTTATCTAACATCAAACTCTCATAAACTTCCATAAAATATCATTTTACAAGCATGTCACTATTGGGTAGATTTTTGAACATGCATCTTAGCTCATTTTATAGCTAAAAATAGCTAATTCATTATACGAGAACTTCAAAAATATGAAGAATATTAAAAACGGGGCTAAGATGAACTTACTAGCAAGCTTGAAAGATGAACAAACCCTAGCTATGGGGTTCTTCAAATTTTTGGCACTAAGGAAGAAGGTGAATGAATTTTTTATCATCTTTTTCTTATTTTAATCATTTAATTGGTAAATGACCAAAATGCCCTTCTCTTTAAAAATTTACAAACTACTAACTCATGTCCAATTTTGTCCAATAATTATAATTTGGGAAAATTGCTATTTAAGGACTTATTATTTAATATTCTAAAGCTATTTCATACAAAAAGCTTCTAGAAACTCATATTTTGCAACTTTTGCAATTTAGTCCTATTTGATCATTCCATGTCAGTTTCACAAATTTTCTACATGGAACTTTAATACTATCATGCAAACATGTCATAAACCTTAAGAACTCAATTTACTAACTCAGATTTGTGGTCTCGCACCACTATTCCGACTAGGCCCTAAATCGAGCTATTACAGGCTCATTGAAACACACAACGGTCGTTAAAAGCATTGCTTAACATATCCCACTTTTAATCACTATTTATATAATAGGAACGGACTTCGGATAAGAACCCCCATAGTGACCTCACAAGGTTTATGCAAGTAGGTTGTCCCTTTGAACCTAGATCTTGGGATCTCCAGTCAACTAGGTTTGGTTTTCCTTCACATAACGCCTTTAATTTTCATGGGCTTTAGTCCCATTCCTTTTGATGTTTTATCAATCTGATCTCGATTAAGCCTTTAGTTAGCAGATCTGTAATGTTATCTTTTGATTTTACAAAATCAATAGAGATAACTCCATTTGAGATCAGTTGTCTAACAATATTGTGTCGATGATGCATATGTCTTGACTTACCATTATACATTACGTTCTGTGCTCTACCAATTGTTTCTTGGTTATCACAATATATGCTTATTGTGGGCACAGGCTTTGGCCAGTCAAGAATATCCTCCAAGAAGTTTCGAAGCCATTTAACCTCTTCTCTAGATTTGTCTAGAGCTACAAACTCAGATTCCATTGTAGATCTGGTTATAATCATTTGTTTTGAGGATTTCCATGACACAGCTCCTCCTCCCAATGTAAAAACATATCCACTTGTGCCTTTGGTATCTTGAATACCATATATCCAACTAGCATCAAAGAATCCCTCTAAAATAGTAGGATCTCTGGAATAATGCAATCCGTAGTCCCAAGTATATCTAAGATATCTCAGTATCCTCACAATTGCTTTCAAGTGGTTTTCCCCTGGATTACTTGTGAATTTGCTTAAACTGCTCACAGTGAAAGTAATATCTGGTCTAGTACAGCTCTTAAGGTACATAAAACTGCCTATGACCCTTGCATATTTCACTTGGTCAATACTTTCACCTTTGTTTTTTGACAGATGTTGGCTCGTATCTATTGGAGTTCTGGCTATACCAGAATCATCCTTCCTAAATTTCCCAAGAATCTTGTCCACTTAGTGTGACTGAGTCAATGTGAGACCTTCAGATGACCTCTTGATTAGGATGCCTAAAATCACATCAGCTAGTCTCATATCTTTCATGTAAAATCTTGAACTTAACATGTCTTTCTTACATTTTCCCATTTCATTGTTACTTCAAAAAATGAGTATGTCATCAACATATAAGCATAGGATTATATATCCAATGTCGATAGTTTTGAAATATACACATTTGTCACACTTAATAATCTTAAAGCCATTTGCCATCATGAAATTATCAAACTTTTCATGCCATTGCTTTGGTTCTTGCTTAAGTCCATACAAAGACTTCACCAATTTACAAAATTTCCTTTCTTGTCCTGGAACTACATGACCCTCAGGTTGTTCTATATAAATATCTTCATCAAGATCTTCATTTAGGAAAGTTGTTTTAACATCCATTTGATGTACTTCTAGATTTTGCAAGGCGACAATTGCAAGTATCATCCTTATAGAAGTTATCCTTGGTACTGGAGAAAAAGTATCAAAGTAGTCAAGGCCTTCCGTTTATCTATAGCCTTTTATAACTAATCTGGCCTTATACTTACCAATTGTTCCATCTGCTTTCATTTTTCATTTAAAAATCCACTTAAAATTTGATGGTTTAATTCTCGGAAAAGATCCACTAAATCCCACGTATGATTTTGCATGATAGAGTCAATTTCACTTTTAATAGCATCTTTCCATGAGGTGTTTTCGGATAACCGTATAGCATCATTATACATTTGAGGTTTGGTCTCTAGCATAAAGGTTAGAAAATCCAATCCAAAAGATTTTTCCACCCTTTATCGTTTACTCATTGTCTCTATCTCAGTTTCACCCTCTTATTGAACGTCTTAACTATTTTCATCTATAGTCTCTAAAGTTTGTTTCGTTGAACTTGAATCAACTTCCCTAGCTTTACTGTAACAACCTGTTTTTCAGTGGTGTTGGAAACACTAGTTTCGGGGCCACAAATCTAACGAGTGAGTCCATAAATATTATTATTTAATATTTACGAGTCAAATATTATATTATATTTGATTTTGATATGGTAATTTATGTTATTGAATGAATAATTTAGTTTAAGTGGTGTCCTTAAAGTCAAATGGATTTAGAAAATGAGGTATCAGGACATCGTTTATATAAATCGAGCCCGTAAATATTAAAAATTTATGGACTGTTATTAAGGTCGTATTAAAATTTGGTTAAGAAATTTTAACGTTTAGATAGTTAATTAAATAAAAAGGACTAAATTGTAGAAGGTGCAAAAGTGGAATTCTATTAGTTAGAAGAGTCAAATGGTTATGGAATCTATAAATAATGGACTCAAATGGTAATTAAACCATTCATATTGATAGTGGACAATTATGGGCATGACTTTGTCATTTTATAAGTTGTTAACACAAGGGTATAATGATAATTTAAGTAATAAAAAACATAAATTAAAAAAATAAATCAAAACTATTATCTCCTTCATGGAGATTTATCAACCGAAAACCATGGTAGGAAGAACCAAGGTTTGTTCATTGATGTTTTCATGCATGGTCAGCCATTTTTCACCTATTTCTTATAATTTTTATGTTTTTAAAATCGTTTTGTTTTTGAAACTATTAAAATTTTAAATGTTTCCATTGATGAATATTTATTTTTCTTGATGTTAATGATGAGTTTGAAATCTTGGTTGTGATTTTGGATTGTTTTGAAAATTGATTTTTGTTAGTTTTTAGTTAAAGGATTAAGTTGTTAAAATGTTAAAAATCTCATAGTTTAATTTTGAAATAGTGATATTTTAGAGATTGTTTTGTAGCCTTTAATATTGGGCTAGATGTGGTTATTTTTATAAGTGGCTAATTTGATGATTTTCGGAATAAGGGACTAAATCGCATAAAGTGTAAAAGTTAGGGGCAATTGTGTATTTTTTCCAAATAGAAGGGTACAAATTTTAGAATTTATTAATATATGAAATTTAAGCTAATAAATTAAATAAATTATATTTTAGATCAAGATTCAAATGATATACGGGGAAAAGGAAATATTATAATTCATGTTTTGGTATTGATGATTTGGGATGGTATGGTATTTCTTTAAGTATTTATTTTTATGGTGTAAGTCAAGTCAACGTTTATATTATGAGCTTACTAAGCTTTATAAGCTTACTTGTTTCTTTTATGCTATTTTGTAGATACTAATTTTAAACCAAACAGACGGATTGACCAAAAAGCTCACACTATCCAACTCCCTTTTGTGGTAGCTCTTGTATCACTTTTTGGGTTGTGGCATGTGTATATAGGTGATACGAACCTGCCTCAGTGTTGATTCGAGTCATATTAGTTGCCCAATCGTAAAATTCAAGTAAGAACAGGTTGTTTGCAAAATAGGTTTTAAAATAAGAATGATAGGCTGAAACAAAGGGGTTGGGAAATGGTTGAGGTAGCAAAGGAAATGGATTCGGCTAAGGCTAAGGTTGAACCAACACAATAGGCTATGTTGACCTGAAACCTATAATAGCACTTAAGTGATAAAGGTGATGGAAATAGTAACGATAAAACAAAGAACCTTGACCCACTATCTATGAAAGATAGGAACCACAGGTATAGGTGAACGCCACACTTAACAAAGTGATAAGTTCAAAGAAAGACGGGAATTGACGCCACAAGAGTTATCTCGATAAGTCAATTCAGTCTAAAGAGAACAATGAGAGTTTGAACACTCAAAAAGTAATATGATATTCATCAAATGATCAAAAGTCCTTACAACAAGAAATTAGCTAAGTATTTATAGGATGTTACAAGCTCTAGCCGAATAGACAAAATGTATCTAGCTCAATTGAGCTTTAAATGAGCTGAAATGGCTATTGAGATAATCAACATGACTCTTGGAGCTCCCTAGACCTAGGTGACGCCAACAGCTAGGCTATTAACATTCCCAATTCAACTAATCAATTGGATTAAATGAGTTGAGCTGAATCTTTCAAGTAGAGGATCGGTCATAAGGTGTGAACATGTTTGGATTCCTTATTGGGAAGCCGAATGTGCACCAGCCAATTTAAATGAAGTTGTGGTGCACGAATAGCCTATGGTGTGAACAGCCAAATTTGATCAGCCTCTAAGGTGTGAATTCTTTTGCTAGCTGAATGGTCTAATGTGAACTTGCTTTTGGCCTTTGCTCTCCACGAAAAGGCACTTGGAGGAGAGCAATCATCAGCTCTCTAATTAAGCCATCCATTGAACATGAAAAATGCATGTTTCTTCATTAAATGCTATCCCATGCATCTAGCTAGCTGATCAGCTGCTGTGAACACCTACAAACACATTTAAATTTGGTTAAGGACATATTCAAGACACCATTTAAGTTGTCTGAGTTTTAGACACATTTAAGATGCCTGAACCTAGGACATATTAAATAGTTGTAGTAACTAAGACATATTAATAAACTTATGACATATTAATTGCTGAACTAAATGAAACACATTAAATTAACTTAAGACACATTAAAGACTTAAATTAATAATAACTAAAATAACTAAACAACATTAATGTCTTATTCCAGCAACTAATCAGCTCAAAACAAAAATTAAAATTCAGCTTGAAGTAAGCTGCATGGGACGCTTATTGAGCTGGTCCATGTGTGATCAATAAGTCCCGCAACCTCTTCTCCCTAAGCTCGATCAATATAGCTCGAGATAGCTTCTTTGAACTTCTTGGCTCGGGATCGAGTGATTGGACCCAGAGGCAGCTCAATGGGTTTGGCAACTAGCTCATTGGCCATGCTCGCATCATTCCCCCTCTTCGAGGCGATTTGTCCCCAAATCGTCACCTACATCAAAAGGGGATAAGTCAGCAACATTGAAGCTGGCACTTACTCCGTACTCACCCGAAAGGTCTAACTTATAAGAATTTTTTTGATCCTTTCCAAGACTTGAAAAGGACCATCTCTCCTTGGCAGTAGCTTAAACCTCCTTTGTTCGGGAAATCTTTCCTTACGCATATGGACCCAAACCCAATCACCGAGTTCGAATACGACTCGTTTGCGTCCCTTGTTTACCTTATGAGCATATTGCTCGGTCCTCCTCTCAATATTCTCCTTAACCCTTTGATGAAGCTGTTTCACAAAATCAGCCTTTTGCTTGCCATCTACATGCACTAGTTGGTTAGAAGGCAAAGGAACTAGATCTAAAGGAGTTAAAGGATTGAAACCGTATACCACTTCAAAACGAGAATTCTTAGTAGCTGAATGAACCGAACGGTTGTAGGCAAATTCGATGTGTGGCAAGCATTCCTCCCACATCTTCAAGTTTTTCCTAATGATGGCCCGCTGTAAGGTCGATAAGACCTGATTGACTACCTCTATTTGACCATCCATTTGGGGGTGGCACATTGTAGAAAACAAAAGCTTGCTGCCTAACTTTCCCCACAAGGTCCTCCAAAAATGGCTAAGAAACTTGGCATCTCGATCGGAGACGATGGTCCGCGGTAGTCCATGCAAACGAACGATTTCCTTGAAAAACAAGTTAGCAACATTTAAGGCTTCATCAGTTTTATGACATGCAATAAAATGGGCCATTTTAGAGAATCTGTAACAGTCCGGTTTAGACTCTAGTCGGAATAGTGGTTTCGGGACCACAAATTTGAGTCAAAAAATATTTAAATATTATTTTCTGTGTTTACAGTATGTGATTAAGCATGTGTGAAATTTTCGTGATTTAATTTATCCGTTTGTGTGTCTAATTTGCAAAAAAGGACTAAATTGTAGAAATTGTAAAAGTAACTTTCTATTTGATAAATTGTTGAATTGATGTGTCTTTATAAAGAAAAGATCCTTATATGGTTATTTAACAATTAAATGTTTTAAATGACAAAAATGGACATATATTAGTGGGTTTTAATGTTATATTAAAAGGTTTAATAAGTAAATTAGATATTAATGTTATTATAATTAATAAACAAAAGAAAGAAAGCCACCATGTTCATCTTTTCCACCGAAATTAAGACAATAAAGAAGGTTTTGAAGCTCTTTTATATTCGGCCAACATTTAGTTTGATTCAAGGTTAGTTTTTGGTCGGTTTTTGATAATTTCTATGTTTTTGTAATCGTTGCTTCGAGTACTTCAAAACCCATGCCTTAATTTTGGAAATTGATGATGATTTTGAAATGTTCCATTGATGAATGCTTGAGCTTTGTGATGTTAGTTGGTGAAATATGAAATATATGTTTTAGATTAACATGTTTTGTCTTTGGATTTTTGGTGAATTTGAGTAATTTGGACTAAATTGTGAAAATAATATTTTGAGGGACTAAAATGTGAAATAAATGAAATATATGGGCTTATATGAAGCATGTGAATATTCGACCAAGCATGGGTAATATGAAATTTTGTGTATTTTGTTATTTTGTGAAATAGGGACTTAAATGTCAAAATGTGAAAATGTGAGGGCTAATTTGTAAATTGCCCTAAATGTGTGTTTTTGGATTGAGTTGAATGATTTGGTGAATAAATGGGTTAAATTTGAATATGTATAGATTAAGAACCAAAGAAAACGGATTTAGACCGAGGAAAGTCGAAAGTGATCGAGTAGTTGAATCCGTCCGTTTATTCTGAATACGAGGTAAGTCTATATACAAATAAGTGTATTTAAGTCGATTTATTCATGTTCATATGTTATTGAACTATGGTGTATGGTTTTGGAAGATATACATGTGAGAAACGAGAAAGTATCGACAATGTATCAATGTCCGAGAAGTCCCGTACGAACCTTAGGAATATATTGGATTCATATGTCATGACATAGGTTTCTGATATGTGATATCGTGTAAGACCACATCTGGGATGTTGGCGTCGATTTGAGATTTACGTGTAAGACCATGTCTGGGACATTGGCATCGTATTTGATTCGTGTAAGACCCTATCTGGGACAGTGGCATCGATATTTGATTACATGTAAGACCAAGTCCGGGACGTTGGCATTGTACGACTATTCTGTGTATTCTGAGTAACCTATTTGATTCCGAATGGTTCAACGGGAAAATTTTGAGAAATGAAAGACTATGTGAAATGTGTAACCATTTCAGGTACGTTGATGTGTATACTATGTTTAAGCATGAAAGGTAAGTATATGTGAATTTGCAAAATAGAGATATGTGCATAGATTCAATGAGACAAAATGTGATATATGTATGAATCTGCTATGATCAAGAGAGGTATTTAGAGATATGAATTATTGGTAAGCAATGGCTAAACAAATGAGCCAAAGAAGAATTATGAAATTGCAATTGAGATATATTAATGATCTTGTATTTGATATGATTATGAATGTTTATATGTTAAGTTTATTTGTATATGGCTAACTAAGCTTTTGAAAGCTTACTTTGTGTGTGTTTGCATGGTTTTATAGATCGTTAAAGCTAAAAAAGGCTCGAGGATCGTCGAGGATCATCACCACACTATCAAACTCTATTTTGGTACCTTTTGAAAGTGTAAATATTTAAGTATGGCATGTATAGTCTAGTTGAAATGGTTGATGTTTTGAGTTGTATATATAAGCTATGTGATATGGCTTGTAATTGGATGTGCATATGGTAATATTTGATCTTTGTTTTGTGATGCAAAGTTGGTATATTATAGATGAAAAGATGTCATAAAGAATTGGTAAGTTGGTGGATGGATTCTACTTAGAAATGCTTATGATTAGATTGAACTAAATGGCACATAAGTTGGTATGTTTGATATGTTCTTGAATGGCTAGAAAATATGGTCATTTTGGTATGTTTTGTTTGCATTGGATATATGATTTGAATTGGTATAATGCTTGTGGGTAAAAACTCAAAGTGTGGGTGGTAAATTGGCCTTGTAAATGGCCTATATTTGCCCACACGGTTGAGCACATGGGCCTGTGGCTCGACCGTGTCCTTCGTGGTTTTATTTCAAAACAAGTCAAACTCGACCACGGGCTGGACACACGGGCGTGTGACTGGCCATGTGGTGCAAGTCAGTGTCAACCACGGGTGAGGCACACGAACGTGTCTCAGACCGTATGGACAAGTCAGTATGTATGCCCTGTTTTGCCACGACTCAGACAAATGGACGTGTTTGATGCCGTGTGAGGCACACGGGCGTTTGACCTCTGTAACTTTGAAAAATGTTCAAATTTTTGAAAAAACTTTTGTATGATCCCGGTTTAGTCCCGACCCATTTCTAATGCATGTTTAAGGTCTCATAGACCTCATTATGGGACTATATGCTTGTATTCTGTTATGATTTGACGATGTTATACTTTATGATGCGAATTGTTCGTAAAAGTTTCTGATTGTCCAATAATGCCTCTTAACCCTAAACTGGCGATGGTTACGAGTTAGGGGTGTTACATTTGATTTGTATCAGAGCTACGATTTAGTCGATTTTAGGACTAACGTAGCGTGTGAGAGTCTAGCTATACATGCCATATATACGAACTATGATAGTGTGATGAATCCTGACGTATAAAATGTGTTTTTCGTATAGTAATGGATCCCAAAAGAGCTATAGCTAACGATGTTGAAAGTAATGACGCCTACTCCCGCTCAAGGGACAGAGCCATCTGATTCGAGACCGACTACTAGCGGTCAGGAAGGAGAGGCTAAACAAGCCTTCTTCCAAATGATGAATGAGTGGTTCACTCAATACATTTGAACAAATCCGGCTATTTCACAACCTCTGCCCCCACCCAATCCTCCTCAGACTTCTGTTGTACCACCGGTTATGAACTTGAATCTGTTGAATAAGCCTCCGGTCGATAAAATCCGTAAATATGGGGCTGAAGAGTTCAGGGCTACCAATGAAGATGATGCTGAGAAAGCTGAGTTTTGGCTCGAGAACACAATTCAAGTGTTTGATGAAATGTCATTGACTCCTGATGAATATATAAAATGTGTCGTTTCCTTGTGACGAGATGCAGCTTATCAGTGGTGGAAGACTTTGATTTTTGTTGTTCCAAAAGAACGGGTTACATGGGATTTCTTTCAGTGTGAATTCCGGAAGAAATATATTAGTCAGAGATTTATTGATCAAAAACGAAATGAATCTTTGGAATTAAAATAGGGTCGCATGTCTGTCACTGAATATGAATGAGAATTTGTGAGACTAAGTCAATATGCTCGAGAATGTGTTTCGACTGAAGCTATAATGTGTAAGAGGTTTGAAGATGGCCTGAAAGAAGATATTCGATTGTTAGTTGGAATTTTGGAAATAAAAGAGTTTGTTGTGATTATTGATCGAGCATGTAAAAGTGAAGCACTCTGGAAAGATAAAAGAAAAGCTAAATCTGAAGCCAAAGATGTGAGAAAGAGATTTTCGAATAAATCATTTCAGTCTGCTACAAAGAAATTCAGAGATGAATATAGTTTCAAAGACTAATGTGAGACATTCGAACAGAGATCGAGTTAGATCACAGTCGAACTCCAAAGCTCCAGTAACTTCGATGGCTACTGTGGGAAATATCCGATCTGAGCGACCTGAATGTAAGCACTATGGAAAAAGACATCTGAGTAGTTGTAGATTGAATGACCGAGCCTATTTTAGATGTGGATCACTAGATCATTTCATACAAGATTGTCCTGAGTTTGTTGAACAAGAGATTGAACAGAATTCGAAGTCAGATAATGCTTCAGCTAGAGATAGACCTTTAAGAAACACAAGAAATGTCAGTGGTAGTCAGAGAGCTACGAGAGATACAGTCGCGAGATCTGAAGCTAAGGCACCTGCCAGAGCATACGCCATTCGAGCTCGTGAGGAAGTTTCGTCTCCAGATGTTATTACGGGTACATTTACTCTTTATTATGCTTTTGTGATTGCATTGATAGATCCAAGGTCTACTCATTCGTATATATGCATGAACTTAGTATCCAGTAAGACTTTGTCTGTAGAGTCTACTGAATTTGTTATTAGAGTATCGAATCCCTTAGGTAAAAGTGTCTTGGTTGACAAAGTATGCAAGAATTGTCCGTTAATGTTCCGAGATTTTTATTTTCCGGCTGATCTAATGCTATTACCTTTTAATGAGTTTGATATAATTTTGGGTATGGATTGGCTAACATTGCATGATGCTGTTGTGAACTGCAAACGAAAGACTATCGATTTGAGATGTCAGAATGATGAAATAGTTCGGATTGAATCTAATGATGTGAATGGATTACTGGTTGTGATATCAGTGATGAAAGCTCAGAGTTTTGTGAAAAAGGGTTGCGAAGCCTATTTTGCCTAAGTGATTGATTCGAAAGTGAGTGAAAATAAAATTGAATATGTGCCAGTTGTTTGTGAGTTCCTTGATGTATTTCCTGAAGAATTACCGGGACTGCCTCCGACACGAGAAGTTGAGTTTGGTATTGATTTAGTACGGGGGGCGACTCTTATCTCGATAGCTCCGTATAGAATGGTACCAACAGAATTGAGAGAATTTAAGTCACAGTTTCAAGAGTTAACCGATTGAGGATTTGCAAGACCGAGTTTCTCACCTTGGGGTGCTCCTGTTCTATTTGTGAAAAATAAAGATGGCACGATGAGAATGTGCATTGATTACCGTCAGTTGAACAAAGTGGCAATAAAGAACAAATATCCTCTGCCCAGAATTGATGATTTGTTTGATCAGCTGAAAGGAGCCACCATGTTTTCAAAGATAGATCTGAGATCGGGGTATTATCAGTTACGAGTAAAAGATTCAGACATTCCAAAAACTGCTTACAGAACGAGGTACGTGCATTATGAGTTTTTAGTTATGCCTTTTGGACTAACAAATTCTCCTGCTGTCTTTATGGACTTGATGAACAGAATTTTCAAACTGTATTTAGATCAATTTGTTGTTGTATTTATTGACGACATTTTGATTTATTCGTGTGATGAAATTGAGCAAGCTAAACATTTGAGAATTGTGCTACAAACTTTGCGAGATAAGCAATTGTATGCGAAGTTCAGTATGTAACGCCCCAAATTTTGGGCCTAGATGAATTGGGATTTGGGCTTTGGGTCTCAGAAAATTTTTAAGTGAGCAAGAAAATGATAAATGACATGTTGGCTTTAAGGGTTTATTAAACTTGGAGTGTCTAGGGGTGTTGGAGAAGTGTTGGGTTCGAACTTTGAGGAGAAGGAATTTTTAATTAATTATTAAAGGAACCAGGGCAGTGAGTAGTTGGGCTTTTAGATAAAAATAGGGAAAGATGGCATCAAAGAGCCTTGTGGTGGAGTGGCTAAGTGACGCCACTTAGGGTATAGGAAGGTGGCGTTATGGGCTAGCAAGGAGATCCTAGGTTCGAATCCTAGCTTAGTATTTTTATTAGGATTTTAATTTTGGCCTTCTAGAAGGTTGGAAGTGGTGTGGTGATGGACTCTAAGGAGAGTGATCAGAAGAGAAAATTTAGGAAAAGGATTGGGGAGTTAGCAGGGAGAAAAAAGAGGAGATGAGACGGGGAAGAGTTGGAGCCGATTGGGACTTTGCAGAGTTTCGGTTTGTGTATAAATAGGGGGTGTCAAATTCCCTCTGTGCTATTTCAGCAATTGAAATTCCCTTTGTGCAATTTCGGCAACTATAGTGCTCTGCCGAATTCTCCTTCACTTTTTCTGTTCTAAACCTCGCCTCTTCCTTATGTGTTTTCTTTTCTTCTCTCCTAAAGCCTTAAATCAAATATCATTCTCTTCTTTCTCCAATGCTTGTGCCGTCCCACTTTCATCTCAATTGTTGGGGACAAAATATCCGTGACTTCAAAAGCCGAAAACCTTTGCTCTTGAAGCCGATTTCTTCATCGCCCCAAACCTTGTGCTGAATACTCTAGTGACCAAATCTCTGTCGTGCTGTCATCATTCCTTTGATTTTTTTTGGATCGGATCTTGGAAAAATCGGATTCAAGCTTAGATCTACAAGTCTCTGCCGAAAAGCTATCCATACGTTTCGGCTTTTGGGTAAGTGTTCTTGATTTTGGAATAAGTTGGCCGAATAGTCTATAGTAAGGGAAAGGGTGACTTAAGTGGATACAAGTCACCTATTATTTTGTCTTTAACGATTAAGATTGATGCAGATCTAGGGGATATTCGTGAGTAGTAGCTAAGAAAGGGCTATTAGGACTGGTGGCACACGGTAAGGTTATGGTAAGGCTTCGATTTTTGGTAAATATTGTGGTTAAGTGTGTGATTGATTGGAGGTTGGTATTGGTTGTAGGTTCAAGGCTGAGGATAGTATAACACGTCTCATTTACCAGGTGTGTACATACACTTCACACATGACAAATCGGCAAAAGCCGAAATACCGAAATGTCGAAAAGCTGAAAAGCCAAAAGGTCGGCACCGAAAACCACACGAGTGTGCGAATATTCATGTGGGAACACCGATACGATTACCGGGACCAAGAGAGCGATCTCGTGGTCTCGGGCCACTGTTTGGCCAACCAGGCCAGAAGGGGCTAAATGGGCTTGCCGAGCTCGTGGGCCCAAATCGGCAAAAGTTGATATGTGAAATTGAATGATGGATTGATATGGATGGTTGTATGATTTGATTATGATCGAGCCTAATGGGCTACATATACATGATTGGGCTTAATGGGCTATATGGACATGATTGGGCTTAAGTGGGCCTTATGGGATTTTAGAAATGCATGCTGGGGTTTTAATGGTCTCTAGGCTTAGTTCTGGTGAATTCTTAAACGGCATAAAACTTAACTTAATAATCAAACATGTCCGTGGACAAGTCGCTAGGGTAGAGTGTGGCAATGGTCATATGCATGTCTAGGATTGGATCTAGGGAGAGCTTGGTACTTAAGCGGTCCTAGTGACCCACCTCCTCTTCTCTAGAACCCTACGGTGTGTGTAGTGTGCATTCACTTTAGCCGCGAGGACTTGTTGACGGGCCAAGGTTAAGTAATTAAGACCCCCATCTTGTTAAGAATTACTAAAATACCCTATAGGGTAGAATTACCAGAAATACCCTTGATTTACGAAATGACTAAAATACCCCTATGTGTTGAATATAAGATTTATGGATGTTACATGTACATTTCTTTGCATTCATATGATATTACATTTAGGATGCATATGGGTGGGAATTATGGAATGGAGGAAGTATATGAGGATCGCATGGTTGCTTAACAACCTGTGGATCCACCGATGGCTTTTTAAGCCCATTATATGCTTAGCGACCTTCTTTCGCAACGTTGGTAGTACCGCAATGAAGGGCTACCCTTAATGTGTATCGGATGGGTGGGTCGATTTTGAAATCCCCACAGGAGTGTAGGGTTGGAAGGGAAATGTTGTGTAGCGGATGGATTATTTGGGGAGGGTTTGCATTGCATTGCATGTATGATACTATTATGTTATTATTATGATATGTATGCTAATTGTTTGACGAGGGTCGTACACACTGAGTTTTCAAAAACTCACTCCCTCTTTTATTTTTCTCAGGTGATCCTCAATAGGCGGTTCGACGGATGGAGGGACTCAGAGGTGGCCAGCTAGCAAGACGATTAGACCTATTTTTCTTAATATCTAAATTCTAGATTTTAAGTTAATTTATTTCGAATTGTATAAGGCTTTCCCTCTAGTTATTATTCCATTACTTCCACTATGCATTGAAATGTTGAAACGGAACCTGGATTTATTTTGTTTAAACGTATTTCAAGGTTTTTGAAAATAATTGTGTTTTAAGAACGAGCTTCCGCTTTCAAAGGAAATTTTTACATAGTAACAAGGAAATGGTTTTTGGCTACACCTTGTTTTGAAAGCAAACTGGATTTTATTTAACTTTTCTCTAGAAGGGTTTTCAATAAAAACAAGGTTTTCGCAAAAATACTTTAATGTGACATGCCGAATTCGGGCCTAAATTCTAGGCCGGGTCTGGGGTGTTACATAGTGAATGTGAGTTCTCATTGCGAGAAGTTAGTTTTCTAGGGCCTATTGTGTCAGCATCTGGTATACGGGTTGATCCGAGCAAGATTTCAGCTATTTTGTAGTGGAAGCCTCCGAAAAATGTGTCTGAAGTCCGTAGTTTTCTGGGACTTGCTGGTTATTATCGATGATTCGTAAAAGGATTTTTGATGATTGCAACTCCACTGACGAGATTGCTCTAGAAAGATGTGAAATTTGAGTGGTCTGAAAAGTGCCAGAAAAGTTTCGATCAGTTGAAAGCTTTGTTGACCGAAGCTCCAGTGCTAGTACAGCCAGAATCGGGTAAAGATTTTGTAATATATGGTGATGCTTCTTTAAACGGCCTAGGATGTGTTTTGATGCAGGGAGGCAAAGTTATAGCTTATGCCTCGAGACAATTGAAACTGCATGAAAAGAATTATTCGACACATGATCTTGAGCTAGCAGCGATTGTATTTGCATTAAAGATTTGACGTTATTATCTTTTCGGTGAAAAATGTCATGTGTTTTCGGATCATAAAAGTCTGAAATACTTGATGGCTCAGAAATATTTGAATTTGCGACAAAGACGATGGTTAGAGCTGTTGAAGGATTACGAGCTTGTGATAGATTATCATCCGAGTAAGGCAAATGTTGTTGCTGATGCATTGAGTCGAAAATCGCTGTTTGCATTACGTGCGATGAATGCTCATGTAGGCTTGTCTGATGATGGTTCAGTTTTGGCTGAGTTGAAAGAAAAATCGTTGTTCTTACAGCAAATATATGATGCTCAGAAAGTTGATAATGAAATGCCAGCGAAGCGAGCTTAGTGTGATTTGAACTCTGATTCGGAATTTCAAGTTGATGTTGATGATTGTTTGAGATTTCAAAATCGACTATGTGTTCCGAGGATTTTGGAGTTGATTCAGTCGATATTAAAAGAAGCTCATAGAAGTCGTCTATCTGTTCATCTGGGATGTACCAAGATTTAAAGCCATTTTATTGGTGGCCTGGTATGAAACGAGATGTAACACCCCTAACTCGTAACCATCGCCGGTTTAGGGTTAAAGGCATTACCAGACAAAACGGAACCTTTCGCGGACATTTCATATTATTATTCAACGAAACAAATCAAAGTGTCCCTTAAATAGGTCTACAAGACCTTAAACATGTATTAGAAAGGGGTCGGGACTAAACCGGGATCATACAATTTTTTTTCCAAAAATTCAGACATTTTTCAAAGTTACAGAGGTCACACGCTCGTGTGGGTAGGCAATGTGCCTCACACGGCCTCAGACACGCCCGTGTGTCTAAGCCGTGTCAAAACATGGCATACATACTGACTTGTCCACACGGCTGTGGACACGCCCGTGTGCCGCGCCCGTGGTCAAGCCTAACTTGCACCACACGGCCAGTCACACGCCTGTGTGTCCAGCCCGTGGTCGAGACTGACTTGTTTTGAAATACAACCACGAAGGACACGGTTGAGCCACATGCCCGTGTGCTCAACCGTGTGGGCAAATATAGGCCATTTGCAAGGCCAAAATGCCACCCACACAAAGGGTCATCCCTACAAGCACATACAAACATCTTTCCATACATCAATGGCAACCAAAACATATCAAATTGTACATCATTTCTTCCCATTTATGAACATCACAAACACTCCTACTTAGGAACCATTTAACTCAATATAACCACAAGCATTTCACAGTATAATCCATCACAAACTTACCATCAATAATATGCAAACTATGCATCAAAAAGCTTACCATTCATATGACCCTTTCATTTGCTATCAAACCATACCAACACTAAGCATAACAAGACATAACTAATCATTCACATCACAACCATTTACCTAGCCATATCACATGGCTATATACATATCTCAAACATAATTCAAAGTGGCTAGCCTATACATGCCATAATTAGTATATACACTTTCAAAAGGTACCAAAAAATAGGATTGAGTAGTGTGATGATGATCCTCGATGATTCCTGAGCCTTTCGTAGCTTTAACGATCTATAAAACAGAACAAAAACTCACAAAGTAAGCTTTCAAAAGCTTAGTAAGCCATATACAAATAAACTTAACATGTAATCATATATATAAGCATAGCAAATCAAATTCATTAACATCTCTTCATTTCATACATATTGATATCTCTTTGGCTCAATTGGTTTGCCATTTCTTACCAACATTTCATATTTCAAAATATCACTTTTGCTCATAGCACACTCAAGCACATATCATATATTGTCTCATCAAATGTATACACATATTCACCTTTGTAATTTCATACATATACTTACCTTTCATACACTTACTTAATGTACAATTCAAACATACCTGACTTGTTTATACATTTCCCGTAATCTTTCATTTCTCGGACCTGCCCGTTGAACCGTTTTGAAACAAATAGGATGCTCGAAATACTCAAAATGGTTGTACAATGCCAACGTCCCAGACGTGGTCTTACATGTAAATAGATATCGATGCCACTATCTCAGACAGGGTCTTACTTGAATCAATACGATGCCAATGTCCCAGACATGGTCTTACACATAAATCTCAAATCGATGCCAACGTCCCAGACGTGGTCTTACACGATATCACATATCGAACACCTATGTCATGACATATACAATCCTATATATTCCTAGGTTCGTACAGGACTTTTTTGGATGTTGACATCATGTCGATACTATCTCGGATTTCATGTACTCATCACCTCATTTACATTCATCATTATAAATTTTGATATGAACATACATAAATCAATGTAAATACATTTATTAGTATATAGACTTACCTCGAATTCGGATAAATAGAAACAAACTCGGGTACTCAATTACTTTCGATTGACCATGACCTAAGTCCATTTTCTTCGGTTCTTGATCTATACATATTCAAATTTAACTCATTTATTTACTAATTTATTCAATTCAATCCAAATATACATATTTAGGACAATTTACAAATTAGCCATCATATTTTCACGTTTTGACATTTTAGTCCTTATTCCACAAAATCACAAAATACACATAATTTGCTTGTACCCATGCTTAGCCGATTATTCACTACAATCATGCAAATCCATACACTTCATTTATTTCACAATTTAGTCCCTCAAAATATTATTTTCTCAATTAAGTCCAAATTACTCAAAATCACCAAAACTCAAAAAACAAAACATGTTAATCTAACACATATATTTCATATTTCATCATCAAACATCACAAAACTCATGGATTCATCAATGACACTTTTCATAATCTTCATCAATTCACAAAATTAAAGCATGGGTTTTGAAGAACACGAAGAAACGATTACAAAAACGTAGAAATTATAAAAAAACGAAGTAAAACATACCTTGAATCAAGCTTAGACTTAGCCGAAACCTAGTTGTTCTTCCTTTCTTTATTTTCTTTGTATTTTCGGCACTAATGGATGAATATGATGACCATTTTAAGGTTTTGTTTTAATTATAATAGCTTAATTAATTTGTTTACTAAATTAACCTTTAATAAACATATAAAACAAATATAATTCAAGGCCATTAATGTCCATTAACCATATTAATGGTTTAATTACTTCATAAGGCCACCACATTTATAAAGACATGACACTTAGGTACTTTTAACTTATGGCATGCTAATTTAGCATCTTTCACAATTAAGTCCTTTTATCAAATTAAGCACACAAACGGATAAATTAATTCACAGAAATTTCACACATGCTTAATCATATACTGCAAACACAGAAAATAATATTAAAATATTTTTCTAACTCAGATTTGTGGTCCCGAAACCACCATTCTGACTAGGGTCTAAACCTGACTGTTACACGAGACATCTCTGACTTTGTTTAGAAATGTTTAGTCTGTCAGCAAGTTAAAGCTGAACATCAAGTGCCATCTGGTTTGTTACAACCGATTTATGATTCCTGAATGGAAATGGGATAGAGTGACGATGGATTTCATTTCAGGCTTACCTTTGACTCCGAGAAAGAAAGATGTAATTTGGGTCGTAGTTGACAGATTGACGAAATCAGCCCATTTTATTCTGGTACGATCTGATTACTCACTTGATAAATTAGCTGAGCTATATATTTCTGATATTGTGAGATTGCACGGGGTGCCACTATCTATTGTGTCAGACAGAGATCCGAGGTTTACTTCACGATTCTGGAAGAAACTGCAAGAGGCTTTAGGTACTAAATTGCATTTTAGTACAGCTTTTCACCCACAGACGGATGGTCAATCTGAGCGGATTATTCAAATTCTCGAGGATATGTTGAGATGTTGCATTCTTGAGTTTGATGGTACGTGGGAGCAATATTTGCCATTGATTGAGTTTGAGTACAATAATAGTTTTCAGTCAAGTATTAAAATGGCACCTTATGAAGCCTTTGTACGGATGCAAATGTTGAACACCTTTGTATTGGATCGAGCTCAGTGAAAATAAGATACACGAGGTTGAATTGATCAAAGAAACTGAACAGAAGGTGAAAGTGATTCGTGATAGTCTGAAAGCCGCATCAGATCGACAGAAATCATATGCAGATTTGAAACGAAAAGATATCAAATTTGAGATCGGTGATAAAGTGTTCTTGAAAGTGTCTCCGTGGAAGAAAATACTTCGTTTTGGCAGAAAAGGCAAATTGAGTCCGAGGTTCATCGAGCCTTATGAAATTATTGAGCGCATCGGACCTGTTGCGTACAGATTATTGCTACCACCTGAGCTAGAAAAGATTCATAATGTTTTTCACGTGTCAATGCTTTGACGATACAGATCTGATCCCTTGCATGTGATTTCTCCGTCTGAGATTGAAATCCGAACCGATATGACTTATGAAGAATAATTGATTCGTATCTTAGCTCACGAGGTTAAAGAATTGCGAAATAAGAAAATCTCGTTACTAAAGGTACTGTGGCATCGACACAGAGTGGAAGAGGCTACGTGGGAGCCCGAAGATTTTATGAGACAACAATATTCGAATCTGTTTAACGGTAAGATTTTCGGGGACGAAAATCCCTAGGGGGAGAATTGTAACAGTCCGGTTTAGACTCTAGTCGAAATAGTGGTTTCGGGACCACAAATCTAAGTCAAAAAATATTTTAATATTATTTTCTGTGTTTACAGGATGTGATTAAGCATGTGTGAAATTTTTGTGATTTAATTTATCCGTTTGTGTGTCTAATTTGCAAAAAGGACTAAATTGCAAAAATTTTAAAAGTAACTTTTTATTTGATAAAGTGCCGAATTGATGTGTCTTTATAAATATGAGGTCCTTATGTGGTTATTTAACCATTAAATGTTTTAAATGACAAAGATGGACATATGTTAGTGGGTTTTAATGTTATATTAAAAGGTTTAATAAATAAATTAGATATTAATGTTATTATAATTAATAAACAAAAGAAAGAAAGCCACCATGTTCATCTTTTCCATCGAAATTAAGAAAAGAAAGAAGGGTTTGAAGCTCTTTTATATTCGGCCAACATCTAGTTTGATTCAAGGTTAGATTTTGTTCGGTTTTTGATAATTTCTACGATTTTTGTAATCGTTGCTTCGAGTACTTCAAAACCCATGCCTTAATTTTGGAAATTGATGATGATTTTGAAATGTGCCATTGATGAATGCTTGAGCTTTGTGATGTTAGTTGGTGAAATATGAAATATATGTGTTAGATTAATATGTTTTGTCTTTGGATTTTTGGTGAATTTGAGTAATTTAGACTAAATTGTGAAAATAATATTTTGAGGGACTAAAATATTAAATAAATGAAATATATGGGCTTATATGAAGCATGTGAATATTCGGCCAAGCATGGGTAATATGAAATTTTGTGTATTTTGTGATTTTGTGAAATAGGGACTTAAATGTCAAAATGTGAAAATGTGAGGGCTAATTTGTAAATTGCCCTAAATGTGTGTTTTTGGATTGAATTGAATGATTTGGTGAATAAATGGGTTAAATTTGAATATGTATAGATCAAGAACCAAATAAAACGGATTTATACCGAGGAAAGTCGAAAGTGATCGAGTAGTCGAATCCGTCCGTTTATTCTGAATACGAGATAAGTCTATAAACAAATAAATGTATTTAAGTCGATTTATTCATGTTCATATGTTATTGAAATGTGGTGTATGGTTTTGGAATATATACATGTGAGAAACAAGAAATTATTGACAATGTATCAATGTCCGAAAAGTCCGTACGAACCTTAGGAATAGATAAGATTCATATGTCATGACATAGGTTTCTGATATGTGATATCGTGTAAACCCACGTCCAGGACGTTGGTGACGATTTGAGATTTACGTGTAAGACCATGTCTGGGACATTGGCATCGTATTTGATTTGTGTAAGACCCTGTCTAGGATAGTGGCATCGATATCGGATTACATGTAAGACCACGTCTGGGACGTTGGCATTGTACGATTATTCTGTGTATTCCGAGTATCCTATTTGATTCCAAATGGTTCAACGGGCAAATTCTGAGAAATGAAAGACTATGTGAAATGTGTAACCGTTCCAGGTACGTTGATTTGTATACTATGTTTAAGCATGAAAGGTAAGTATATGTGAATTTGCAAAAGAGAGATACGTGTATAGATTCAATGAGACAAAATGTGATATATGTATGAATGTGCTATGATCAAGCGAGGTATTTAGAGATATGAATTATTGGTAAGCAATGGCTAAACAAATGAGCCAAAGAAGAATTATAAAATTGCAATTGAGATATATTAATGATCTTGTATTTGATATGATTATGAATGTTTATATGTTAAGTTTATTTGTATATGGCTTACTAAGCTTTTGAAAGCTTACTTTGTGTGTGTTTGCATGGTTTTATAGATCGTTAAAGCTACGGAAGGCTCGGGGATCGTCGAGGATCATCACCACACTATCAAAATCAATTTTGGTACCTTTTGAAAGTGTAAATAATTAAGTATGGCATGTATAGTCTAGTTGAAATGGTTGATGTTTTGAGTTGTATATATAAGCTATGTGATATGGCTTGTAATTGGATATGCATATGGTAATATTTGATCTATGTTTTGTGATGCAAAGTTGGTATATTATAGATGAAAAGATGTTATAAAGAATTGGTAAGTTGGTGGATGGAGTCTACTTAGAAATGCTTATGATTAGATTGAAATATATGGCACATAAGTTGGTATGATTGATATGTTCTTGAATGGCTAGAAAAGATGGTCATTTTTGTATGTTTTGTTTGCATTGGAGATATGATTTGAATTGGTATAATGCTTGTAGGTAAAAACTCAAAGTGTGGGTGGAAAATTGGCCTTGTAAATGGCCTATATTTGCCCACACGGTTGAGCACACGGGCATGTGGCTCGACCGTGTCCTTCGTGGTTTTATTTTAAAACAAGTCAGACTCGACCACGGGCTGGACACACGGGCGTGTGACTAGCCGTGTGGTGCAAGTCAGTGTCGACCACGGGTGAGGCACACGGGCGTACCTCAGGCTGTGTGGACAAGTCAGTATGTATACCCTATTTTTATACGGCCATGGCCGACACCGAGGAAAGTCACACGGGCTCTGACTAAACACCACGGCCGTGCGATACGGCCGTGGTAGACACTATTTTATCAAACATGGGCGTGGTGACCACGAAACGGGCGTGGGAAAAACGAACAAAGCACAACACGGCTGTGCGATACGACCATGTGACCCAACACGCCCATGGTACACGGGCGTGGGGATGTACCAGATTTGAAACTTCTATTTAAAACACCCATTGTTCCCTTTCTCACCCATTCCCTTTCATCCATACCCTTTACACTCTCCCCCCCCCCCTTTTCCATTTTCTCTCATTTTCCTGCCCCAAAATCTCCGTTTTAACATTACCTATGTCGAAGAAGTGGAAGGATCCTAGCACAGTCTCCTAGTTGGAGACCGATCTACATAAGTTCATCTCGGCCGCTTCATTCACTAGACGAGCCGAGGACATTTGAGGCCATTTAGTTTTTATTTTTCTTTTCTCTTCTACTTTATTTTCCTTCTCTTTAACTCTCTTATGCCTAATTTAATTTATTTTATTTTAGTTTCTTGGTTTTAGATTCTTCAGGCTGCTTGGGAATCACACACCACGGCCTTAGAAATCACACCCACCTCGCCAACCATCTAACGATAAGGACTTTTCAGTCCATTAATCTTCTTTTTTAATTTTATTTTACTTTTTATTTTTCTTCCTCTTATCTTTCTTTTCTTTAAATATATAATTAGTATATTTTGAATTATTCTTATAATTTCCTGGCTTTTTCTTCACGAGCTGCCCAATTTCTTCATCTAGCGCAGCAATTTTGGGTGGCCACCATACCACCAGAAACGCCTCCTCCAACTCGGCCCAAATTCCCCTCGTTTCTTTCCTTTGACTCCACCCAAAATTCATGAAGTTTCACTCTCCTCCTTACCTTATGATTTTCTTACTACATTGTGGATATTTATCATTGTACATTGAGGGCAATGTACATCTTAAGTGTGGGGGGGTGAATCTTAAAAATGCCTAACTTTTTGCATTATTCTCAAATCCCTGAATTAGGCCTTGTTCTTAAACAATTTTCTCATATCACGATTAAAATGAAATTTCCTTTGATTTATGATTTTTATTGATATGTTTTGGATTAAGTCATAGTTAATTGTACATTCATGATTTAAACTTTAGGGGACTAGAGAATCAAGCATGATAAGTCTACTTTTCAGAATTAAAATTTTTTGTTAGGTTGTCTACCTGAATCTAATTATTACTTTGAAGTTTGAAATTTACAAGGTTGATATCAAAAAGCCCATAATTTTTGTGAGATTTTGAGCCTTTTAGAGCATATTCTTTTTCTTGCTCACTTTATTGATTATGAGTGTGTCAACATTGATTTGTTATTCTAGAACTTGCTTCGATTATACATGTCGAGACCACACCTTTGATTTGATATACAGATATGATGAAGGCACCTAGGTTTTAACCCACTTACTCCACTAAAAGCCTACCCTCACAATTAACCCCTAGTGAACCCCTTTGATCCTAACAACCCTTTTATTGACTCACCCTCAACATTAACCAAAAATCATTATTGTTGAAATCCCTTTAATTAATTTGACCCACATTAAGTCAATGTCTGATTTGAAAAGATTACTTAGCTAAACTATGCTTTCCATGTCAGTTGTTAATTTCTTTATTATTGTATGATTTGTTCTTAAAAAAATGAAGTATATTCATTATTAGTTCTATGTTATTTGAGCTCAAACTGTTAATTTCATTATCTTTAGAAGAAGCTCATGTTATTAGTATTAAGTTTCCGTGATGTAATTATTTAGTATTAGTAAAACTTTTTAGTTAGGTAATTTGTCAATTCAGTCTCAATACTAACCCTCTACTTCAAGCCTTTATCCACATCTTTAACCCAAGCCCCGTTACAACCCATAAAAGACCTTTTGATTTGTGTATCATATCATTTTACAGTGGTGGAGATTTGATTTTCATGCAAGCCTATGGGATTAACTTTTCATGTTCGACTTCTGAGTACTTAATTTTGAACCTTAAACACTTCGAGTGATTTGAGTGAATCTTTAGTGAGGATGTCAATTTTCGTCGATTTTGAATTAAAGGTGATTATTTAGGTAAGGGGAAACACCTATTTTTCGTACTATAAAAACTATGACTTTGATTGTTTGAATCTTTAGGAACTTTCTGGTTAAGTTATCAATGTATGAATTACCTATGAATTATGATGAAACATTATGGATGAAGGTTATGAATTGAGGAAATTCTATTTTAATTGCAAGTTGAGAACTTTGCTTGAGGACAAGCAAAAGCTTAAGTGTGGGGGTATTTGATAAACCGTAATAGTAACATATTTTATCTCCACATTTAGCATGCTTTTGGATGATTTATCCCTTGAATTATGGAATTTGGTTCTCTTAATCCTTTAATTTCATGTTTTATACTCCGGAGAGCATAGTAGGATGAAAAGAACGGAAAACGGGCTTAAAATGGGCCAAATGGACCAAAGTAGGAAATCAACACGGCTTGGGCCCAAGGCACACGGCTGTGCCCCTTTATCAGGCTCGAACACGGCCTGAAGTCGCTTCACACGGGCGTGTTGCACGGGCGTGTCCCTGTCGTGACAAAGAGGAATTTCACTCGGATTAGGATACTTAGAGGCGAAGAAACACATTCTGAAGCCTATATAAACACCCTAAGTATAACCTAAAAGGTGCTTTTTTCCAGGGGGCGCCCAGCTAGGCCAAGGAGTCGAGCCAGAGAGGTCACAATCGTGAGATTTACTCGAAGAAAGCCAATTGATTCATCTCAAGAAGCCGAAATCATAATCAAGACGGTGGATCTCTCCTTCAATTCCTTCAGGGGGTTTTAGGGTTTTCTTATGTTTTGTTTTATCTTTTCTTCTGAGATGTATTCTTTTATAATTATGAACTAAACCCTCAGATACCTGAGGGGGATGAAAACTAAGACGGATCTTATTATTGTTTTCTGAACTATATGATAAATACTTAATTTATTCTTAATTATGTGTTCTTAATTCTTGCTTTGATATTTCAGGGTATTGATTCAAGTATTGATGTGCTTAGGCAATGGAGCAAAAGTCCCTGTCTAAGAGTAGATCTAGCATAATTAAGCGGAGTTGATCGCAACTCTAGACATAGGATGACAAAAATCTACCGGATTAGGGTCAAACCTAATATGGGAGTCCATAGATCGAGTTAATGCAATTCTAGGGGTTTTAATTAGAAAGAGATTTCAATTAATCAACCTAGGGTTAGACGTTAATAGCCTCGACGGAGGTATTAATATACATTAGGGAATCCTACGGATCAAGTCAAGTGAATAAATCGTCTGGTTTAGAGTTAGATAACAAGTGAAGTCTAGGTGGATTCTTCCTTGGGTATTATCTTAATCAATTGGTTTTTCCCACAAGTATTTCCCCAATTCATTCTCTTTGTCTTAGCGTCTTTAGCTTAGTAGTTAGTTAATTTTAAATTAAACAATAATTCACTTCAATTCTTAGGCTAAATAATAGAAAGAAAGTTAGTATTTGTACTTTTGGTTCCTTTGGGTTTGATATTCCGGTCTTGCCACTAAACTATACTATTATTCGATAGGTGCGCTTGCCTCAATCATTGTCACAGTTAGTTTCTAGGCTATATCATTCATTATATAAATTTTTAAGACTCTGACATAACGATCATATGTAAATGACATGATTGAAAATGTATCTATGATACTTGATGACATTGTGATAATTTACATTATGTTTGTGTATAATAATGCATGGTAAATGTTGTTAATTATTTACATGCAAACTTACTAAGCTTTATGCTTACTCCCCTTTCTTTTCCATTTTCTTATAGTATCGCCAAGCTAGCTCAGGGATCGAAGGACGTCGGAGACTCGATCACACTATCAATTGGAACTTTTGGGTATAGTTAGTCTCAACATTTTGAGTATGGCATGTATAGGGACTTGGTCTTTTTGTTATATGTCCTATTGGTTTAGCCAAATGTGTTGGCTTATGATGATATTTGATTCATTTTGTATAAGGCCATGGGATGTGGCTCATATTGATTATTGGGTTGTAAACCTATTTATATATGCATACATGTGCCAATGTCATTATGATATGGCCTATGGTTATTGATGGTCGAATGATAAGAAGTTGCCATATATGAGCCATGTTTATGAATGTTTAAGTGCTTACATGTGCCATGTTGGATGTCATTGAGATGTGTAAATGTGCACGTGTTATTGAGGGTGACAAATGGCTTGGAAAATAGCCTTATTTTGTCCACACGGCTAGGCACACAGGCATGTGTCTAGGCCGTATGTGACACACATCTTGCCCCAAGGGCATGTGTTCTGGCCGTGTGTCCTCGCACCTTAGTTTTGAGAAACAGAATGCCCAGTAGTAAACACAGAGGCACGAGACACGGCCGTGTGTCTCGACCGTGTGAGAGACACGGCCATAGGACATGGGCATGTGCCCAGGCCGTGTGAAGTCTACACTTGATTTTAGGAATTTAATTCGCCACACGGCCTAAGGACACGGGCGTGTGCCTTGGTCGTGTAACCTTATTTGGTTGATGGCATCTTAAATAGAATGTCACCTATTTTGGACACGGCCTGAAGCACAGGCGTGTGATATGCCACACGGGTGTGTCCCTTCACCCACATGGGCGTGTGGACCTTTTTGATAAAAAATTTCTAAGTTTCCTAGAAGTTTCTAAGGTTCTTGGTTTAGTCCCGAACCACTCCTAATTTATGTTTTGGGCCTCGTAGGCTCATTTAAGGGACGATATGAATGTCTATGAAAAGTTTTAAATTTGAGTGGAAATTCATGTCTCGATTTTGTATGATTGCTTACGTATAAGTCTGATAATGCCTCGTACCCTGTTCCGGCGTAGAATACAAGTAAGGGGTGTTACAGACTTAGCACCATTGACATTTGTTGCTTTGTTGAGGTTTTTGCCAGTACCTCTATTTTCTTATTCAATCCTAAGTCTAACAATCAAGTCTTCCACTAACATTTCCTTTCTTTTGTGCTTTAGGTAGTTCTTGAAGTCATTCCAAGTAGGGGGTAGCTTCTTAATAATGGCCGCCACTTGGAAAGATTCACTTATGAGCATCCTTTCAGTAAGAATTCCGTGAATGATTAGTTGAAGTTTCTGCACTTGATTCACAACTAGTTTAGAATCAACCATTACAAAATTTAAAATTTAGCAACTAAAAACATTTTAGCTCCAGCATCTTCGGTTTTGTATTTATGGTCCAATGACATCCATAATTCCTTAGCTGTCTTCTTGACACTGTATACTTCGTACAATGCATCTGACAACCCATCCAGGATGTAATTTTGATATAGGAAGTTAGAATGCTCCCAATCTTCAACAGCAGTGAAGGCAGTAACATCATCTACCTTACCCTCTTTAATAGTAGGAGGGTCATCCTTCAAAAATTTGGCCAAGTTCAACATGGTCAAATAGAACAACATCTTCTGTTGCCATGTCTTAAAATTCTGTCCGGAGAATTTCGCAGGCTTATCATTGTGGCTTACAGCCACTGGCAACATTGTGTTTTGATTTGAAGCCTGAGTTTGAACCAACGCTCCAGATTGCGAATTGGGTGAATTAGTGAAAATTTACATTTTTTCTGTTAAGATTTTAGAAACAGAACAAGAATTAGTAATAATGATAAACATAAAATTTAATTTCCAGTTTATACTACCCTTTGATTCTGTTAAACGACAAAATTTAAAAATTCTGAAACAAAATCAATAACTAATTTCTGGTAACATAATTGTTACTGTCAAACCATTATTGTTAACAACAGAAATTGAATAAATTCTATTGAACAACAGGAAAAGAATCCTGAAACATAATTATTGAATTGATTTCTGTTTGAAATAAGAAATTGAACAAATCCTATTAAACAGCAGGAATAAAATCTTAAAACAGAATTGTTCAGTTGAATTTCTATTTACAAACAATATACAATGTCTTGTCGGTGTCCTGTTCATCTTGGATTAGAAAGTGTTAAAAGATTATGTCTTAAGATTGTTACACACATGTTAGTAAAATAAATAGTAATATTAAATATTTATTTAAATCACAATATCAAACGAGATCAATATAAATATGCATATATATAATCAGAAAAGAGTAGAAATAATGACTAGATTGAAATATTATACTCGTAAGTAGGCAGGAAAAACAGACTGATAGTTGAGGCATATTTTCACAGTTTCCTTAAGGAAAATTCAACCGCTCTTTTGGTGCTAGAGAAACGGTGGTCAACTGTCTCCCAGGATACAACAACAAGATGAGCACGGCAGTAGCATAGCTAATTTGATCGACGAACAGTAGCCTTGCCTTCGTCTATCACTGAAAACAGTTCGAAAAAGATATGCAGGGAAAGGATCTCTTGAAATTTTGGAAGATTTCAGTGTATCTCTTTTCCTATAGATTATTTGGTTTTAAATAAAATTCAAATGAAGAACTTTTGGAAATCTTTGACTAATAGAGCCAATAATGTGTTCGTGAATTAAGTAGTCATTTAAACTTAAATTAACATTTGAATTAAAGTAAGCTCTACTGAGGAAAAAATAAGATTACATATTGGGCTAAAATATCAGCAGGCCTAGAAGGCCTAACCGGTCCGGACATTTCGTGTCGCCCATTTCGTGCGGGTGCGCCCCCAACTTTGACAGGTTTGGACTTACACCCCCTGCGTGTGAGGGAGAGTATTAGTTTAATCATTCAATAACTACCAAGTTGATTCACATATATAAACATATTCCACACTTGATATCTAACCAATGTGGGACTAAGCTTTCCGTTTTCATCAACATAATTCACAGTGGCTTACTTTAAGCATCAATTTCTCATTCATCACTCAACCATTTTGAGCATATGATATACCGTTGTAAAGGTCTCATGGAGTAGAATATAAAAACATAATTTTATGATTCAAATCTCCACCTTTACTAATTAAGAATATTCTTCAAAGCATCCAAAAAATATATTTGTTTCCAACATTTTCATCATTTTTCTTTACTAAGAAAATTAACATATGTGTGTGTTCATTACAACTACCAAACTTATGACATGACGCTTATTTTCTCAAAATATAACACCCTTTTAATTTTTATGCATATTAAGTCATGGTCATTAATGTAACACCCCCAGACCCAGCCCAGACGTTATGGCCGAATCCGGGAATGTCACATCAAAGGCATAACTCAAAACGATTTTGCTAAGTAAAAATTTAAGACCCAAAAGCCCAAAATCCTTGAGTCTTGTTAAGTAATGATAAAAGCCCATTTTATTATTTTAAGTATTTTGGAAACCAAGTTTAAACATAAGAAATTTACTCAGGTTTAATAATTAAGTAAACAGTTGAAACAACAAAACCCAAAATCTAAAGTCAAATCGGAGTACAAGGCCTTATTACATCCAACGAAAATAAAGTAATTAAAATCATGTCTTTTGAGATAAATAAATAAAACTTCTAAGCATCTTGTAGTGTGGCCGTCTCCGAGTCCTCTCCCACGTTGAGCCGTTTACTGAGGATCGCCTGAAACATTTAATAAAAAGGGGTGAGTTTCGAAACTCAGTGTGTACGACCCTTGGTAATCCAATCAACATAAAATTATCACATTGGGCCTAAGCCCTATCAAAAACGGTGGTCTTGGGCCTTAGCCCACAACGACCTCATATCACATCAGTATCACATGAATGCAATGCACCCATCCTAAATCCAACCCTGCACACCATTTCCCTTCCAACCCTACACACCTGTGGGGATATAAGTATCAACCCACCCATCCCTACACACCAAAGGTAGCACTAGCAGCGGCACTACTCAAACGTTGCAGCAAAGCTGCTATAATGGGCTTAAAGCCACCGATGGATCCACAGTCGCCAAGCGACTATGCGATCCTCAAATCTTCCTCCGTATCATCAAAACCCACCCAAGTGCAACATATATTTCATGAATGCAACATACACATTCTCACACATTCGGCACTTAGGGGTATTTTAGTCATTTCAATACCCAAGGGTATTTCTGTAAATCTACTCTACAGGGGTATTTAGTTAATTTTGTAAATCTGGGATATTTTGGTGATTCCGTAAGTCAAGGGTATTCTGGTAATTTTACAATCAGAGGTATTTTAGTAATTTTTCAAATCTAAGGATATTTTGGTAAATTTCAAATCAGGGGTATTTGGCCCCTCTCGGGTTTTAGTTATTAACTTTGGCCCATAAACAGGTCCTCGCGGCTAAAGTGAACAGACACTATGCACCAGGTAGGATTCCAAAGAAAAGGAGGTGGGCCACTAGGATCGCTTAAGTACCAAGCTCTCCCTAGATCCACTCCTAGACATGCATATGTTTGTTGCCACACTCTAACCCAGCGACTTGTCCACGGACATGTTTAATTATTAGAATTAAGTTTTATGCAGTTTGAGAGTTGTTCAGAACTAGGCCTAAAGTCCATTAAACCCTAGCATACTTGTCTACATCTTCATAAAGCCCAACAAGCCCATTTCACGTTCATATAACCCATTATGCCCAATTCACATTCTTATGGCCCATTAGACCCAAATCTCATTCATATGGCCCGTTAGGCCCAAAACAATTCCAGATCATGTAACATGCATGCCTAACTCAATTCATATAATCAAATCAATCAATTTCATCCAACTTAGCCTCAGGGCCCACCGGGCTCATTCAGCCACTTTCGGCTTTTCAGCTTTCCGGCATTGCCGATATCATGTGTGTGTAGTGTTTGTACACACCTTGTTACTGCAACGTGCTATACTATCTTTGGTCTTGAACCTATAACTAACCAACCTTCAATCAATCACCCATACTTAAACAAAATATCTACCAAAAGTCGAAACCTTACCGTAACCTTACCATGTGCCACCGGGTTCTAATAGCCCTTCTTTAGCTACTAATCAAGAGTATCCCCTAGATCTGCACTCACACACACACCATCAAGATTCGAGTGACTCATAATCCATACAAGTCACCCCTATAGATCAAACTCACATTCGGCCATTCACTTAAACCACAATCGAGTTGAGTACACTTACCCTTGCTAACGATCCTACCACGCTTGCGATCTTTGAACCTTATCCTTGTTATCACAGAGTTAACGACATGACAGTTAGATAGCCTTTCAGCTTTTAGCAAAACGTACTAAAGAGGTTAACTGAATACTTACCAAATCCCATTTCGATCCTGCGACCTAGATAGCTATTAACTAGATTCGGCTTTCAACACTTGACTGAGAGTAGGTAATAATCGATTTGTGATGGAGGAACAACCACCAAGATTCGGCACTATTAGGAATTTTGGCAAGAGAAAAGATTGTGGTAATTCGGCTATAGAAGAGTTTGGCTATGAGAGAATTCGGCACAAAGGAACTTGGCTTTAGGAGATTTTGGCAATGAGAGAGTTTGGCTATGGGAGGAACCGATTGAGGGGAAGAAAAGAAAGAAAAAGAATGGAAAATTCGGTATTACCTAGGACCCCAGATTCGGCACACGCACATTTATATAGCCTATATCTGAAACTTAGCCACCCCTAAAGTCCAATTCGGCACCACTTCATCCACTGCTCATCTCCTAATTTTTCTCCATGATATCTCCTTTATCCTTCTCCTAAATTCTCTCTACTGATCACTTCTCCTTAGAGTCCCTTTACATGCCACTTCCAGCCTTCTAGAAGCCTAAAATTAAATTCCAAAATAAAACTAAGCTAGCACTCGAACCTCAGACCTCCCTGCATGCATATGTCGCCACCTCTCTACACCTTAGTGGCGTCACTTAGCCACTTCACCACAGGCTTCTTTGTGCCATTTTTCACTTATTTTTATTTAAAAGCCCACTACTCACAACCCTGATTCCTTAATTAATTAAATTAAGAATCCTCCACCACAAAACTCGAACCCAGAGCTTCTCCAACACACCTACACACTTCAAATTCATTAAACCTTTAAAGCCGTCATTTCATTTGCCATATACCAAAAAATTTTATGAAACCCAAAGCCCAATAGGCTCAAATCTTCTAGGCCCAAATTCGGGGCGTTACAATTAAAGTTACCATTTTTTCCATTTATCACTACAAATTAAATAATATTTTCCCACATTTAATACATAATTTATTTAACCATTTATTTCACGAATTATAACATTCCATATCACATTTTTAATGGAAAAGATAACAAATTCAAGGTACTTACCTCTTGGATGCTCTTAAACAAAAATTCATGTCTCCATAAATTTGAATCCATCCATAAATTAACTTGAAAGCCCCATTTCCCAACATCCCTTATTTTCCATATACCAAAATATTAATATCGTAACACCCCTTACCCGTATTCAACGCCGAAACTGGGTACGAGGCATTACCAGACTTATCTCACATGAACATACAACTTTGGGCTATAAAATTTCATTCCAACATAAAACTTCTCATTCATATGCATAACATCCTTAGTATGGGCCTATGAGGCCTCAAACATACATTCTGAAGTTTCCGAAATTAAATCGGAAACTTTTAAACTCTTAGAAAATTTTTGCCTAAACAGGGACTACATGCCCATGTGAACGGTGGGACACGCCCGTGTGGTAATTTGCATGCCCGTGTTCCACACCCGCGGTCGACAATGACTTGCACCACATGGCCTATCACACGCCCGTGTGTTTAGCTCGTGCCCCTCACACAGGCTCGACACACTCGTGTCTTAGCCCGTGTGCCAAAACCATGGCATTCTGTTTATGACATCATCACGTCACTATGGTCACATGGCCAAGGCACACGCCCGTGTCCTTGGACCGTGTGTCGAATTAAATTCCTAGTTTAAGGTGTAAACTTCACACGGCCTGGGCAAACGCCTATGTCTATAGCCATGCCTCCCACACGGCTGAGACACACGGCCGTGTCTCTACCTGTGTGTTTACTATTGAGCATACTGACTTGTAAACCTAGCATGCAAGGGGACACACGGCCAATCAACACGCCCATGGGATTGACCGTGTGTCACACACGACTTAGACACATGCCCGTGTATCTACCCGTGTGGACATTAAAAAGACTATATTCCAAGCCAAATGCCACCCTACATAGCAACCATACCTATACCAATTCATTTCAACATAACTCATTACCCTAAGGCACTTCCAAAAACTCAATTCAAAGCATCCACACAAGCATAAACTTCATAATTTCATTATCATTGAATATAAATAAACTTGTCATGTATTGGCCCAATTCCAATGACCATTTACAAAATGACTTTGATAACATAAATAGCCAACACTTTGGCTATCAAAATGACATAACAAAATAACCAAGTCCTATACATGCCATACTCAAAATAAGTCTAACTTGTTATACCAAAGAGATGTCGATAGTGTGATTTCCGAACTCCGACGTCCCATGATTTTTGAATTATCTTGGCAATACTACAAGGAAAAAGGGAAATGAGAGGGCTAAGCATGAAGCTTAGTAAGTTTGCATGGAAATAAATAGCAATAATAAGTTCATAATGTAACACCCCAAACCAGGTCTATGCGTTAAAACGAGATTTGGTTTGTCACACCGAACGAACATCCAAAATTTCTCTAATAATTTAAGTAAAACAGTAATGCAAAGCCTTTAGAAATAAGGTTTAATAAAAACTAAATTCAATGATTATGAATTAAGAAAAATACTTGGTTGAAATCTTATATATATATTAGTCAAAACCTTAACGCAGTTTTTTTTTTAAAAAGAATTTGAAAGAAATTGAAAAGTAATTTAGGTGTCCAAAATTGTTATAAAACACAATATTTTTAAGAAACTTTATAGATTTAACATAAGCCCATATTAACAGTCTAAAAATAAAGTTAAATCCATCCACACATAAAAACAAACCATAAAAACATAATTAGAGGCCTTATTACAACATACCCAAAATAGTAATTAAAATAAGTAACTTAAATAAAGTTCATAGTTTATAAAACCCACGCTCGTAGTATGGCCTCCACCATGTCATCCCCGGCCCAAGTCCACATCAATTTCCATTACCTGAGATGGATAATAAAACGGGGTGAGTTACAAAGAACTCAGTGTGTAACTCACTTACCACCATTATTGGGCCAGACCATCAAGGCATTAATTTGGGTTTGAGCCCAATTACAAACTTTAACAATATAAAATGAAATAAAATATATTAAAATGCATGTAAAATGAATTTCCCAACCAAGCCTAATTTCCATCCGCTACACACCCCGCACTCAACCAAAGACACTGTGGGGATCCAGTCAACCCACCCCGCCAAACACACCAATCGTAGGCATTTAGCCTTTTAAATAATATTGTAGTGCACTACCGAACTAGATTGTGACATAGTCACCGAACTAGAGGCATTAAGCCAAAATTTGTGGCAGAGCCACCGAACTAGATACGTGGCCACAGGCCTTTCTTCTCTTCCTCAAATCCCATCCCATGCATTTATGTATGAATAACAAACTTTAATCATAAATGATTTATCAAGTAACCCTTAATACAAATGAGTTTTTAATAAAACCTTTCATTTGGGCCTATTAACAATATAGTATTAAACTTTGGCCATATCTCGAACTAGAGGGTTTTTGGCCCATTAGCGATCTAGCAAACTTTGGCCCATATTATCGATCTAGCAGTTTTATGGCCCAATTTATCGATCTAGCAGTCTTTCGGCCCAATTTATCGATCTAGCAATATTTCGGCTCAATTTATCGATCTAGCAATATTTCGGTTCAATTTATCGATCTAGCAATATTTCGGCTCAATTTATCGATCTAGCAATATTTCGGTTCAATTTATCGATCTAGTAATTTTTCCGACTTTAACCGTTTTCATGCATTTACACAAAAGTGTTAATTATCACATAAATTTCGATTTTGCCATTTTTACGATTTATCATAATACTTACATCGTTTTAGTATCTAACCCGAAAGATAAGTGTGAAGTTAAACACCTGGTTATGGTTAGAACTAGACTTTCCCGCTCATCAACACCTATACATATCACGATAACTTATGATCATTATAATCTAATAATAAAACTGATCTAAACATAACGATCTAAAATTTACCTCGGATTTTTGAACTACTTCCACTTGCGGTTTCTCCCGATTGATGGTTCGTTAATCGAATCAAATCCACGAACAAATAATGGTTCGGGAGTACAAACTACTTCAAACAATTGATTCTCCTCGGATGAACGCCCACAACCCGGTGGAAATCCCGGATTGTTGATCTGATCCTTTGTTTATACTTAGGGGATTAATGGTACCACCCTTCTTCCGAACACTATATACGGCCTGTTTCTTCCCTATCTTGATTGTCTTCAAAGACAAAGATCGTTAGCACGTCCTAATCATATATATATATATCGATTATGACTAAAGGCTTTGAGAACAAGATTTCCTTACCACAAATATTCTTGTTCCACAAGGGAAATCGATCCAAGCGTTCTATGTCACACACGACCTCTTGATTTTCAATCTTCCGTTATCGCACTAAAGTATAACAAAAATAAACGTTAATAGAATGAACGTTTATTTTGATCTAAGAAAGCCTTCAAACCACCATCAATATTCGCCAAATACTATAAACTAATCGAAGACGAAAAAGAACCCTTACCTATTTTCCACGGTTGAAAAGAAACGATTGAGAATGTTGCTTATGAATAGAGAGATATTCGGCTATGAAGAATCAAAGAAAAAAAGAAAATGGTTGGTTAAGGTACACTAACATTCGCCATGAAGATATTAAAGGAGAAAGTATTGATTGAAAAGAAATCAAAATAAGAGAATAGGGATGATGATAATTCGGTTTTCAAAGAAAACAAAAGAGAAAGAAAGAGATGAGTTTAAGATCAAGGCACATTCGGCAATGGAGAAAAGGAGAGAAAAGAAAGGAATGGTCTTTTGATGTAGGTGATTTCGGCACTAATGAGAAAAAGGCACAAAAAGAATACCAAATGATGTGCAATAATGACCAAATGGTCAAAATAATCAAGGCTTACCAAGGATCAAATTCGGCCAAGGAGAGAGAGGTTGAGAGAATTTGCAAAACTATGCACAAAACTAAGAATGACCAAAAAGAGACTTCAAATCCTAGCCAAACTAACACCAAAAATTTGGCTCCCCTAGACCATATTGCCAGTCCCTATGCATGGTCAAATGGCCATGATTTTATTTCCATAACCTTTTCCTTGATACTTGCCCCATATCTTCATATCTTTCCTTAATTTCTTGATTCCCTTCCATAAGTTAACAATTTCCTTAATCCTTTGATATACTAACTAAAAATAACAAGGTCAACACTTACCATATATGCACTTGGCCGACACTTGCTATACATGTGCAGAAAAATTAAAAATAAAATTCATCTAGATGCTAAACAAGGGATTCGAACCTTCTCCTCATGCACTAACTCATGCGCCAACACCACTTTGCCATATACTCATCTTATGCTACACTTTGACACATTAATTAACTTATGTGTCAATGCCACTTGCTCCACTTCAAAAAATTTTAAAAACTAAAAATTATTCCATCCCCGAATAATTCTAATTCTTCTTCAGGACTATAATAAACACGAAAAATAATAAGAAAATTTTCCTTCATAATCTAAACACTAAATCATGCAATAATCGATACTCGAATTTTAGGGTGTTACAACTCTACCCTCAGAAAAAAATTTCATCCTCGAAATTTACAGTTGAAAAAGGTGAGGGTATTGTTGTCGAATTGCATCCTCAGCTCCCACATGGCTTCCTCCACTCCGTGGTTACGCCATAAAAATCTTGACCAACGGCACGGTTTTCTTTCTTAGCACCTTAACGTCTCGGCCTAAGATTTCCACCGGTTCCTCCTCAAAAGACAAGTCGACTTCAACTCCACTTCTTCTACCGGTACTATGTGCGAAGGATCCGATCTATAGCGCTCAAAGATGGAAACATGAAAAACATTATGAATCGACTCAACTCCGGAGGTAATTCGATCTCGATAGGCCCATCGGACCAACACGCTTCACCACACGATATGGTCCAATGTATCTAGGACTCAATTTGCCCTTCTTCCCAAACCTAAAAATCTTCTTCCAAGGTGAGACCTTCAAGAACACTTGATCCCCACAAGATACTCGATACTTCTACGCTTCGGATCCGCATACGACTTTTGTCTATCCAAGCTTCCTTTAACCGTGCTCGAATAGCTTTTACTTTTTCTTCCGCTTTTGAGAGATCACTCTGGACCTAACATCTGTCGTTTCGCCCAATTCGGTCCAACAAATAGGAGAGAACGACACCTACGACCATATAATGCCTCGTAGGGTGCCATCCGAATGCTAGATCGATAGCTATTGTTATAAGCAAATCCCGCCAATGGTAGAAAATCCTCCCAACTACCTTTGAAGTCGATTATACAACCCCTTAACATGTCTTCCGAATCGAATTACTCTTTACGATTGACCATCCGATCGAGGATGAAAAGTCAGATGAAGTTTAGCTTTGTTCCCAAAGCTTCATGCGATGCTTTCCAAAACCGTGGACGTAAACCTAGGATCCCTATCTCGATATAATAGACGAGGTACCCCATGCAACCTCACGATTTCGGGATACGTGCGGCTTAGCCAACTTCGTAACGAGTAATCCGTGATTTAACCGGTAGAAAATGAGCGGTCTTCGTCAAACGATCAATAATTACCCAAACAGAGTTTTTCTTAGTAGGTGTTAAAGGTAACCCACTAACAAAATCCATTGTTATCCGCTCTCATTTCCAAAGAGGAATCTTTACCGATTGTAATAATCTCGACGGCAATTGATGTTCCGTCTTCACTTTGTCGACAAGTTAAACATTTTCCCACAAATTCGTAAATCTCACGCTTCAACCCCGCCACCAATATTGTTCACGAAGATCCCGATACATCTTATTTCCTCCGGGTGCATAGCATAAGGGCTACTATGCGCCTCTCGTAGAATCATTTGTCTCAGATCTGAGTCCTTAGGCATACAGACTTTTCCACGAAAGCACAACACACCTTCCGTGTTTATACCAAAATCCTCTATTCCTCCATTTTCAACTTGTTGAAGTAAAGGTCCCAAATTTTCATCTAATATTTGCTTTTTCTTAATTTGCTCCAACCACGGAGGCTTCACCAAGTTCCGCTATCGACTACCATCCTCGTACAAACTTAAATGGGCAAACATTGCTCTCAAATCGAGATACCACCTTACGACTTAACGCGTCTGCTACCACATTAGCTTTTCCAGGATGATACTCGATTGAGAAATCATAGTCCTTTAACAGACTCCACCCATCTTCGTTGTCTCAAGTTTAATTCCTTCCGAGTAAGAAGATACTTAAGACTCTTGTGATTCATATAGATGATAGACTTTTCACCGTAGAGGTAATGCCTCCAAATCTTTAGAGCAAACACTACTGCAGCTAACTCCAAGTCATGAGTAGGGTAGTTTACTTCGTGCGGTCTCAACTGACGAGAAGCATAAGCTACCACTTTCCCACTTTGCATCAATACAAAACCTAATCTCGTATGCGACGCATCACAATAAACTGTAAACTCCTTTCCAGCCTCAGGTTGAATCAATACCGGCGCTTCCGTCAAAATCTTCTTCAATTCATCGAAACTTTCTTGCTGTTTTTCAGTCCATATAAACGGTACTCCCTTTCGCAAAAGCTTAGTTAGGGGTGCAGCAATCAACGAAAACCCCTCAACAAAGCGTCTATAGTAACCAGCCAAACCCAAGAAACTCCGAATCTCAGCTACTGACTTTGGTGGTTTCCAATCCAATACAGCCTCAATCTTCCGAGGATCCACCCTTATTCCTTCGGCTGACACCACATGACCCAAGAAAGTCACTTCCTTAACCAGAATTCACATTTACCGAATTTGGCATACGATTGATTATCTCAAGTAATCGCAATACAATTCGCAAATGCGAATCATGCTCTTCTTCATTCCATGAATATACCGTAATGTCATCTATGAATACCACCACAAACCGGTCTAAATATGGTTGAAAGACCCGGTTCATCATATCCATAAATGCAAACTGGTGCATTGGTCAACCCAAACGGCATCACCAAAAACTCATAATGTCCATAACGAGTTCGAAAGCCGTCTTGTGAATATCCGCTTCTTTCACCTTAAGCCGATGATAACCCGATCTCAAATCAATTTTGAGAAAAATCAAGCTCCCTTCAATTGATCAAACAGTCGTCAATTCTTGGCAGAGGGTACCTATTCTTGATCGTCAATTTATTTAATTGCTCGTAGTCAATACACATACGCATCGACCCATCTTTCTTCTTAACAAACAAAACCCGTGTGCTCCACACGGAGACACACACTCGGTCGAATAAAGCCTCGATCTAGCAATTCTTGAATTTGAGCTTTAAGCTCCGCCAACTCCTTCGGTGCCATTCTATAAGGAGCAATGGACACCGGAGCTGTTCCCGCAAAAGCTCAATACCAAATTCCACTTCCGATCCGGAGGTACACCGGGAAGTTCTTCAGAAATACATCCGGAAATTCCTTCACTGTTCTCACATCTTCCATCGACAACTCTTTGGCATCTAAAGCGATAATAAATGCTAAAAATGCTCCATACCCTTTTCGCACCAACTTTTCTCGCCTTAAGTGCGGATACCACATTTGCCAAGTAATTCCTCCGCTCGCATATCATAATTATTTCTTTATCCTCCACCGCCCTTATTGACATCCGCTTTTCAAAGACAATCCAATTCGCGCTTGGTGCTTAACCAACCAATCCATGCCCAAAATGATATCGAACTCGCCAAAAGGCAATTCCATCAAATTTGCCAAAAATATTTCTCCTTGAATTTCTAAGGGCACTTCTCTAAACAGTTTATTTACCAATACCGATTGTCCTAAAGGACTAATTACCTTCATCTCATTATCGAAATTTGATTCTAAATTCTAGTTTCCAGATATGGTGCTAGCAACATACGAATGGGTAGAACCAATATCTATCAAAGCAATAACAGTACATCAAAATGAAGAACGCATCAGTTATCACATCAGTGCATTGCCATCCTCACGGCGTCTAACCGCATATACCAATCCCGTTGTCTTGCATCCGTGTTGCCTCTAGGACCATTGCCTCGACTCGCGCACCTTGACCACGCCCAAATTTCATTACCACCACGACTGGTCCACGACCTCTCGGTGGTTGCTGAATTCCTCTTGCCGGTGGTGCATCAGTATTACGAGCTTCCTGAGTTGTATCCATTCGACGAGGGCAATTCCTATATTGATGATCCATCGACCCGCATTTATAGCAAGCACCCGTTTTCTTCCAGCACTCTCCAGAATGCCTTTTCCCACAATCAGCACAATCTCGACTCTGATTCACAGCTACAGGTGTTCTTCCTTGAGCTGGTTCCTCGTTCCGAGGCCTCTTCGTAAACCTTTTTGAAGAACCTGAATACTTCATATCTCTCTTGCCTCTAGCTCGTTCCCGATTCTGACGTTCCGAGTTCTTAACCTCTTCGGCTATCTTGGCCTTTTCCACAAGCGTGGCAAAAGTTCTAACTTGTTGTGGGGCTATCAAAACCCACAATTCATCGTTCAAGCCATCCTCAAAGCGTACACAACGCTCCTGATTTGTTGCCACTATTGTTCGAGCATAGCGACTCAAGCGCAAAAACTCAGCTTCATATGCTGCCACTGTCTTATTCCCTTGGACCAGATTCAGAAATTCCTTCCTTCTGGCATCAACATAACTCGTTCCTACATATTTCCCTTGGAAGGAAACTTTAAAGAATTCCCAATTAACTAATGCAGCTTCAGTGCCTTCTCGGACAGTAAGCCACCATTGGTATGCTTCGTCCCTTAACAAGGACACTGCTCCCCTTAATTTTTGTTCCACAGTGCACTCAAGATCGCCCATAATTCGCTCCACTGCCTCAAGCCAATATTCAGCGACATTTGGAGCTACACTTGAGACACCTCTCAAAACCTCAGCACCACTTGATTTCAAACGTTCCGATATCGACCCACGAGTGTTGGCCCGGCCTTCTAGCTCCAATGACCCTTTCAAGGACTCGCAGCATTGCTCGCGTCACCGCATTATCTTCTTCCATATGATTATGTGATCCCGTCTCACTTTCGAGTGACGCAGTGCATGCATTTCCGGCATATGATCCGGTGCTTGTTGCGCCTCTAACACATCGTCCTCTACCACGCCACGTCTACCGCGCCCACGACAACGTCTTTTAAAGCTCATAATGATTGATTTAATCGATTAAGAGTTTTATGAATCAAAATACTATTTCGATTTTTTATTAACGATGTTTTATGATATGAAAGAGATAGAGTTGTTTTCGCAACCATATCCTATTGTCTCAATCTCTACGGTTTTCAACACCTAAAACTAGAAGTTCTAGAGTGTTTCTTATGATCATATCACAATATAAACAATCGATATACTGAGATACTTACTTGACTTGGCGGGATGCTCATGGTGCCATACTACCTTTAAATCAAAATCTAGAAATTTTGAATTGTTTTTCAAACAAACATCATTATTGAACCCAAACCAGTACCGAGTTTTGAAAGCGTGCTCGATACCATTAAATGTAACACCCCAAACCAGTCTATGCGTTAAGACGAGATTAGGTTTGTCACACCGAACGAACATCCAAAATTTCTCTAATGATTTAAGTAAAACAGTAATGCAAAGCCTTTAAAAATAAGGTTTATTAAAAACTAAGTTCAATGATTATGAATTAAGAAAAATACTTGGTTGAAATCTTATATATATATTAGTCAAAACCTTAACGCAGTTTTTTTTTTTTTAAAAGAATTTGAAAGAAATTGAAAAGAAATATAGGTGTCCAAAATTGTTATAAAACACAATATTTTTAAGAAACTTTATAGATTTAACATAAGCCCATATTAACAGTCTAAAAATAAAGTTAAATCCATCCACACATAAAAACAAACCATAAAAACATAATTAGAGGCCTTATTACAACATACCCAAAATAGTAATTAAAATAAGTAACTTAAATAAAGTTCATAGTTTATAAAACCCACGCTCGTAGTATGGCCTCCACCATGTCATCCCTGGCCCAAGTCCACATCAATTTCCATTACCTGAGATGGATAATAAAACGGGGTGAGTTACAAAGAACTCAGTGTGTAACTCACTTACCACCATTATTGGGCGGACCATCAAGGCATTAATTTGGGTTTGAGCCCAATTACAAACTTTAACAATATAAAATGAAATAAAATATATTAAAATGCATGTAAAATGAATTTCCCAACCAAGCCTAATTTCCATCCGCTACACACCCCGTACCAACCCAAGACACCTGTGGGGATCCAGTCAACCCACCCCGCCAAACACACCAATCGTAGGCATTTAGCCTTTTAAATAATATTGTAGTGCACTCATCGAACTAGATTGTGACATAGTCACCAAACTAGAGGCATTAAGCCAAAATTTGTGCAGAGCCACCGAACTAGATACGTGGCCACAGGCCTTTCTTCTCTTCCTCAAATCCCATCCCATGCATTTATGTATGAATAACAAACTTTAATCATAAATGATTTATCAAGTAACCCTTAATACAAATGAGTTTTTAATAAAACCTTTCATTTGGGCCTATTAACAATATAGTATTAAACTTTGGCCATATCTCGAACTAGAGGGTTTTTGGCCCATTAGCGATCTAGCAAACTTTGGCCCATATTATCGATCTAGCAGTTTTATGGCCCAATTTATCGATCTAGCAGTCTTTCGGCCCAATTTATCGATCTAGCAATATTTCGGCTCAATTTATCGATCTAGCAATATTTCGGTTCAATTTATCGATTTAGCAATATTTCGGCTCAATTTATCGATCTAGCAATATTTCTGTTCAATTTATCGATCTAGTAATTTTTTCAACTTTAACCGTTTTCATGCATTTACACAAAAGTGTTAATTATCACATAAATTTTGATTTTGCCATTTTTACGATTTATCATATTACTTACTGTTTAGTATCTAACCCGAAAGATAAGTGTGAAGTTACACACCTGGTTATGGTGAGAACTAGACTTTCCCGCTCGTCAACACCTATACATATCACGATAACTTATGATCATTATAATCTAATAATAAAACTGATCTAAACATAACGATCTAAAATTTACCCTCGGATTTTTGAACTACTTCCACTTGCGGTTTCTCCCCGATTGATGGTTCGTTAACCGAATCAAATCCACGAACAAATAATGGTTCGAGAGTACAAACTACTTCAAACAATTGATTCTCCTCGGATGAACGCCCACAACCCGGTGGAAATCCCGGATTCTTCGATACTGATCCTTTGTTTATACTTAGGGGATTAATGGTACCACCCTTCTTCCGAACACTATATACGGCCCGTTTCTTTCCTATCTTTCCTATCTTGATTGTCTTCAAAGACAAAGATCGTTAGCACGCCCTAATCATATATATATATATATATCGATTATGACTAAAGGCTTTGAGAACAAGATTTCCTTACCACAAATATTCTTGTTCCACAAGGGAAATCGATCCAAGCGTTCTATGTCACACACGACCTCTTGATTTCCAATCTTCCGTTATCGCACTAAAGTATAACAAAAATAAAGCGTTAATAGAATGAACGCGTTTATTTTGATCTAAGAAAGCCTTCAAACCACCATCAATATTCGGCCAAATACTATAAACTAATCGAAGACGAAAAAGAACCCTTACCTATTTTCCACGGTTGAAAAGAAACGATTGAGAATGTTGCTTATGAATAGAGAGATATTCGGCTATGAAGAATCAAAGAAAAAAAGAAAATGGTTGGTTAAGGTACACTAACATTCGGCCATGAAGAGATTAAAGGAGAAAGTATTGATTGAAAAGAAATCAAAATAAGAGAATAGGGATGATGATAATTCGGTTTTCAAAGAAAACAAAAGAGAAAGAAAGAGATGAGTTTAAGATCAAGGCACATTCGGCAATGGAGAAAAGGAGAGAAAAGAAAGGAATGGTCTTTTGATGTAGGTGATTTCGGCACTAATGAGAAAAAGGCACAAAAAGAATACCAAATGATGTGCAATAATGACCAAATGGTCAAAATAATCAAGGCTTACCAAGGATCAAATTCGGCCAAGGGAGAGAGAGGTTGAGAGAATTTGCAAAACTATGCACAAAACTAAGAATGACCAAAAGAGACTTCAAATCCTAGCCAAACTAACACCAAAAATTCGGCTCCCCTAGACCATATTATTAGTCCCTATGCATGGTCAAATGGCCATGATTTTATTTCCATAACCTTTTCCTTGATACTTGCCCCATATCTTCATATCTTTCCTTAATTTCTTGATTCCCTTCCATAAGTTAACAATTTCCTTAATCCTTTGATATACTAACTAAAATAACAAGGTCAACACTTACCATATATGCACTTGGCCGACACTTGCTATACATGTGCAGAAAAATTAAAAATAAAATTCATCTAGATGCTAAACAAGGGATTCGAACATTCTCCCTCATGCACTAACTCATGCCCCAACACCACTTTGCCATATACTCATCTTATGCTACACTTTGACACATTAATTAACTTATGTGTCAATGCCACTTGCTCCACTTCAATAAATTTTAAAAACTAAAAATTATTCCATCCCCGAATAATTCTAATTCTTCTTCAGGACTATAATAAACACGAAAAATAATAAGAAAATTTTCCTTCATAATCTAAACACCAAATCATGCAATAATCGATACTCAAATTTTAGGTTGTTACACATAATGACATCAATTCATGGCATTAGATAACCACACAAAGTCATAAGCACTTTGCCATAACTTACTCGTACTTGTTCTTATCTAGTATATACCATGCCACATATCGTAAACATTCCTCGTGAATTATTCACAAGTACCTGTATTCACTCAATCACATGACTTTAGTACTAATCTCACTTCTATCTCCAAGCCTATCTATTTATCCCACTAATTCACTAGGGATACTCAAAGACACATATTCCTCGTCATTAGCATAAGCACGAAGCCAATGCCACATCCCAGATGTGGTGTCATATGGGGTCACCTCTGAGTGTCGATGCCATACTCGGATATGGCCTTATACAGAACCTCACTTCAAGTATCGATGCCATATCCTAGATATGGTCTTATACGATTCTCATATTAAATACCGAAGCCATATCCTAGATATGGTCTTATATAGAATCTCAATTCGGTGCCGAGGCCATGCCCCCGACATGGTCTTACACGGGACCTTATCCATCTCATGTCTCGATGATAGTATTCTCACATTTATTATAGTCCAACCGGGACTTCAACATCTTAACTTTTATCATCTTTCTCATTCAACACCAATACTCAATTTCATAGAATATCATGTATCATTATAATATCAAACCTTCTCAAACATACTAGCATAAATGTTAAATTTATCACATACAAACTTACCTCGATTTCAAAATAAGCTAGATCATCGATCTAGTCCGATACTTTGTTCTTTCCTCGGTCGAGGTAAATTCTTGGTTCTTCTTGATCTCTAATAGCAAATTAGCTCATTTAACAATCACATTAATAAATGCATTTCAATAACCATGCTTTGGAAAAATTACTATTTTGCCTTTAGACTTTTACAAAATGACCATTTTACCCCTAGGCTTGGAAATCAATTCTAATCAAATTTCTACCTTTATCGAGCCTAGTTGAACATTTTTTTTTCTTATGGCTACCATCAAAACTCATCATTTCACACATTTACTACATATTTTACAACCTTTGCAAAAAGGTCCTTTTAAGTGTTTTCATGGTAACACCTTTCACAAAAGTTGTTCATCTAACAACTAAGACTCATTTTCTTCCATAAAAATGCAGCGAACAACTTAAAAGCTCACATGGCAAAACTCTAAACTTTTCACCATATTGCAAGATAGTCCCCTCTTTAGAAAGCTTAAGCTTTAGGGGTTCCAAAAGTACAACTATCATCAAGAAAAACCATTAAAATCACTTACTTGTAGGGAGAAGAGTTTGCTAAAAATTTTGAAATTTAAAACCCCTATTTTTCTTGTGTTTTTCGGTGGAAGAAGATGAGTAAAGAGAAGGATGCCATCTTTTCTTTATTTTAATATAAAACAATCAATTTAGTCACCAAACCTTTAACAACTTTGACTCCCTTGTCCCCTATGGCTTGCCAACCATGATTTAAGAGGCTAATTGACCTTTAAAGACCTCCAATTAATATTCTATGGCTATTAGACACCTTTAGCTTATAAAATAGAACTTTTGCACTTTTTACGATTTAGACCTTTTTCGCGATTAAGCATGAAATCGCTAAAATTAAAGCACCAAAATTTTCATGTACTTATAAAATCATGCTCTAACTCATAAAATATCATGAAAATAATTTTCTCTAACCTTGGATTAGTGGTTCTGAAACCACTATTTTGACTAGCCCTAAATCGGGCTATTACAATTTTTCCCCTTAAGGATTTTCGTCCTCGAAAATCTTACCGGTAAAAAGGTTGGGATACTGGTTTCTCATGGTCTCTTTGGACTCCCATGTAGCCTCTTCTATCCCATGTCTCTGCCATAGCACTTTAACAAGGGCTATACTTTTGTTTCTTAGTTGTTTGACCTATCGTGCCAAAATCTTAACCGGCTCTTCGCCATAAGTCATGTCCGGTTGAATCTCTACTTCTGATGGCACAATCACATGTGAAGGGTCCGAATGGTATCGGCGTAACATGGACATGTGGAAGACATTGTGAATCTTTTCCAGCTCAGGTGGCAAGGCCAAACGATAAGCTATCGGTCCTATCCTCTCGGTAACTTCATAAGGTCCAATAAAGCGCGGACTCAATTTGCCTTTCTGGCCAAATTTGAGGACTTTTCTCCATGGTGATACTTTCAGAAACACTTTATCACCTACTTGGAACTCAATCTCCTTCCTTTTCAAATACGAGTAGGATTTTTTTCTATCTGAGGCCGCTTTCAGACATTCACGTATCACCTTTACCTTCTCTTCAGCTTCCCTGACCAAATCAACCCCGTGAATCTGATTCTCTTTGAGTTCTTTCCAATACAAGGGCGTTCGGCACTGGCGCCCGTACAATGCCTCATAAGGTGCCATCTTCAAACTTGACTGAAAACTGTTATTGTAGGAAAATTCCACCAACGGTAAGTATTTTTTCCAATTACCTTGGAATTCCAAAACGCAACATCGGAGCATGTCTTCAAGTATCTGTATCACTCTTTCTGACTGCCCGTCGATTTGTGGATGGAAAGCTGTACTGAAAATCAATTTTATGCCTAAAGCCTCTTGCAACTTTTTCCAAAACCGTGACGTGAATCTTGGATCTCTATCCGAAATGATCGACAATGGTACACCATGAAGTCTTATTATCCCTGACACATACAAATTCGCCAACATATAAGGAGAATAATCGACTCGTACTGGTATGAAATGGGCTGACTTCGTAAGTCTATCGACTACAATCCATACAACATCTTTCATTTTCGACGTCAATGGTAAACCCGTCATGAAGTCCATAGTAATACGGTCCCATTTCCACTCGGGAACCATAATAGGCTGAAGTAGACCCGAAGATACTTGCTGTTCAACCTTCACTTGTTGACAAATTAGGCATCTCGATACCAACTCAAAAATGTCTTTCTTCATACTCGGCCACCAATACCACTTCCTCAAGTCATTGTACATCTTCGTGCTGCCTGGGTGCACAGTTAAACATCCGATGTGTGCTTCATGCAAAATCTTTCGAATAAGTTCATCATTTCTGGGTACACAGACCCTATCTCAAAACATCAAACATATGTCAGGACTTACCCGAAAGTCTGACTCAACATTTGACTCACATAGAACTCTTTTGGCTTGTAAGTTGCTATCATCTTTCTGAGCTTCACAAATCTCTTGGAGAAACAATGGTCTATCCCTCAACTCGGCTAGTATAGAACCATCGTCTAACAAAGCCATCTGTGTATTCATGGCTCTCAGCGCAAACAAGAATTTTTTGCTCAAAGCATCGGCGACCACGTTCGCCTTTCTCAGATGGTAGTCAATCACTAACTCATAATCCTTGATCAGCTCTAACCATCTTCGTTGCCTCAAATTCAATTCCTTTTGAGTCATCAAGTATTTTAGGCTTTTATGGTTGGTGAATATCCGACACCTTTCACCATATAAATAGTGTCTCCATATCTTTAATGCAAACACAATGGCAGCCAACTCTAAATCATGGGTCGGGTAATTATTCTCGTGTGACTTTAATTGTCTAGAAGCATATGCAATCACCTTGCCCTCTTGCATAAGTACACAACCCAATCCATTCATGGATGCATCACTATAAACCACAAATTCTCTTCCCGGCTCAGGTTGCACCAAAACAGGAGCCTCAGTCAATAATGCTTTTAGTTTCTCAAAACTCTGTTGGCACTTTTTTGTCCAATCAAACTTCACATCTTTTTGCAATAATCTTGTCATCAGAGTAGCTATCATGGAAAACCCCTTGACAAAATGCCTATAATAGCCAGCTAGGCCCAGAAAACTCCTCACTTCAGTTACGCTCCTTAGCGATTTCCATTCAACAATTGATGAAATCTTACTCGGGTCGACTCTAATTCCATCTCCCGAGACAATGTGTCCCAAAAATCCAACTTTCTTAAGCCAAAATTCACTTTTACTAAACTTGGCATACAATTGTTTATGTCTCAAAATTTGCAGAACCTTTCTCAAATGCTCGGCATGTTCGTTTTCATCTCGAGAGTAGATCAGTATATCATCAATGAAGACCACGAAAAATTTATCCAAATATGGCAGAAAAATGCGATTCATCATGTCCATGAAAACGGCTGGGGCATTTGTTAAACCAAAAGGAATAACCAGAAATTCGTAGTGGCCATACCTCGATTGAAATGCAGTTTTCGGCACATCTGAGTCCTTGACTCTCAACTGATAGTACCCAGACCTTAAGTCTATTTTGGAAAACACCGTGGCTCCCTTCAATTGATCAAACAAGTCATCAATTCTTGGCAACGGGTACTTGTTCTTCACAGTTACCTTATTAAGTTACCGATAATCTATGCATAACCTTATAGAACCATCTTTCTTCTTCACAAATAATACGGGAGCACCCCACAGAGAGAAACTCGGTCTTGCAAAGCCTTTATCCATTAGTTCTTGCAACTGTGCCTTCGATTGTTTTAGCTCGATTGGAGCCATTCTATATGGAGCAATAGAAATAGGGGCGATACCCGAAGCTAACTCAATCCCAAATTCAATCTCCCTAACCAGAGGTAACCTTGGTAATTCCTCCGGGAAAACATCTGGATATTCACACACTATGGGTATCGACTCAATTTTCAACTCAGTCTCTTTAGCATTCATCACAGAGGAAAGGTAAGCTTCGTACACCTTTCTTAAATACTTCTGAGTCAACAAAGATGATATCACTACTAGTAATTTGTCTTGCTTATCTGATTCAACACGAATAAGATCCCCACTTTCACATTTTAACTCAATAAACTTCTTTCCACAATTCACAATCACATCATGAGTAACTAACCAATCCATCCCAAGGATGACATCGAACTCATCAAATGGTAATAACATGAGATTTGCAGGAAAACAGTGACCCCTAATCATCAAAGGGCAACCTTTTCCTATTCTATCAACCAATACACATTTGCCTAGGGGATTCGACACTCTTATCACAAATTCAATAGACTCTATAGGCATGCACATGCTAGAGACTAATTTCATGCAAATATACGAGTGGGTAGACCCTGGATCAATTAAAGCTACAACATGGTTATCATTGAGAGAAAATGTACCTGTGATTACGTCAGGGGAGGACGCCTCTTCGCGAGCACAAATGGCATATGTTCTCGTCGGTGCTCTACCCTCAACTCTCACAGTCTGCTCTCTAGATGAATTCTTGCCACTCATCTCATTTCTCGGGTTTCTCTGTGGTCTTCCTCTAGCAGTATTTCCGGTCTTGCATTCTGAGGTTCCTCTTTCTCACCCGCCTCAGGGAAATCTCTGATAAAGTGGTCTAGAGACCCACACTTGAAACAAGCCTTCTCATTTGCTCGACACTCACCAGAATGACGTCTGCCACACTATGGGCATTCTGGTCTACTCGGTTGGGCATTGCCAACACTAGCAACTGAAGTAGTCTGAGCCTTAGACCCCGAGAATTGTATGCCCTTACTTAAGTTTGAAAACCTGGCCGAAGTGGCTGATCGAGTAGCAAAATCCCTTGATTTCTTAGATGAAGATTAGTAGGACTTACTCAGTTGTCTCTTTCTCGAGTCACGGAACTCAATCTCAGCTCTTCTTTTCTCTTTGGCCAACTCTTCAGCCTTACAGGCTCTATCTACCAACACCACAAATTCTTTTAGTTCGAGAACTCTGACATATAAACAAATATCCTCATTTAACCCGTCCTCGAACCTTTTGCAAATGATAGCCTCTGCCGATACGCACTCTCGAGCGTATTTGCTGAGCCTTACAAACTCACGCTCATATTCAGTCACCTTCATTTGGCCTTGCTTTAATTCCAAGAACTCCTTTCTTTTCTGGTCGATGAATCTTTGACTAATATACTTCTTTCGGAATTCCTCTTGGAAGAATTCCCAGTTAATTCTCTCCCTTGGTACCACCGACACAAAGGTATTCCACCACTGATAGGCCGAATCTCTCAAGAGAGATACTACACACTTCATGCACTCTTCAGGCGTGCATGACAACTCATCGAATACCCTGATGGTATTCTCAAGCCAAAATTTTTCCTTTTTGGGGTCATCGTCTTTACTAGCCCGAAATTCCTCTGCTCCTTGTTTTGGATCTTATCGACCGGAAGCCTTTCTCTTCTTACTACCTCAACTACTTAAGGAGCTACAAGAGCGGGTTGAGGAATAGGTGGGGGTGGAGGGGGTTGAGCGTTAGGATTTGCTCGAATATACTCTGTATACCAGTTGCTCATCATTTGGAGAAAGGCTTCTCGAGCCTCTTCTCTCTGACCCATAGTCCCGGGTCTACTCTTTATTAGCGCGGTCCCTTGCACGGGAGCCGGTGCATTACTTGAAGCATCATCAGCTGTAGCTCGGTCGGGAACAGGGTCCATTTACTATATAAAAACACAATTCAAATCGTCAGGAGCCGTCACACTATCATTACACAATTACTCTTACGTATGGCATGTATAGCTAGACTCATACTCACACTATGTTAGTCCGAGAATCGACTAAACTATAGCTCTGATACCACTAAATGTAAAACCCCTTACCCGTATTCAACGCCAGAACCGGGTACGAGGCATTACCAGACTTATCTCACATGAACATACAACTTTGGGCTATAAAAATTCATTCAAACTTAAAACTTCTCATTCATATGCATAACATCCTTATTATGGGCCTATGAGGCCTTAAACATACATTCTGAAGGTTCCGAAATTAAACCGAAAACTTTTACACTCTTAGAAATTTTTTGCCTAAACAGGGACTACACGCCCGTGTGAAGGGTGAGACACGCCTGTATGGTAATTCGCACGTCCGTGTTCCAGACACGTGGTCGACACTAACTTGCATCACACGACCTATCACACGCCCGTGTGTTTAGCTCGTGTCCCTCACACGGCCTCGACACGCTCGTGTCTTAGCCCTTGTGCCAAAACCATGGCATTCTATTTATGACGTCATCACCTCACTAGGGTCACACGGCCAAGGCACTCGCCCGTGTCCTTGGACCGTGTGTCAAATTATATTCCTAATTTTAGGTGCAAAATTCACATGGCCTGGGCACACGCCTATGTCCATGGCCGTGCCTCTCACACGGCTGAGACACACGGCTGTGTCTCTGCCCATGTGTTTACTACTGAGCATACTGACTTGTAACCCTAGCATGCAAGAGGACACACGGCCGATCAACTCGCCCATGGGGCTGACCGTGTGTCACACATGGCTTAGACACATGCCCGTGTATCTACCCCTGTGGACATTAAAAAGGCTATATTCCAAGCCAAATGCCACCTTACATAGCAACCATACTTATACCAATTCATTTCAACATAACTCATGACCCTAAGGCACTTCCAAAAACTCAATTCAAAGTATCCACACAAGCATAAACTTCATAATTTCATCATCATTGAATATAAATAAACTTGTCATGTATTGGCCCAATTCCAATGACCATTAACAAAATGACTTTGATAACATAAATAGCCAACACTTTGGCTATCAAAATGACATAACAAAATACCCAAGTCCTATACATGCCATACTCAAAATAAGTCTAACTTGTTATACCAAAGAGATGTCGATGGTGTGATTTCTGAACTCCAACGTCCCATGATTCTCGAATTATCTTGGCAATACTACAAGGAAAAAGGGAAATGAGAGGGGTAAGCATAAAGCTTAGTAAGTTTGCATGAAAATAAATAGCAACAATAAGTTCATAATGACATCAATGCATGGCATTAGATAACCACACAAAGTCATAAGCACTTTTCCATAACTTACTCGTACTTGTTCTTATCTAGCATATACCATGCCACATATTGTAAACATTCCTCGTGAATTATTCACGGGTACCTGTATTCACTCAATCACATGACTTCAGTACTAATCTCACTTCTATCTCCAAGCTTATCTATTTATCCCACTAATTCACTAGGGATACTCAAAGATGCATATTCATCGTCATTAACATAAACAAGAAGCCAATGCCACATCCCAGATGTGGACTTATATGGGGTCACCTCTGAGTGCCGATGCCATATCTCAGATATGGTCTTATAAGGAACCTCACTTCAAGTATCGATGCCATATCCCGGATATGGTCTTATAGAATTCTCATATTCAATGCCGAAGCCATATCCCAGATATGGTCTTATACGGAATCTCAATTCGGTGCCGAGGTAAATTCTTGATTCTTCTTGATTTCAAAATATGCTAGATCGTCGATCTAGTCCGATACTTTATTCTTTCCCCGGTCGAGGTAAATTCTTGGTTCTTCTTGATCTTTAATAGCAAATTAGCTCATTTAACAATCACATTAATAAATGCATTTCAATAACCATGCTTTATCAAAATTACTATTTTGCCCTTAGACTTTTGCAAAATGACCATTTTACCCCTAGGCTCGAAAATTAATTCTAATCAAATTTCTACCTTTATCGAGCCTAGGTGAACATTTATTTCTCTTATGGCTACCGTCAAAACTCAACATTTCACACATTTACTACATATTTTACAACATTTACAAAAAAGGTCCTTTTAGAATTTTTCATGGTAACACCTTTCACAAAAGTTGTTCATCTAACAACTAAGACTCATTTTCTTCCATAAAAATGCAGCAAACAACTTAAAAGCTCATATGGAAAAAATCTAAACTTTTCACCATATTGCAAGATAGTCCCCTCTTTAGAAAGCTTAAGCTTTAGGGGTTCCAAAAGTACAACTATTATCAAGAAAAACCATTAAAATCACTTACTTGTAGGGAGAAGAGTTTGATGAAATTTTTGAGCTTTAAAACCTCTATTTTACTTGAGTTTTTTGGTGGAAGAAGATGAGTAAAGAGAAGGATGTCATCTTTTCTTTATTTTAATATAAAACAATCAATTTAGTCACCAAACCTTTACCAACTTTGACTCCCTTGTCCCCTATAGCCGGCCAACCATGATTTAAGGGGCTAATTGCCCTTTAAAGACCTCCAATTAATATTCTATGGCTATTAGACACCTTTAGCTTATGAAATAGAACTTCCGCACTTTTTGCGATTTAGTCCTTTTTCGCGATCAAGCATGAAATCGCTAAAATTAATGAACCAAAATTTTCATATACTTATATAATCATGCTCTAACTCATAAAATATCATGAAAATAATTTTCTCTAACCTTGGATTAGTGGTTCCGAAATCATTGTTTCGACTAGCCCCTAAATCGGGCTGTTACAAATACATTAACTTCCCAAAATCTTGCAAAATAACTTATAAGAAATATCATATTAGAGAAGTTGGAAAACAACAATAAATACCTTATTGAATCTTTCTCTCTCTAACTTCAACTTCTCTCACTAAACTCATCCAAATCCTAGGCTGAAAATGATATTTTGAAGATGCAAATGAGTTTAGGAGGTAGTTTCCCAAGTGATTTTAGCTAAAACTCAAAGTTTGGGTATTGGGTTTTTAGGAAATTTGAAGCAAAAAGCAAAGAAAATGAAGGAAATAGAGAAGAGAGTCTCCATTGGGTTGGTCAACAGTAATATTTCGCAAAACAACTTATAAAAAATTACATATTTTCCCTTTTCTCGAAAAAGTTAGGAAATTTACAATTTAGTTCTAATCTTTTTTTCCAATTTGGTCTCAAAGGTGATTTTCATCATGCTTGTACATATTCCAACTTATTCTTATGTTAATTAATCAATAATGACTCACATTTCCCATTTTGGTCACATTGTACTTTAGTCCTCAAACTTTTCAAAATTTTTAAATTAGTCTTTTTTTGCCACATTGTCATTTCTAAAATTCTTGTCATCAATTTTCATCTCATGTATCAACTTTCTTTCACAAAAATATTTTATCTAGCTCATTTTTCAAATTTCTTACAAATCCACATCTTCGATGCCAAAATAATTCAACGTGTCTAATAAAAAAAATTTTAAAGTGTGAAAAAAGGGTCATAAGAGACACTTACATATAATTTTGATAAGAAAATGACTATATATATACTTGATTGAACTCCACTTGACCACTCCGTAGGAGTCACTTATCTAAACTTCATAAAGTGATGGGTTAAGAAACCATTAATTTGTAAGTTGAGCTCTTATAATTCTATAATAAGAAATGAGTTTGCTCATATTACTAAAATGTGGCATGAAAAACTCTGTAACAAACACTTCTAAGGTTCTCAACATTAACAATGAATGGGTTAAGTAGGTTTATCCTTGTCTATTTACTGAGCCCATCGAGCTCATGTGTTAGTTGTTTAAACATACAGGCATATACTTACTTGGGAAGTTTGTGATTCTGGCTTGGGAACATTGCATCATTGTAGGAGCTTGACATTGTTTTTCATTTTATTAGATATCATTTGGGTATAAATATTGTCATGAACATTATGAGCTAAATTTGAAATTGTACTTGTAAGTTTTAGATGTTTCCATGGAATGTGAGACATTTTTAACACTTATAGGTCAAGTATTTTGGGTGTTAAATTGATCTGATCATCTTTCTAACATGTAGTATGCTCAAATTTGTGTTGATAAGGTTTTAAAATGAATTGGAACTTAATGGTATGGTTTCTTGATGTTTAAGAATGATATAATGTTCTTTTGAAATGATTTTTTACTACAAGGGTCCAACGTATCAGTACTTGGCTCAATTGTCTCGGAACAGCTGAATTAGAGAGAAAATTAGGGAATTACCAATACATTTAGGATAGACTTGGCCCACTGTACTATTTTGGCTTGTTTGGGCTTTGAGGGCTTGTTATGGGTCTTGGACACCTTCAATCACTCCTAAACCTTCTAAATGATTTTAAATTGATTTTAAAGCCTCTAAATTCTTGTATACTTGATTTCATTATTTTATAAAACTATTTGAAGGTTTGAAATTTTAAAGAACTTTAGGAGGTAGATTACGTATATGCTCTGGTAGCATCTCACATTCGTATCGTATGCTAGGATAGGTGAGGGGTGTTACAATGACTAAATTTTAAATTTTAGCATAATAAAGGAACCAAAACTTAAATTTAGTTAATGATTGAGTTGGTCTCATAAGTCAATCGAAGACCAAATTAGTTAGGAAGTGACTAGAAAACCATTTCATTTATAAGTAAAAATATATTTTTATGAGAGTATTTTGACTTTATATAAATTATAAAATCTATAAAAAATAATTTAAACCCAACATAAATCTATAAATGATGAAGACACTAAAGAGTCCAAGCCTCAACTTTACTATCTTAACCTAAAGATAATTTTTATATATACATATATTTGTATGTATATAATTTGTACCCATATAATAGAATAAAAAAGATTGTATAAAATAGTGACATCATATAAACATATATCAACTCCACTCAAATTATATCACTTTTTCATGTCGTATTTTTTCTTCACAATATAAAGTAATAAACGAAGTAAAAAGAGAGGATGGTTGTTGCACCTTCTCTTTAAAGAATAATTTTGATCAAAGAGGTATGGATAATCTAATGACTTTTTCGGGGCGAAGTCAATTGTTTTTAGTTTAATATCTTTTTTGGCTTCTGTACTATAGTTAAATTATTGTCCTTTTTACTTAAATAATATAAAATAATTAATTAATTACCAAAATAGGATAAAGGCACTAGTATTAACAAATCTAGGCAAATTCTACATTAAAAAATTGGTGTCGCCTGACCAACCAGTGACACCCCTTTTCTCTTTTAAAAATATTTTTTTGGGTGCAGCCTAATCAATCGGAGACACTTGTATTTCAAACCCCAAAATACACCCCATTTTTACATGTATAACGAGAAAAAAATATATTTTTTTATTGGTGCCACCAATGTGTTAAGCAGCACCCTATTATTTTATAATAAAAACTATTTTTTTAAAGCTAAAAAAATCGGTATATTAAATTTTAGGTATTGGAACCTGGGCCCATGATCGATGGGTCACATCAACAGTAGGCCGTCAGGCGACACCGGCCTAACGGCCTACCACTAATGTGACTTGTAACGCCCCGAATTTGGGCCTAGTAGATTTGGGCCTATTGGGTTGTAACGCCCCAAAAATCCTGAAACTTTAATTTTCTGTGCACTGAGGTTGGTATGTATGAGTAGGACTTAGAATATTAATTTTAAGGTATTATAGGGATTATTTGAAGTCTTAGAGATAGGGAAGACCATATGGAAAAATTTATTTTTCTTGCTTTAGTGGACCCTAGTCTCAGGCATTAGGGGAATATTAATTTTAAGGGGAAAATAGAACACAAATGGGCTTCTGGTCCAGTAGCAAGGTGGCGTCACTAGGGGAGCTACAAGGTGGCGTGAAGAGGTCCAAGGTTCGAGTAGTGGTAAAGTGTTTTTGGAGTGTTTAATTTTGCATAGTGGACTGTCAGAGTTGTGTGGAATTTGGACTCCTTCGTTGAAGTGTTTGAATTGGTCTTGTGAGCTGATAAAGGAGGGAATTTTGGATGAGATAAGGGAGATATCATGGAGAAAAATTAGGAGATGAGAAGTGGGAAGAGTTGGTGCCGAATTGGACTGTGGGGGAAGGTAGGATTCAGCTATTGGCTATAAAAGGAGGTGTCGAATTCCTTTGAGAGGTTCCTTGGGTTCCATTACTTTTCTTTTTCTCCCCCTTAGCCGAATTCTTCCTTTTGCCGAAAAAAAAACCCATCATCCCTTTACCGAAATTTTGGTTTTCTCTCTAGCTGAATTCCCTATACCTTCTCTTCTTAAATTCTTTTTCTTGTTCACCTTTAGTTCTAGCCGATCACTTCTCCTCTTCTTCTCCCTATTGGTGCCGAATTGTCTCTGTCACCATACTAATCTCAAAAGCCAAATTTAGGCTGCAGGATCAAAAGTGGATTTGGTAAGTATTCGGTTAACCTCTCTTGTACGTTTTGCTAAAAGCCGGAAGGCTATCTAACTGACCTATCGTTAACTTTGTGGTAACAAGGATAAGGTTCAAAGATCGCAAGCGTGGTAGGATCGTTAGCAAGGGTAAGTGTTCTTTACTTCGGTTTAAGGGTTGGTTGAATGGCCATATATGTTGTGAGGGTGACTTGTATTGGATGCAAGTCATCTATTACTTAGGCTCTAATGTTTAAGTTGGTACAGATCTAGGGTCTAATCGCAGTTGGTATTAAAGAAAGGAGCTATTAAGGCTTGTCGCGCACGGTAAGGCTACGGTGAGGTTTCGATTTTTGATAAAGTTTGTATTTAGCCTATGATTAATGATTAAGGAATATCGAATGTAGGTTCGTGATTAAGAGGAATTCGCAGCACGCGCTATTACCAGGTGTGTACAAACACTACACACACACGATGTCGACAATGCCGAAAAGCCGAAAAGCCAAAAGTGGCTAATTGGGCCTGCCGAACTTGTGGGCCCAAAACGGAAATGGTTGATATGTGAGCATGAATGATGAATTGGCATGAATGGTTGTATGCTTTGATCGTATTTGAGTCCAATGGGCTATATGAGCATGAAATTGGTTTAACGGGCTATATGAGCTTGAAATTGGCTTAATGGGCTATATGAGCATGAAATTGGCTTAATTGGCTATATGAAATGAAATGGGCTTAATGGGCCTTATGGGTTTTTAGAAATATATGTTAGGGTTTAATGAACTCTAGGCCTAGTTTGACAAACTCTTGAATAACATAAAAATCTTGTAATAATCAAACATGTATGTGGACAAGTCGATAGGTTAAGGTGTGGTAATGGACATATGCATGTTTAGGATTGGATCTAGGGAGAGCTTGGTATTTAAGCGGTCCTAGTGGCCCACCTCCTCTTTTCTGAGATCCTACCTGGTGCATAGTGTTTGTTCACTTTAACCGCGAGGACTTGTTGATGGGCCAAAGTTCATAACTAAAACTCGAGATGAAAGAATTACGGAAATACCCCTATAGGGAAGAATTACGGAAATACCCCTGTGGGACAGAATTACAGAAATACCCCTGTAGGGTAGAATTACGATAATACCCCTGTAGAGTAGAATTACGAGAATACCCTTGATTGTGAAATGACTAAAATACCCCTATGTGATGAGTATGAGTTTTATGGATGTTACTCATGTGCATGCCGCATTCATATGATATTCTGTTTAGGATGCATATGGGTGGGAATTATGGTACGGAGGAAGAATTTGAGGATCGCATAGTCGCTTGACGACCGTGGATCCACTGGTGGCTTTAAGCCCATTATATGCTTAGCAGCCTTGCTGCAACGTTTGAGTAGTGCCGCTGTGAGTGCTACCATTGGTGTGTAGCGGAGGGGTGGGTCGAGCTAAAATTCCCCACAGGTGTATAAGGTTGGAAGGGAAATGGTGTGTAGCGGATGGATTTTTGGGGAGGGTTTTGCATTACCTTGTTTTGCATATGATATGATCTGATATGAGGTCATTGTGGGCTAAGGCCCAAGACCACCGACTTTGATAGGGCTTAGGCCCATTGTGATAATTGTATATTAAATTGATTGCCAATAGTCGTACATACTGAGTTTCAAAACTCACACCTTTTTATTTAATGTTTCAGGTGACGCTCAGTAGACAGCTCGACGTGGAAGAGGGACTCGGAGATGGCCACATTGCAAGTTAATTAGAAGTTTTTTTGTTTATTTGTTTCGAATGACTGTAGTTTAAATCCTTTATTTTCATTGGTTGTAATAAGGCCTTGTATCTCCAATTTGACGTTACTTATGGGTTTTATTATTATTTTCGCTACTTAATTTTCATTTAAACTTAAATAAATTTCTAAAGTTTAACAAGGTTTTCAAAATAACTATAACCTATGGGCTTTTATTTTAAAAAAATGGGCTTTCTTCTTAACTCAACAAGATTAAAGGATTTTGGGCTTTTAGGCCTTAGATTTTAACTTAGCAAAATTGTTTGAGATTGTGCCTTTGATGTGACATTCCCAGATTCGACCATAACATCTAGGCCGGGTTTGGGGGTGTTACATGACTTGTCTATCAGGGGCCCAGGTTCCAATACCCGAAATTTAATATACTAGTTTTTTTCAGCTTTAAAAAAATAGTTTTATTATTATATTATTATTATTTGTTATAAAAAGTGGGTTGGTTTGATCTTCCAACCCCCACAAATCATTTTTTAACTTGAAGTGAGAAAAAAAATCTGAAGGTCTGCCCCTCCCCCTTCCCCCTCTAAAAATCAAAGTTAAGCTTTTTCACTATTTTTGTTTGTATTTTTTAAGGTTATTTATTTTAGTAATAGTTTATTATGGTTAGTATTAAGGTATGTTATTTGTGTTAGATTGTTAATACTAATTATTTTTCCATTTTAATTTTTTTATATTACAATTTATTTTGTTTGCTACGGTTTAAAGAATAGTCAGATCTTCCTTTTGTTTAAAAAAAAAAAGAATAGTTAGTTATTTTATTATATTTGTGTATGCTTACTTTTTATTGTTATTTTATTAATTTTTTTTTTTGTATTTTTGCAGTTTCAAAAAAATGGAGAATCAATATTTTGCAGCCATTCATTTTGATGGTGTTATTTTAGAAACAACCGTTGGTTGTTTTTTGAAACTCGACAGAAAATCGGAATGAGATTTGATAAGAATGTGTCCGTTGGTCATATGAAAGAGAATATCAGTGAAAAAATTTCTCGGCGTTGTGGAAAGAGGATGACGAAACTATTCTACAAATTTCTAGTTTCGTTAAATTCTATCAAATTTACTGAGATGGAACTTTTAAACGATGACAACGTCAAGACAATGGTCACATTGTATTGCCTACCAGGGAGGGTGAACACTGAACCGATTCAGTTATTTTCTAAGTTAGCATATGCGGAGCCCATTGAAAATGTAACTCAGTTAAGTCAACAATATGTAGTTGAAGACCCGCGTACAAAGGTTCCCAAAGCGTCCATCAATAGGAGGTCGTCTGTGCGTGGTTTTGACATCGATCTCAACATTGGATTTCATATCAGTACAGTGGTGGATTACAGATACATCTAGTCGTTATTGAAACTGATGCGCTTGGTGAAGATGAATCCAATAATAATGATTGTTATTATCACAAAGGTGAAGATTTAGGTAACCTTGATTTAGACAATGTCCCAGATGATATCGATGACGAAGGACTGGATGATGGAAATGATCACGCCTCTTCAGTCGGAAACCCAAGTTGTGGCATCGTCATACGCAATGATCCCGGGGCCCATATGTCGATTGTTGATCCTGATGCGACACATGCTTTCGAGTGCCCGGACATAATACCTGTTTATCTGATGTTAGTAGATTCTGAATCGGAAGAATTGGTTGTGGGTCAAAGATTCGTGAGCAAAAATGAGTGTGTCGATGCCATCAAGCGCTATAGTATGAAGGTGTCTATCGACTACAGGGTGGCTGTGTAACATCCCAAAAAGGGGGTTATTTGGATTTTAATTATTTTTCGTATTATGAACTGCTGTGATATTATTTATGGAATGTTAAGGCTTAATTATGGATTTTTAGTAAGCTCGAGTAGTGGGAAAAATATTATTTTCAAGCTTTGAGGTAGGGAGCCTTAACAAGTGGGGGTTATAAGAATAAATGGGGATAATTTGGACATAAGATGAGCCTAGAATAAGTGGCAAAGCAAGCCCACTTAAGAGCTAGCAGGTGACGCCACCAAGGAGCAAGGAAGAACCTTGGTTGAGAGCCACATAAATCCCCTTTTACTCTTAATTTTGGACAAAGACAAGGGGAGAGAAATTCTCTCCTTGAATTCTTTTTATTATTATTATTAAAAGATAATATGAGCATTTAAAATTTGATTTTTATTTGTTCAATTTTAAGGATAATAAGGAGGCTATTTTATTCAAGGATAATGGGAGATAAATGAGGTTATTATATGGATTATTAGGAGATTATTTTTATTAATTCAAAATTGTTTGAATTAAATCAAGTGAGTGGCCAAGAGAGAAATTAGGAGTTGGCTAGGAGTTGAACTCCTTGTTGCCAAGGGTGGACGGCAAGCTTAAGGAGGGGGGGGCGAATGCTTATAAAAACCTCACCCTACCACCTTGTTTTGTTTTTTTTTCCATTCTTGCTAGTTGCCGAAAATCCCTAACCCCTCTCCCTTTGTGCTCTTTTATTTTCTTTGTTCTCTCAAACCCCTTCAAGCCGAAAATTTCTAGCACCTTTCTTTCCCATTATTTTCTTTCTCCCTTTGGCCGAATACACTCCCTTGGAAGTGCTGATTTCTTTTCCTCTTATTAAACTCTCTGTTGGCCGAATATTGAGCATAGTATCTTCCTGCATCTCCTTTGTTAATCTATTTGGATCCAGGTAAGTAATGGCCGAATATCTATCTCCCCTTTTCCTTCTTTTTTCTGTCGATTTCTTTTACAAGGGGAGGTGCCGAATTCGGCAATGGTTATAAGGCTTCTAATCGAGTAGTGAACGATTCTTCTAGGTGCTCAGGGAGTGAAAGCAGTCGACTCAGGCCCTGATCTCTAGCATTCGATTTCGGTAAGTGGTGGTAAGATCAATTTCTTTATTATAACAATTCGATTAAAAGCCGAAGGCTATTAGTTTTACTTACTAATCAATGGTGATTGACGAGCAGATTCGGGAATCAAGTATTGCGATTAGTATCCAAAAGTGTGAGGGTAAGGATTCGGGTTCACAAGGAACCCCTCTCAAATTATTTGGTTTGGCCGAATGGCCATTTCACTAACTTTGATAGTTGGCCGAATATAGGGGCAAGGACTTAGAGTGTGGCCGATTGGCTTTCTTCAGGATTTAGATCATCCAAGGGTGACAGGTGTGTACATACACACTTATAATTAATTAAATGTACTAAACTGTTGTGTGTACTAACCGGATCTGTGTAGATTCGGGATTAATACCATGAATGGTATAAGCAAGGAACCCGGTAAGTCCTTGTTGACTATGAGATATTTTAAGATGCTTTTGGGAAGCATGGTGTGTCTAATACACGTTGCTTATTGCTGATGATAAAACCTGTACATGTGATTAAGTATATGGTAGCATAAATTATGTGATATAAATGTTGATGTGGGATTAATGAGTGGAGGGGGCAGTGATATTTCGTGCTGACGAGCACCAGTGTTTTGGTAACACACTGTGACTATATGTCACCAGAGGTTTGGTACCTCCAGAGGTTTGGTACCTCATAGCGACTCGTCCCTATGGTTAACACCACCGTGGGTTGGCCCCACTTGAGATATGGGATCGTCTGCCAGTGATTTGGTATCACACGATGGGTTGGCCCCATCACCCGATTTGTGTCCACGGACACCGTGCTTTGGTAGGACATCGTGACTATATGTCACCAAAGTGGTTTGGCACCACCAAAGTGTTTTGGTAACACATTGTGACTACGGTCACCAAAGTGGTTTGGTACCACATGGGGTAGACAAAGGCGTTTGGTTGGCTAGGTCGGGTGCATGACTTAGTATATGATGATTGATTATATGCTGTGTATGAAATTGTTTAAATACGAGGGAAGGGTTACATACTGAGTCTTGGTGACTCACCTTCTCCTTTAACATTTTTGGTGTGACTCGTAGATGGCGGTTGAGGAGCCAGTTGGACTCGAGGTGGCAATGCAATGGACTTGGTTTAAATAAACTTTAAACTTAGCTATTTTATTTTATTATTGGCTTGTTTTTATTTTGGTTGTAATAAGGCCTCCATAAACTTTACTTTTGCTATTTTTTTTATATGTTGGATACTTTATTTAAACTATATTATTAAAATTAAATTAAAATCACATGCTTTCTTAAATTAACACGAAAATGTTTTATCGTGCCATCGGGCACATTCGAAATTTGTACAACAACTTGACTTAATTAAATTTCCAATTAAATCTATGTACGGTCTCGGCAAGATAACCAAAAACGAGAAGTTTTCAACAAAACTCAAATTGGTTTTAAAATGGTGTTCAAAAAGTTTTCTCCGTAACAAATCAAATTCGGTCGTAATGTTTGGGCCGGGTTTGGGTTGTTACAAAATTGGTATCAGAGCCCAGTTCAAAGCTCTTGCTGGGGCCCAAGGCCCAAAAATGTTTTGGAAGGCCTTATGGAATGATTTTTGGTTTTTGAACAAGATGGCCCGAGTCTCAAGACCAATCCGCCTGTAAGTATATCTAAACCTTTTGGTGAATTATATTCTGCAGAGAAGGGTAGGAAGTATGGAACGTAGATAGACTTATAGGATTTGGACCCTAAGGTTAGATTACTCAAACACAAACGAAGCATAAGACTTAAGGGACTAAACCAACCTATGACTTAGTCAATGAGCTAGGTGTGGTAACCCCTGACGCATGTCTAGGATTGGATCCGGAAGAGCACGGTATTTAAGCAGTCCTCGTGACTCACCTCCTCTTCGCAGGTATCCTGCAGTGCGTAACCGGTTCACCCTAACTCGGAAGGCTCGGTGGTGTGGTAACCTGCGTGCGCATGTCTAGAAAGGTTCAGTGAGAGCTTGGTATTTAAGCGGTCCGTGTGACCCACCTCCTCTTCACTCGAACTCTGCCTGGTGCGTAGCTTTGGTTCACCCTGACCAGGAGGGCTCGGTCATAGGCTAAACACAATGATTAAAACCCGAAAAGGGAATTAGCCTTGTTTTTCGAAATAGAATGAAACAACAAACCCTAACGTTTTCAAAACTTATGCAATAACTTTCTCAAATCCTAGAACATTACTTTTACAACGTTTTTCTCGAAAAACTTGACTTGTGAAAAATTACAGAAATACCCTTAGGAGTAAAATTACCAAAATGCCCCTGACCCATAAAATATTAATTCAATGGTTTTGCCCAAAAATTTCAATGATTTTACAGACATCCAAAAACCTTGCTTTGAAAATCATCGACCAAAATATTTTGGTTCTAGAAAATTACGAAAATACCCTCAGAGGAAAAAGACGAAAATACCCCTGGGTTAGAAATGGGCGTAAATGTCCGATGAGCGAATAGGTATGGAAAGTATTAAGGAATGGATGCATGAACTTCTTTGTGTGAACTAGGAAAGAAGATCTGAAACATTGTTTGCTCGAAAGAATCTCTCGATTAAACCTTATCCATAAAAATTCTTCGCGAGTAATAAAGTGAAACAAATGCTAACGCATAAAATTTTTCTTAATCGATTAAAAGCGCGGTAGATAGAATGAGTTCTAGAGGACGTGGGACGCCGTGGACGTGGTAGGGGTAGGATGACGGTGTCCGAACCCGCCAGTCGGGACAAGGTTCGAAAATGAGGTACCATCGCCACCACCACCTCCTACTTTTAGAGCGGAGGAGCCGATCGATCGGAGCCGGTGGTGAGGCGGTATCGCAAGTCGTGTTGCGAGTCTTGGAGATGGTGGTCGGGCTGGTGGAAATGTGGGAGCTCGGAAATGTCCCCGGCGACTCGATCTAACGGAGCGGAGGTATTCGAGGTGTGTCGAGTGGCACAAAGGTGCGTGGAATCGGCTAGAGTCAACCGAAAGAATCATGGATGACCTTGACCGACCGAGGAAGAAAAAGTCGAAAAAGCGCAAAGTGTCGCTTCTAAAGGATGAAGCGATCGGTGGTGGCTTACGGTTCGAGATGGGGCGACAGCAGATGATTTGACTTGGGAGTATTTTGAACCACCTATCGGAAGAAGTATGTGGGTATCACCTACATCGACACACGCAGAGAAAGGCTTTTCGGGATTAGTACAAGGAACTAAGTCCGTGTCGGAATATGAGGCGCAATTTTTTAAATTTGAGTAGGTATGCGAGAGGCATCGTGTTCATCGAACATGAGTATTTGTGTCCGCTTTGAGGACGGACTCGAGATGATTTAAGGTTACTGATTGCCCCACAGCAGGTTCGTGAGTTCTCATCTCTAGTGGAAAAGGCTAAGGTAGCCGAAGGGATCAAGGAGGCTGTGAGGCAAAGTTATAGTAGAAATAATCAGAAGAGAGGATTTGGGTCAGCTGGATCAAGCGGTAGTGTTCAGAAAAAGGCTAGGCCAAGTGGGCCCAATCAGGCGGCAAGGCCCACGACTACTAATCAGAGGCCGACTCAGTGTAATCGCTGTGGAAAGACCCATTGGGGAGGTTGTTGGACCGGTGATAAAGGATGTTTCGAGTGTGGGTCTTTGGAGCATCGTGTCAGAGATTGTCCCCAAAAACTAGCTAAGAAGCAGCCAGAGGGGCAGAACCGTGCTCAGGATAGAAATGTAGGACCACAAAGGGGTCGTGGTAATGGTAGAGGAAACAACGGTCCTAACCAGAGGTCGTGGAACACAAGGCGAGAGGTTCAGCAACACACAGAGGCTAGGCAGCCTGGCTTAGTTTACGCAGCGAGGTGTCGCGAGGAAGGTGACGCACCGGATGTCATAATCGGTACGTTTCTAATTTTTGGTTTTCCTTATGTTGCATTGATTGATGTGGGCTCGACGCACTCGTACATTGCTAGTAGTGTGGTAGGAACTATGGACCTAAACTCTGAAACTGCTTCTAGGGAGATGACTGTAGTTAGCCCTTTAGGTCACTCTGTAAGAGTAGATAAACTTTATAGAGGCGTACCCCTAGAACTCCAAGGGGTAGTATTTGTGGCTGATCTAATGGAACTACTGTTCGGGAGTTCGATTTGATCCTTGGAATGGACCTGGTGGTTAAGTATCGTTTAATTTGGATTGCGCGGCTAAGCGCATGGTCCTTAAGACGGCTGAAGGTGAGGAAGTGGTTATGATAGGAGATAGAAGGAACTACCTATCCAATGTAGTGATTGCCTTGAAGGCTGAAAAGATGGTCAAGAAGGGTTGTGAGGCGTATTTGGTTCAAATCTGTGCTTTGGAAGCTAAGGGGTTAGTAGTTGAAAAGGTCCGAACGGTTGGGGAATTTGCTGATGTTTTCCCAGAAGAACTTTCGGGTCTGCCTCCAGATCGGGAAGTCGAATTCGGTATAGACTTGCTACCTGGAACGGCACCTGTGTCTATAGCACCATACCGAATGGCACCAAAGGAATTGGTGGAGCTAAAGGCTCAAATTCAGGAGCTCTTGGATAGAGGGTTTATTCGACCAAGTATATCTCCGTGGGGAGCACCTGTGTTGTTTGTCAAGAAGAAGGACGGTTCTATGCGGATGTGCATCGACTACCGTCAGTTAAACAAGCTAACGATCAAAAACAAATACCCGTTGCCTCGGATTGATGACTTGTTTGATCAACTGAAGGGTGCCTCGATGTTTTCGAAGATAGACCTTAGGTCAGGTTAGCATCAACTTAAGGTGAAGGAGGTTGATGTGCACAAAGCGGCATTGAGAACTCGGTATGGGCATTTCGAGTTCTTGGTGATGCCATTTGGTGACCAACGCCGGCGGCATTTATGGACTTAATGAATAGAGTATTTCAAAAGATTTTGGACCAATTCGTCGTGGTGTTCATAGACGACATATTGGTTTATTCAAAGACGTAAGAGGAGCATGACAAGCATTTACGGATAGTTACGCAAGTATTGAGGAGAAGCGGTTATATGCCAAATTCAGTAAGTGCGAATTTTGGCTGAGGGAAGTGGCTTTCTTAGGTCACGTGGTCTCGGCGGAAGGAATTAGAGTTGACCCTCGCAAAATTGAAGCAGTGTTGGATTGGAAACCACCTAGGTCGGTGGTGAAATACGAAGTTTTCTCGGGTTTAGCAGGTACTATCGGAGATTCGTGTGGAGGATTCTCTCTAATAGCAGTAGATTAACTAAGTTGCTAAGGAAAGGTGTCCCATTTGTATGGACGGGAAGCAGCAAGGAAGATTTGATAAGCTAAGGAAAATTTTGACTTAAAGCTCCGGTTTTGGTACTGACTGACCAAGCAGAAAGTTATTCACGATCTATTGTGATGCATCTCACACCGGTTTGGGATGTGTGTTGATGCAGGATGGGAAGGTAGTAACCTATGCATCCCGTCGATTAAGACCGCATGAGGTTAACTACCCAACGCACGACTTGGAGTTAGCGGCGATGCGTCTTCGCTCGAAGATATGGAGACATTACAGTATGGGGAGAAGTCGATAGTCTACACGGATCACAAAAGCTTGAGGTATCTTCGACTCGAAGGATCTCGAATCGAGACAGCGTCGGTGGATTGAACTACTAAAGGACTACGATTGTTCAATCGAGTACCATCCGGTAAGGCTAATGTGGTAGCCGACGCATTGAGCGGAAGGTTGTGACGGACTTAAGAGCAATGTTCGCTCGGTTGAGTCTATATGATGATGGGAGTCTTTTGGCGGAACTTCAAGTAAAGCCAACATGGATTGAGGAGATTAAGGAAAAGCAAGTTAGTGGATGAAGGCTTGAGCGCTAAGAGGGTACAAGTTCGGGATGGTGGTTTGGAAGGGTAGATCTGTCTAGTGATGGAGTGCTTTGTTTTCAGGACGAGCTTGTATGCCAAGGGATACAGGATTAAGGCGAAAATTCTCCAAGATGCACATAGCAGCCCATACGCTATGCATCCCGGGGAAGCAAGATGTATGGAGATTTGCGAAAGTAGTTACGTGGCGGGGTTGAAGCGTGAGATAACCGAGTTCGTAGGGAAGTGTCCGACGCGCGCAAGCAGTTAAGGTTGAACATCGATTACCATCGGGATTACTTCAACCGATAAAGATCCTCAATGGAAATGGGAGAGGATCACCATGGATTTCGTTAGTGGGCTACCCCTTACGCCCAAAGAAGAAGGATGCAGTTTGGGTAATTGTGGATCGCCTGACTAAATCAGCTCACTTCATGCCGGTGAGAATGGATTACTCACTCCAGAAGCTAGCGAAGCTGTATGTGGGTGAAATAGTGAGGTTACATGGTGTGCCAGTATCGATTATCTCGGATAGGGATCCCAGATTCACGTCAAGGTTTTGGAAAGCGTTGCATCAAGCTTTGGGTACACGGTTAGATTTCAGTACGGCTTTCCATCCACAATCTGACGGACAATCGGAAAGGGTGATACAGATTTTGGAAGACATGTTAAGAGGTTGTGTCTTGGATTTTAGTGGTAGTTGGGAGGAGTACCTACCATTAGCGGAATTCGCTTATAACAATAGTTATCAAGCGAGTATTCAAATGGCTCCATACGAGGCCCTATATGGACGAAAGTGCCGTACTCCTACATGTTGGACGGAGTTGGGAGAACGACAAGTTCTGGGTCCAGAATTGGTAACAGAGACTGAAGACAAAGTCAAGGTGATTCGGTCTCGTCTCAAGGAAGCATCAGATAGGCAAAAGTCTTATGCCGATCTCAAACGCAAGGAAATGGAGTATGCTGTGGGAGACAAGGTCTTTCTAAAAGTGTCGCCTTGGAAAAAGGTGTTGAGATTTGGACGAAAAGGGAAGCTGAGCCCAAGGTTCATCGGGCCATATACAGTTGTAAAGCGAGTAGGACCGGTAGCTTATCAGCTAGGGCTGCCGGCAGAACTAAATCAGATTCATGACGTATTTCATGTATCGATCTTTGAGACGAGATTCGGTCGAGATCCTTCGCGACGTTGTGCCGATGAGCAGAGATTGAGGTGAACTCGGATTTATCTTTTGAAGAGGAACCGGTTCAGATTGTAGACCGAGACGTGAAGGTTCTACGTAGGAAGGCAGTGCCTTTAGTGAAAGTGTTATGGCGGAACCACGGAGTGGAAGAAGCTACGTGGGAGCCCGAGGAGTTGATGCGGCGGCAATACCCCCATCTCTTTTGATCAAGGAATTTCGAGGACGAAATTTATTTTAAGGGGGTAGAAGCTGTAACATCCCAAAAAAGGGGTTATTTGGATTTTAATTATTTTTAGTATTATGAATCTTGTGATATTATTTATGGAATGTTAAGGCTTAATTATGGATTTTTAGTAAGCTCGAGTAGTGGGAAAAATATTATTTTCAAGCTTTGAGGTAGGGAGCCTTAACAAGTGGGGGTTATAAGAATAAATGGGGATAATTTGGACATAAGATGAGCCTAGAATAAGTGGCAAAGCAAGCCCACTTAAGAGCTAGCAGGTGACGCCACCAAGGAGCAAGGAAGAACCTTGGTTCGAGCCACATAAATCCCCTTTTTACTCTTAATTTTGGACGGCACAAGGGGAGAGAAATTCTCTCCTTGAATTCTTTTTATTATTATTATTAAAAGATAATATGAGCATTTAAAATTTGATTTTTATTTGTTCAATTTTAAGGATAATAAGGAGGCTATTTTATTCAAGGATAATGGGAGATAAATGAGGTTATTATATGGATTATTAGGAGATTATTTTTATTAATTCAAAATTGTTTGAATTAAATCAAGTGAGTGGCCAAGAGAGAAATTAGGAGTTGGCTAGGAGTTGAACTCCTTGTTGCCAAGGGTGGACGGCAAGCTTAAGGAGGGGGGGGGGGGGCGAATGCTTATAAAAACCTCACCCTACCACCTTGTTTTGTTTTTTTTTCCATTCTTGCTAGTTGCCGAAAATCCCTAACCCCTCTCCCTTTGTGCTCTTTTATTTTCTTTGTTCTCTCAAACCCCTTCAAGCCGAAAATTTCTAGCACCTTTCTTTCCCATTATTTTCTTTCTCCCTTTGGCCGAATACACTCCCTTGGAAGTGCTGATTTCTTTTCCTCTTATTAAACTCTCTGTTGGCCGAATATTGAGCATAGTATCTTCCTGCATCTCCTTTGTTAATCGATTTGGATCTAGGTAAGTAATGGCCGAATATCTATCTCCCCTTTTCCTTCTTTTTTACATCGATTTCTTTTACAAGGGGAGGTGCCGAATTCGGCAATGGTTATAAGGCTTCTAATCGAGTAGTGAACGATTCTTCTAGGTGCTCAGGGAGTGAAAGCATCGACTCAGGGCCCTGATCTCTAGCATTCGATTTCGGTAAGTGGTGGTAAGATCAATTTCTTTATTATAACAATTCGATTAAAAGCCGAAGGCTATTAGTTTTACTTACTAATCAATGGTGATTGACGAGCAGATTCAGGAATCAAGTATTGCGATTAGTATCCAAAAGTGTGAGGGTAAGGATTCGGGTTCACAAGGAACCCCTCTCAAATTATTTGGTTTGGCCGAATGGCCATTTCACTAACTTTGATAGTTGGCCGAATATAGGGGCAAGGACTTAGAGTGTGGCCGATTGGTTTTCTTCGGGATTTAGAACATCCAAGGGTGACAGGTGTGTACATACACACTTATAATTAATTAAATGTACTAAACTGTTGTGTGTACTAACCGGATCTGTGTAGATTCGGGATTAATACCATGAATGGTATAAGCAAGGAACCCGGTAAGTCCTTGTTGACTATGAGATATTTTAAGATGCTTTTGGGAAGCATGGTGTGTCTAATACACGTTGCTTATTGCTGATGATAAAACCTGTACATGTGATTAAGTATATGGTAGCATAAATTATGTGATATAAATGTTGATGTGGGATTAATGAGTGGAGGGGGCAGTGATATTTCGTGCTGACGAGCACCGGTGTTTTGGTAACACATCGTGACTATATGTCACCAGAGGTTTGGTACCTCCAGAGGTTTGGTACCTCATAGCGACTCGTCCCCGTGGTTAACACCACCGTGGGTTGGCCCCACTTGAGATATGGGATCGTCGCGGTGATTTGGTATCACACGATGGGTTGGCCCCATCACCCGATTTGTGTCCACGGACACCAAGTGCTTTGGTAGCACATCGTGACTATATGTCACCAAAGTGGTTTGGCACCACCGGTGTTTTGGTAACACATTGTGACTACGGTCACCGGTGGGTTTGGTACCACATGGGGTAGACAAAGGCGTTTGGTTGGCTAGGTCGGGTGCATGACTTAGTACATGATGATTGATTATATGCTGTGTATGAAATTGTTTAAATACGAGGGAAGGGTTACATACTGAGTCTTGGTGACTCACCTTCTCCTTTAACATTTTTCAGGTGACTCGTAGATGGCGGTTGAGGAGCCGGTTGGACTCGAGGTGGCCATGCAGTGGACTTGGTTTAAATAAACTTTAAACTTAGCTATTTTATTTTATTATTGGCTTGTTTTTATTTTGGTTGTAATAAGGCCTCCATAAACTTTACTTTTGCTATTTTTTTTATATGTTGGATACTTTATTTAAACTATATTATTAAAATTAAATTAAAATCACATGCTTTCTTAAATTAACACGAAAATGTTTTATCGTGCCATCGGGCACATTCGAAATTTGTACAACAACTTGACTCAATTAAATTTCCAATTAAATCTATGTACGGTCTCGGCAAGATAACCAAAAACGAGAAGTTTTCAACAAAACTCAAATTGGTTTTAAAATGGTGTCCAAAAAGTTTTCTCCGTAACAAATCAAATTCGGTCGTAATGTTTGGGCCGGGTTTGGGTTGTTACAGGCTGACTCTAAACCAACGATCTATGTTGGTGAGTGTTGGAAGTTGACAGAATGGTGCAAGTGGCAGGTACGAGTTGCATTTATCCAGAGGTTCTATCAGTGGGAGATACGAAAATATGTTGGGCCTCATACGTGCACTTCTACACGTATGACCTAGGACCACCGCAAGCTTGATTAAAAAATCATCTGCAACTGCATATTGGCAATGGTTAAAGACATGCCCACCATTCCTATATCTATGCCGATTGTCGAAATGCAAGAACGATTCAAGTACCGAGTTTCATACCAAAAGACATGGTTGGCTAAACAGATGGCCATGGATCAGTTGTATGAAAATTAGGATGCGTTGTACAATGAACTCCAATGGTGGATTGCCACAATGTGAGAGTACTTTCTTGGGATTGTCATTGAGTTGCAGAAGTTTCCTTATTACGACCGGGACAACCAACTACATTCGGGGAAAAGAACTTTTCACCGTATGTTTTGGATATTTGATCCATGCATTCGGCCTTTCCCCATTGTAAGTCACTTGCACAGGTAGATGGGACCTAGTTGTACAATAAATATACACAGATCCTCCTCATTGCGGTTGCAAAATATGGAAATCAGAACTTCCTATTGATAGCATTTGCCATTATCAAAGGATAGAACATGGAGTCGTGGGAATTTTTCCTAGAGAACTTATGGAGATATGTTGTCACTCAAGACAACATTTGCATCATTTCCGATAGATCAAAGGGGCTAATTATCACAATTAGACGTACATGTGTTCCGTAGAGATCCGTCTATTACATCGGGCACATTACGGCAAACTTCCACAAAGAATTCAAAAATGCGGATTGGCGCAAACAAGTTGTGAAGATGGGTAATTATTTGTCTCATTTTTTCCATATGTTTAGAGTTTGTGAAACGACACGTAACATGTTGTAACGGTCTAGGGTACGAGCTAGAACCACATCGGTTCAGACAGAGACTGGTTGACCTTGAAGCTAATATGCAAGGTCAAACGAATACTAAATTATAGGAGTGATTTGGGAGTATGGAACCCTGACAATGGGCTCAAAGTTTCAATGACGGTTCGTGATATGGTCATATGACCACCAAATTGGCAAAGGCCATTAACGCGGTATTAAGGCATACACGACATCTCCCAATTGCATCTATATTCTCAGCAACTTTCTACCAGAGGACCACACTGATGCCGAGAATGGGGCTTAGACAAGTAAATCAGATGAATGCAAGGTTCATGCATGTCGAGGCGGTTAGGAAGGAAATAGTCGTCAACAGTAAAAAAGAGAGAACCATGAACGTTCAATTATATTCTTGACATTTTAAAACTTTTCAGGTGACAGAGACCGCCAGTTGTTGACCGGGTATCCCGCCTAGGTTATATGGAGTTGATCTCTTAAACAGGCAATGCGACTGTGGGAAATTCTAGACACTTCATTACCCATGTGCTCACGTCGTTGTAGCATGCGTTGATGTCTCTATCAATGTCGAACAATATATCGATGAGGTATACACATTGGAATGCTCATTACGTATTTGGGGAACAAGTTACCAACAATGCGGGATGTGTCAACATGGGAAGTTCGCCCGCTGACTTTCGAGTTGGTCCTAAACTACAGTCTCCATTGGAAGCCCAGAGGTCACCCGCATGTCACTCGGATAAGAAATGACATGGACATAAGGGAGAGGGTTGACACTAAACATTGTGGCGTGTGTAGATCAACAGGTCATAATCGAAGCAAATGCCCATATCGAAACTACCATCAGGGAGAGTCTTCTCTGTCGGCTAGAATGTAAATTATGTATTGACTTGTATTTTCTTGTATCAGCTTCAATTATTCACATATATTTGCATTATGTATCCCATTTTGTATTGAATTTCCATTCCTGTATCGACTTTAGTTATTTACATATATTTGCATTATGTATCCCATTTTGTATTGAATTTCAATTCTTGTATCAACTTCAATTATTTACATATATTTGCATGAACTTTATTGTCACGTATGTTTGCATGAACTTGTTTCAAACATTTCATTAACATGAGACAAACTTTAGTTTGAAATAAAATATATCAAACTTTAAATAAATTGAGCGTTACAATAATCTGAATTATTTGAATTAAAACCATCAAAATCTATGGTTTGACAGGGTTGTCTGTGGGGTGTAACGATATGGTGGCCTTCTTTTGCGTTGTGGGCACTCCTGATGGTCAATGTCAATCTCACTCGAATCGACATTCTCATCACCCATAGGTGATCCCTGGGGTGTATTGAGCAAACTCGAAAAATCTTTGGTCACAAATGTTTACTCATGAGGGGTGTAGTTCTGGGGTGGCAATGGGCTAAATATGTCAAACATTGGTGAGCTCGGTTGCTGATAGGACTTGAACTGCCCATGTTCGGGTGTATTGTGTAACCTGAGTACTCAGGGGCAAAACTGCAACCCCCATCTCCAGATGATAGAAACTATCGGTCGAGTGTGTGTATGACAATAAAGATGTCGGCTCAGGCTCGGGCTCTAGTGGTGGAGGAGGATATTGCTGACGAGGACGACTTTGTAGGGGTCCTTGTCGTTCCATATGTGGAGGGACTATCATCAATTGGCCACCACATAAGTAGGGCAACCCATTCTACATATACCACTGCTGGTACTCCCTCTAGGGAGTGAAATCAAGAAAACATGATTCCAATAAGGCCTTCTCTCCAACTAGGCATTCCAAAACACAATATATGGTTGATGCTTTGATTCCCAATTCTTTGTATGTTTCCCTTTCTTGTTAATTTCGTGGACATCTTTGCCCAATTGTATAGGAACATCCGAAATATGTTGACGACACCCGAATTAACAAAGCACCCGATCTTCAGTGTACCACTCCACCATTTGAAAATTGATCACGGGTGTGTTAACACACCACACGATTGCATGGGATCTAGTCGAAAGAGGAATGATAGAAGCAATGTTTGGTGTGATATACAGCATCAAGATGAACTGCACAATTAAACACATTATTAAAATAGTAATTACATCGTAATTTAATAAATAAAATAATTACATGACATTAATATAATTTAATTTTTTGAAAATATATTACCCCATCCCTGACGTATGCCTCGATCATCTGTCGGTATACAATGAGTGTTTCCAACTTTCCAATATTCAGACAAGTATACCATTTAAAAATATAAACCAAACTCGTTAGAACATATTTTCATGAAAAAAATCTTGATCCAAATTTAATTTTATTTTACCTATTCACAAGTGGGAACACATGTACTTGGTGACCCAATGATGCTAGAAACGGCATCCTATATAGCGCCTAAGATTGCAGCACTATCAGGCAGCCACCTATATCGATTGTTCTGTGATTTGTCATCCGGCAAAAGTACCCCTTATAAGTTGTAGCATACAGGACCGAGTAGCCTATATCTTCTCCATCTTGGTTGCATAATCTAATAATGTTTCAAAATTTACTTTTAGCCACGAAAATTTTAAACCCGTAAGTTTATCAGTTCCATCACCGGAAGAGTGTCCAAGCAAGTCATAGCATAGCGCTGCAGGATCTGCTATGCCGCTTGAACTGATTATTGCATCACCATCCATGCGGTGCCCTAATTGCATTGCAAAATCCTCTAGTGTGATGGTGCACTCCCCACATGGTAAATGAAAGGTGTGAGTCTTTCAGTGCCACCGCTCAACTAACGCTGATATTAAGCCTCCCCACAGCTCAAACACACGGATTAATGTCATTGATTCAAATCCTGCAGCATCTAGGTAGGGCATAATCCATGTGTCTGGCCAGTAGCTCGGACCATGGCCACGCGGCCTCAACACGCGGTACGGACCCTAGTCATATTACAAAATTGGTTAAGATTTGTAACAGCCCGATATTGAGCCTAGTCGGAACAGTGGTTTCGAGACCACAAATCTGACGCAGTAAAATTTATTTTTATTATATTTTTATGGTCTAAAGTTTTATGGAATGATTTCGGGAAAATTTCATTCGAAAATTTTGATGTTTGGGCACTCAATTTAGTTAAAAGGACTAAATTGCAAAAGGCGCAAAATGTGTGTTATAGAAGCTAAAGGTGTCTAATTGCTATGAAATTTTAAATTGTAGGTCCTTAAATGGTAATTAGACCATTATACTTTAATATGGACAAAAATGGACATGATTAGTTGAAATTTCAAAGTTTGGCATTAAGGGCATTTTGGTAAAACGGTAAATAAAGACAAATAAAACTAATAAAAAATGTCATCTTCTCCAATTTAGTCCCCTTGTGCCGAATTTGAAGAGTCACCATAGCTAGGGTTTTTGGCCAAGCTTCCAAGCTTGATTGTAAGTTTGTCCTTGTCTCGTTTTTAATGATTTTTACGTTTTTATGAATGTTGTAACTTGATTTAGCTATTTCAAGGACTAATTTGAAAGAAAATCAAAGTCTAAAATTTTACCCATGTTAGATATTTGTGTATTTTGATGTCTAATGGTAGATTATGTGTAACACCCCAAACCCGGCCTGGACGTTATGGCCGAATATGGCGATGTCACATGATAGTGCTTTAGAAAACGTAACTGTGTTAAAACCATTTTTAGGTATCTTAGTCTATCGTCAAAACGTGCCGTTATTTATTCATTATCCATTTGCAAAACATTATACGTTGCGAAAGCTTTTAAAATGATTTGCAAGGTCGTACGTATTTTGATAAAACATTTGTTTATTTTGAAAACTCGCATCTTGTCCTACTGCTAGCAGTTTATAAAATAATAATCCCAAATTTTAAACAAAAATCCAAAAGGCCTTATTACATAAATTTTTTCCAAATATAACCAAATCATAATTTAAAAATAAACCATAAATAAGTATCCAAAATCGTGGCCACCGCCGAGTCCTCCGCTGCACTGATCCGTCTACTACTGGGGATTACATGAACAGATTAAACAGAAAAGGGTGAGTTTTCGTAAACTCAGTGTGTAATCCCCACAGAAAACATGCAAGCAGAAATATCCAATAACAGACATGATTTCCACAGTTTGGGTCTGAGCCCATTATAGAAACGGTGTGGACCATAGCCCACTCAGATTCAGAATCAGACATATTATAGGGCCTTAGCCCATTTCAGACAGAATATGCAGAAAAACAGAGTCCTACCCACCAGCCTCTACACACCAACTCTGTCCAGCCCTACACACCATGTGGGGATAAAATCAACCCATCTAGCCCTACACACCATGTTGTACCGAATGTGGCACATAATTAGAAATTTGCAGCTGAGCTGCCAGATAATAGGCTTAAAAGCCTTTCAGATACTTCCTCCAAATATCATCAATCCCACCCCGATGCAATGCAACATACATAAAGTGCCATGCTAATATGTAGATAATAGTCCATACATTCAGATCAGTATACATGCTAAGTGTAACAAGTTTAGTACAGATTTCACATACTCAAATTACATAATTACGGGTCTAATAACTACTTACCGACCCTTCATTAGGTTCACAGTCAACTTGGGCGACCCGTGCAACCTTTTAGAACGTTTCATAAAAATAGGCTCACACGCCTATGTGGCCTGCCTGTGTGGTCCCACGCCCGTGTGGCCCACACGGCCCAAATTGGCCTTGGCCGTGTGGATCACATGGCCTGGCCCAGAATCCCACACGCCCGTGTGGGCCCACACACTCGTGTGGCCCACACGGCCCAATTGGTTGAGCTCATGTGTCGCACACGGCCTTGCCCAGCCGTCACACAACCGTGTCACTCGCGCACGGCCTGGCTCGTTGATCACAAGGCCGTCTGGTGACTTACAGTCTTGCACACGGCCTACCACACGGGCGACTACATGCCTGTGTAGTGTCGACAAAGAGGTTTTCACTTTCGTCGAAACCTCTTTTTTTGGGTTTCTGGGTACACACCTGGTATCGATTCGATGCTAAAGCAACCACGATCACTCCAGAACCTAAAAATCCATAATCCAAACTCGATTTTAGTGATACTAACGAAATCTTAACGAAACCCATAACGAGGTATTCAGTCTTTACCAATAAAACCTTACCCTCGAGCAAGAACAGGAAATCCACGCACTTTAAAATGTCTACGACCAATCTTCAGCCCTTCGATTAATCCCTAACATCAACGGAACCCTTCATTAACACTTGACCACAACAAGTTAAGGTTTACAAAACTAAACTTACCGAATATGTGAAGTCCATGATGCACAAGTGAATCGAAAAGCAAAGAAACGAAAGAGGGAAAGGATGATGGAAGAACAAAATTTCGGCAAAAGAAATTGGGAAAGGAGGAAGATAGGGCCGAATTTTGCTATAGTTAGGGAGAGGAAAACTGAGAAGATTTTCTAATATTCCCCCTATCATCTCTCCTTACTATCAGATTTTTAATCTAACACAAACTCTTTGGACGTGACAAACAAAAATAATGCTCATGTCACAACTCGAACACAAGCCCTTTTTCCATCCCAACACTCCTCCTAACCACCAGATCAGCAGGTCCATTCTGACATGTTCTTACAAATAAATACTTATAAGCCTACTAACCAAAGTTTGGGCTTTATTCATAAAGATACCAAAATTTACCCAAGTTGAGACTTGAACTTAGGACCTCACACACACACCTAGAACACATAACCACTGAAGCAGATACAGACTTGTGTCTCGAATACACGGAAACAGTTATACAAATATTGGGGCGTTACAACTCTACCCCCTAAAAGAAAATTTCGTCCTCATAATTTTACCTGATCAGAAGAGGTGAGGATACTGCTGCCTCATCGAATCCTCTGGCTCCCAAGTGGCCTCCTCAGTGCTATGATTCTGCCATAGAACCTTCACTAAGGGGATAGATTTCCTCCGTAGAACCTTAACGTTACGCTCTAAAATCTGAACCGGCTCCTCCTCAAATGGCAGATCTTGTCTAACCTCGATGTCCTCAATATGAACAACATGCGTGGGATCAGAGCGGTAGCGTCTTAACATTGAGACGTGGAAAACATCATGAATGCGATCCAAATCTGGACTAAGCTCCAATTGATATGCGACTGGCCCCACTCGTTTCAGAATACGATACGGTCCAATAAATCGAGGGCTCAGCTTACCCTTGCGACCGAACCTCAAAACCTTCTTCCATGGCGAGACCTTCAGAAACACTAAGTCCCCCACAGAATACTCAATATCCTTCATTTTCAGATCAGCATAGGACTTTTGCCTATCAGATGCCGCTTTCAGTCGATCTCGAATCAATCAGACTTTATCTTCAGTTTTAGAAACTAATTCCGGACCCAGAACACGTCGCTCACCCAACTCAGTCCAACATAAGGGAGTGTGACACTTACGATCGTACAAGACCTCGTAAAGTGCCATCTGAATGCTAGACTGATAGCTGTTATTATAGGCGAACTCTGCCAATGGCAAATACATCTCCCAACTGCCTCAAAAATCTATAGCACAGCTCCTCAACATATCCTCTAGTACTTTAATCACCCTCTCCGACTGACCATCTGTCTGAGGATGGAAAGTAGTACTGAAGTCCAACCTTGAACCCAGAGCCTCATGCAATTTCTTCCAGAACCGAGACGTGAAGCAAGGATCCCTATCGGAGATGATCGAGACAAGAACCCCATGTAGTCTAACAATTTCATATACATACAGCTTAGCCATTTTCTGGAGCGAAAAGTCCGTCCTGACCGGAATGAAGTGAGAAGACTTGGTCAATCGATCCACGACGACCCAGACAGAATCCTTCTTAGTGGGTGTTAAAGGCAACCCACTAATGAAGTCCATCGTTACTCATTCCCATTTTAACATCAGAATCTTTACCGGCTGCAGCAACCCCGAAGGCAACTGGTGCTCAGCCTTAACATGCTAACAAGTCAGACAACGAGCAACGAAATCAGTAACCTCACGATTCAACCCTGGCCACCAGTATAACTCTCATAAGTCTCGATACATTTTATTCTCGTCGGGATGCATAGCGTAAGGGCTGCTATGCGCTTCCCTCAAAATCGACTATCTCAAATCCTCATCATTCGGTACAAAGATCCAACCGCGAAAACAAAGCACCCCGTCACTGTTAATCCCAAAATCAGTAGAATCATTAGTCTCAACCTGACGAAATCGCAACTCAAGAGACTTATCTCCCCTCTGTTTATTTTTGATCTGATCAATCCATACAGGCTTAACCTGAAGTTCCGCTAACAGACTCCCATCATCGAATAAACTGAGTCAAGTGAACATCGCTCTCAGATCGGTCATAGCCCTACGGCTCAACGCATCTGCCACCACATTAGCCTTACCAGGGTGGTACTCAATGGTGCAGTCATAGTCCTTAAGTAGTTCAACCCATCTACGTTGCCTAAGATTTAACTCCTTCTGGGTAAGGAGGTACTTGAGGCTTTTTTGATCAGTGTAGATAGTACACTTCTCACCATACAGATAGTGCCTCCAGATCTTCAGAGCGAAGACTACTGCTGCCAACTCCAAATCGTGTGTCGAGTAGTTAGCCTCATGCGTCTTGAGCTGACGTGACACATAAGCTACCACCTTACCATCCTGCATCAGTACGCAACCCAGACCTACATGCGATGCATCACTGTATACCACGAAATCTTTCCCAGATTCTGGCTGTATCAGAACAGGAGCCTGAGTTAGAACAGATTTGAGCTTCTCGAAGCTCTCTTGTTTCTTATCAGTCCAGACAAAGGGAACTCTCTTACGTAGAAGCTTGGTCAATGGCGCTACGTGTAACACCCCTTACCCACATCCGACACCGAAACAGAGTACGAGGCATTACAAGACTATAACATACACATTCATGCAAAACCACGTCTAGATTTCATATTTCACCCTCATAAGACTTGTTATTTTGATGACCACTTTTACCATTATAAAATGGATATCAACTTATCCATCAAGCACTCATGTCATATTACTAACCATGCATGGCAAACAAACATAATCACATTATAAACATTAAGATATGACATGAATAACTCGGCTTACAAGCCATAATCAATATAAGCCACATCTCATGGCCATATGCATATAACTTAATATAAGCCTACACATTTTGCCAAAGCAAAATAATGCATGTCAATCAACTAAATCCCTATACATGTCACTCACTTGAAATTTCTAATATATGCTTCATTATACCAAAGGTAGCGACTTGATAGTGTGATGTTGCCTCTGACGATCTCCAACCCCGAGCTAACCTGAAAACACTAAAGGAAAGGAAGGAAGGGAGTAAGCTTTATAGCTTAGTAAGACTGATCGTGTGTCAGAATTTTAAAAATTTAAATAATGAGAATGATCGACCCTGGAAACTAATTATGACAACGATTGAGGCAAGTGCACCTATTGAATAGTAGTATAGCTTAGGCAAGACCGTATTGTCGAACCCAAAGGAAATAAAAGTACTAATACTAACTTTCTTTTTATTATTTAGCCTAAAATAAAGGGAATTTGTTGTTTTAAATCTAAATTAATTAACTACTAAATTAAAGACTCTAAGACAAAGAAGAATAAATTTGGGAAAATAACTTGAGGAAAAACCAATTGATTAAGACAACACCCAAGGAAGAATCCACCTAGACTTCACTTGTTACCTAACTCTGAACCAGACGATTTATTCACTTGACTTGATCCATAAGATTCCCTAATGTATATTAAACCCTCTCTCGAGGCGAATAACGTCTAACCCTAGGTTGATTAATTGAAATCTCTTTCTAATTAAAACCCCTAGAATTGCATTAACTCGATCTATGGAATCCCATATTAGGTTTCACCCTAATCCGGCAAAATCTCGTCACCCTATCTCTAGGCGCGCGATCAACTCCGCTTAACTATGCTAGATCTAGTTTTAGGTAGGGACTTTTGCTCCTTCACCTAAGCACATCAAACTTGAATTAATATCCGTGAAATATCAACACAAGAATTAAGAACAAGTCAAATATTTAACATATAGTTCAGTAAACGATAACAAGATTCATCTAAGTTTCATCCCCCTCAGGTATCTGAGGGTTTAGTTCATAACAATAAAAGAAAACATCTCAGAAGAAAAGATAAAACAAAACATAAGAAATCCCTAAAACTCCCTGAAGGAAATTAAGGAGAAATCCTCCGTCTTAATTATAATTCTGGCTTCTAGAGTTGAATCAACTGGCTATCCTCGAGCGAATCCCCACAAATCTGCCTTCTCTGGCCTAGCAAGATGCCCCCTGTCAAAGGTACTGGGCTCCCCTCTTTAGGTCATACTTAGGGTGTATATATAGGCTTTTGGAATGTGTTTCTTTGCCCCTAAGCATCCCAATCCGAATGAAACTTCTCTTTGCCATGGCAGGGGCACGGCTATGGCACACGCCAGTGTGAATCGTGGCCAGGCCGTGTTGGGTCGACTAATGAGGCACGGCCGTGTGGTCTTGGGCTCAGGCCGTGTTCGAGATTATTAAGGAGGCACGATCGTGTGGTCTTGAGTCCAGGCCGTGTTGATTTCGTGATGTGGCCCATTTGGCCCATTTTAAGCCCGTTTCTTGTTATTTTCATCCTCTAGTGCTTTCCTGAGTATAAAACATGAAAATAAAGGATTAAGAGCACCAAATTACATAAAATAAGGGATAATTCATCGAAAAGCATGCTAAATGTGGGATTAAAATATGTTACTTTTATGGTTTATCAAATACCCCCACACTTAAGCTTTTGCTTGTCCTCAAGCAAAATTCTCAACTCATAATTAAAACAAACTTCCCTCAATTCATAATAGTCATTGATAGTGTTTCATCATAATTCAAGGATAATTTATACATGTATAATTCAACTCAAAGAGTCCTAAAGATTCAAATAGTCTAAGTCATACATTTGTAGCATAAAACATAGGTGTTTCCCCTCATCTAAATAATTACCTCTGATTCAAAATCGACAAGAATTGACATCCTCGCTAAAGATTCACTCAAATCACTCAAGTGTTTAAGGTCTGAATTAAGCACTCAAAAGTCAAACATGAAGAGTTAATCCCATAGGCTTGCATGAAAATCAAATCTCCATCACTATAATATGAGATGATACACAAATCAAAAGGTCTTTAATAGGGTTGTAACGGAGCTTGGGTTAAAGGTGTAGATAAAGGATGAATTAGAGGGTTAGAATCGAGATTGAATTGACAAATTACCTAACTAGAAAAAATGAACTGATAAATAATTACATCAATTGAAAACTTGTACTAATAATACTCTAATACGAGCTTCTTCTTCAGTAATTGGAATTTAAACGTATAAGCTCACTTAGTCACAAAACTAATAATGAATACACTTCAATTTTTTTTTAAACAAGTCACAAATAATAATAAAGAACTTTAACAACTGAAATATAGAACATAGTTAGGTAACTGCTCAAAATCAAATCTCGACAAAAAGGGTAGTCAAGAGGAATGGTGATAACAAATACAGACTGGGTTTTGGGTTAATATTAGTGGGTGAGTCAATAAATAGGGTTGTTAGGATTAAAAGGGGTTCACTAAGGGTTAATTATGGAGGTAGGTTTTTTTAGTGGAGTGAGTAGGTTAAATCCTAGGTGCCTTCATCATCTCTGTATATCAAATCAAAGGTGTGGTCTCGACATGTATAATTGATGCAAGTTCTAGAATAACTAATCAATGTTGACACACTCATAATAAAAAAGTGAGCAAGAAAAAAAATATAAGCTCTATAAGGCTCAAAATCTCACAAAAATTATGGGTATTTTGATGTCATCCTCGTAAATTTCAAACTTCAAAGTAATACTTAAATTCAGGTAGACAACCTAGAAAATTTTTAATTCTAAAAAATAGACTTATCATGCTTGATTCTCTAGTATATTAGAATTTAATTATCAATGCACAATTATCAATGACTTAATCCAAGACACATCAATAAAAATCATAAATCAAAGGAATTTCATTCTAATTATAATATGAGAAACTTACTTAAGAAACAAGACATAATTCAGGATTTGAGAATAATGCAAAAAGTTTGGCACCTAATTTCAGGAATTAATGAAAAAAGTTAGGCACCTTTTTAGGTTGTTCACCCCCCACACTTAAGATGTACATTGCCCTAAATGTACAAAGATATATATATATAGACAATTAAGTATAAATTCAAAAGATATGGAGAGAGGTGAAACTCCCTGAATTATGGATGAAATCCTTTCGTTGGAGGTGAAAGATAAGTTGGAGGGGTCGTTCTTTATGATGATACTGCGCTAGATGAAGAGATTGGGTAGCTCATGGAGGATTAGCCAGGATATAATAATTAAAACTATACTAATTAAATAATTAAAGAAAAGCAAGCTAAAGTGAAGAAAAATAAAAATAAAAAATAGAATAAAATTAAAGGAAAAGATAAATGGACTGTAGAGTCCTTATTGTTGGATGGTTCGCGAGGTGTGCGTGATTTCTAAGGCTGCGGTGAGTTGGTGGTCGTGGTTCCAGTGTGATTCCCTAGCAGCCTGTAGAACCTAAAATTAAGAAACTAAGATAAAATAGACTAAGTTAAGAAGAAGAGAAGTAAAGATAAGGAAATTGAAGCAAAAGAGAAAAACGAAGTAAAAACTAAATGGCCTCAAATATCCATGGCTCGTCGAATATTTAAAGCGCCCGACATGAACTTATGTAGATCGGTCTCCCACAGGGGTGCTGTGCTTGGATCATTCCGGTTTTTCGATATATTTATGGTGTGGCTCGATAGTTAATGAAATATTAGAGAGGAAAAATAGGGAGAGGGTTGAGAAAGAAAAGCAAAACTAAATGGGCTGAATGGGTGAGAAGAAGGATGGGTGGGTGGTTTAAATAGAATTCTCAAGTCAGGTACATTCCCACGCCCGTGTCTCGTGGGCATGGCAACTCACACGGCCGCATCGCATGACCGTGGTGGGCTTCATTCATTTCCCCCACGCCCATGCTCAGGTCGCCATGCCTGTGTGTGATCTAACAGTGTCGACCACGGCCGCATTGCACGGCCGTGGGGTTTTTTTGGTGCCCGTGGTGTGGTGGTTTGAGTCCGTGACTCTAAAAATTGATTGTCTCTGACTCGTACCATCTCTGCCGTGTCAGTACGGTGATTCGGTGCATCCACACGACCACGGCCACGGCCGTGTGCAAGGCCGTGTGGCCTGAAATTCTGTACTTTTTTGTTAGTTTATGGTTAGGTACTATAAAGAAAAAAATATAATAAATAAGACAAAATAAAATGTAAAAGTTAATAGGGTTAGCACTTGGGTTACCTCCCGAGAAGCGCTCGTTTAAAGTCTTAAGCTAGACTTACCTCTCGTTTGCATCATCATGGTGGTTTGAGGAGTTGAAAGTCCTTCCTCATGCTATCGGTTTCATTATCATGATAGAGTTTAAGTCGAGATGCATTTATATTGAAAGTACCAAAAATGGGATTACTTACCTCGACTGTTCCGTATGGGAAAACACTGGTTACCCTAAAATGGATTTCTTTGTTTGTGTTAGGGTCAGGAGGAGATATTCGCATGTCCGCTTTATCTAATAATACTTGATCTCCGATTTTGAATTTGTCTGCTTTGTGGAATGGCTCTGGTTCAGCTTTGTGTATCCCTATTTTTTCCTTAAAATGTGTCTTCCACTCGTCTAGATCATTAATCTGAATCCCTTGTTCCTCATGAGTTATTTCTTTGTTGGCACATGGTATAGGATCGGGTTCAGTTGTATTCTTTTGTGGTGCTTCCTGAAAAGAAGGGTTAACCGAATGGTTATCAATAGAATTTATTTTCTCACCTGGATTACTCGATGTTCTAGCCGATTCGAGAGCTTGGAGAGTGACTGTCTCATTACCTACACGAAGTATTAGTTCTCCTACATCAATGTCAATTTTAGTCCTGGCAGTTGCTAAAAATGGTCTTCCTAAGATTATGGGGATACTGTTGTCCTCATCCATGTCTAAAATGACAAAGTCTACTGGGAATACGAATTTATCAATCTTTATGAGTACATCTTCGATTATACCCCTAGGAATTCTAACCGTTTTATCAGCTAATTGAATGCTCATCCTAGTTTGTTTGGGTTTCCCTAGACTTAGTTGTTTAAACAATTTATAAGGCATGACATTTATGCTTGCCCCTAAATCAGCTAACGCATTATCAATAGATAAACTACCAATTAAGCATGGAATTGTAAAACTCCCTGGATCTTTTAATTTCTGTGGTAGTTTATTTTGCAAGACTGCCGAGCACATTGCGTTTAGTTCCACGTGTGATGCCTCGTCTATCCTTCGTTTGTTCGTCAAAAGCTCTTTTAAAAATTTTCTAGAATCTGGCATCTATAAAAGAGCTTCAAGTAACGATAAGTTAATATGTAATTTCTTTAAAAGTTTAAGAAACTTACCGAACTGTTCCTCTGTGTCGTCTCTCCTTAATGCTTCGGGATATGGTATGCGAGGTTGGTACTCTTTGATTACCGGTTTTGGCTTATTATTACTTACCTCAACCTTACCTTCTTTGATCACATTCTCTTGCCTTGAATTGGGATCGTCTAACCCTTCACTTTCTTGAGCTGTTATGGCTTGAATTTGCTCCTTTGGGTTAATTTCAGTGTTGCTTGGTAGACGCCCTTGCGGTCGTTCGGAAAGTAACTTTGTAAGTTGTCCAACTGACTTAGTAAGTTCCCCAACTTGATTCTCGATCCCTTTGATCGATGCTTATTGATCATTAAGTGTTGTCTCAGTTTTTTGGAGACGGGTATCTGTGGCTGCCATGAATTTTGTCAGCATCTCTTCAAGGTTCGGCTTCTTTTCCTGTAAATAGGGCTAATTTTGGAAATTTTGAGGAGGTTATTGTCTTTGATTTCCTTGATTTCCTTAACCTCCCCACGAAAAATTGGGGTGATTCCTCCAACCTGGATTATAAGTATTACTATAGGGATTATTATTAGATCTAAAATTGTTACCCATATAGTTGACTTGTTCGCCTTCGTTGCCCGGATTGTAGGGTGGGTACTCAGGATTCACCACACTTCCATTTGCATCGCACTGCATCACTGGATGTACCTGCAAAGAACACAAACTATCAAGCTTTTTATTTATGATCTCTACCTGGTTTGATATCATGGTTACTGCATCGAGGTTGAAAACTCCGGCTGTTTTTGTTGGCCTTGTCCTTGTAACTTGCCACTGATAGTTATTCAGTGACATATCTTCTATGAATTCGTAGGTTGCTTCAAGAGTTTTTTATTCAGGGTTCCACCAGCGGCTGAATCAATTAGTTGCCTCGTTGAGGGGTTCACACCATTGTAGAAAGTTTGGACTTGAAGCCACAAAGGTAATCCGTGGTGTGGGCACCTCATCAAGAGATCCTTGTATCTCTCCCATGCATCGTATAAAGTTTCTAAATCCACCTGCACAAAATAAGAGATATCATTCCTTAATTTGGCCGTTTTGGCCGGCGGAAAATATTTTAATAAAAATTTTTCGATCATTTGATCCCATGTGGTGATTGACCCTCGTGGTAACAAGTTTAACCACTGTTTGGCTTTATTCCTTAATGAAAAGGGAAATAATCGAAGCCGTATGGCATCATCAAAAACGCCATTTATTTTGAAAGTATCACAGAACTCTAGAAAATTTGCTATATGAGTATTTGGGTCTTCGTCCTGCAAACCATCAAATTGAACAAATTGTTGAATCATTTGTATAGTGTTAGGCTTTAATTCAAAATTATTAGGCTTGCTATAGCAGCCTAACAATACTCGATTCGGCTCCTGTTAAATGTGGTTTAGCATAATCAAACATAGTACGAGGAGCATTATTTTCTCCCACATCTTGTGGTGGTAGATTATTCTCATCCATCCCTTCAGTAGGATTGGATTCGTCTTGTTGCTCTTCTTCTTGGTAATTTAGGGCTCGCCTGATTTCTCTACGATTTCTGCGAGCGGTAGCTTCAATATCACTGTCGTATACTAAAGGTCCTCTTGGGTTCCTTCTAGTCATAAACTATAGGTACCTGCTAGGAAAAAGAAAGAAAGAAATTTAGCAAAGTTAAAAACAAAATAAAAATAAAAATAAAAGTAAATTGCAAAAATAAAAAATGGCTAAAGTAATAAAAATAGAGCTTTCTTAATATTTCAGTTCCCCGGCAACGGCGCCAAAAACTTGATCGTGTGTCAGAGTTTTAAAATTTTAAATAATGAGAATGATCGAACCTAGAAACTAACTATGACAACGATTGAGGCAAGTGCACCTATCGAATAGTAGTATAGCTTCGGCAAGACCGGATTGTCGAACCCAAAGGAACTAAAAGTACTAATACTAACTTTCTTTTTATTATTTAGCCTAAAATAAAGGAAATTTGTTGTTTTAAATCTAAATTAATTAACTACTAAATTAAAGACTCTAAGACAAAGAAGAATGAATTTGGGAAAATAACTTGAGGAAAAACCAATTGATTAAGACGACACCCAAGGAAGAACCCACCTAGACTTCACTTGTTATCTAACTCTGAACCAGATGATTTATTCACTTGACTTGATCCGTAAGATTCCCTAATGTATATTAAACCCTCTCTCGAGGCGAATAACGTCTAACCCTAGGTTGATTAATTGAAATCTCTTTCTAATTAAAACCCCTAGAATCGCATTAACTCGATCTATGGAATCCCATATTAGGTTTCACCCTAATCCGGCAAAATCTCGTCACCCTATCTCTAGGCGCACGATCAACTCTGCTTAACTATGCTAGATCTACTCTTAGGCAGGGACTTTTGCTCCTCCACCTAAGCACATCAAACTTGAATTAATATCCGCAAAATTTCAACACAAGAATTAAGAACACATAATTAAGAACAAGTCAAATATTTATCATATAGTTCAGTAAACGATAACAAGATTCATCTAAGTTTCATCCCCCTCAGGTATCTGAGGGATTAGTTCATAACAATAAAAGAAAACATCTCAGAAGAAAAGATAAAACAAAACATAAGAAATCAGGAGAAACAATAATTCCGGCTTCTAAAACTCCTCCCGGAAGAAGCCCCCTCACAAAATTAAGGAGAAATCCTCCGTCTTGAGTATATAATTTAAAACATGCTTCTAGAGATGAATCAACTCAAAATGGCTATCCTCTGCTTAATCCCCACAAATCTGCCTTCTCTGGTCTAGCAAGAAGCCCCCTGTCAAAGGTACTGGGCTCCCCTCTTTAGGTCATACTTAGGGTGTATATATAGGCTTTTAGAATGTGTTTCTTTTGCCCCTAAGTGTCCCAATCCGAATGAAACTTCTCTTTGCCACGACAAAAGGGCAAGGCCATGGCCATGGCACACACGTGTGAATCGTGGCCAGCCGTGTTGGGTCGACTAATGAGGCACGGCCGCGATGGTGGTCTTGGGCTCATGGCCGTGTTCGAGATTATTAAGGAGGCACGGTCGTGTGGTCTTGAGTCCAGTGAAATATAAACTATGGGCCAAATTCTAAGGTCCAAGCAAAAAGAAACCAAAATGCAAAAGCCAAGACTTGAACCTTGGACCTCCTTCCTTCCCTTGTGGCGTCACCCCTTGTCTCTTATGTGGCGTCACTTTTCCACTACACCACACACTCCACTTGTGTTATTTTCCTCCATATTTTATTCTTAAGGCCTATCTCGCCAACTTCAGGTTTTTTCCACCTAAAATCAAAATTTCCCCAAAGCCAATATTTGATCCCGGGACTTCATAGAAGCCCTCTAACCTTCCAAAATCACTTATCCAATGGGTCTAACTAGCATTTAAGCCGGTCTCTTGTTCTCCAAAAATTTAAACGCTACTACGCCTAAGGCCCATTGGGCTCAATTCTCCTAGGCTCAATTTTGGGATGTTACAAATCTACCCTCCTTAAAGAAATTTCGTCCTCGAAATTTCCATCTAACTAACAGTCGCACATCCTAACCTACCACACTACGCTCTTGCTGCACACTCTGATCTTAATAAAGCTGTCATTCCACCTCGACCATGCCCGCGACAACACGTCACCTAGAACTCATATCTAGCGTCGCGATTTAATCTGATTAAAAGTTTTATGCATTAGAAATTTTGTTCCAACGTTTAATCCACGAGCAAATTTTATGAACAGAAGTTTCTTGGAAGTCGTTCTTTCGAGCAATCAAAGTTTCATCTCAAGTTCTCTGTTCTAATTCAAACATTCACATACTTCACTAAAGACACATTCATTCATCCATGTCACTTTCTTGAGCATTCCCAACCCAGAGGTAATTTTGACATTTTCCTACAGGGGTATTTTTGGTAATTCTGCAAATCGAGAAAATATCTTTCAAAATCTGATTTAGAGTTTCACAAACCAAAGGGTAAGTTTGAAAAATTTTAAAGCAGAAAATTTTAAAACAAAGAAGGCTAATCCCTTTTGGGTTTTAATAATCTGGTTTAGCCTATGAACAAGTCCTCTTGGTTAAGGTGAACCGTAGCTACGCACTGCAGGTAGGATTCTTGCGAAGAGGAGGTGAGTCACGAGGATCGCTAAGTACCTAGCTCTCTTAGGATCCACTCCTAGACATGCGCACACAAAGTTGCCACACCTTAACTCGCGACTTAATCACAGGTTGTTTACGAGCTTTAAGTTTTATGCAAGTGTTTGAGTAGACTAATCCTAGGTCCAACAGATCCTAGTATTCTATTCTCTGAGCCCAAATAAACCCATAACAATTCATACAAACAAATCACTTCAAAAGTCCAAGTACTTACCGGGTGGACTTGGGTCTGAGGTACAGTGCCATGCCGAATAACTCGAAAACCTTTTATAAAAGCCCACATTTCAAAACCCATTTTAAAAACAATTTGGCCCAAAACCCTCAAAGCCGAAGTTTTGAACTGGCTCGATATTAAATCAGAACATCCCCAAACCCGGCCTATTCACTACGACCGAATCTGGTTATGTTAGTGAAAATATGTTTCTTTACTTAGAATTTAAAACATGAAAATTTACTATCTTTTGAAAATTATGTGCACTTAAAAATTAATAAATAATTTAAGTTTGTTGAAAATTTCTGGAATAAAATATTATTATAAGTATAATATGAATGAAAATATTTTTAAGTATAGTATTATCTCCCACAATCATAAATAGAGTACTTTAAATCAAAGGGACCTTTATTACATCAAGTAAAATTCCAAAATGTTGATAATATAAAATACTTAAATGGAGTAACACATCTTCTCGCATGGGCCACCTTGTGTCCTCTCCGATCCCGGTCCAATCTACGCATCACCGAAATGGTTAATGAAAAGAGTGAGTCCACCGACTCGAGTGCATAATCACAACACAAGTTTTCAGCGTATGGGCTTGGCCCCATACCAAACAATTCACATAGCAAGTCATGCACATATGCATCTCAGCCCAACCCACTCCAACCGTAACACCAACCTTAGCAGACTCCCTGCCTAAGGCCGTGGCTAATCCACCGATCACAACCGAGTGATCCCACATATGTTACCTCGGCAGACCTGCTGCACAAGGCCGTGGCTGAGCCACCGATCACATCGTGATCCATAAATCTTACCTCGGCATTCTCGCTGCTCGAGGCCGTGGCTGAGCCACCGATCAACCAAAGTGATCCAAATATCGTAATCTGTCTACGGTGATGCACATAGCAATCAACCGCCGAGATGGGCACCAAGCCAACATCTCCCTTGAGGTAGCACAAAGCTCACCATCAAGCGCTAATGTAGCCGGAGCTATCATTAGACCACGTACACCTCGTGTACACTTCCTCCTTCATCGAATCAAGCCCCACCTCATGCAAATATATAGATGCTACATGTTAAGTCATTGTATCACATAGGTATATAAATATACACATATATAATTATACATCACAAATAATCTTACCATCACCATGTACTCATCACTTAAGCCATTATAAATGGCTACCACACCTAACACACAGGTTTAAACGTTAGCAATCAAACCGAGAAATAGTGCGATGATTACGCACCTAAATGATACCAAAACCCAAACGCTATACTTCGCACCCGCAGACTAACGGACTTACAAAAGGTTCCCAAATGATAGGCTCTTCTCCCTACAATCGGCCTTGGCATAAAAACAATGAACACTTAGGCCATTCGCCAAAACTAAACAACATAATCATGCTAATCAACCTTTAAGGGTATAATCGTAATTTTACCTACTAAGGGTATTTTCGTAAATTCACACCTGCAATGGCCTTTCTGAAGGCCTAATGTCGCCACTAGCGACTCAGCTACCACTTCCGGTTGTAACCGGACGATTGGGCCTAAAACCCGATTTCGGCCCATCCGGCCCACACGCTCGTGTGGCCCACCTAACACGAATCTAGCCACGTATATAACTTCCACCTAGTCTAGTTCAACATATACTAACCAATCATGCAATTTACTCATATGGGCCCACGGGCCCATTGGGCCCACTTCGGTCCATCGAGGCCCAAGCAGCCCCAACCCACGAGAATACTACTGATGGCCTCAACTATCGCATAGAAGCCCTCTAACCTTCCAAAATCACTTATCCAATGGGCTACCCTAAGGCCCATTGGGCTCAATTCTCCTAGGCTCAATTTTGGGATGTTACATGTGGCCCATTTGGCCCGTTTTAAGCCTGTTTCTTGTTCTTTTCATCCTTCGGTGCTTTCTTGAGTATAAAACATGAAAATAAAGGATTAAGAGCACCAAATTACATAAAATAAGAGAAAATTCATCCAAAAGCATGTTAAATGTGGGATTAAAATATGTTAATTTTACGGTTTTTCAAAGACCATATGAAAATAAATAAATTATTTATATCTAGAGTAATACAACCCAATTTGCATCTTTACTCATATTCGGAACTCACTAAATTAAATTAAGTTCCAAATTAAGTTCCGCTAATTTTCCTTGAAACTAGACTCATATATCTTCTTACCATAAAATTATCAAAATTTTTGGTTTGGCTAATTAGTACAGTTTATTCATTAAATTCTTCCCTGTTACACTATCCAATGGTTCTGATCTCTCTTCACTAAAAATAAATTATCTCATTGTACAGTTTTTATATGCCGTTCCCACTTCTTTCTAATGAAAATAGACTCATTTAGTATTTCAAGAATATAAATTATATCTCATAATTATTTTTTTACAATTTTTAATGATTTTCCAAATTTGAAACAGGGGATTTCAAAACTCATTCTAACATTGTCCCACTAAAATTCAAATATTTCAGAATATAAAATTCTTTTTCTTACACTTTTTCTTTCATATGAAAATAGAAACAATAAGCTTTAATTCTATATCTTATTAAATTTCTAATTCCATTTATCCTATTTTTGGTGATTTTTCAAATTCACATAACTGTTGCTGTCTAAACTCTTTTAATGCTAATTTCACTCTTTCATGTTTTCTTTGCATTCACTTCTATTTAAACATACATGTAACATCCTTAAATAGGGTCTATTGTGTTTAAATTGTTCTTGCATGTGTATGTATTGATTGTGGTATTAATTGAGGTGTTCTAGGGTCTAGGTATAAGCCGAGGGTAGGCTCGAGCTATAAGAAAAATTTTGATGTTAGGCTTTGGTCAAGGGGAGCTGAAGGAGCGAGGGGTTAAATATATTTCGGGGTGAAATTAAGCACAAGAATTGGCTTGGGAAAGTGGAAAGGAGGCACCACTTAGGGGCTTGAGAGTGACTCCACATGCAGGGAATGGGGAGCTCAGGTTCGAGCAGCGGAGATCCCATTTTCTGCTTACCATTTTGACGCCAATGAGGGAAGAGTTGTGCTCAGCTCAAACTCTGTCAGATTTGTTGATTAAGTCAAATTAATTTAAACTGGTGGAGAAGAGAAAATTTAGGAGCTTTTGGAATTCAAACACATTTGAATTGTTGGTCAGGAGAAATTTGAGGTGTTTGCCGAATTTTGAATAGTGGAGGAGGAGTGTTCGGTTGGGGAACTTGCTAGGTGTGCCGTCCCTCCATAGTTAGCTTAGGAGGACATTTTCGGCTAGTCTAGGCTATAGTGCATTTGGTTGAGAAGCAAACCGAAACTCCTCTTTGCTCATCGATTTTCCCTTAATGCACCATGTTGAAGCAAAAGCCGAAATCCCTTTTTGCACCTGTTGAATTGTCTTGAAAGCACCTAGCCGAATGTCCACCTAAATTTCCTTAGTTTTATTTCTTTTTCTTCTTCTTCTCAAGTGCTTGGCCGAATCTCCTTCTCTCCCATCTCTCTTTTTTTTTTCTTTCTCTCATAATTGTTCAAAACCGCATCAACAGTCTCTTCTTCTCAAATCAACAACTTTCCTTTCTCTTCATTCTCTCTTGTGCCGAATCTTCTTCTTTTTCTTCCTCCTTTTGCCGAAACTCCCTTAATCTCTTTTCTTTAAACCAAAGCCGAATACCATTCATCTTTCTCCCATTCTCTCCTTTCACTTTAGCCGAATCTTATTTGCTTTTCTCTTCTTTCAGCCATAGCCGGATCACATTGAAGTCCATCACCATTGCCGACATCTCCCTACTTTCTTCTTGTTTTATTTTGGCTGAATATCAGCCAAGCATAGATATCCCTTGGTTCTTCTCTAATCGGATTTGAAGAGGGTAAGTAATCTTGGCTGAAACTCTATTCTCACTTTCTTTTCTCTCGCTGCCATGTGTAGACAAAAGCTGAATTTTGGCATTTGCCTTGGCTTTTAATCAACCATGCAATTGGTTCCTTATAGGACCTTCGGGATTTTGAAGCAGTAGATCGGGGTCATCTATTTCCTGTCAAGCGATTTCGGTAAGTCAGTGGTAAGGTTTCATGCCAATTCGATCTGAAAAGCCGAAGGCTATTAAGATTAAGTGTTAATGTTGGCCGATTGTAGGGGAAAGATCAGTCTCGCACATCTCGGGTTGTGGTTAGCGTTCGAAAGGCAGTAAGGTAAGGGTTGTGTTTGGTTATGCGTTATCTCGCACTTTGGGATTTGCTAGTATAGCTGAATGGCTTTTGCTAATGATCTTAGTGTGGGCCGAATGTAGGAAAAGGGGATCTAGTGCGATAGATCGGGACCTTCAGGATTCAGTAATCGCGTTAATAATCAGGTGTGTACCTTACACACTTCTTAATCGTCGTAAACTTGTTAATAACCTAAACTTTCTTAAAAGCTGAAACAGTGTAGATTTTGATTTGGTACCCTTTTGGGTATGCGCAAGGACTCGGGTAAGTCCGTTTGATAAGTTTAAGACAATTAATTTGGTTGAAATCGCATATGCTATGTGTCACTGTATGTTTAATGATTAAGCATGATAGCATGATTTGCATGTACATGAGCACTATGGTGGGTGATATGAGAGGAGGGGGAAGATTGATATCTGTGACTTTGGGTCACCAGAGGTTTGGCACCTCCAGAGGTTTGGAACCTCCAGTGGTTTGGTACCACAGTTGATTTCTTGACTTTGGGTCACCAAAGGTTTGGCACCTCATAGCGACTCGTCCCCGTGGCTTAGCACCACAGTGGGTTGGCCCCACATTTGATAAACGGGATTGTCGCCAGTGATTTGGCATCACAACGTGGGTTGGCCCCACAATTGGATTATTCGTGACTTTGGGTCACCAGTGGTTTGGCACCACATGATTATTGATATCAGTGACTTTGGGTCACCAGTGGTTTGGCACCACCAGTGGTTTGGTACCACACGGGGTAGGAAATGGAGTTGTGGATGGTTAGGTTGGGTGCATGATATGTTTGCTTGATTATTATTTGTGTAAGCATGTTGCAATAATCGGGAGGGGGATTATGCACTGAGTCTTGGTGACTCACCTTCTCCCTTATCTTTTCATGTGATTCGTAGATCGTGGATGAGGAGTCGGGTGGACTCGAGGTGGCCATGCGATAATTGTTTCGGTTTTACATAGACTTTTGACTGGGGTACTTTATTTTAAATTTCGGGTTTTTTTTATCTGGGTTTGTAATAAGGCCATTAGTATTTTTATTTTGGGTTTTATTATATCTGCTTTAATTTTTCGGATGTTACTAAATAAATTGCTTAAACATGTTTTAAACTACCTGATAACCAAAGTTTTCTAATCTTTACTAGCAGATCGAGTTTTCTAAATGTTACCATCGGGTAACAACATTCACAAGGTAATTACAAAGTTAACTTAAATGATTTTCAAACTTAAGTTTTTCCAAGCTCAAGTACAAGCGGTTTTGGATTAACTAAATACAATTCACATGATTTCAAAGCAACTTAACATTTTCCACTATACATACATCGGTTTTCCCCAAACACAGGCAATCGAAGAGTTTTCACCGAAGATAAACCGGTAACCTGTTTTCTTCAAAACATTTTTACTCTGTAACATGCTAGATTCGGTCGTGGTGTGTTGACCGGGTTTGGGGTGTTACAATTTTGGTATCAGAGCCAGTTTCAAAAGCTCGGCTGTGGGCTCGAGGCTTAAAATGTTTTAGAATGTGGTTCTAAAGAGTTTTGCTCGAAAATACAGGGTCTGAAAAGCATGGCACCGAGTCTCCGGCACCAATCCGCCCAGGTAGGTACCCCTAACTGATGTTTGCATTTGATTATGATGATATATGTTATGAACGACTAGTGATAGTGGACTACCCTAGAGACTAAAACCTATAGGATTCTGGGAACTCGCGAAGGCAAAACTCTTTAATAAGAACTGATCATAAGACTGTGCCTTAATAATAGTGGAATAGTGACTGTCGGATAAAACTTTTAAATCATATAAGTCGAGACATTAGACATGAGCACTCGAGGTCGTGGTCGTACTCGTGGACGCGGTCGGGGTAGGATGACTGTGTCTGAACCAGTGGGGTCTGGTCAGGGGTTGGAAAATGAGATGCCGCCACCACCACCAGCTGCAGGTGTTGAGTTTCAGGATCAGACAGGGGATGACGCAGTGTCGCAGGCGATGCTGCGAGTTCTTGAGAGAGTGGCTGGAGCAGGTGGAGGTGCGGGAGCTCGGAAATCTGTATCTGAGTGACTCCGAGCCAATGGAGCCGAGGTATTTTGAGGTGGTTCTAGTGTGGCGCCCAATACGGCTAAGTATTGGTTGGAGGTCACGGAGCGAATCATGGATGACTTGGATTTGACTGCTGAGGAGAAACTGAAAGGGATAGTGTCGCTTCTCCGGGATGAGTCATACCAATGGTGGCTCACGATTCGGGATAGTGCTGCAGCGGATGATCTTACTTGGGATTATTTTAAGACAGCTTATCAGAAGAAATATATTGGGTCTAGCTACATTGATGTGCAGCGGAAGACGTTTCTGAGACTGTTTCAGGGGAGTAAGTCCGTATCGGAGTATGAGGCGGAATTCTTAAGGTTGAGCCGGTATGCTCGAGGTATCGTGGCTACGGAGCACGAGCGATGTGTCAGGTTCGAGGACGGACTGAGGGATGAGCTGAGATTGTTGATTACTCCACAGCAGGAGCGAGAGTTTGCTATGTTAGTAGAAAAGGCTAAGATAGTCGAGGGGATCAAGGAATCTGTGAGGTAGAATCATGACAGGAATAGACATAAGAGAGGTTTTGGATCAACTGGGTCGGTTGGTAATTCTCAGAAAAGGGCTAGGCATGGTGGGCCGAATCAATCCGGGAGGCCTGTTACTACTAATCAGGGACCAGTGCAGTGTAATCGGTGTGGGAAATCTCATTGGGGAGAATGTTGGACTGGTGGAAAAGGATGTTTTGAATGTGGCTCGTTGGATCATCGTGTGAGGGATTGTCCACGGAAGTTAGCCAGGATTCAGTCTGACGGTCAGGGCCGTGCTTAGTTCAGAAATGAGGGACCGCAACCGCAGAGGGGTCGTGGTTCTGGTAGAGGAGGAAATGGTTCTAGTCGAGGCCGCGAAGCACCGGGCAGAGGAGCAGGCAACATTGAGGCTAGACAGCCGGGATTGGTATATGCAACGAGGCGTCGAGAGGAGGGTGACGCACCGGACGTGATAACCGGTACGTTCTTAATCTTTGGAATTCCATATACTACTTTTATTGATGTGGGTTCGACGCATTCGTATGTTGCTAGTAGCATAGTAGAGACCATGAACTTAGACTCTGAGATTACTTCTAGGGAGATGACAGTAATTAGCCCTCTAGGTCACTCTATAGAAGTAAATAAGCTGTATAGGGATGTACCCCTAGAACTCCAAGGGGTAGTGTTTGTAGCTGATCTGATGGAACTGCCGTTTGGGGAGTTCGATCTGATTCTTGGGATGGACTGGTTGGTAAAGTACCAGGCAAATTTGGATTGCGCGGCTAAGCGCATGGTTTTGAAAACGTCTGAGGGTGAAGAAGTGGTGATGATAGGTAATAGAAGAGATTATCTATCTAATGTGGTGTCTGCTTTGAAAGCTGAGAAGATGGTCAGGAAGGGTTGCAAGGCGTTTATGGTTCATGTCTGTGCCTTGGAGGCCAAGGAGTCAGCTGTGGAGAATGTCCGAACGGTGAAGGAATTTGTCGACGTATTTCCAGAAGAACTTCCGGGTTTGCCTCCGGATCGGGAAGTCGAATTTGGTATAGATTTGTTACCTGGGATCGCGCTAGTGTCTATTGCCCCGTATAGGATGGCGCCAAAGGAATTGGTAGAGCTGAACGCTCAGATTCAGGAGTTGTTGGACCGGGGTTTCATCCGGCCAAGTGTTTTGCCTTGGGGAGCGCCAGTGCTCTTTGTCAAGAAGAAGGATGGTACAATGCGGATGTGTATAGATTATCGCCAGTTGAATAAGCTGACGATCAAAAACAAGTATCCATTGCCCAGGATAGAGGACTTGTTTGATCAGCTTAAGGGGGCATCGATTTTCTTGAAGATCGACCTAAGGTTAGGGTATCATCAGCTAAAGGTGAAAGAGGCTGATATCCATAAGACGGCGTTTCGCACTCGCTATGGGCACTATGAGTTTCTGGTAATGCCGTTTGGGTTGACTAACGCGTCAACTGCATTCATGGACATGATGGATCGGGTGTTCCAGCAGTTTTGGATCAGTTTGTCGTGGTGTTTATAGATGACATATTGGTGTACTCAAGGTCTGAGGAGGAGCATGATGCGCATTTGCGGGTAGTTTTGCAAATTCTAAGGGAAAAGCAGTTATTTGCCAAATTTAGTAAGTGCGAGTTCTGGCTTAGGGAGGTGACTTTCTTGGGTCACGTGGTGTCAGCTGAGGGGATTAGAGTGGATCCTCGAAAGATTGAGGCAGTGTTGGACTGGAAACCGCCTAAGTCAGTGGCAAAAGTTCGGACTTTCCTAGGACTGGCAGGGTATTACCGCAGATTTGTTGAGGGATTTTCTTTGATCGCAGTGCCTATGACCAAATTACTGAGGAAAGGAGTTCCATTTGTGTGGTCTGAGAAACAGTAAGAATGTTTCGACAAGTTGAGAAAGATTCTCGATCAAGCTCGGTTTTGATTCACTCGAGGCAGGAAAGGAATTCATGGTCTACTGTGATGCATCACATACTGGTTTGGGATGTGTGTTGATGCAGGAAGGAAAGGTAGTGGCATATGCATCTCGACAGCTAAGATCGCATGAGGTTAACTATCCAACGCATGACTTGGAATTAGCTGCAGTGGTTTTCGCCCTGAAAATATGGAGACATTACTTGTACGGAGAGAAGTCGATAGTCTACATGGATCACAAAAGTCTGAAGTATCTGTTGACTCAGAAAGATCTAAACTTGAGACAGCGGAGATGGATTGAACTGTTGAAGGACTACGACTGTTCAATTAAGTATCATCCAGGCAAGGCTAACGTGGTGGCAGACGCGTTGAGCCGTAAGGTAGTGTCGGACTTGAGAGCGATGTTTGCCCATCTTAGCTTGTACGACGACGGGAGTTTGTTGGCAGAATTGCAGGTAAAACCGACTTGGGTAGTACAAATTAAGGAGAAACAATTAGAGGATGAGGGTTTGAATGCTCGGAGGTTGCAAGTTCAGAATAGTGGGTTGGAAGTGGGGGATGGAGTACTATGTTTCAAGGGAAAGCTTTGACATCGAGTTAAGGCGCAGAGGATGGAGTCTTATATGTCCATTTCATCCCGGAAAGCAAGATGTGTAGCGATTTTGTATGTCCAAACGGGAAGTGGCGAGTTTGTGGGTAAAAGACAAGTCAAGGTCGAACATCGTAATCGTGGATGGACCGGTGAAGATTCGACTGGGAAAAGATCACTATGGATTTTTCGTGGACTACCCCTTACGCCAAGTAAGAAAGACTCAGTCTGGGTAATTATGGATCGTCTGACTAAGTCAGCTCATTTCATACCGGTAAGGGTTGATTACTCGCTTCAGAAGTTAGCAAAGTTGTATGTGGCGGAGATAGTGAGGCTGCACGGGGTGCCAGTATCGATCATCTCGGACAGGGATCCCAGGTTCACGTCGAGGTTCTGGAAAGCGTTGCATCAGGCATTGGGAACGCGGTTGGATTTTAGTACGGCATTTCATCCGCAGACATATGGACAGTCAGAGAGGGTTATACAAATCTTGAAAGATATGCTAAGAGGCTGTGTTTTGGACTTTAGAGGCGGTGGGAAGAATTTCTACCGTTATTGAATTTGCGCACAACAATAGTTACCGAGCAAGCATTAAGATGGCACCATATGAGGCGTTGTATGGTAGGAAGTGTCGTACACCTACTGTTGGGATGCAATTGGGGAGCGTCGGATGTTGGGACGAGTTGGTTGTTGAGACCGAGGATAAAGTCAAGTTGATTCAGCTCGTTTGAAGGAAGCTTCGCATGTGCAAAAGTCATATGCCGATCTTAAGTGGAGAGATATAGAGTTTCGCATGGGTGATAGGGTTTTCTTGAAGGTCTCGCCGTGGAAGAAAGTCTTTGAGATTTTGAAGGAAAGGCAAGCTAAGTCCAAGGTTTATTGGCCCATATAAGGTGTTGGGACGAGTGGGACGATGAGCTTATCGCTTGAGTTGCCAGCTGAGCTGAGTCAGATACATGATGTGTTCCACGTCTCCATGCTTAGGCGCTATCGTTCAGATCCATCGCATGTTGTATCGGTGGAGGAAATTGAGGTGAGCCCAGATTTGACCATGGAAGAGGAACCAGTACAGATTCTAGATCGAGATGTGAAAGTTTTACGCAAGAAGTCAGTTCCATTCGTAAAGGTATTGTGGTGAAATCATGACGTGGAAGAAGCTACGTGGGAACCAGAGGATGTGATGAGGCAGCAATACCCTCAACTCTTTTGACCAGGTAATTTCGAGGGCGAAATTATTTTTAAGGGGGGTAGAACTGTAACATCCTTAAATAGGGGCTATTGTGTTTAAATTGTTCTTGCATGTGTATGTATTGATTGTGGTATTAATTGAGGTGTTCTAGGGTCTAGGTATAAGCCGAGGGTAGGCTCGAGCTATAAGAAAAATTTTGTTGTTAAGCTTTGGTCAAGGGGAGCTGAATGAGCGAGGGGTTAAATATATTTCGGGGTGAAATTAAGCACAAGAATTGGCTTGGGAAAGTGGCAAGGAGGCACCACTTAGGGGCTTGAGAGTGACTCCACATGCAGGGAAGGGGGAGCTCAGGTTTGAGCAGCGGAGATCCCATTTTCTGCTTACCATTTTGACGCCAAGGAGGGAAGAGTTGTGCTCAGCTCAAACTCTGTCAGATTTGTTGATTAAGTCAAATTAATTTAAACTGGTGGAGAAGAGAAAATTTAGGAGGTTGTGGAATTCAAACACATTTGAATTGTTGGTCAGGAGAAATTTGAGGTGTTTGCCGAATTTTGAATAGTGGAGGAGGAGTGTTCGGTTGGGGAACTTGCTAGGTGTGCCGTCCCTCCATAGTTAGCTTAGGAGGACATTTTCGGCTAGTCTAGGCTATAGTGCATTCGGTTGAGAAGCAAACCAAAACTCCTCTTTGCTCATTGATTTTCCCTTAATGCACCATGTTGAAGCAAAAGCCGAAATCCCTTTTTGCACCTGTCGAATTCTCTTGAAAGCACCTAGCCGAATGTCCACCTAAATTTCCTTAGTTTTATTTATTTTTCTTCTTCTTCTCAAGTGCGTGGCTGAATCTCCTTCTCTCCCATCTCTCTTTTTTTTTCTTTCTCTAATAATTGTTCAAAACCGCATCAACAGTCTCTTCTTCTCAAATCAACAACTTTCCTTTGTCTTCATTCTCTCTTGTGCCGAATCTTCTTCTTTTTCTTCCTCCTTTTGCCGAAACTCCCTTAATCTCTTTTCTTTAAACCAAAGCCGAATACCATTCATCTTTCTCCCATTCTCTCCTTTCACTTTAGTCGAATCTTATTTGATTTTCTCTTCTTTCAGCCATAGCCGGATCACATTGAAGTCCATCACCATTGCCGAAATCTCCCTACTTTCTTCTTGTTTTATTTTGGCCGAATATCAACCAAGCATAGATCTCCCTTGGTTCTTCTCTAATCGGATTTGAAGAGGGTAAGTAATCTTTGCCGAAACTCTATTCTCACTTTCTCTTTTTCTCTGTCGTCATGTGTAGACAAAAGCCGAATTTCGGAATTTGTCTTGGCTTTTAATCAACCATGCAATTGGTTCCTTATAGGACCTTCGAGATTTTGAAGTAGTAGATCGGGGTCATCTATTTCCTATCAAGCGATTTCGGTAAGTCAGTGGTAAGGTTTCATGCCGATTCGATCTGAAAATCGAAGGCTATTAAGATTAAGTGTTAATGTTGGCCGATTGTAGGGGAAATATCAGTCTCGCACATCTCGGGTTGTGGTTAGCGTTCGAAAGGCAATAAGGTAAGGGTTGTGTTTGGTTATGCGTTATCTCGCCCTTCGGGATTTGCTAGTATAGCCGAATGGATTTTGCTAATGATCTTAGTGTGGGCCGAATGTAGGAAAAGGGGATCTAGTGCGATAGATCGGGACCTTCGGGATTCAGTAATCGATTTAGTAATCAGGTGTGTACCTTACACACTTCTTAATCGTCGTAAACTTGTTAATAACCTAAACTTTATTAAAAGCTGAAACAGTGTAGATTTCGATTTGGTACCCTTTTGGGTATGCGCAAGGACTCGGGTAAGTCCGTTTGATAAGTTTAAGACAATTGATTCGGTTGAAATCGCATATGCTATGTGTCACTGTATGTTTAATGATTAAGCATGATAGCATGATTTGCATGTACATGAGCACTATGGTGGGTGATATGAGAGGAGGGGGAAGATTGATATCTGTGACTTTGGGTCACTAGAGGTTTGGCACCTCCAGAGGTTTGGCACCTCCAGTGGTTTGGTACCACAGTTGATTTCGTGACTTTGGGTCACCAGAGGTTTGGCACCTCATAGTGACTCGTCCCAGTGGCTTAGGACCACAGTGGGTTGGCCCCAAATTTGATAAACGGGATTGTCGCCAGTGATTTGGCATCACAACATGGGTTGGCCCCACAATTGGATTATTCGTGACTTTGGGTCACCAGTGGTTTGGCACCACATGATTATTGATATCAGTGACTTTGGGTCACTAGTGGTTTGGCACCACCAGTGGTTTGGTACCACACGGGGTAGGAAATGGAGTTGTGGATGGTTAGGTTGGGTGCATGATATGTTTGCTTGATTATGATTTGTGTAAGCATGTTGCAATAATCGGGAGGGGGATTATGCACTGAGTCTTGGTGACTCACCTTCTCCCTTATCTTTTCAGGTGATTCGTAGATCGCGGATGAGGAGCCGGGTGGACTCGAGGTGGCCATGCGATAATTGTTTCGGTTTTACATGGACTTTTGACTGGGGTACTTTATTTTAAATTTCTGGTTTTTTTTATCTGGGTTTGTAATAAGGACATTAGTATTTTTATTTTGGGTTTTATTATATCTGCTTTAATTTTTCGAATGTTACTAAATAAATTGCTTAAACATGTTTTAGACTACCTGATAACCAAAGTTTTCTAATCTTTACTTCGCATCGAGTTTTCTAAACGTTACCATCGGGTAACAACATTCACAAGGTAATTACAAAGTTAACTTAAATGATTTTCAAACTTAAGTTTTTCCAAGCTCAAGTACAAACGGTTTTGGATTAACTAAATACAATTCACATGATTTCAAAGAAACTTAACATTTTCCACTATACATACATCGGTTTTCCCCAAACACAGGCAATCGAAGAGTTTTCACCGAAGATAAATCGGTAACCTATTTTCTTCAAAACATTTTTACTCTGTAACATGCCAGATTCGATCGTGGTGTGTTGACCAGGTTTGGGGTGTTACAATACATAACACCAAAGACTTAAGCTTGTAATTAGCATAACAATGATTTCATGAGTATCACTAACATTTTATGTTTTCACAAATATCCAAAGCATCATAAAACAAATATACTAAACATCTTATCTCTCAATTTGATATGGCTCAAAAGCCTAATACATGATTCTCAACCAAATGCATATATCATCAACATAATTACTTATTCCTAAGATTCACTTAAGGTCACTTTTAAAATGATAATAACTCATAATATCATAAGACCAACACTTATAAAATTTAAGTACATACCTGTACCATTTGTACATATAATTTCATGCTTACATGCATACCTGCACATTACTTATATATACAATTACATGCTTTCTCATCTTATGTATCATCAATTTACCCGTTGAACCATTTGGAATACTAAAGGATACACAGAAATTTTGCACATAAGTGCCACACTGATATGTAGCCGAAGCTACCACATATATATAGCCGAAGCTACCACTGATATGTAGCCGAAGCTACCATTGATATGTAGCCGAAACTACCACTAAAATGTAGCCGAAGCTACCACTGATATGTAGCCAAAACTACCACTGAAATGTAGCCGAAGCTACCACTGATATGTAGCCGAAGCTACCACTGATATGTAGTTGAAGCTACCAATTATCACTAAAGTATTCCTAAGGTTCAACCGGGATTTCACTTATTTGTTTAGTATCACTTATACATACAATTACATTTCTCAAATCAATACACATTTCACATACTAATTTTTGCAACTATCAAATATTCTTAATGACAATCATAATATCACATGTATAACAATTTAACAATACATAAATTTATTTAAACATAATAGTGCATTATTTACACATAAATGTTATTTACGCTTGACATCACTTTCTCATATACAATATCATCAACATAAACTTTAATACAATCATGGCAAGATAGATTCTCAAGTATAATAACAATGACATCATTATCATGCTCATTTAATCACACGGACTTACCTCAAATGTCGAAACGACTAATTTTCTCGACTTAGCTCACAACTTCGTTCTTCCCTAATCTTAGTCCAAATTTCTTGTTTTTTTGATCTAACATGTCAAATTAACACTCATTTAATACATTTTATCAACACACTAATCAATTAAATTCACATATCAAATTTTGGCAAATTTACAATTTTGCCCCCTAACTTTTCAAAAATTACATTGTTACCCCTAAACTCGTAAAATAATTTTTATTCAATTTTATTATGTTTCATTACATGCTGAACATTTTTCTCTTCTATGGAAACATCAAATTATTGCTCTAACATGCACTTATGTACATTAGGTATTTTTGCCAAGTATGTCGTTTTACTCGTTTTCACTTATAATCGCTTAGTAAAAGTTGTTTAACATAATTCTAAGCTTCATATTCTGCCATAAAACATCAAAATAAACACATTTCAGCTATGGGTATTTTTCCAAATATGAACCCTAGGTTAAATTATTGCTAGAATAAGCTAAATCAAGTTATCGGGACTCCAAAAACGTAAAGAACATGAAAAACGGGGCTAAAATGGACTTACCATGAAGCTTGGAAAGCTTGAAAATCCTATCCATGGCTTCCCCCATGTTAAATTCGGCCTAAGCTTGAAGATGGACAAATTTGGCATTTAAATTTTGTTTTTAATTCATTTAATTCACTAAATTACCAAAATGCCCCTAAAAAAATCTTTTGAAACATACCATCCATATCCATTTTTGTCCACCAACTTAACCAATGGTCTAATTATCATTTAAGGACCATCAATTTAAAATTTCATAACAATTGGACACCTCTAACATGTAGAACTCAACTTTTGCACTTTTTACAATTTAGTCCTTTTGACTAAATTGAGTGCTCAAGCGTCGAAATTTTTGAACGAATTTTTTACGAAATCTTTTCGTAAAATTGTAAACCATAAAAATATAATAAAAATAGAATTTTCCTCATCAGATTTGTGGTCTCGAAACCACTATTCCGACTAGACCCAAATTTGGGCTGTTACACTGCGATCAAGGAGAACCCTTCCACGAAGCGTCGATAATAACCCGCCAGCCCCATAAAGCTTCAGATTTCGGACACATTCTTTGGCTACTTCCACTCCAACACAGCCTCAATCTTACTAGGATCTACCCGAATCCCCTCCGCAGAAACCACATGCCCCAAAAAGGTTACTTCTCGGGGCCAGAATTCACACTTACTGAACTTCGCATATAACTGTTTCTCGCGAAGCGTCTGTAATACCACTCGGAGATGCTCATCGTGGTCATCCTCGGTCTTCGAATACACCAGGATGTGATCAATGAAGACTACCACGAACCGATTCAGATAGGGCTAGAACACTCGGTTCATCAAATCCATAAAAGTTGCTGGTGCATTCGCCAGTCCAAATGGCATCACTAGGGAATCGTAATGGCCGTAGCGAGTCCTAAATGCCGTCTTATGTACGTCAACCTCTTTAACTTTCAACTGGTGATACCCAGATCGTAGATCAATCTTGGAGAAAATCGAAGCTCCTCGGAATTGGTGAAATAGATCATCAATCCTTGGTAGCGGATACTTATTCTTGATGGTCAGCTTATTCAATTGACGGTAATCGATACACATACGCATGGATCCATCCTTCTTTTTCACAAATAGAACAGGTGCTCCCCACGGAGATGCACTAGGGTGGATTAACCCACGATCCAGTAACTCTTGAATCTGAGCCTTAAGCTTCACAAGCTCCTTCGGTGCCATTCGGTAGGGCGCAATAGACACCGGAGCTGTACCCGGAATGAGCTCAATCCTAAATTCCACTTCTCGGTTCAGAGGCAGACCTGGTAGTTCCTCAGGGAAAACATCCGGAAAGTCCCTTACTGCTCTGATGTCCTTAACTGAAGAGTCCCCAGGATCAGAAACACTAATGTAGGCCAGGAATGCCTCACATCCCTTTCGTACCAACTTTTTTGCCACCAACGCAGAAATCACATTAGTCAAGTAGTCTCGACGTTCCCCAATCACCACTACCTCTTTGTCCTCATCGGTTCTCAAAACCACCCTTTTTTACGCAGAGTCCAGACTTACATGGTGTTTGACCAGCCAGTCCATTCCCAGAATCAAATCGAACTCCCCAAATGAAAGCTCCATCAGATCAGCCAGAAATACTGTCCCTTGAACCTCTAACGGGACGTCTCTATATAGCCTACTAATCCGGATAGATTAACCCAAAGGACTCACAACAGTTAACTCGCTCGAAGAACTCTCACCCGGAATTCCCAAAGCTTCAGACACAACACTAGCTACATATGAGTGTGTAGAGCCTATGTCTATCAATGCCAAATAAGGTACATTATAAGTGAAAAACATACCCATGATGACGTCCGGAGCATCTCGGTCCTCACGGCGACGGGCAGCATAAACCAGTGCAGGCTGCCTCGCCTCAGTCGGTCCAGCACCTCTATCCGATGCTCTTTGTCCTCGGCCCATGCCGTTACCACCCCTGGCCTGACCTCGGCCCCTAGATGGCTATTGAACTACTCTCGGTGGCTGCGCAATACCAGTACCCGCAGCTTGCATCTGATCAGTTCTTAGCAGACAATCCCTGACACGATGCTCAGTCGACCCACATCTCAAACATGCCCCAGTCGTCCTCCAACACTCGCCCGGATGGCGTCTACCACAGTGCCCACAAGGCGCCACCCCAGTAGGTGCAACAGGAGGCCCAACTCTCACTGGCCCATCAGATCTGGCCTTTTTCTTAGGCCTCATCATAGAATTCGAGGGCTCGATTCCCTCTTATTCTTTCCTTTCTCGCAATTTTGGCGCTCAGCGTGCTTAACCTCCTTGGCGATCTTCGCCTTCTCCACTAAAGCAAAAAAATCACTCTCCCTCTACGGAGCTATCAGAACCCGTAAGATGTCCCTGAGTCCATCCTCAAAACGGACGCAACGTTCATACTCGATCGCCACCATGCCCCGGCATACCGGCTCAATCTCAGGAACTCGACCTCATACTCGGCCACCGAATGGTCTCCCTGGGTGAGATTAAGGAACTCACGCCTCCTAGCATCAACGTAGCTGGATCCCACATACTTACTTTGGAACGCCGTCCTAAAATAGTCCCATTTCAAGCGGTCGGGCTGAGTGCCCTCCTTAACAGTTAGCCACCACTGGTACGCTTCGTCGCGAAGGAGAGAGACAGCCCCCTTAAGTTTCTACTCCGCAGTAAAATCCAGATCATCCATAATTCTTTCTGTAGCCTCCATCCAATATTCGGCCACGTTAGGGGTGACTCCACTGATACCTTTGAATAACTCTGCCCCATTCGACCAGAGTCATTCCGTAACTGACCCACGGCCCCCAGATCCAGTGTTAGGCCTAGCGACCCTCTCTAAAATCCATAGCATGGCTCGGGATAGTGCGTCATCCCCAGCCTCACGGTCATGAGACCTAGTCTCTATAGAAGGTGAGATCGGTGTCTCGTTCATATCCAGATTAGGCAGATTTTTAGATGCTGAGGACCCAGCTCGAGCCCCCCTACGGCTTCTACCATAGCCTCTAGTACCCCATCCACGGATACCTCGTGCGCTCATCGTAAATTTGGAGTGTATCTGGATTAACAATTTTATGCATTAGTTACAGTTCCAATATTTGTTAACAGATGTTTTATGCAGAATAGTATCAGAAGTTCAGAGTTTGTTATCGCAAATCGCAGTTTTACTTTGATTTCGGGCCACTTACAATTTTGGTTTACATCGCCTAGAGTGGTTTCGATGACAAGATACTACCTAAGGCTGTTTCAAGCATACAAGTAGTATTTTCAGGCAATTTAAACAGAATTCAGAACACTTACAGGATCGGCGCCGGAGACTCGGTGTACCACATACTCAGCCCAAACTATTTTAAATCATTTAAAAATCATTTCAGAAAAACCATTTAAAAACCCAAACCACAGCCGAGTTTTGCAACCTGGCTCTAATAACACTAAATGTAACACCCCAAACCCGGCCTGGACGTTATAGCCGAATCTGGCGATGTCACATGATAGTCCATTAGAAAATGTAACTGCGTAAAAACCATTTTTAGGTATCTTAGGCTATCGTCAAAACGTTTCATTATTTATTCATTATCCATTTGCAAAATGATAAACCGTAATATATACATATTTTAATCCCACATTTAGCATACTTTTTGGATGATTTATCCCTTGAATTATGGAATTTGATGCTCCTAATCCTTTTATTTCATGTTTTATACTTAGGAGAGCACCGGAGGATGAAAAGAACACGAAACGGGCTAAAAATGAACCAAATGGGCCAAAGTAAGAAATCAACACGCCCTGGGCCCAATCCACACGGCTGTGCTCCTTTAGCAGGCTCGACCACAGCCTGGATTCGATTCACACGGGCGTGTTGCACGGGCGTGTCCCTGCCATGACAAAGAGTAATTTCACTCGGAATAGGGTACTTAGAGGCAAAGAAAGACATTCCAAAATCCTATATAAACACCCTAAAGTCCAACCTTTAGGGGGCGTCCAGCTAGGCCAAGGAGCCAAGCCAGAGAGGTCCGAATTGTGGGATTTACTCGAAGAAAGCCAGTTGATTCATCTCAAGAAGCCGAAATCATACTCAAGACGGAGGATCACTCCTTCAATTCCTTCAGGGGGTTTTAGTGTTTTCTTATGTTTTGTTTTATCTTTTCTTCTGAGATGTATTCTTTTATGATTATGAACTAAACCCCTCAGATACCTGAGGGGGATGAAACCTAAGACGGATCTTGTTATTGTTTTCTGAACTATATGATAAATACTTGATTTGTTCTTAATTATGTGTTCTTAATTCTTGTTTTGATATTCTAGGATATTGATTCAAGTATTGATGTGCTTAGGCAGAGGAGGAATAGACCCTGTCTAAGAGTAGATCTAGCATAATTAAGTGGAGTTGATCGCAACCCTAGAGATAGGATGACTAAAATCTACCGGATTAGGGTCAAACCTAATATGGGAGTCCATAGATCGAGTTAATGCAACCTTAAGGGTTTTAATTAGAAAAAGATTTCATTTAATCAACCTAGGGTTAGACGTTAGTAGCCTCGAGAGAGGTACTAATATAAATTAGGGAATCCTACGGATCAGGTCAAGTGAATAAATCGTTTGGTTCAGAGTTAAATAACAAGTGAAGTCTAGGTGGATTCCTCCTTGGGTATTGTCCTAATCAATTGGTTTTTCCCACAAGTATTTTCCCAATTCATTCTTTTCGTCTTAGCGTCTTTAGCTTAGTAGTTAGTTAATTTTAGAATAACAACAAATCCCTTAATCTTCAGGCTAAATAATAAAAAGAAAGTCAGTATTAGTACTTTTGGTTCCTTTGGGTTCGACAATCCGGCCTTGCCACTAAGCTATACTACTGTTCGGTAGGTGCACTTGCCTCAATCGTGGTGATAGTTAGTTTCTAGGCTAGATCATTCATCATATAAATATTAAGACTATCGATACCAATGATCAAGTTTTTGGCGCCGTTACCGGGGAGCTAAAATATTTAGAACGCTTAATTTTTATTACTTTAGCCATTTTTATTTTTGCAATTTACTTTTATTTTGTTTTTAACTTTGCTAATTTTTCTTCTTTTATTTTGGTCCTAGCAGGTACCTCTAGTTTATGAATAGAAGGAACCCGATAGGACCTTTAATTTACGACAGTGATATTGAAGGTACCGTTTGCAGAAATCATAGAGAAATAAGGCGAAGCTTAAATTACATAGCAGAAGAGCAAGAAGACAAAACTAATACCACCAAAGAGATGGCTGAAAATAATCCGCTACCTCCGGAGGTGGCCGAAAATCATGCTCCTCGAACTATGTATGATTATGCTAAACCTAATTTAACAGGAACTGAGTCAAGTATTGTTAGACCTGCTATTGCTGCAAATAATTTTGAATTGAAACCTAACACTATACAGATGACACAACAGTTTGTTCAGTTTGATGGTTTGCAGGATGAGAATCCTAACACACACTTAGCGAATTTCTTAGAATTTTGCGATACTTTCAAAATAAATGGCGTTTCTGATGATGCCATCCGTCTTCGATTATTTCCCTTTTCTTTGAGAAATAAAGCCAAACAGTGGTTGAATTCTCTTCCACGAGGGTCAATCACTACATGGGATCAAATGACCGAAAAATTCTTGTTAAAATATTTTCCACCGGCCAAAATGGCCAAGTTGAGGAATGATATATCTTCTTTTGTGTAGATGGATCTAGAAACACTATATGATGCATGGGAGAGATAAAAGGATTTGTTGAGAAGGTGCCCTTACCATGGGCTACCTTTGTGGCTTCAGGTTCAAACCTTCTACAACTGTGTGAACCCCTCAACGAGGCAATTGATCGGTTCAGCCGCCGGCGGAATGCTGAACAACAAAACTCCTGAAGCGGCCTACGAGTTTATAGAAGAGATGTCACTGAATAACTATTAGTGGCAAGTCACAAGGACAAGGCCAACAAAAATAGTCGGAGTTTTCAACCTCGACGCAGTAACCATGCTATCAAATTAGGTAGAAATGTTAAACAAAAAGATTGATGGTTTGTGTTATTTGTAGGTACATCCGAATATGCAGTGCGAAACAAGTGGTGGTGTGACGAATCCTGAGTACCCACCCTACGGACACAGCATGGAAGGCGAACAAATGAACTATGTGGGTAACAATTTCAGATCTCAAAATAACCCTTATAGTAATACTTATAATCCAGGTTGGAGGATCCACCCCAATTTTTCATTGGGTGGTCAAGGAAATCAAAGACATCAACCCCCTCCAAACTTCCAACAACAGCCCTACCCGCAGGAAAAGAAGCCAAACCTTGAGGAGATGCTGACAAAATTCATAGCGGTGTCAGAAACACATTTCCAGAACACCGAGACAACACTTAAAAATCAACAAGCATCGATTCAAGGGATCGAGAACCAGTTAGGGCAACTTGCTAAGCTGATCTCTGAATGACCGCAAGGAAGCCTACCAAGCAACACTGAGACTAACCCAAAGGAGCAACTTCAAGCCATAACAGCTCATGATAGTGTAGGGTTAGATGAGCCCAATTTAAGGCAAGAAAAGGTGGTAGAGGAAGGTAAGGTTAAGGTGAACCATGACAAACTAAAACCGGTAAGTAAAGAGTACAAACCGCGTATACCATATCCCAATGTGATGAAGAAAGACAACACAGATGAACAATTTGGTAAATTTCTTAAACTTTTAAAGAAATTACATATTAACTTACCGTTTCTCGAAGCTCTTTCGCAGATGCCAGATTCAAGGAAATTTTTAAAAGAGCTTTTGACAAACAAACGGAGGCTAGACGAGGCATCGCATGTGGAGCTAAACGCAGTGTGCTCAGCGATTCTACAAAACAAACTACCACAGAAATTAAAAGATCCAGGGAGTTTTACGATTCCTTGTCTAATTGGTAGTTTATCCATTGATAATGCTTTAGCAGATCTAGGGGCGAGCATCAATGTCATGCCTTATAAAATGTTTAAACAACTAGGTCTAGGGAAACCCAAACAAACTAGGATGAGCATTCAATTAGCTGATAAAACTATTAGAATTCCTAGGGGTATAGTCGAAGATGTACTCGTGAAAATTGATAAATTTGTAACCCAGTATACTTTGTTATTTTAGACATGGATGAGGACAATACGATCCCTTTAATTTTAGGAAGACCCTTTTTAGCAACAGCTAGAACTAAAATTGATGTTGGTACAGGTGAACTCATACTCCGTGTAGGTGACGAATCAATCAGTCTTCAGGCTCTCGACTCGGCTAGGACATCAAGTAATCAAGGTGAGGAAATTAATTTTATTAATAATCATTCATTTAAACCTTCTTTTCGGGAAGCACCACAAAACCACACAACTGAGCCCGATCCTAGATATCATGGCAACAAAGAAGTAATTCATGAGGTTCGAAGGCTTCATATTGATGAACTAGATGAGTGGAAAACACATTTCAAGGAGAAACTAGGAACACCCAAAGCAAAACTGAGGGAACCCCCAAATGAGCTTAAAGGAACAGTGAATCACTTCAAAATAGGAGATTAGGTATTGTTGGATGAGAAAGACCCTCGAGTCGCTATCTCAGACCGTAATACAAACAAAGAAATCCTTTTTACGGTACTGAATGTCTTCCCATACGGAACAGTCAAGGTAACTAATCCTGAATTCAGAAATTTTAAGGTAAGCACCACTCGACTCAAACCATATATTGTTAGAATTGATAGCAGGGAGGAGGAGTTTCAACTCCTCAAACCACCATGATCGTGCGAATGAAAGGTAAGTCTAGCTTAGGACTTTAAACAAGCGCTTCTCGGGAGGCAACCCGAGCACTAACCCCCTTTATTTTCATATCTTTAATTTTAAGTACCTGAGTAAAGACTAACCAAAGTAAATAGAGCTTAGGTTTCCATGCCACACGGCCTTGCACACGGGTGTGGCTGTGGCCGTGTGGGCATCACAGATTTACACACTGGCATGGCAGAGGTCGTACGAGCCAAGGACGAAAAATCCCCAGATCACAGACAGCTATAAATTGCCACGGCCGTGCGATATGGCCGTGGCCGACACTGAAAAAAGCCACACAGGCATAAGCCAAGTCCGTGCTTTGAGGCCGTGGCCGACACTGAGAAAGAGACATGGGCGTGGAGACCTTACACACAGGCGTGGGAGAAACGAACGAGCCACCACACAGTCGTGCGATATGGCCGTATGGCGTAACACGCCCACGACACACGGGCGTGGGGATGTACCAGACCTGAAATCTCTATTTAAAAACACCCCTCTCCCTTTCCCACCTACTCCCCATTCCTTTTCTTCCATACCCTTTCATCCTTCCCCTTTCCATTTCTTCTCACTCTCCAATCCCAAACTCTCCATCACCACCATCCCCATGTCGAAGAAACAAAGGGACCCTAGTACAGTCTCCCCGTGCGAGACCAAGCCACATAAGTTCATGCCAGCCGCTTCATTTACTCGCGAAGCCAAGGACATTTGAGTCCATTTATTTTACCTACGTCTTTTCTCTTCTCCTTTATTTTCCATCTCTTTATCTTCCTTGTCCTTAAATACATAATTAGTTTATTTTGAATTTTTCTTACTATTTCCTGGTTTTTTCTTCACGAGCTACCCAATTTCTTCATCTAGCGCAGCGATTGTGAGCAGCCACCATACCACCTCCAGAGACGCCTCCTCCAACTTATCTTTCACCTCCGAATCAAGTTTCCACACTTCCAACTCAAGGAACCCATCCTAAATTCAGGAAGTTTCACTTCTCCCCCTATATTTTGATTTTCCGTATCTATATATATCCTTGTACATTGAGGGCAATGTACATCTTAAGTGTGGGGGGTGAATCTTAAAAGTGCCTAACTTTTTCCATTATTCTCAAATCCCTGAATTATGTCTTGTTTTTAAGTAATTCTCTCATTTTACTATTAGAATGAAATTTCCTTTGATTCATGATTTTTATTAATATGTTTTGGATTAAGTCATAGTTAGTTATGCAGTGATGATTTAAACTTTAGGAAACTAGAGAATTAAGTATGATGAGTTTATTTTTAGAATTAAAAAAAAAATTGTTAGGTTGTCTACCTGAATCTAATTATTACCTTGAAGTTTGAAATTTACAATGTTGATATCAAAAGCCCATAATTCTTGTGAGATCTTGAGCCTCTTAGAGCATACATTCCTTTTCGTGCTCACTTTATTGATTATGAGTGTGTCAACATTGATTTGTTATTCTAGAACTTGCTTCGATTATACATGTCGAGATCACACCTTTGATTTGATATACAGAGATGATAAAGGCACTTAGGTTTTAACCCACTTACTCCACTAAAAGCCTACCCTCATAATTAACCCCTAGTGAACCCCTTTGATCCTAACAACCCTTTTATTGACTCACCCATTAATATTAACCCATAACCCACTTTGTATTTGTTATCACCATTTCTCTTGACTACCCCTATATCGAGATTTGATTTGATCGGTTACGTAACTATTTTCGTTATTTTAGTTATTAAATTCTATCTTATTATTATTGTACTTGATTTGTTCAAAAAAAACCGAAGTATATTCATTTTTACTTCTTTGTTATTGGAGCTTAAGCTGTTAATTTCATTATCTTTAGAAGAAGCTCATGTTTTTAGTATTAAGTTTTCAATTGATGTAATTATTCAGTATTAGTTCGACCTTCTAGTTAGGTAATTTGCCAATTCAATCTCGATTCTAACCCTCTAATTCAGCCTTTATCCACACCTTTAACCCGAGCCCCATTACAACCCTTTTTAAAGACCTTTTGATTTGTTCAAATGGGCTAAAAACGGGCTAAAAATAGAACAAATGAAACGGGCTAAAAACACACCTTTATCCAAATGAAACGGGCTAAAAACAGACCAAATGGGACAAAGTAAGAAATCAACACGGCCTGGGCCCAATCCACAAGGCCGTGCTCCTTTAGCAGGCTCGACCACGGCCTAGATTCAATTCACATGAGCGTGTTGCACGGGCGTGTCCCTGCCATGACAAAGAGGAATTTCACTCAGAATAGGGTACTTAGAGGCAAAGAAAGACATTCCAAAAGTCTATATAAACACCCTAAAGGCCAACCTTTAGAGGGCGTCCAGCTAGGCCAATGAGCCAAGCCAGAGAGGTCAAAATTGTGGGATTTACTCGAAGAAAGCCAGTTGATTCATCTCAAGAAGCCGAAATCATACTCAAGACGGAGGATCTCTCCTTCAATTCCTTCAGGGGGTTTTAGGGTTTTCTTATGTTTTGTTTTATCTTTTCTTCTGAGATGTATTCTTTTATGATTATGAACTAAACCCCTCAGATACCTGAGGGGGATGAAACCTAAGATGGATCTTGTTATTGCTTTCTGAACTATATGATAAATACTTGATTTGTTCTTAATTATGTGTTCTTAATTCTTGTTTTGATATTTCAGGATATTGATTCAAGTATTGATGTGCTTAGGCAGAGGAGGAATAGACCATGTCTAAGAGTATATCTAGCATAATTAAGCGGAGTTGATCGCAACCCTAGAGATAGGATGACGAAAATCTACCAGATTAGGGTCAAACCTAATATGGGAGTCCATAGATCGAGTTAATGCACCCTTAGGGGCTTTAATTAGAAAGAGATTTCAATTAATCAACCTAGGGTTAGACGTTAGTAGCCTCGAGAGAGGTATTAATATAAATTAGGGAATCCTACGGATCAGGTCAAGTGAATAAATAAATGCAGTTTGAGTTAAATAACAAGTGAAGTCTAGGTGGATTCCTCCTTGGGTATTGTATTAATCAATTGGTTTTTCCCACAAGTATTTTCCCAATCCATTCTTTTCGTCTTAGCGTCTTTAGCTTAGTAGTTAGTTAATTTTAGAATAACAACAAATCCCTTAATCTTTAGGCTAAATAATAAAAAGAAAGTCAGTATTAGTATTTTTGGTTCCTTTGGGTTCGACAATTCGGTCTTCCCACTAAGCTATACTACTGTTCGATAGGTCCACTTGCCTCAATCGTGGTGATAGTTAGTTTCTAGGCTAGATCATTCATTATATAAATATTAAGACTATCGATACCAACGATCACAAAACATTATATGTTGCGGAAGCTTTTAAAACGATTTGCAAGGTCGTATGTATTTTGATAAAACATTTGTTTATTTTGAAAACTCGAGTCTTATCCTACTGCTTGCAGTTTATAAAATAATAATCCCAAATATTAAACAAAAATCTGAAAGGCCTTATTACATAATTGTTTTCCAAATATAACCAAATCATAATTTAAAAATAAACCATACATAAGTATCTAGAACCGTGGCCACCGCCGAGTCCTCCGCTGCACTGATCCGTCTACTCCTGGGGATTACCTGAACAGATTAAATAGACAAGGGTGAGTTTTCGCAAACTCAGTGTGTAATCCCCACAGAAAACATAGACACAGAAATATCCGATAACAGACATGATTTCCACAGTTCAGGTCTGAGCCCATTACAGAAATAGTGTGGACCATAACCCACTCATATTCAGAATCACACATATTATAAGGCCTTAGCCCATTTCAGATAGAATATGCAGAAAAATAGAGTCCTGCCCACCAGCCTCTACACACCAACTCTGTCCAACCCTACACACCATGTGGGGATAAAATCAACCCACCCAGCCCTATACACCATGTTGTACCGAACGCGGCACATAATCAGAAATTTGCAGTTGAGCTGCCAGATAACAGGCTTAAAAGCCTTTCAGATACTTCCTCCGAATATCATCAATCCCACCCCGATGCAATGCAACATACATAAAGTGCCATGCTAATATGCAGATAATAGTCCATACATTCAGATCAGTATACATGCTAAGTGTAACATGTTCAGTACAGATTTCACATACTCAAATCACATAATTACAAGTCTAAGAACTACTTACCGACCCTTCATTAGGTTCACAGTCGACTTGGGCGACCCGTGCAACCTTTCAAAACATTTCATAAAAATGAGCTCACACGCCCATATGGCTTGCCCGTGTGCTCCCACACGCCCGTATGGCCCACACGGCCCAAATTGGCCTTGGCCGTGTGGATCACACGGCCTGGCCTAGATACCCACACGCCCGTGTGGGCCCATATGCCCGTGTGGCCCATACAGCCTAATTGGTCGAGCCCGTGTGTCACACACGGCCTTGCCCAGCCATCACACGGCCGTGTCACTCGCACACGGCCTGGCTCGTCGATAACACGGTCGTGCGGTGACTTATAGTCTTGCACACGGCCTACCACACGGGCGACCACACGCCCGTGTGGCGTCGATAGAGAGGTTTTTGGCTTTCATTGAAACCTCATTTTCTGTGTTTTCGGGTACACACCTATTCTCGATTCGACGTTAAAGCAACCACGAGCACTCCAGAACCTAAAAATCCATAATCCAAACCCAATTCTAGTGATACTAACAAAATCTTAGCGAAACCCATAACGAGGTATTTAGTCTTTACCAGTAAAACCTTACCCTCGAGCAAGAATAGGAAATCCACGCACTTTAAAACGTCTAAGACCAACCTTCAGCCCTTCGATTAATCCCTAACATCAGCGAAACCCTTCATTAACACTTGACCACAACAAGTTAAGGTTTACAAAACTAAACTTCCTGAATACATGAAGTCCACGATGCACAAGTGAATCGAAAAGCAAAGAAACTGAAGAGGGAGAGGATGAAGGAAGAACAAAATTTCGGTAAAAGAAATTTTGAAAGGAGGAAGATAGGGCCGAATTTTGCTATTGTTGGGGAGAGGAAAATTGAACAGATTTTCTGAAATTCCACCTATCATCTCCCCAAATCTCTCCTTACTATTAGATTTTTAATCCAACACAAACTCTTTGGACGTGAAAGACAAAAATAATGCTCATGTAGCAACTCGAACACAAGCCCCTTTTCCATCCCAACACTCCTCCTAACCACCAGACTAGTAGGTCCATTCTGACATGTTCTTACAAATAAATACTTATAAGCCTACTAACCAAATTTTAAGCTTTATTCATAAAGATACCAAAATTTACCCAAGTTGATACTTGAACTTAGGACCTCTCACACACACCTAGAACACATAACCACTGAACCAGATACACACTTGTGTCTCAAATACACAGAAACAATTATACAAATATTGGGGCGTTACATTATGCAAGTTTGATGTTGGATAAACAACATTTACTAAGTGATTTTTGATGATAATGTTAAATAAGGACCTATTTGTAAAAGTTGTAAAATGTGTAAAAATATGAATAAATGAAAAATGTGGGCTTTTATGAGCATGAAATAGGTTCAGCTAGGCTTGGGTGTGATGAAATTGAATGAAAATCATTTTACGAGCCTAGGGACTAAAATGTAAAAAAGTTAAAAAGTTAGGGGCAAAAATATAATTTTGCTATAATGTGATTTTTGGGCTGAATTGAATAATTTGAGTGTTAAATGAGTTAAATTTTCTATTATAGATCAAGAAAAATGAGGTTCGAACCTAGATCGGGGGAAAAACAAAGTGTTTGACGATTAGGTCCATTTTTACTATTTTTGTACCGAGGTAAGTTCATATGTTAATAATGCAACGTTACAATTGTATTTATAATGTTTTGATATTGCATGAATTGTATGATTGAATCTATGGATGTAATTAACAAAGTTTCGACAAGCGAGAAAATCTCGGTTGAACCTTAGGAATAGATTAGGATACAAGTGACATGTCACTAGGAACTCATGTGATTTATGTGTCCCAGGTGCTGGTCTCGTACGTCCTATCGGTGGCTGAGTATATCGGCATATGTTGCAGATACTTGATAGCTTGTGTAAGCAGCACCGTGTAGCTACGTCTTGACTGATAGCTTGTGTGAGCTGGCCCGTGGATAGCTCGAGAGCGAGCCTATATGTGTTACGAGATTTGTGGTAGCATTGGCTACATATGTGGCACTTATGTGCAAAATTTTCCGTGTATCCGATAGTATTCCAAGTGGTTCAACGGGTTATTCAAAGATGAAAAAGTATGTGATTATGTTACGAGTTGGTACATGTATGTACGAAAAACACAAATGAAATAGATTCGGTATATGATGAACTATTGGTAAGATTGTGATTGAGTAAGTTATGCTCATGAAGTTTTAATGACATTTATGATATATGTTATGTTATTCATATGTCAAATGTATAAAATAAATGTTGTTTATTATTTGCATATGAACTTACTAAGCTATATAGCTTACCCCATTTTCTTTCCCTTGTCTTATAGTGTCACCAAGCTAGCTCAGGATCGGAGATCGTTGGAGATCCATTCACACTATCAATCATTATTTTGGGTACCATTGAAATGTCAATATTTTGAGTTATGGCATGTATAGGGACTTGGTCATTTTGTTATATGTGTCATTGGTAATGTGGCCAAATGTATTGGCTTATAATGGTTAATGATTTCATTTTGTATATGGCCATGAATGATGGCTTATGTTGGTAGAAGTATATTTATATGTTGATACCATTCATGAATGTGGAACTTGCATGATTTGTGTTGATAAATTATGATGTTAAAGCATGTTAGATGTTAGCATGTGGATGGGTTGTTAATACCTTGGTTGTGATTGTTTTGGTTGCTTGTATATGCTTGAATTGGTATTATATGATGTTGTGTAGGTATGTGCATGGAAGGGTGGAAAATGGCTTGGTAAATAGCTTTATTTTGTCCACACGGGCGTGTGCCTAGGCCGTGTGTGACGTACGGTCTACCCCACGGGCATGTGTTCCAGCCGTGTGTCCCCTGCACCTTAATTTTGAGAAACAGAATGTCCAGAATTGAGCACACGGGTAGAGACACGGGCGAGTGTCTCAGCCATGTGTGCTACACGGCCTAGAACATGGGCATGTGTCTTGGCCGTGTGAAACTTGCACTTAATTCGAATTAAATTAATTAAGCACATGGCCTAGCGCACGGGTGTGTGGCACGGCAGTGTGGCACAAGTCAGAGAGCACCCTAAATCGAACACGGCATGTAGCGCGGGTGTGTCCCTTGGACCATACGGGCGTGTGAGCCCTGCTTTTAGCAAAAATTTTCTAAGTTTTGTAAAAATTTCTTGAGTTCTCGGTTTAGCCCCGAACTACTTCTAAGGCATGTTTTGGGCCTCGTAGGCTCGTATTAGGGACTTTATGATTGAATACAAATATTTTTAATTTTGACGCAAATTTATGACTCGGTATTGTGTGAATGCTTGTGTTGTAAGTCTGGTAATGCCTCGTACCCTGTTCTGGTGTTGAATACAGGTAAGGGTTGTTACATTTAGTGGTATCAGAGTTACGGTTTTGTCAATTCTTGGACTAACGTAGCGTGTGTGAAAGTCTAGCTATATATGCCATAAAAAAATTGTGATAGTGTGATGACTCCTTAGAATTTTAAAATGTGTTTTCATATAGTAAATGGATCCCAATCTAGCTGAAGCTGATGACGAAGAAAGTAATGCGCCAGCTCCCGCTCAAGGGACCGTGCCATCTAAAAGTAGACCAGGGACAAATAGTCAAGGAGAAGGGGCTAGGGAAGCCTTCCATGTAACACCCCTTACCCGTGTCCAACGCCGGGACAGGATACGAGGCATTACCGAACTTAACTTGCTTAAATATACAACATCGGGGGACTTAACTTGCTTAAACATACAACATTGGGCTATAAAATCTCATTTCAACTTAAATCTTCTCATTCATATTCATAACATCCTTATTATTGGCCTACAAGGCCCTAAATATGCATACTGAGGGTTTCGGAAGTAAACCAGAAACTTTTGCGCACTTAGAAAATTTTTGTCTAAACAGGGCCACACGCCCGTGTAAAATGCAACACGCCCGTGTGGGCAGGTCGTGTGGTCACACACGCCCATGTTCCTAGCCCGTGTGGAATTTATTTTTCATTTCGAACCTACAGGAATTTTTAGACGGCCGGACACACGCCCGTGTCTGTGGCCCGTGTCCCTCACACGGCCTAGACACGTCCGTGTCCTCACCCGTGTGTGAAAAACCTGGGTATTCTGTTTATGACGTCAGCAAACTCTTAAGGTCACACGGCCTAGGCACACGCCCGTGTGCTGGCCCGTGTGACGAATCGAATTCTCGTAATTTTGATGCAGGGGACACACGGCCTATCAGCACACCCATGAGGCTGACCGTGTGTCACACACTGCCTAGACACACGCCCGTGTGTCTACCCGTGTGGACAACTAGAAGGCTACTACCAAGCCAATTGCCACCCTGAAACATAAACACACATATGCCAACACAAGCAACACATAACATGGCAATAATACACTATGAAGAATCACTAATCATCATTCATACACTTCACATTTTACTCCATTAATTGCATGAACTTTCACTTCATAAAACTTATCATCATTAAAATATAAAACTTTACAAATATCGGCCAATTCCTAATGGCCATTTACAAAATAAGTGTATAACCTTAATATCCAACACTTTGGCTTTCAAATATGATATAACACAAGATGACCAAGTTCCTATACAGGCCATACCCAAAATAAGTCAACTTTACTATGCCAAAAGAATGATTGATAGTGTGATCCGAGCTCCGACGTTCTACGATCCCCGAGCTAGCTTGGCGATACTACAAAGAAAAGGGAAAAGAAAGGGGTAAGCATATAGCTTAGTAAGTTTGCATGAATTAAAATAGCAACATAAGTACTCATGGTAAATCCATTCATCTCATAGAACAATAACAACACAAGTTCTCAAGTACTTTGTCATACTTACTCATACTTACGCTTACCCATCATATATCACATTATGGTTTCATAACTCGTATTTTACTCATGGTACTTGTGTCACTTCATCACATGATTTAGCACTTATGCTATCATGAACATAAACTTAAATCATCATCATCCTTAACTTAAATGTAACTCTTTGTCATCTTTGTATAGCTTAGCTCTTTGTCATCTTTGCATACTTAACTGAAACACCCCAAACCCGGCCCACGAGCTTTGACCAGATTTGGTATGTTCCTCAAGTAAACCGGTTCAAAATTCTTTTGTTACTTAGGAAAAACTTGTATGATTTTTAAAAAATATTGTTTGGGTTGGGCTTGAGTTGAAAACAAATTTATCTTATGTTAAAACCCATTTATTTAAGGTGACAAAACATTTAGAGTTAATTTTAAAAAGGAATTTACTTAAACTTTAATTGATAAAAATCCATAAACATAATAAATAAAAGAAAAATAAAGTAAACCACAATGGCCTTATTATATCAATGATCCCAAAGTAAAACTTAAAACACTTAAAATAAATTGAAAGTCCAAATCATAAATTTCTTGCTATGCATGGCCACCTTTAAGCTCCTGCCGACCCGGTCCATTACTGCTCATCACTTGAAAAATATTCCCCAAGCGGGGTGAGTCAATGCAGACTCAATGTGTACACAACACTAAGTCATAATAGAATCAGGCATGCAAATGATACACATTCAAATCATAGAATACAATTAATGATGCATTCCCAAACCCAAACCTAATTAACCATCCGCTACACACCACCCGCATTCGCGGTCACACCGTGGGGACTACTAAGTCAACCCTCCATCCGCTACACACCATCGAAGGCGATCGCTGCGATCGACGTGCTCGTCGCCCATATAATTTGTGTCATTAGACACCATATTAAAATAATGTAACCGAAGTTACCAAATTCGGATAATGTAACCGGTTACCATATTCAAAATTTTGTGACCGTAGTCACCATATTCCGTTGGTGAGACCGAAGTCAACACCTTCTTCCCCTTTCACATAGATCCCGAATGCCCCATAAATTTTATATCATGCATAACATACTTAATTCTCATTCATGTTACTATTCATATGTTCAAAATATATCATATTCATAATCCTATCGTAAGTAGGAAACGCACACAGGTACTTTTACCACATTTGTGGTACTTAGCCACATTCACATTCTTATGCATATTCATATATTAAAATAATTGCCATATGATATATTGAAGGTTAGTATGAGTACACACATTCTTAATAATACATTTAATTTAAACATGGCCATGAACCTATCAAAACTTAGGGTAGGGTACACACCTGATTTGCTTAACGAATTCCTTGAAATCCCGAAATTTGATCTACTGCCTTAGATCTCAAATTCCTACATTTGATTAATCACTTACTAATTTAATAAAAAGCCATTCGGCCATAAATCCAAATCCTAGTAGGATTAGTATTCTTAAAACTTACCTTGAAATTCTCAAATCCCAAAATCCTTGTATCCCTCTGTCGAAATCCCTATAACTACATGTTAGATCAATTTATTCACAACAAATAACCCTTAGCCGTATGTTAAATATGACTTACCTTAGATTCTTAAATCCCGAAATTCACCGAATAACTAGGGAACACGTGGCTTATGGTGTACCTTCGGGAAAAGAACTTCTCCTTCCTTGTAGTCGACACTTAGTAAATCCCGAAAGATCTCTTCGACAAATGAGATATTAAGGGTATTAGAATCTTAATTTCGATGACCTTAAAAGAAATAGAATGAGAATCTAACCTAATCTTACCCATCTTGAAGAATTTGATGGAACTCTTGCTTGAACCCTTAGATGATTCGGCTATGGCTTTGATGTGGATAACAATTTTGGCTCTTGAGGCTTAGTGAGAAATCGACTAGGGATATTGGTATCTTCGGCTTTTGATTGTGTTTGTAATAGAAGAAGAAAAGAAAAGAGAAAAGACAATAATGGCAGAGAAAATTCTAGCAGAGAGACGAGGAGAAACTTTAGAGAATTTCTACAGAGGTTTTCTTGAAAAGAAAAGAATGAATGAAGAATAGCCTTACTCTTCCTTTTATAGCCAAAATTACTAGCTAGAGTCCTTTACTTGGCCACCACTCTTCTATTTTGATAGCTTTATCCCTTGATTTATCACTTTAATAAAACTTAATCCAATAATTATCTCTTATCTCTTAATAAAAATAATACTAATAATAATCCTCTTTTATCTCTTCCTTATCTATCAAAATAAAAGAAATAATATCCACATTTATCTCTTGAAAATAATCTAAAATAAATCCATTATTTATCCCTTATTTATCCACCCTTTATCTCTTAAAAATAAAAGAATAAAAGCTCCTAATTTATAGCCATGTGTCGTCCACCTCATTTTTTTCCGGAAGCAAAATAAAATTTCTTTTATTTGCTTCCCATGTGACTCGAACTCAGGCCCAACACCTTGCATGTGGCGCCATTTCCAGAGGCCCTAAGTGGCATCTCCAGGCCACTTTTCCAAGCCTGTTTGTGTGTCAAACTTCTCCAACTTTTTCTTTTAAGGCCCTCTAGCCCTTATTTCCTGTTTTGAACTTTAAAATTTGACATTTCGGCATCATTTCTAAGTTTCCTAAAATTTTCGTTTGGCTCTTTAAACTTGACATTTCCAAAGCATTTCCTTACATTTCCATACATTGCCTTACATTTCCATACATTTCCATGCACCTTAGGGTTCCTAGAACTCCTCAGAACACATCCAACACACCCACTGAGCCCACTATCTCATGAATTACACACGAACGCATAACCCCTAATCTAGGATGTTACATTAACTCTTTTGCCCGTTGAACTACTCGGAATATCGGAGGATACTCAATCTCATCATACATGTATCATGATGCCAATGCCATATCCCAGATATGGTCTTACATGGGATCACCTCTTGATGTCGATGCCATATCCCAGATGGTCTTACATGGGATTTCTTAACTCGATGTCGATGTAATGTCCCAGACATGGTCTTATACGAGATCGTACATAGATGTCGGTGCCATGTCCCAGACATGGTCTTACACAAGATCTTCCTTTGGTGCCGAGGCCATGTCCCAGACATGGTCTTACAAGGGACTTTCCTTATTCGGTGTCGATGCCATGTCCCAAACATGGTCTTATACGGGACCTTCCTTATTCAGTGCCGATGACATATCCCAGACAAGGTCTTATACGGGACCTTCCTTATTCAGTGCCAATGCCATGTCCCTGACATGGTCTTATACGGGACCTTCCATATCTCATGTCGTGACATAGGTATCCTCGCTATTCCGAATCTTCAACCGGGACTTCAACTTAATATATTCTCGTCATTTTCTTATCGAGACTTCATTAGTCAATTTTTCATGAAATAATATTCATTATCATAAGATCAAGCAATTTAAAATATAAAAGCACTATGAAGCTTTAATTTCACACAAACTTACCTCGGTACTCAAAATGTGTGTAGATGTTCGATTTAGTCTAACACTTTGTTCTTGCCTCGGTTTCGGTCCGGGCTTCGTGTTTCTTGATCTATAATAACAATTTCACTTGTTTAATACTCGCATTGACTAAATTGATTCATGAATCACACTTTGGAAAAATAACAATTTTGCCCCTAAACTTTTACATAATTACACTTTTGCCCCTAGGCTTGTAAAATGATTTTTATTCAACTTTCTTGCATTTTAAGCCTAGCCGAATTATTTTCTTAACTACAACAGCCCCAAATTCCCACTATTTCACTCATGTATGACCATTTTTATAAATTTTACAATTTGGTCCTTTTATGCATTTTTCATGAAAATCACTTAGAAAAAGATGTTTATCACACATCAAACTTTCATATTCTTCCTTAAGACATCAAAATACATGCATGTCATACATGGGTATATTTTTTAACATAAACCCTAGCTCAAAATATAGCTAGAAATAGCTAAATCGAGCTACGAGGATCTCAAAAATACGAAGAACATTAAAACGGGGCTAGGATGCACTTACTTTGAGCTTGAAAATAAGCAAAACCCTATCAATGGCTTCTCCTCCAAATTTCGGCACCTAGGGAAGAAGATGTACACCATTTTTGACTTCTTTTTCCCTTTTTAATTCATTAATTAACCAAATGACCAAAATGCCCTTAAGGCCCTTTCTTGAGATTTTTCCTTCCTATGTTCATTTTTGTCCATCTTAACATATAATGGTCTAATTGCTAAATAAGGACCTCTAGTAATTTTTCTAATGCTATTTCATACTTGAATCTTCTAGAATCTCATATTTTCTAATCTTTGCAATTTAGTCCTAATGGACAAATTGATCACTAATAAATAAGATTTTCTCATGAAATTTTCACACAATCATGCAACAACATTATAAGCCTCATAAAAATCATAAGACACATATTTTTACTTCGAATTTGTGGTCTCGCAACCACTATTCCAATGAGGCCCTAAATCGGGCTGTTACAATTCTCCCCAGTTAGGGAATTTCGTCCCTGAAAATCTTACCGGTAAAAAGGTTTGGGTACTGGTTTCTCATAGCCTCCTCGGGCTCCCATGTAGCCTCTTCTACCCCATGTCTTTGCCATAATACTTTCACGAGAGCTATACTTTTATTCCTTAGCTGTTTAACTTCCCATGTTAGAATCTTAACCGGTTCTTCGCCATATGTCATGACGGTTTGAATTTCAACCTCTGTCAGTGTAATCACATGCGAAGGATCTGATCGGTAACGTCGCAACATAGACACGTGGAACACATCATGTATCTTTTCCAACTCGGATGGCAAGGCCAATCGATAAGCTACTAGCCCTATTCTCTCGGTAATTTCATATGGTCCGATAAAACACAGACTCAATTTGCCTTTCCGGCCAAATCTGAGAACTTTCTTCCATGGTGACACTTTCAAAAATACCTTATCACCAACTTGAAACTCAATCTATTTCCGTTTCAAGTTCGAGTAGGATTTTTGTCTATCAGAAGCAGCTTTTAAACAATCACGGATTATTTTTATCTTCTCTTCGGTTTCTCTAACCAGATTGACTCAGTGAATCTGATTTTCCTTGAGTTCAGTCCAATACAAAGGCGTTCGTCACTTACGCCCATACAAAGCCTCATAAAGCCTCATAAGGCTCCATTTTCAAGCTCGACTGAAAATTGTTATTGTATACAAACTCTACCAATGGTAAATATTTTTCCCAGCTACCCTGAAACTCAAGAACACAACACTGGAGCATATCCTCAAGTATCTGTATTAATCTCTCCGACTGTCTGTCAGTTTGTGGGTGGAAAGCCGTACTAAAACTCAGCTTTGTGCCCAAAGCTTCTTGTAACTTTTTCCAAAACTGGGATGTGAATCTCGGATCTCTGTCTGATATAATCGACAAAGGTACTCCATGCAGCCTTACAATCTCAGAAACATACAAGTCTACCAACTTATCAAGCAAATAATCAACACGTACCGGTATGAAGTGGGCCGACTTCGTAAGTCTATCTACTACCACCCATACGGCATCTTTCTTGCTCGGTGTCAATGGCAAACCCGTTACAAAGTCCATAGTAACACGGTTCCATTTCCACTCGGGAACCATAATAGGTTGAAGCAAACCCGAAGGTACTTGGTGTTCAGCTTTCACTTGTTGACAAATCAAGCATCTTGATACAAACTCAGAAATATCTTTCTTCATACTCGGCCACCAATACCATTTCTTCAAATCATTATACATTTTTGTACTGCCCGGATGTACAGATAGACATCCGCTATGTGCCTCGTGTAAAATCTTTTGAATAAGCTCTTCATTCCTCAGTACACAGACTCTGTCTCTTAACATCAAACATCCATCAGAATTAATCCGAAAGTCAGACTCAACACCCGACTCGCACTGAACTCTTTTGGCTTGTAAGTCACTGTCATCCTTCTGAGCCTCATAAATCTCTTGGAGAAACATAGGTCTAGCCTTCAACTCAGCTAGAATGGAACCATCATCTGACAAAGTCACCCGTGTGTTCATAGCTCTCAATGCAAATAGGGATTTTCTACTCAAAGCATCAGCGACTACATTCGCCTTTCCCGGGTGGTAGTCAATGACTAGCTCATAATCCTTTATCAGCTCTAACCATCTTCACTACCTTAAATTCAATTCCTTCTGAGTCATCAAATACTTTAGACTCTTATGATCGGTGAATATCTGACATTTTTCACCATACAAATGGTGTCTCTATATCTTCAAAGCAAACACAATGGCAGCAAACTCTAAATCATGTGTCGGGTAATTCGTCTCATGCGGCTTTAACTATCTAGAGGCATAAGCTATCACCTTGCCCTCTTGCATAAGTACACAGCCCAATCCATTCAAGGATGCATCACTATAAATCACAAATTCTTTTCCCGGTTCAGGTTGTACTAGAACTGGAGCCTCAGTCAACAATGCCTTTAATTTCTCAAAACTCTATTGGCACTTTTCTGTCCATTCAAACTTCACCTTTTTTTTTTGTAACAACCTCGTCATCGGTGTAGCTATCATAGAAAATCCCTTGACAAACCGTCGGTAATAGCTAGCTAGGCCCATAAAACTGCTAACCTCTGATACATTTCTCAGCGGCTTCCAATCAACAATAGCCGAAATTTTGCTTGGGTCTACTCGGATTCCATCTCCCGAGACAATGTGCCCCAAAAATCCAACCTCTTTGAGCCAAAACTCACTTTTGCTAAACTTGGCATACAACTGATTATCTTGTAAAATTTGCAAAATCGTCCTCAAGTGCCCGGCATGCTCATGCTCATCTCGAGAATATATCAATATGTCATCAATAAAAACCACAACAAACTTATCCAAGTATGGCCGAAATATACGGTTCATTAAATCCATAAACACAGCAAGGGCATTTGTTAAGCCAAATGGCATGACTAAAAATTCATAGTGCCCATACCTTGTTCGAAATACAGTTTTCGACACATATGAGTCTTTGACCCTCAACGGGTAATAACCGGGCCTCAAGTCTATCTTGGAGAAAATAGTGGCTCCCTTCAATTGATCAAATAAATCATCGATCCTTGGCAATGGGTACTTATTCTTCACAGTAACCTTATTAAGCTGCCGATAATCTATACATAACCTCATAGAACCATCTTTCTTTTTCACAAATAATACTGGAGCACCCCACAGATAATAACTCGGTCGTGCAAAGCCTTTGTCCATCAACTCTTGTAATTGTGCCTTCAATTATTTCAATTCAGTTGGAGCCATCCTATATGGAGCAATCGATATAGGTGCAGAACCAGGGGCTAACTCAATGCCGAATTCAATTTCTCTAACCAGAGGCAACCCTGGCAATTCTTCTAGGAATACATCGGGATACTCACGCACTATCGACACTGATTCAATTCTTAACCTAGTCTCCTTGGCATTCATCACAAAGGCAAGATAGGCTTCATACCCTTTTCTTACATATTTCTGGGCAGACATATGAGAAATCACTACAGGCGATATGTCATGTTCATCTGATTCAACATGAAGAGTATTCCCATTTTCACATCTCAATTCAATGTATTTCTTTCCATAATTTACTGTCACATCATAAGAAGTTAACCAGTCCATACCAAGAATTATATCGAATTCATCAAATGGAAATAGCATGAGATTTGCCTTAAAATAATTAACTCTAATCATCAATGGGCAATCCTTGCATACCTTATCAACTAATACACTTTTTCCTAAAGGGTTGGACACTTTTATCACAAACTCTATAGACTCTACAGGCATGCTCATGTTAGATACTAATTTTATGCAAATATATGAGTGGGTAGATCCCGGATCAATTAAAGCAACAACATTAGTATCATGGAGAGAAAACGTACCCGTAATTACATCAGGGGATGATGCCTCTTCGCGAGCGCGAATGGCATAAGTCCTTGCAGGTGCTCTACCCTCAGATCTTGTAGCCTGCTCTCTAGGTGTACTTTTACTACTCGTTCCACTTCCATGGTTTTTCTGTTGTCTCCCTCTAGTAGTTCTTCCCGATCTTGCACTCTGAATTTTCTCTTTTTCGAACCATCTCAAGGCATTCTCTAATAAAATGATCTTGGGAACCACACTTAAAACAGGCTCTCTCATGTGCTCGGCACTCACCGAGATGACATCTGCCACATTATGGGCATTCCAGTCTATTAGGTCGAGTGTTCCCAACACTAGCAACTGAAGTAGTCTGAGCTTTAATCTCTGAGTACTGTTTACTCTTACTTCTATTCGAAAACCCAGCTGAAGTAGCTAATCGGGTAGAAAAGTCTCTTGACTTCTTGGATGAAGATTGAAACGACTTGTTCATTTGTCTCTTTCTTGAGTCACGAGACTCTATCTCGGCTTTTCTTTTCTCTTTCACTAATTCCTCGGCTTTACAAGCCCGATCCACTAGCATAACAAATTTCTTCAACTCAAGGACACCAATAAATAATATGATATCTTCATTTAATCCGTCCTCAAACCTCTTACACATGATGGCTTCAGAGGACACACACTCCCAAGCGTACTTGTTGAGCCTCACAAATTCACGCTCATATTTAGTTACTATCTTTCTACCTTGTTTCAGTTCAAGGAACACCTTTCTTTTCTGATCAATAAATCTTTGGCTAATGTACTTCTTCCAAAATTCTTCTTGGAAAAACTCCCATGTGATCCTTTCCCTTGGTACAGCCGACACAAGGGTGTTCCACCACTGATAAGCAGAATCTCTCAAAAGAGAAACTACACATTTCATGCACTCTTCAGGTGTGCAAGATAATTCATCAAATACCCTGATGGTATTTTCAAGCCACAATTTTGCCCTTTCCAGATCATCATCTTTACTAGCTCAAAATTCCTCGGCTCCTTGTTTCTGGATTCTATCGACAAGAGGCTTTTCTCTTCTTACCACTTCTACCACTTAGGGAGCTACTGGGGTAGGTTGAGGAATAGGTGGGGGAGGAGGGGGTTGCGCATTCGGGTTCGTACGAATGAACTCCGTATACCATGCATTCATCATGTGGAGAAAGGCTTCCCTAGCCTCTTCTCATTCTCTCTGGCTTACAGTAACCGGTCTATTTTCATTCTCAGTCGTCAGCACCGTCCCTTGAGCGGGAGCCAGCGCGTTACTTTCTACATCACCCACCACATCTCTATCGGGATCCATTTACTACATGAAAACACAATTTAAATCGTCAAGAGTCATCAAACTATCATAATGTAAATACTCATGTGTATGGCATGTATAGCTACACTCATGCTTATGCTACGTTAATCTGAGAACAGACTAAACAGTAGCTTTGATACCATTAAATGTAACACCCCTTACCCGTGTCCGACGTCGGGATAGGATACAAGGCATTGCCCGACTTAACTTGCTTAAACATACAACATCGGGCTATAAAATTTCATTTCAAATTAAAACTTCTCATTCATATTCATAACATCCTTATTATGGGCCTACGAGGCCCTAAACATGCATACAGAGGGTTTCAGAAGTAAACTGGAACCTTTTGCGCACTTAGAAAATTTTTGTCTAAATAGGGCCACACGCCCGTGTGAAATGGAACACACCCGTGTGGGCAGGCCATGTGGTCACACACGCCCATGTTCCTAGCCCGTGTGGAATTTATTTTTCATTTTGAACCTACAGGGGGCTTACACGGCTGGACACACACCCGTGTATGTGGTTCGTGTCCCTCACACGGCCTAGACACGCCCGTGTCCTCACCCGTGTGTGAAAAACCTGGGTATTCTGTTTATGACGTCAGCAAACTCTTAAGGGCACACAGCCTAGGCACACGCCCGTGTGCTGGCCTGTGTGATGAATCGAATTCTCTCAATTTTGATGCAGGGGACACACGGCCTATTAGTACACCCATGGGCTGATCTGTGTGTCACACACGGCCTAGACACACGCTGTGTGTCTACCCGTATGGACAACTAGAAGGCTATTTACCAAGACAATTGCCACCCTGAAACATAAACACGCATATGCCAACACAAGCAACACATAACATGGAAATAATACACTATGAAGAATCACTAATCATCATTCATACACTTCACATTTTACTCCATTAATTGCATGAACTTTAACTTCATGTATCATCATTAAAATATAAAACTTGACAAATATCAGCCAATTCCTAATTGCCATTTACAAAATAAGTGTATAACCTTAATAGCCAACACTTTGGCTTTCAAATATGACATAACACAAGATGACCAAGTTCCTATACATGCCATACCAAAAATAAGTCAACTTTAGTGATAGTGTGATCCAAGCTCCGACGTTCTATGATCCCCGAGCTAGCTTGGTGATACTACAGAGAAAAGGGAAAAGAAAGGGGTAAGCATATAGCTTAGTAAGTTTGCATGAATTAAAATAGCAACATAAGTACTCATGGTAAACCCATTCATCTCATAGAACAATAACAACACAAGTTCTCAAGTACTTTGTCATACTTACTCTTACTTACGCTTACCCATCATATATCACATTATGGTTTCATAACTCATATTTTACTCATGGTATCTGTGTCACTTCATCACACGATTTAGCACTTATGCTATCATGAACATAAACTTAAATCATCATCATCCTTAACTTAAATGTAACTCTTTGTCATTTTTGTATAGCTTAGCTCTTTGTCATCTTTGTATAGCTTAGCTCTTTGTCATCTTTGCATACTTAACTCTTTTGCCCGTTGAACTACTCGAAATATCGGAGGATACTCAACCACATCAAACATGTATCATGATGCCAATGCCATATCCCAGATATGGTCTTACATGGGATCACCTCTTGATGCCGATGCCATATCCCATATATGGTCTTACACAGAATCTCTTAACTTGATGTCGATACCATGTCCCTGACATGGTCTTATACGAGACCGTACATAGATGTTGATGCCATGTCCCGGACATGGTCTTACACGAGATCTTCTTTTGGTGCCAAGGCCATGTCCCAGACATGGTCTTACACGGGACCTTCCTTATTCGGTGTCGATGATATGTCCTAGACATGGTCTTATACGGAACCTTCCTTATTCAGTGTCGATGCCATGTCCCAAACATGGTCTTATACGGGACCTTCCTTATTCGGTGCCGATGCCATGTCCCAGACATGGTCTTATACGGGACCTTCCTTATCTCATGTCGTGATATAGGTATCCTCGCTATTATGAATCTTCAACCGGGACTTCAACTTAATATATTCTCATCATTTTCTTATCGAGACTTCATTAGTCAATTTTTCATGAAATAATATTCATTATCATAAGATCAAGCAATTTAAAATATAAAAACACTATGAAGCTTTCACACAAACTTACCTCGGTACTCAAAATGTGTGTAGATGTTCGATTTAGTCCAACACTTTATTCTTGCCTCGATTTCAGTCCGGGCTTTATGTTTCTTGATCTATAATAACAATTTCACTTTTTTAGTACTCACATTGACTAAATTGACTCATGAATCATACTTTTGCAAAATTACAATTTTACCCCTAAACTTTTACATAATTACACTTTTGCCCCTAAGCTCGTAAAATGATTTTTATTCAACTTTCTTGCATTTTAAGCCTAGCCGAATTATTTTCCTAACTACAACAGCCCCCAATTCCCACTATTTCACTCATGTATGACCATTTTTATAACTTTTACAATTTGGTCCTTTTATGCATTTTTCATGAAAATCACTTAGAAAAAGATGTTTATCACACATCAAAATTTCATATTCTTCCTTAAGACATCAAAATACATGCATGTCATACATGGGTAAATTTTTGAACATAAACCCTAGCTCAAAATATAGCTAGAAATAGCTAAATCGAGCTACGATGATCTCCAAAATACAAAGAACATTAAAAACGGGGCTAAGATGCACTTACTTTGAGCTTGAAAATAAGCAAAACCCTAGCTATGGCTTCTCCTCCAAATTTCGGCACCTAGGGAAGAAGATGGACACCATTTTTGACTTCTTTTTGCCTTTTTAATTCATTAATTAACCAAATGACCAAAATGCCCTTAAGGCCCTTTCTTGAGATTTTTCATTCCTATGTCCATTTTTGTGCATCTTAACATATAATGGTCTAATTGCTAAATAAGGACCTCTAGTAATTTTTCTAATGCTATTTCATACTTGAATCTTCTAGAATCTCATATTTTCTAATCTTTGCAATTTAGTCCTAATGGACAAATTGATCACTAATAAATAAGATTTTCTCATGAAATTTTCAAACAATCATTCAACAATATCATAAGCCTCATAAAAATCATAAGACACATATTTTTACTTCGGATTTGTGGTTTTGCAACCACTATTCTAACTAGGCCCTAAATCAGGCTGTTACATTCCTCCACATGATGACGGAGTGGTATATGAAGTTTTTTCGAAGAAATCCGACTGCTCAACCCCCTCCACCCCCACCTATTCCTCAGCCAGTTCCCGTAGCTCCACAAGGTATGGAATTTGTAAGATTGAATAAGCCTTCGGTTGATAATATCCGAAAGCATGGGACTGAAGATTTTAGGGCCAATATAGATAATGATCCCGAGAGAGCCGAGTTTTGGCTCGAAAACTCCATTAGCATATTCGATGAATTGTCATGCACACCAGATGAATGTTTGAAATGTGCTGAATCACTTCTGAGAGACTCAACATACCGGTGGTGGAAAACTCTTGTGTCAGTTGTACCTAGAGAGAACATTATCTGGGAATTCTTCCAAGATGAATTTAGGAAGAAATAAATCAACCAACGGTTCATCGATCAGAAACGTAAGGAGTTTTTAGAGCTAAAACAGGGCCGAATGTCGGTAACTGAGTACAAGTGAGAGTTCGTCAAGCTCAGTAAGTATGCTCAGGAGTGTGTTTCCACCGAGGCTATCATGTGTAAAAGGTTCAAAAATGGGTTGAATGAGGATATCCGATTGTTAGTTGGAGTTCTTGAGCTGAAAGAATTTGTGGTGCTATTCGACCAAGCTTGTAAAGCTGAAGAATTAAGCAAGAAGAAGAGAATAGTTGAAATTGAGACTAGAGATTCAAGAAAGAGGCCGATGAGTAAGTCATTTCAGTCTCAGTCTAAGAAATTAAGAGATTTGTATGCTCATTTGAGTGATTCAGCTGGGTATTCCAACAGAGATCGTGGGAAGTAATACTCGGGTTCTAAAGCCCAAACTACATCAGTAGCGAGCATTGGTAACACTAGGTCTAATAAGCCTGAATACCAACATTGTGGTAGGCAACACCCCGATGAATGTAGGATGAACAGTCGGGCTTGTTTTAAATGTGGCTCCTAAGATCACTTCATTCGGGATTGCCCTAAAATTGTTGAAAAGGATAATTTTTAGAATACAAGATCGAGTAACACTGCCACTAGAGGGAGACCCCCGACGAATACGGGGAATGCGACAAGTAGTAAAGGTTTGACTAAAGATTCAATTATAAGATCCGAGGCTAGAGCACCTGCTAGAGCCTATGCTATCCGTGCTCGCGAAGAAGCGACATCTCTCGATGTTATCACTGGTACTTTTTCTCTCTATAATACTAATGTAGTTGCATTGATTGATCCTGGATCAACTCATTCTTATGTTTGCATAAAATTGGTAGCTATTAAGGGCTTGCATGTTGAGTTTACTGAGTTTATGATTAAAGTGTCAAACCCCCTTAGGCAAACATGTATTAGTTGATAGAGTTTGCAAGAATTGTCCCTTGATGATTCGAGGTCACTGTTTTCTATCTGACTTGATGTTATTGCCATTTGATGAGTTTGATGTTATTTTGGGTATGGATTGGTTGAAATTGCATGATGCTGTAGTGAATTGTAGACAAAAAATTATTTAATTGAAGTGTGAAAATGGTGAAATTCTTCAGATTAATTCAGATGAGTCGGGTGAGTTACCTATTGTAATTTCTTCGATGTCTAACCAGAGATATGTGAGAAAGGGTTGTGAAGCTTATCTAGCTTATGTGTTGAATACAAAAGTGTCTGAATTGAAATTTGATTCAGTGCTTGTAGTTTGTGACTACCCGGATGTTTTTCCAGAAGAGTTGCTTAGGTTGCCACTGATTAGAGAAGTTGAGTTTGGTATTGATTTAGTACCAGGGACTTCACCGATATCGATTGCTCCGTATAGAATGGCTCTGACCGAATTGAAAGAATTAAAAGCTCAGTTGCAAGAGTTGACAAATAAGGGTTTTGCAAGATCGAGTTTTTCTCCCTGGGGTGCACCAGTATTATTTGTAAAGAAGAAAGACAGATCTATGAGACTTTGTATCGATTATTGATAGCTCAACAAAGTAACAATAGAGAACAAGTATCCTTTGCCAAGAATTGATGACTTGTTTGATCAGTTGAAAGGGGAAACCATGTTCTCGAAGATTGATTTAAGGTCTGGCTACTACCAGTTGAGAGTTAAATAGTTGGATGTACCAAAAACTGCTTTCAGAATAAGGTACAGGCACTATAAATTTCTTGTCATGCCTTTCAGACTAACTAATGCTCCTGCTATTTTTATGGGCTTGATGAACTGAATTTTCCGACCGTATTTAGATAAATTCATGGTTGTGTTTATTGATGATATCCTGATTTATTCTCGAGATGAGACTGATCATGCTGAGCACTTAAGAACTGTATTGCAGACTTTGAAAGATAAGAAATTATTTGCTAAATTCAGTAAAAGTGAGTTTTGGCTCCGAGAAGTTAGATTTTTGGGACATATTGTTTTAGGAGATGGTATTCGGGATGATCCGAGTAAGATTTCGGCAATTGTTGATTGGAAGCCGCCGAGAAATGTATCTGAGGTTAGAAGCTTTTTGGGCTTAGCCAGTTACTACCGACGATTTGTTAAGGGTTTTTCAATGATTGCTACACCTATGAAAAAATTGTTATAGAAAGATGTTAAGTTCGAGTGGTCAGAGAAATGCCAAAAGAGTTTTGAATAGTTGAAAGCGTTGTTAACTGAGGCACCAGTATTAGTGCAACCTGAGTCGGGAAAAGAGTTTGTGATTTTTAGTGACGCGTCATTGAACGGTCTTGGATGTGTGTTGATGCAAGAGGGAAAAGTGATAGCCTATGCCTCGAGACAGTTAAAACCGTATGAGAAGAATTACCCGATGCATGATCTAGAATTGGCTGCCATAGTGTTTGGTTTGAAGATTTTGAGACATCACTTGTATGGTGAGAAATGTCATGTCTTTTCGGATCATTAAAGTTTAAAGTATTTGATGACTCAGAAAGATTTGAATTTGCGGCAACAGAGATGGCTCGAGCTACTAAAACATTATGAGCTAGTGTCCCAGACAGGCGAATGTAGTCGCAGATGCTTTGAGCAGAAAGTCCTTGTTTGCCTTGAGAGCTATGAATACGAGGTTGAATTTATCTGAGGATGGTTCAATTCTAGCTGAGTTGAGAGCTAGACCAGTATTTCTTCAGCAAATTTGTGAAGCTTAGAAAAGTGATAGTGAATTGCAAGCCAAAAGAGCTTAGTGTGAATCGGGCAGTGATTCAGATTTTTGGATTAGTTCTGATGATTGCTTAATGTTTCGAGATAGAGTATGTGTACCGAAAAATGATGAGATTATTCAGAAAATTCTTCACGAGGCACACAGTGGTTGTTTGTCTGTTCATCCGGGCAGTACAAAAATGTATAATTATTTGAAGAAATTGTATTGGCGGTCGGGTATGAAACGAGATATTTAAGAATTTGTTTCGAGATGTTTGATTTGTCAACAAGTAAAAGCTGAACACCAAGTACCTTCGGGTTTACTTCAGCCAGTGATGGTACCCGAGTGGAAATGGGACAGAATTACGATGGATTTCGTAATGGGTTTGCCTTTGACTCCGAAAAAAAAGATGCTGTATAGGTTGTGGTTGATAGATTGATGAAATCAGCTCATTTTATACCGGTACGTACGGATTATTCACTTGATAAACTAGCTGAGTTGTATGTTGCTGAAATTGTTAGATTCCACGGGGTGCCTATTTCTATCATTTCGGATAGAGATTTGAGATTTACTTCACGATTTTGGAAGAAGTTGCAAGAAGCTTTGGGTACAAATTTGAACTTTAGTACCGCATTTCATCCGCAAATTGACGATCAATCGGAAAGAACGATTCAGATTCTCAAAGATATGCTTCGCTGTTTTGTTTTAAAGTTCAAAGGTAGTTGGGAAAAACATCTACCTTTAGTTGAATTCGCTTATAACAATAGTTTTCAGTCGAGTATAAAGATGGTACCGTATGAGGCACTGTATGGTCACAAGTGTCAAACTCGCTTATATTGGATCGAGCTCAGTGAGAAACAGATTCACGGGGTTGATTTGGTTAGAGAAACCGAAGAAAAAGTGAAAGTAATTCGTGATTGTTTGAAAGCAGCTTCGGATAGACAGAAATCGTACGCGGATTTGAAACAGAAGAAAATTGAAGTTCAAGTCGGTGATAAGGTATTTCTGAAAGTATCTCCGTGGAAGAAAATTATTAGATTTGGTCGCAAAGGTAAGCTAAGTCCGCATTTTATTAGGCCGTATGAGGTTATTGAAAGAATAGGGCCAGTGGCATACCGGTTAGCTTTGCCGATAGAGTTGGAAAGGATTCACAATGTGTTTCATGTGTCGATGTTGCGACGTTATCGATCAGATCCTTCACACATAATTTCTCCGACAGAGGTTGAGATTCGACCTGGTATGACATATGGTGAAGAACTGATCAAAGTGTTAGCTCGGGAAGTCAAACAGTTGAGAAATAAAAGTATAGCTCTAGTGAAAGTTTTATGGCAACGACATGGGGTTAAAGAGGCTACGTGGGAGCCTGAGGAAGCTATGAGAAAACAATATCCAAACCTCTTTTCTGGTAAGATTTTCGAGGACGAAAATACTTAAAGGGGGGAGAGTTGTAACAGCCCGATTTTGAGCCTAGTCAAAACAGTGGATTTTGGGACCACAAATCTTACGCAGTAAAATTTATTTTTACTATATTTTTATGGTCTACAGTTTTATGGAATGATTTCGTGAAAATTTCGTTCGAAAATTTTGATGTTTGGTCACTCAATTTAGTTAAAAGGACTAAATTGCAAAAGGTGCAAAATGTGTGTTCTAGAAGCTAGAGGTGTCTAATTGCTATGAAATTTTAAATTGGAGGTCCTTAAATGGTTATTAGACCATTATACTTTAGTATGGACAAAAATGGACATAGTTAGGTGAAATTTCAAAGTTTGGCATTAAGGGCATTTTGGTTAAATGGTAAATAAAGACAAATAAAACTAATAAAAAGATGTCATCTCCTCCAATTTATTCCCTTGTACCGAATTTGAAGAGTCACCATAGCTAGGGTTTTTGGCCAAGCTTCTAAGCTCGATTGTAAGTCCGTCCTTGTCCCGTTTTTAATGATTTTTACGTTTTTGTGAATGTTGTAACTTGATTTAGCTATTTCAAGGACTAATTTGAAAGAAAATCAAATTATAAAATTTTACCCATGTTAGGTATTTGTGAATTTTGATGTCTAATGGTAGATTATGCAAGTTTGATGTTGGATAAACAACATTTATTAAGAGATTTTTGATGAAAATGTTAAATATGGACCTATTTGTAAAAGTTGTAAAATGTGTGTAAAAATGTGAATAAATGAAAAATGAGGGCTGTTATGAGCATGAAATAGGTTCGGCTAGGCTTGGGTGTGATGAAATTGAATGAAAATCATTTTACGAGCGTAGAGACTAAAATGTAAAAAAGTTGAAAAGTTAGGGGCAAAAATGTAATTTTACTATAATGTGATTTTTGGGCTGAATTGAATAATGTGAGTATTAAATGAGTTAAATTAGGTATTATAGATCAAAAAAATGAGGTTCGGACCTAGACCGGGGGAAATACAAAGTGTTTGACGATTAGGTCCATTTTCACTATTTTTCTACTGAGGTAAGTTCGTATGTTAATAATGCAACGTTACAATTGTATTTTTAATGTTTTGATATTGCATGAATTGTATGATTGACTCTATGGATGTAATTAATGAAGTTTCAGCAAGCGAGAAAATCCCGGTTGAACCTTAGGAATAGATTAGGATACAAGTGACATGTCACTAGAAACTCATGTGAATATGTAATTATGTGATTTATGTGTCCCGGGTGCTGGTCTCGTACGTCCTACTGGTGGCTGAGTATACGGGCATATGTTGCGGATACTTGACAGCTTGTGTGAGCAGCACCGTGTAGCTATGTCTTGAATGACAGCTTGTGTAAGCAAGCCCGTGGATAGCTCGAGAGCGAGCCTATATGTGTTACGAGATTTGTGGTAGCATTGGCTACATATGTGGAACTTATGTGCAAACTTTTTCTTGTATCCGATAGTATTCCAAGTGGTTCAACGGGTATGTCAAAGATGAGAAAGTATGTGATTATGTTACGAGTTGGTACAGGTATGTACGAAAAACTCAAATGAAATAGATTCGGTATGTAACAGCCCGATTTTGAGTCTAGTCGGAACAGTGGTTTCGGGACCACAAATCCGACGCACTAAAATTTATTCTTATCATATTTTTATGGTCTACAGTTTTATGGAATGATTTCGTGAAAATTTCGTTTGAAATTTTTGATGTTTGGGCACTCAATTTAGTTAAAAGGACTAAATTGCAAAAGGTGCGATATGTGTGTTCTAGAAGCTAGAGGTGTCTAATTGCTATGAAATTTTAAATTGGAGGTCCTTAAATGGTAATTATACTATTATACTTTAAGATGGACAAAAATGGACATGGTTAGGTGAAATTTCAAAGTTATGCATTAAGGGCATTTTGGTCTTTTGGCAAGTAAAGACTAAATTAACTAAATAAAAGATGTTCATCTTCATCAAATTAGTCCCTTAGCTGAATTTCAAGGGGTCTCCATAGCTAGGGTTTTGGCCAAGCTTTGAAGCTCGATTGCAAGTCCGTCTTTGTCCCGTTTTTAATGATTTTTACGTTTTTGTGAATGTTGTAACTTGATTTAGCTATTTCAAGGACTAATTTGAAAGAAAATCAAGGTCTAAAATTTTACCCATGTTGAATATTTGTGTATTTTGATGTTTAATGGTAGAAAATGAATGTTTGGTGTTAGATAAACAACATTTACCAAGTGATTTTTGATGAAAATGTCAAATAGGGAACTATTTCTAAAAGTTTTAAAATGTGTAAAAAAAGTGAATAAATGAAAAATGTGGGCTGTTATGAGCAAGGAATAGGTTCGGCTAGGCTTGGGTGTAATGAAATTGAATGAAAATCATTTTACGAGCCTAGGGACTAATATGTAAAAAGTTGAAAAGATAGGGGCAAAAATGTAATTTTTTCCATAAGATGTTTTTGGGATTAAATTGAACAATGTGATATTGAATAAGCTAAATTTGATATTATAGATCAAGAAAGACGAGGTTCTGACCTAGACCGGGGAAAGAACAAGATTGTGGACTAAATCGAACAATTATCCATTTTGTACCGAGGTAAGTTCGTATGTTAAAAATAAGCTTTAGAATAATTGTATTTAAATGCTTTAATATTCCATGAATTGTATGTTTGATTTTGTGAATGAGTACAATCCTGCGAATGAGTCTGAAGATGAATCGACAGGCAAGAAATCCCGTTTGAACCTTAGGAATAGGTTAGGATACAAGTGACATGTCACTAGGGTCATTATGTGTTATATGATTATGTGATCCGGGTGCTGGTCTCGTACGTCCTATCGGAGGCTGAGTATACCGGCATATGTTGCGAATACTTGACAGCTTGTGTGAGCAGCACGGTGTAGCTACGTCTTGACTGACAGCTTGTATGAGCAGGCCTGTCGATAGCTCGAGAGCGAGCGATTATGTTATATGAGACTTAGGTAGCTTTGGCTACATATGGCTACATATGTGGCACTTAGTATGCAAATTTTCCCGAGTATCCAACATTGTTATTCCGAGTGGTTCACGGGTATGTCAAAGATGAGAATATGTGTACGTTCATTTCGAGATGGCTCAGGTAGGTACATAAAGCTCATGTTTAATAAATATGTGAACTGATGAATATGAGGTAAGTTTTTATGGTGGAATAGATTATGAGCATTAGACCATAGTAAGTCTACATTTAATTATGTTATAATAATTTAATGTTATATCCATGGTAAGGTTGCTTATTTCTTGCATACGAGCTTACTAAGCTATATAGCTTACTCCGTTTATTTTTCATGTTTTTATAGTGTCTCGCCAAGCTAACTCAGAATCGGAGATCGTCGGAGATTCGGATCACACTATCAAACTCTCATTTTGGGTATTAATGGTCTTAGCATTTTGAAAGTATGGCATGTATAGGGACTTGGTCATTTTGTTATATGTGCCATTGGTAATGTGGCCAAATGTATTGGCTTATATTGGTTAATGATTTCATTTTTGTATATGGCCATGTAAGTTGGCTAATGTTGGTGTAACACCCTTACCCGTATTCGATGCCGAAACCGGGTACGAGGCATTACCGGACTTAACATACTTAATCATGCAAAATCGGATCATATATTTCCATTCCAACTTAAAACTTTTCATTCGTTTTCATAATATCCCTATTATAGGCCTACGAGACCCAAAACATACATATCGGATGGCTCAGGACTAAACCGAAAACTTACGAACATTTAGAATTTTTTTTCTCAAAACAGGGCCACACGCTCGTGTGAAAAGGAACATGCCCGTGTGGGCAGGCCGTGTGGTCACACACGCCCATGTCCCTAGTCTGTGCAGAGTTTATTTTTCATTTCGAACCTACAGGGGTTTTTACAAGGCCTGGCAGATGCCCGTGTCTATGGCCTGTGTCCCTCACAGGCATGACACGCCCGTGTCTTATCCCGTGGGTGAAAACCTTGACATTTTGTTTATGACGTCATCAAACATTTAGGGTCACATGCCCGTGTGCTAGCCTATGTGACGAACTAAATTTTTCCAAATTAAGTGCAGGGGACACATGGCCAGGCTACACGCCCATGAGACAGACCGTGTGTCACACACGGTCTAGACACACGCCCGTGTGTCTACCCGTGTGGACAATTATAAGGCTATTTACCAATCCTTTTGCCACCCTGAAAAGAATCCACACTTATGCCATTTCCAATCAAACTTAACATACTATTATTAGACATTTATTTGTCCATATTAAGAGCATTCATGCATCATTAATGACCATACTCGTCATGTATACCCACACTTATACTTAGCCATCACACATACACCTACACTACTATTCACATGTCACACTTCCCACACTTCAATTTCATATTATCATCCATTCCCTCTTAGATAAGCAAACTCATTCATGAGAGGCCTTATCATAAACTTATAACACATCCAATATTAGCCACATCACATGGCCTTATACAAAATGATGTATCAAATGACATAGACCACCTTCTTGGCCAAAAAATTATGACACTTACAAAATAATCAAATTCCTATACATGCCATAATTCAATGTAAATCTCAATATACCAAAATGTGTAGATAGTGTGGACGGTCCTCCGACGATCTCTGTATCCCGAGCTGGCTTGGCGACACTATAAAACAGGGGAAAAGAGAATGGAGTAAGCTTTAAGCTTAGTAAGTCTATATGTAGACAATGAACAACGTACCACATACTTATCAATCAAAAACATTACATACTAATCAAGAACAATTCATATCCTAGTAGTTGTACTTACTCATTTCAAACCTTACCACATTCCAAATACATATCATAGACATTGCTTACAATTACATGCACTTATAACCCTGCACTTGTCACCACATTGTCACACGTAATTTCACTTGATCAAATTTTCCCGATGAACACTTCGGAATAATACTGGATACATATACACGGTGGTATCACACACAGCCCACAAATAATAGTAAATACGGTGGTATCGAACACAGCCCACCAATAATAGTAAATACGGTGGTATCGCACACAGCCCACAAATAATAGTAAATACGGTGGTATCGCACACAGCTCACCAATAATAGTAAATACGGTGTTCATCCTGCCCTTTTTCCTATTCCGAAGGTTCATCCGAGAATTTCCCCACTTCTCAACGTTTCAATAGATATTAATAATATGCACTCACAATTCACATAATACATTAATATGTAAAAACATAAATAAAAAGGATGTATCGTTTACATATAAACTTACCTCGATTCAAAATGTGTTAATTTGAAATTTAGTCCGAAACCTTGCCTTTTCCTCGGTCAAGGTCGATTCCACGTTCTTCTTGATCTATAATGACACACTTAGCTTATTTAATATACACATTATTCAAATCAGTCCAAAATCTTCCTATGGCTAAAATTTACAATTTAGCCCCTAACTTTCTCAATTTTTACACTTTAGTCCTTAGGCTCGTAAAATGAAATGTGTTCATTTTTCACACACCCATGCCTAGCCAATTCATATTCTCTCTTATAGCAGCCCAAAATTTTAACTATTTTACATTTTATACACATTTTATTTTTTTTTGCAGATAAGTCCTTTTAATCAATTTCACCAAAAATCATTTAGCAAAAGTTGTTTATCACACTTCCAACTTTCATATTCTACCACTAGACATCAAAATACATGTATGTCATCCATGGGTAACATTTTAAACACAAGCTCTAGGTCAAAATAGTGGTAGAAATAGCTAGATAGAGCTACGAGGATTTCAAAAATACGAAGAACATCAAAAACGAGGCTAGGAGGTACTTACAATCAAGCTTGAAAGTGAAACAAAACCCTAGCTATGGCTCCTTGAAAATTTCGGCACTTAGGGAAGAAGATGGACACCAATTTTGACTTTTTTTCGCTTTTTATTAGTTTATTTACCAAATGACCAAATTGCCATTCATTAATCATTTAGATATTTTATCCCTCTATGGGCATTTTATGTCCAAGCTATAATATAATGGTCTAATTACCAACTAAGGACTCTCAATTTAAAAACCTATCTCAATCAAGTACCTTTATGGATTTTAATACACACTTTTCACCTATTGCAATTTAGTCCAACTTATCAAATTGAACATCCAACCAATAAAATTTCTCAACCAAAATTTCACACAAACATTCAATCACTCAATAAATACTAAAACTCAATTGGAATAAATATTTTAACCTCAAATTCATGGTTTCGAAACCACTGTTCTGTTTATGCCCTAATTCGGGCTGCTACAACTCTCCCCCTTTAGGGATTTTCGTCCCCGAAAATCTTACTAGTAAAGAGGTTTGGGTACTAATTTCTCATGGCTTCTTCTTGTTCCCACGTAGCCTCTTCTACACCATGCTTTTGCCACAACACTTTCACTAAGGCTACACTTTTATTCCTTAACTGCTTAACCTCTCGAGCCAAAATCTTAATTGGTTCCTCATCATAGGTTATATTCGGTCGTATCTCAATTTCTGTCAGAGGAATTACATGTGAAGGATCGAAACAATATCGTCGGAACATCGACACATGGAACACATTATTTATTCTCTCCAACTCCACTGGAAAAGCTAATCGATAAGCTACTGGTCCAATCCTTTCGATAACCTCATACGGCCCAATGAAACGCGGGCTCAACTTGCCCTTTCGGCCAAATCTCAAAATCTTTTTCCACGGAGATACCTTCAGAAACACTTTATCACCCACTTGAAACTCAATTTCTTTTCTTTTCAAATTCGCGTATGACTTTTTTCGGTCTGAAGCAGCTTTCAAACAATCACGGATTACTTTTACTTTCTCTTCGGTTTCTCTAACCAAATCAACTCCATGAATTTGCTTCTCACTGAGCTTGGTCCAATACAGAGGAGTTCGACACTTACGACCATACAATGCCTCATACGGTGCCATCTGTATACTCGACTGATAACTGTTGTTGTAGGCAAATTCAACAAAAGGTAGATATTTCTCTCAACTACCTTCAAATTCTAAAACACAACATCGGAGCATGTCTTCAAGAACTTGAATTACTCTTTCGAATTGACCGTCAGTTTGCGGATGGAAAGCGGTACTAAAATTCAATTTCGTACATAAGGCTTCTTGCAACTTTTTCCAAAATCTCGAAGTAAATCTCGGATCTCTATCTGAAATAATAGACATTGGCACCCCATGTAATCTCACAATTTTGGCAATATACAGCTCAGCTAACTTATCAAGTGAGTAGTCGGTACGTACCGGTATAAAGTGAGCCGATTTCGTCAATCTATCAACCACAACCCAAATGACATCTTTCTTTTTCGGAGTCAGAGGCAAACCTGTCACAAAATCCATCGTGATTCTGTCCTATTTCCACTCGGGAACCATCACTTGCTGAAGTAAACCCGAAGGCACCTGATGCTCGGTTTCACTTGTTGGCAGATCAAACACTTTGTCACAAACTCAGAGATGTCTCTTTTCATACCCGACCACCAATACAATTCAAATCATTATACATTTTTGTACTGTCGGATGTACTGACAAACAAACACTGTGTGCCTCGTGTAAAATTTTTCGAATCAAGTCATCATCTTTCAACACACTAACTCTATCACGAAACAAAAAACAATCATATGAACCAACCCGAAAATTAGAGTTACTTCCCGATTCACACTGAGCCCTCTTAGCTTGCATTCCACTATCATTCTTTTGAGCTTCACAAATCTGCTGAAGAAACAACGGTCTAGCCTTCAACTCGGACAATATAGAACCATCATCAGATAATGTCAAACTCGTACTCATAGCTCTTAAAGTATACAAGGATTTTCTACTCAAAGCATCCGGAACCACATTTGCCTTTCCGGGATGATATTCAATCACTAACTCATAATTTTTTAACAATTCGAGCCATCTCCGTTGTTGCAAATTCAATTCCTTTTGATTCATCAAATATTTAAAACTCTTGTGATCAGTAAAGATTCGGCATTTTTCACCATACAAATAATGACGCCATATCTTCAAAGCAAAGACGATGGCAGCCAATTCTAAATCGTGCGTCGGATAATTCTTTTCATGTGGTTTTAGCTATCTCGAGGCGTATGCTACTACTTTGCCTTCTTGCATCAATACACACCAAAGACCATTCAATGACGCATCACTGTAGATCACAAACTCTTTCCCCAACTCAGGTTGCACTAGCACTGGTGCTTCAGTCAATTTCGCTTTCAACTTCTCAAAACTTTGCTGGCATTTTTCAGTCCACTCGAACTTAACACTCTTTTGAAGCAACTTAGTCATAGGAGAAGCAATCATCGAGAACCCCTCGACAAAATGTCTATAATATCCAACTAAGCCCAAAAAGCTTCTAACCTTGGATACGTTAGTTGGCGGTTTCCAATCAATAATCGCCGAAATTTTGCTCGGATCAACCCGAATACCATCACCTAAAACTATATGTCCCAGAAATCTGACTTCACAAAGCCAAAACTCACTTTTGCTGAACTTAGCAAATAATTTCTCCTCTCGTTGAATCTACAATACCGTTCTTAAGTGTTCGGTATGCTCGGACTCATCTCGGGAATAAATCAATATATCATCTATGAACACTACCACAAACTTATCCAAATATAGCCGAAAAATTTGGTTCATCAAATCCATAAACATAGCTGGTGCATTAGTTAAACCGAAAGGCATCACAAGAAATTCATAGTGTCCATACCTCGTTCGAAAAGTAGTTTTCGGCACATCGGATTCTTTTACTCTCAACTGATAGTAGCCGGATCTCAAATCTATCTTTGAGAACACTGTTGCTCCCTTCAATTTATCGAGCAAATCATCAATTCTCGGCAATAGATACTTGTTCTTTATGGTCACCTTGTTGAGCTATCGATAATCAATACAAAGTCTCATAGATCCGTCCTTTTTCTTCACAAACAATACGGGAGCACCCCAAGGAGAAAAACTCGGTCTCACAAAACCCTTATCTGTCAACTCTTGCAACTGAGCTTTTAATTCTTTCAATTCAGTAGGAGCCATTCTATACGGAGCAATCGAGATCGGTGCAGTCCCAGGCAATAGATCAATGGCAAATTCAATCTCTCTAATCTGAGGTAACCTGTGCAATTCTTTCCGAAACACATCCGAAATTCATGACTCATCGGCATCGATTCAAGCTTCGACACGGACATCTCAGTATTCAACACATAAGAAAGATAAGCTTCACACCCTTTTCTCATGTATTTCTGAGCAGACATGTGCGAAATCACCACAGGCATCTTATTTGAGTCATCTGTTTCAACCCAAAGAATCTCACCATTTTCACATTTCAACTCAAGAGTTTTCTGTCTACAATTTACCTTGGCATCATGTAATGTCAACCAATCCATGCCCAAAATAACATCAAACTCGTCAAATGGAAACAACATCAAATTAGCCAGAAAATAGTGACCTTGAATCGTCAAAGGACAATTCTTGCAAACCTTATCAACTAACACATACTTGCCTAAACGGTTTGATACTTTAATCACACTTTTAGTCAATTCAACAGGCAATTTCTTACTATTTACCAAATTCACACAAATATAAGAATGAGTGGATTCGGGGTCAATTAATGCAACAACATTAGTATCATAAATAGAGAATGTACCCGTAATCACATCGGGGATGATGCATCCTGACAAGCTCGTATGGCATAAGCTCTAGCAGGTGCTCTCGTTTCTGACCTTGCAGCTGAATCCTTCACTATACTTTTACTACTAGCTCCACTTTCGGCATTTTGTGGAGGTCTACCTCTGTAGCAGTGTTACTCAGTCTAACACTCTGAAGTTTCTCTTCTTCAATGTTCTCAGGACAGTCTCTGATAAAATGTTCTCGAGAACCACACTTGTAGCAAGCTCAGTTGTTTCTCAAACACTCTCCGATATGTTGTCTACCACAATTCTGACACTTGGGTTTATTAGACTTCACATTACCCACACTTGCCATCGAAGTAACTTGAACTCTAGAGCCTAAATACGTTTTATCACGATCTCGGTGTGAATACCCAGCTAAAACTGTCATCCGAGGATTTGTTTCTTTGGACCTCTTTGATTGGGATTGGAACAACTTACTCATTGGCCTCTTTCTTGCATCTCGAGCCTCAATCATAGCTTTTCCCTTTTCTTTATTCAGCTCTTCAGCATTCAAAGCTCTATCGACCAATACCACGAATTCTTTCAACTCTAAGATCCCAACTACCAATCTAATATTCTCGTTTAGCCCATCTTCGAATCTCTTGCACATAATAGCTTCAGTAGACACACACTATTGAGCATACTTACTGAGTCTAACAAATTCACATTCATACCCTGCCACCGACATTTTGCCTTGCTTAAATTCGAGGAACTCTTTTTGTTTCTGATCGATGAACCGCTGACTTATATATTTCTTTCAAAACTCCTCTAAGAAGAAATCCCATGTCACTCTCTCTTTCAGAACTACAGATATCAGCATCCTCCACCAGTGATATGCCGAGTCCCTCATTAATGATACAGCACATTTTAAGCATTCTTCGGGCATGCAAGAAAGTTCGTCAAATACCCGTATAGAATTCTCAAGCCAAAACTCTACTTTCTCGGGATCATCATCTATGTTGGCTCTAAATTATTCGGCTCCTTATTTTCGAATCTTATCAACTGGGAGTTTAATCAATCTTATCAAATCAATACCTTGAGAGCTACGGGGACTAATCATTGTAAATCAGAGTTTTAAAATTTATAAAAGAATGATCGAACCTGGAAACCAACTCTGACAACGATTAAAGGCAAGTGCACCTATCGAATAGTAGTATAGTTTAGGCAAGACCGGATTGTCGAACCCAAAGGAACTAAAAGTACTAATACTCACCGTCTTTTTATTATTTAGCCTTAATATAAAGTGATGATTGTTTAAACTAAAACTAATCTACTTACTAAGCTAAGACGCAAAGACAAAAAGAATGAATTCGGGAAATAACTTTTGAGAAAACTCAGTTGACTCAAATGATACCCTTAGGAAAAATCCACCTAGACTTCACTTGTTATCTAACCTTGAACCATATGATTTATTTACTTAGTTTGATCCGTGAGACTCCCTAATGTATATTAAACCCTCTCTCGAGGCGAATAACGTCTAACCCTAGGTTAATTAGTGGAACTCTTGTTCGCTTATAATAATCCCTAGAATAGCAAAGAAATCGATCGTGGACTCCCATATTAGGTTTCACCCTAATCCCAAGCAAAATCTCGTCACCCTATCTCTAGGCGTGCGATCAACTCCGCTTAATTATGTTGGATCTACTCTTAGGCAGGGTCTATTCCTCCTCCACCTAAGCACATTAGATTTGGATTAAGTTCACACAATTAAGAACAAACTAAGTTATTATCATATAATTCAAAAAATCAAATAACAAGATTCCTCATAGGTTTCATCTCTTCTGTATCCAGAAGGTTTAGTTCATAACAATAAAAGACAAAGCATCTCAAGAGAAAAGATAAAACAAAACATAAGAAATCCCTAAAACCCCCCGAAGGAATTGAAGAGGAGATCCTCCGTCTTGAGTAGAATTCTGGCGTCTTGAGATGGATCAACTGGATATCTTCGAGTGATTCCCACAAATCTGACCTTTTCGGCTTGGCTTCTTGGCCTAGCTCTCCACCCCCTTTTCAGCTGGTACCTAGGGTGTATTTATAGCTTTTGAAACACGCTTCTTTCTGCCTAAGTATCCTTTCCTGAATGAAATTGCTCTTCTCCACGGCAAAGGCACGGCCATGGCACAAGCCCGTGTAAATCGTGGCCAAGCCGTGTTCAACACTGTTGAATGAGGCACGGCCGTGTGAGTCATGGTAAGGCCGTGTTCTAGTAGGAATGGTGGCATAGCCGTGTGGCTTGAAGTCCAGGCCATGCTGATTTCGTGGCTTGGCCCAATTTGGTCCGTTTTAATCCTGTTTCTCATTCTTTTCATCACCGGGTGCTTTCTTGAGTATAAGACATGAAAAGAAAGGATTAAGAGCACCTTTTTACATAAATTGGGGCTTAAATCATCCAAAAGCATACTAAATGTGGGCTTAGAATATGTTACTTTTACGGTTGATCAAATACACCCACACTTAAGCTTTTGCTTGTCCTCAAGCAAAATTCTCAACTTACAATTAAAACGAACTTTCCTCAATTCATAATAGTCATTGATAGTGTCTCATCATAATTCATAGGTAATTTATACATGGATAATTCAATTCAAAGTGTCCTAAAAATTCAAACAGTATAAGTCATAGATTTTGTAGCTCGAAAACATAGGTGTCTCCCCTTATCTAGATAATTACCTTTAATTTGAAATCGACAAGGATTGACATCCTTACAAAAGATTCACTCAAATCACTCAAAGTGTTTAAGGTTCACAATTAGGCACTCAAAGGTCGAACATGAAGAGTTAATCCCATAGGCTTGCATGAAAATCAAATCTCCACCACTGAAATATGAGATGAAAACACAAATCAAAAGGTCTTTGTTAGGGTTGTAACGGGGCTAGGGTTAAGGTATGGAGTAAGGCTGAATTAGAGGGTTAGAATCGAGATTGAATTGACAAATTACCTAACTAAGAACTAATGAACTAATAATAATTACATCAATTGAAAACTAATAGTACTTAATAATACGAGCTTCTTCTTTGATATTTGGAATTTATGTATAAGCTCATTTAATCACATAACTAATAATTAATAATGGATATACTTCGTTTTTTTTAAGAACAATCATAAATACATAATTACTAAAATAAAAACATAGTTAGGCTATTAATCAAATCAAATCTCGATATAAGGGTAGTCAAAAGGAATGGTGATAACAAAAACAAAGGGGTTCTGGGTTAATATTAGTGGTTATGTCAATAAATAGGGTAGTTAAGATTAAAAGGGGTTCACTAGGGGTTAATTTGTGAAGGTAGGATTTTAGTGGAGTAAGTGGGTTAAAACCTAGGTGCCTTCATCATCTTTGTATATCAAATCATAGGTGTGGTCTCGACATGTATAATCGATGCAAGTTCTAGAATAACAAATCAATGTTGACAGACTCATAATCAATAAAGTGAGCAAGAAAAAGAATATATGCTTTATAAGGCTCAAAAACTCACAAAATTTATGGGTATTTTAATGTCAACCTCGTAAATTTCAAACTTCAAGATAATATTTAAACTCAGTTTGACAACCTAGCAAATTTTTAATTTCTGAAAAATAGACTTATCATGCTTGATTCTCTAGTATTCTTAGAATTTAATTATTAATGCACAATTATCAATGACTTAATCTAAAACATATCAATAAAAATCATAAATCATCAAAAATTTCATCCTAATTAGTAATATGAGTAATTTACTTTCAAACAAGACTAAATTCAGGGATTTAAGTTAGGTATCTTTTTAGGTTGTTCACCCCCCACACTTGAGATGTACATTGCCCTCAATGTACAAAAATATATAATAACCTTGTAATAAAATCATCAGATATGGGGAGAAGTGAAAACTTCTTAAATTTTCGGATGATTCCTTGAGAGGAGATTGTGCCTTTGGTGGTGGTGATGGGCCGTCTGGATGACGAACCTGCGCTAGATGAAGAAATTGGGAGTCTCATGCAGGATTAGCCAAGAAATCTAAAGAAACCTTAATAATATACTAATAATATAATTAAAGACAAGAAAGATAAAGAGAAGGAGACTAAGAAGGAAAATAAACTAAGTTTAAAAGATAAAGGGGCCTGAGAATCCTTATGGTAGATGGTTCGAGAGGTTGGTGTGACTTTGAAGGTGACGGAGTTGTTGGTGATGGTGGAAGTGGCGTGATTCCCAAGCAGCCTTAAGAACCTAAGAACAAGAAATTAAAATAAAATAAAATAAATTAAGTAGAAGAGAAGTAAAGATAAAGGGAATAAAGGAGAAGATAAAAATAAAAGAACAGATAATTGGTCTCAAAGACCCTTGGCTTGTTGTTTGGATGAAGTTCCCGGCATGAACTCATGTGAATCGATCTCCTTTGAGGAGACTGTGATTGGCCTTTTACGCTTCCTTGCCATGGATATGATATTTTTGTGGCTCAAGAGTCTAACGATTTATTAGGAAAAAGGAAAAAAAAGAGGGAGAAAAGAAAGAAAGAAAGAAAGAAAGAAAAAGAAAGTAGAAGAAAGAAAGAAAGTGGGTTAAGAAGAGAAAGGAGAAGGGTATGGTGTTTAAATAAACTTTCAGATCTGATAGTTTCCCACGCTTGTGGGTTGAGGGTGTGTCAATTCACACGGCCGCCTCGCACAGCCGTGCTCTAGGGCGTGTTGGTTCCCCATGCTCGTGTCTAGCCTGTGTTCGACAAGTTGGTATATTGGCACGGTTATCCGACACAGGCGTGTTCAGCCCGTGGTTGGCAAGTCAGTAGCCTCACACGGCCGTAAAGCACGGCCGTGCCACTTTGTCGGTTCTCGTGGGGTAGTAGTTGGGTCCATGATTCTAAAAATCTGTTTTGCCCTGACATGTACCTTCTCTGCTCTGTTAGTTCAAAGCGTCGGAGTACCCACACGGCCACGGCCAGGGTCGTGTGTAAGGCCGTGTGGCCTGGAATTCTGCACTTGGTTAGTTGGTTGTTAGTTGCTAAAAACGAAGATAAAAAGGAAAATTAAGATAAACTAAATATAGAAAAAAAAACTAGTATTAGTGCTCGGGTTGCCTCCCGATAAGCGCTCGTTTATAGTTTTAAGCTAGACTCTCTTCTCATTTGCATCTTTAGGGTGGTTTGAGGAGTTGGAAGTCCTTCCTCATGTTATTATCTGTATCCTCGTGAAAAAATTTAAGTCGAGATGTGTTTATAGTAAAAGTACCAAAAGTAGGATTACTTACCTCGACTGTTCCATGTGGGAAAACACTGGTTACCTTAAAAGATATTTCTTTGTTTGTGCCAGGGTCCGGATGAGATATTCTAGGATTTACCTGATCTAACAGTACTTGGTCCCCTATTTTGAAGTGATTTGTTGTTCCTATTAGCTCTTTTAGGGGCTCCTTTGGTTTTATCTCGTGTGGTTCTTCATCGTGTATCCCTAATTTCTCCTTGAAGTGTGTCTTCCACTCGTCTAGATCATCGAACTGAATCCCTCGATCTTTATGAGTTATTTATTTGTTGGCATGGGATTTAGGATCGGGTTCAGTTGTATTCTTTGGTGGTGCTTCCTGAAAATAAGGGTTAATCAAATGGTTATTAGTAGAATTTACGTTCTCACCTTGATTACTCGATGTTCTAGCCAAGTCGAGAGCCTTGATGGTGACTGTCTCATTACCTACACAAAGTATGAGTTCTCCTGCATCAACATCAATTTTAGTCTGGCGCAACGCTAAAAGGGTCTTCCTAAGATTAGGGGGATCGAATTATCCTCATCCATGTCTAAGACAACAAAGTCTACTGGGAAAACGAATCTATCGATTTTCACAAGAACATCTTCGATAATACCCCAAGGAATTCTAACAGTTTTATCAGCTAATTGAATGCTCATCCTAGTTTGTTTAGGTTTCCTAGACCTAATTGTTTAAACAATTTATAAGGCATGACATTTATGCTTGCCCCTAAATCGCCTAACGCATTATCAACAGTTAGTCTACCAATTAAACATGGAATTGTAAAACTCCCCGGATCTTTTAGCTTTTGTGGTAGCCTATTTTGGAGAATTCTTGAGCACTTTGCATTAAGTTCCACATGTGACGACTCATCTAACTTCCGCTTGTTTTTCGTAAGCTCTTTTAAAAATTTCCTAGAACCTCGCATCCGCGATGAGCTTCAAGTAATGGTAAGTTAATATGTAATTTCTTTAAGAGTTTAAGAAACTTACCGAATTGTTCTTCCGTGGTCGCGTCTCTTCTTAATGCCTCGTGGTAAGGTACACGAGGTTGGTACTCCTTGATTACCGGGTTTTGGCTTGTCTTGTGTTACATCAACTTTACCTTTTCTACCTCGCTTCCTTGTGTTGACCTGGTTCGTCTACTTCTTCGCTTTCTTAAGTCGTTATGGCTTGGATTTGCTCATTTGGATTAATTTCAAGATTACTCGGTAGATGCCCTTGCCGTCGCTCGGATAATAGCTTTGCAATTTCTCCGACCGATTGGGTAATTTCCCCGATTGCCTTTGTAAGTCCTCCAACTTGGTTCTCGATCTTTTGATCGATGTTTGTTGGGTGTCGAGTGTTACCTCATTTTTTTGGAGACGGGCTTCTGTGGATGCTATGAATTTGTTCAACATCTCTTCAAGACTCGGCTTCTTTTCTTGTGGATAGGGCTGATTTTGGAAATTTTGAGGAGGTTGTAGTCTTTGATTTCCTTGTCCTCCCCAGAAAAATTTGGGTGGTTCCTCCAACTCGGATTATAGTTATTACTATATGGGTTATTATTAGATCTCAAATTGTTACCTATATAGTTCATATGTTCGCTCTCTATGCCCGGTTGGTAGGGGGTACTGTAATTTGCCACAGCTTCCACTTGCGCCGCAGACCGCATGACTAGATGTACCGCAAAGAACACAAACTATCAATCTTCTTATTCATCAATTCTACCTGATTTGATAGCATGGTTATCTGCGTTGAGGTTGTAAACTCCACTGCTTTTGTTGGCCTTGTTCTTGTAACTTGCCATCGATAGTTATTCAAATGACATCTCTTCAATATACTTGTAGGTCGCCTGTGGAGTTCTATTATTCGTGGTTCCACCTGGCCATCGAATCAATTAATTGCCTCGTTGAAGGATTCACACCGTTATAAAAAGTTTGGACTTGGAGCCACAAAGGTAAACCATGGTGCGGACACCTTCTCAAGAGATCATTATATCTCTCCTATGCATCGTATAATGTCTCTAAATCCATCTGCACAAAAGAAGAGATATCATTACGTAATTTGGCCATTTTGGCCGGTGGGAAATATTTTAATAAAAAAATTCGGTCAATTGTTCCCATGTAGTGATTGACCCTCGTGGTAACGAGTTTAACCACTGTTTAGCTTTATTCTTTAATGAAAAGGGAAATAACCAAAGACGTATGGCATCATCAGAAACGCCATTTATTTTGAAGGTATCACAGAACTCTAAAAAATTAGCTATATGAGTGTTTGGATCTTCGTCCTGTAAACCATCAAATTGAACAAACTGTTGAATCATTTGTATAGTGTTAGGCTTTAATTCAAAATTATTAGCGATTATAGCAGCCTAACAATACTAGATTCGCTCTCGTTAAATGAGGTTTAGCATAATCAAACATAGTACGAGGAGCATTATTTTCTCCCACATCTTATGGTGGAAGATTATTTTCGTCCATCCCTTCAGTAGGATTGGATATGTCTTCTCGCTCTCCTTGGTAATTTAGGGCTCGCCTAATTTCTCTGCGATTTCTTTGAGCGGTAGCTTCAATATCACTGTTGTATTCTAAAGGTCTTCTCGGGTTCCTTCTAGTCATAAACTAGAGGTACCTGCTAGGAAAAGAAAGAAAGAAAGTTTAGCAAATTTAAAAATAAAAATAAATTGCGAAAAATAAAAATAATGGCTAAAGTAATAAAAATAGAGTTTTCTTAATATTTTAGTTCCCCGGCAACGGCGCTAAAAACTTGATCACTGTAAATCAGAGTTTTAAAATTTATAAAAGAATGATTGAACCTGGAAACCAACTCTGACAATGATTAAAGGCAAGTGCACCTATCGAACAATAGTATAGTTTAGGCAAGACCGGATTGTCGAACCCAAAGGAACTAAAAGTACTAATACTCACCGTCTTTTTATTATTTAGCCTTAATATAAAGTGATGATTGTTTAAACTAAAACTAATCTACTTACTAAGCGAAGACGCAAAGACAAAAAGAATGAATTCGGGAAATAACTATTGGGAAAACTCAGTTGACTCAAACAATACCCTTAGGAAAAATCCACCTAGACTTCGCTTGTTATCTAACCTTGAACCATATGATTTATTTACTTAGTTTGATCTGTGAGACTCCCTAACGTATATTAAACCCTCTCTCGAGGCGAATAACGTCTAACCCTAGGTTAAATAGTGGAACTCTCATTCGCTTATAATAACCCCCTAGAATAGCAGTAAATCGATCTATGGACTCCCATATTAGGTTTCACCCTAATCCGATAAAATCTCGTCACCCTATCTCTAGGCGTGCGATCAACTCCGCTTAATTATGTTGGATCTACTCTAGGCGGTGGTCTATTCCTCCTCCACCTAAGCACATTAGATTTGGATTAAGTTCACACAATTAAGAACAAACTAAGTTATTATCATATAATTCAAAAATCAAATAAAAAGATTCCTCATAGGTTTCATCTCTTCTGTATCTCAAGGTTTAGTTCATAACAATAAAAGACAACATCTCAATAGAAAAGATAAAACAAAACATAAGAAATCCCTAAAACCCCTGAAGGAATTGAAGAGGAGATCCTCCGTCTTGAGTAGAATTCGCTTCTTGAGATGGATAAACCGGCTATCTTCGAGTGATTCCCACAAATCGACTTTTTTCATTTTGGCTTTGGCCTAGCTTTCCGCCCCTTTCATTTGGTACCTAGGGTGTATTTATAGGCTTTTGAAACACGTTTCTTTCTCCTTAAGTATCCTTTCTCGAATGAAATTGCTCTTCTCCACAGGCAGGCACGCGCCATGGCACACGCCTGTAAATCGTGGGATGTGCCGTGTTCGATAATGTTGAATGAGGCACGCCATGTAAGTCATGGTAAGGCCGTGTTCTAGTAGGAATGGTGAGACCGCGCAGTGTGGCTTGAAGTCCGTGCCGCGGCCGATTTTTCGTGGCTTGGCCCAATTTGGTCCGTTTTAAGCCTGTTTCTCGTTCTTTTCGTCATCAGGTGCTTTCCTGAGTATAAGACATGAAAAGAAAGGATTAAGAGCACCTTTTTACATAAATTGGGGCTTAAATCATCCAAAAGCATACTAAATGTGGGCTTAGAATATGTTACTTTTACGGTTTATCAGGGACCAGCTGAGGTATGGGAGGGGGTGGAGGAGGTTGAGCATTAGGATTTGCTCGAACAAATTTAGTATACCAATTACTCATCATATGGAGAAAGGCTTCCCGAGCCTCCTCTCCCTGACCCAAGGTCTCAGGTCTACTTTCTACTGGCGAGGTCCCTTGCACAGAGGCGCGATTACTTGCAAAGATCATCGCAGTGTGACTCGGTCGGGATCATTTACTATATGAAAACACGATTTGAAATTGTCAGAATCACCACACCATCATAATATATTTATGGCATGTATAGCTAGACTCTCACACACGCTACGGTAGTCTGAGAACCGACTAAACCATAGCTCTGATACCACTAAAATGTAACACCCCTTACCCGTATTCGATGCCGAAATCGGGTATGAGGCATTACCAGACTTAACATACTTAATCATACAAAATCGGATCATAAATTTCCATTCCAACTTAAATCTTTTCATTCGTTTTCATAATGTCCCTATTATGGGCCTACGAGACACAAAAGATACATATCGGATGGCTCAGGACTAAATCAAAAACTTACGAACATTTAGAAAATTTTTGCTCAAAACAGGGCCACACGCCCGTGTGAAAAGGAACACGCCCGTGTGGGCAGGCCGTGTGGTCACACACGTCCATGTCCCTAGTCCGTGCGGATTTTATTTTTCATTTCAAACCTACAAGGGTTTTTACACGGCCTGGCAGACGCCCGTGTCTATGGCCCATGTCCTTCACACGGCCATGACACGCTTGTGTCTTTTCCCGTGTGTGAAAACCTTGACATTCTGTTTATGACATCATCAAACATTTAGGGTCACACGGCTGAGTTACACGCCCGTGTGCTAGCCCGTGTGACGAACTAAATTTTTCGCCAATTAAGTACAGGGACACACGTCCAGGCTACACGCCCATGAGACAGATCGTGTGTCACACACGGTCTAGACACACGCCCTGTGTGTCTACCCGTGTGGACAATTAAAAGGCTATTTACCAAGCCTTTTGCCACCCTGAAAAGAATCCACACTTATGCCATTTCCAATCAAACTTAACATACTATTATTAGATATTTATTTGTCCACATTAAGAGCATTCATGCATCATTAATGACCATACTCGTCATGTATACCCACAATTATACTTAGCCATCACACATACACCTACACAACTATTCACATGTCACACTTCCCACACTTCAATTTCATATTATCATTCATTCCCTCTTAGATAAGCAAACTCATTCATGAGAGGCCTTATCATAAACTTATAACACATCCAATATTAGCCACATCACATGGCCTTATACAAAATGATGTATCAAATGGCATAGACCACCTTCTTGGCCAAACAATTATGACACTTACAAAATAACCAAATTCCTATACATGCCATAATTCAATGTAAATCTCAATATACCAAAATGTGTAGATAGTGTGGATGGTCCTCCGGCGATCTCCGTATCCCGAGCTAGCTTGGCAACACTATAAAATAGGGGAAAGGAGAAGGGAGTAAGCTTTATGCTTAGTAAGTCTATATGTAGACAATGAGCATCATACCACATACTTATCAATCGAAAACATTACATACTAATTAAGAACAATTCAGATCCTAGTAGTTGTACTTACTCATTTCAAACCTTACCACATTCCAAATACATATCATAGACATTGCTTATAATTACATGCACTTATAACCCTACACTTGTCACTACATTGTCACACAAAATTTCACTTGATTAAATTTTCCCGATGAACATTTCGAAATAATACCGGATACATATATACACGGTGGTATCGCACACAGCCCACCAATAATAGTAAATACGGTGGTATCGCACACAGCCCACCAATAATAGTAAAAACGGTGGTATCGCACACAGCCCGCCAATAATAGTAAATACGGTGGTATCGCACACAGCTCACCAATAATAGTAAATACGGTGTTCATCCGTACCCTTTTTCCTATTCCAAAGGTTCATCCGAGAATTTCGCCACTTCTCAACGTTTCAATAGGTATCAATAATATGCACTCACAATTCACATAAGACATTAATATGTAAAAACATAAATAAAAAGGATGTATCATTTACATATAAACTTACCTTGATAACAAATGTGTTAATTTGCAATTTAGTCTGAAACCTTACCTTTTCCTCGGTCAAGGTCGATTCCACGTTCTTCTTGATCTATAATGACACACTTAGCTTATTTAATAGACACATTATTCAAATCAGTCCAAAATCTTCCTATGGCTAAAATTTACAATTTAGCCCCTAACTTTCTCAATTTTTACACTTTAGTCCCTAGGCTCGTAAAATGAAATGTGTTCATTTTTCACACACCCAATCCTATCCGATTCATATTCTCTCTTATAGCAGCCCAAAATTTTAACTATTTTACATTTTATACACTTGTTATTTCATCTTTTGGAAATAAGTCCTTTTTATCAATTTCACCAAAAATCATCTAGCAAAAGTTGTTTATCACACTTCAAACTTACATATTCTACCACTAGGCATCAAAATACATGTATGTCATCCATGGGTAAAATTTTAAACACAAGCTCTAGCTCAAAATAGTGGTAGAAATAGCTCGATCGAGCTACGAGGATTTCAAAAATACGAAGAACATCAAACACGAGGCTAGGAGGTACTTACAATCAAGCTTGAAAGTGAAACAAAACCCTAGCTATGTATCCTTGCAAATTTTGGCACTTAGGGAAGAAGATGGACACCAATTTTGACTTCTTTTTCCTTTTTTATTAGTTTATTTACTAAATGACCAAATTGCCCTTCTTTAATCCTTTAGATATTTTATCCCTCTATGGCCATTTTATGTCCAAGCTATGATATAATGGTCTAATTACCAACTAAGGACTCTCAATTTAAAAACCTATCTCAATCAAGTACCTCTATGGATTTTAATACACACCTTTCACCTATTGCAATTTAGTCCAACTTATCAAATTGAACATCGAACCAATAAAATTTCTCAACCAAAATTTCACACAAACATTCAATCACTCAATAAATACTAAAACTCAATCAGAATAAATATTTTGACCTCGAATTCATGGTTTCGAAACCACTGTTTCGTTTATGCCCTAATTCGGCTGCTACAGTTGGTTATGAGTATATTCATATGTTGATACCATTCATGATTATGGAATCTTGCATGATCTATGTTGATAAATTATGATGTTAAAGCATCTTAACTGTTAGCATGTGGATGTGATGTTAATACCTTGGTTGTGGACGTTTTGGTTGCCAAAGTATGCTATGAATTGTGTCATTGAATTGGTGTAAGTGTAGGTGTAAATGAGGGTGGAAAATGGCTTGGTAAATAGCCTTATTTTTATCCACACAGGTAGACATACGGGCGTGTGTGAGACACGGTATGCCCCACGGGCATGTGTTTCAGCCGTGTGTACCCTGCACCTTAATTGTTGAAAAATAGAATGTCTATAATTGAGCACACGGACAGAGACACGGGCGTGTGTCTCAACTGTGTGTGCTACACGGCCTAGAACACGGGCGTGTATCTTGGCAGTGTGAAACTTGCACTTAATTCAAATTAAATTAATTTACCACATGGCCTAGCACATGGGCGTGTGGCACGGTCGTGTGGCACAAGTCAGACAGAACTCTATTTTGAACACGAACTGAAGCACGGGCGTGTCCTTTGGTCCACACGAGCGTGTGAGCTCTACTTCTAGTAAAAATTTTCTAAGTTTTGTAAAAATTTCCTGAGTTCTTGGTTTAGTCCCAAACCACTTCTAAAGTATGTTTTGGGCCTCGTAGGCTCGAAATAGGGACTTCATGATCGAATATGAATGGTTTTAATTTGGACGCAAATTTATGACTCGAAATTGTGTGAATGCTTGTGTTGTAAGTCCGGTAATGCCTCGTACCCTATTCCAGCTTTGAATACGGGTAAGGGGTGTTACATTTAGTGGTATCACAGCTACGATTTAGTCAGTTCTCAGACTAACGTAGCGTGTGAAAGAGTCTAACTATACATGCCATATATGAATTTTGATAGTGTGACGTCTCTTGACAATTTAAACTATGTTTTCATATAGTAAATGGATCCCGACTGAGAAGTGGCTGATGACGTTGAAAGTAATATGCCAGCTTCCGCCCAAGGGACCGCACCATCCGAAAGTAGACCTGTGACAATTGGTCAAGGAGGAGAGGCTAGGGAAGCCTTCTTTCAAAGATTAAATGAGTTGCTTGCTGAGTTTGTTCAGATAAATCCAGCCACCCAACAGCCTCCACCCCCACCTAACCCTCAATCGGTTCCCGTAGCTTCTCAAGGTGTAGAAATGGTAAGACTGAACAAGCCTCTAGTCGATAAGATTTAAAAGTAAAAGGCTGAAGAATTTAGAGCAAATGTCGATGATGATCCCGAGAGGGCTGAATTCTGGCTTGAGAACTCTATCCGGGTATTTAATGAGCTTTCTTGCACACCGGAAGAGTGCTTGAAATGTGCTATATCACTCCTGAGGGATTCGACATATCATTGGTGGAACACTTTAGTATCGGTAGTACCAAGGGAAAGAGTTACTTGGGACTTCTTCCAAGAGGAGTTCAGAAAGAAATATATCATCAAACGGTTTATTGATCAGAAACGCAAAGAGTTCTTGAAGCTGAAACAAGGTCAAATGACTGTGACTGAATACGAGCGAGAGTTTGTTAGACTTAGTAAGTATGCTCAGGAATGCATTTCAACAGAGGCTATCATGTGTAAGAGATTCGAAGATGGTTTGAATGAGGATATCAGACTAATAGTTGGGATTCTAGAACTGAAAGAATTTGTTGTGCTAGTTGAATGAGCTTGCAAAGCCGAAGAGTTGAGCAAAGAAAAGAGAAAAGCTGAGTTTGAGGCTAAAGACTCGAGAAAGAGGCCAATGAATAAGTCATTTCAGTCTTCGTAAAAGAAATTGAGGGATATGCATACTCGTTTGAATGCTTCAGCTGGGTATCCCAATATGGGTGGTGGGAAATAATATTCGAGTTCTAAGGCCCAAACTAAGTCTATAGCGAGTGTTGGTAACGCCAGGTCTAATAAGCCTGAATGCCAACACTATGGTAGGTGACACCCTGGTGAATGTAGGATGAAAAACCGGGCTTGTTTTAAATGTGGCTCCCAAGATCACTTCATTCAGGATTACCCTGAAATACGGGAAATGGGACTAGTAGCAGAGGTGTATCCAAGGATTAAACTATGAGATCAGAAGCTAGAGCACCTGCTAGAGCTTATGCCATTCGTGCTCGCGAGGATGCGTCCTCCCCTGATGTGATCACTGGTACATTTTCTTTTTATGATACTAATGTAGTTGCATTAATTGATCCTGGATCGACTCATTCCTATATTTGCAGGAATTTGGTATCTAGTAAGAATTTACCTGCTGAGTCTACTGAGTTTTTAATTAAGGTGTCGAACTCTTTAGGCAAATATGTATTAGTCGATAAAGTTTGCAAGGGTTGTCTTTTGATGATTCAGGGTCACTGTTTTCTGGCTGACTTAATGCTTTTGCCATTTGATGAATTTGATGTGATTCTTGGAATGGATTGGTTGACACTACATGATGTAGTAGTGAGTTGTAGATGAAAAGTTACTGATTTGAAATGTCAAAACAATGAAATTCTTCGGGTTAAATCAGATGAGTCGGGTGAATTGCCTGTTGTGATTTCATCTATGTTGGCTTAGAGGTATGTAAGAAAGGGTTGTGAAGCATTTCTTGCGTATGTATTGAATACGAAAGTGTTTGAATTGAAGATTGAATCGGTACCGGTAGTTTGTGAATATTTGAATGTGTTCCCAGAAGAGTTGCTAGGGTTACCACCGGTCAGAGAGGTGGAGTTTGCTATTGACTTGGTACTGGGGACTGCACCGATATCGATTGCTCCGTATAGAATGGCTCCGATCGAATTGAAAGAATTGAAGTCTCAGTTACAAGAGTTGACAGATAAGGGTTTTGCAAGACTGAGTTTTTCCCCTGGGGTGCACCAAAATTATTCGTCAAGAAGAAAGACGTATCCATGAGACTTTGTATCGATTATCGTCAGCTCAACAAGGTTATGATAAAGAACAAGTGTCCCTTACCGAAGATTGATGATTTGTTCGATCAGTTGAAAGGGGCAACAGTATTTTTGAAGATAGATTTGAGATCCGGCTATTATCAGCTGAGAATTAAAGACTCGGATGTGCCAAAAATCGCGTTCAGAACGAGGTATAGGCATTATAAATTTCTTGTTATGCCTTTTGGATTAACTAATGCTCCTGTTGTTTTTATGGATTTGATGAACTGGATCTTCCGATCGTATGTGGATAAGTTCATGTTTGTATTTATTGATGACATTTTGATTTATTCTCGGGATGAGTCTGAGCATGCCGAACATTTAAGAATTGTGTTGCAGACTTTGAGAGATAAGAAATTGTTTGCTAAGTTTAGCAAAAGTGAGTTTTGGCTTCGAAAAGTCAGATTTTTGGGACATATTGTTTCAGGAGATGGTATTCGAGTTGATCAGAGTAAGATTTCAGCAATTATTGATTGGAAGCCGCCGAGAAATGTATCAGAGGTTAGAAGCTTTTTGGGCTTAGCAGGCTACTATCAGCGATTTGTTAAGGGTTTTTCGATAATCGCTACTCCTATGACTAAGCTGTTGCAAAAAGATATTAAGTTTGAATGGTCCGAAAAATGTCAGCAAAGCTTTGAGAAGTTGAAAGCATTATTGACTGAGGCGTCGGTTTTAGTGCAACCTGAACCGGGAAAAGAATTTGTGATTTATAGTGATGCATCACTGAATGGATTAGGATATGTGTTGATGCAAGAGGGCAAGGTGATAGGCTATGCCTCGAGACAGTTGAAACCGCATGAGAATAATTATCCGATGCACGATCTAGAATTGGCTGCCATAGTGTTTGCTTTGAAGATTTGGAGACATCATTTGTATGGTGAGAAATGTCATGTCTTTTTGGATCATAAAAGTTTAAAGTACTTGATAACTCAGAAGGATTTGAATTTGTGATAGCAGAGATGGCTTGAGCTACTAAAAGATTATGAGTTGGTAATTGACTACCATCCCGGAAAGGCGAATGTAGTTGCAGACGCTTTGAGCAGAAAGTCCTTGTTTACCTTGAGAGCTATGAATACGAGGTTGACTTTATCTAAGGATTGTTCGATTCTAGCTGAGTTGAGAGCTAGACCAGTATTCCTTCAGCAAATTTGTAAAGCTCAGAAAAGTGATAGTGAATTGCAACCCAAAAGAGCTCTGTGTGAATCGAGTAGTGATTCAGACTTTCGGATCAGTTCTGATGATTGCTTAATGTTCCGAGATAGAGTATGTGTATCGAAAAATGATGAAATTATTCAGAAAATTATTCATGAGGCGCATAATGGTTGTCTGCCTGTTCATCCGAGAAGTACGAATATGAATAATAATTTGAAGAAACTGTATTGGTGGTCAGGTATGAAATGAGATATCTCTGAATTTGTACCAAAATGTTTGATTTGTCAACAAGTAAAACCCGAACACCAAGTACCTTTGGGTTTACTTCAGCCAGTAATGGTACCCGAGTGGAAATGGGACAGAATACGATGGATTTCGTAGAAATCGGTTTGCCTCGACTAAAAAGAAAGATGCCGTTTGGCTCGTTGTTAATAGATTGACGAAATTAGCTCATTTTATTCCGGTACGTACTGACTATTCACTTGATAAGCTAGCTGAATTGTATGATGCTGAAATTGTTAGATTGCACGGAGTGCCTAATTCTATTATTTCAGATAGAGATCCGAGATTTACGTCTCGATTTTGGAAAAATTTGCAAGAAGCTTTGGGTACAAAGTTAAATTTTAGCACCGCATTTCATCCGCAAATCGATGTTCAATCTGAGAGAAAGATTCAGGTACTCGAAGATATGCTTCGCTATTGTGTATTAGAGTTCAAAGGTAGTTGGGAAAAATATCTACTTTTAGTCGAATTTGCTTATAACAATAGTTTTCAGTTGAGTATGAAGATGGCACCATATGAGGCATTGTATGGCCGCAAGTGTCGAACTCCGTTGTACTGGATCGAGCTCAGTGAGAGACAGATCCACGGGGTTGATTTGGTTAGAGAAACCAAAGAAAAAGTGAAAGTAATTCGTGATTGTTTGAAAGCAGCTTCGGATAGACAGAAATCGTACGCGGATTTGAAAAGAAAAGAAATTGAGTTTCAAGTTGGTGATAAAGTATTTCTGAAAGTATCTTTGTGGAAGAAAATTCTGAGGTTTGGTCGCAAAGGAAAATTGAGTCCGCGTTTCATTGGGCCGTATGAGGTTATTGAAAGAATAGGGCCAGTGGCATATCGGTTAGCTTTACCGACAGAGTTGGAAAGGATTCACAATGTATTCCATGTGTCGATGTTGTGACGTTATCGATCAGACCCTTCGCATGTGATTTCTCCGGCAGAGGTTGAGATTCAACCTGATATATCTTATGGTGAAGAACCGATCATGATTTTAGCTCGGGAAGTTAAACAGTTGAGAAATAAAAGTGTAGTCCTAGTTAAAGTTTTGTGGCAACGACACGAGGTCGAAGAGGCTACGTGGGAACCTGAGGAAGCTATTAGAAAATAGTACCCAAACCTCTTTTCTGGTAAGATTTTCGGGGACGAAAATCCCTAAAGGGGGGAGAGTTGTAACAGCCCGATTTTGAGTCTAGTCGGAACAATGGTTTCAGGACCATAAATCCGACGCACTAAAATTTATTTTTATCATATTTTTATGGTCTACATTTTTATGGAATGATTTCGTGAAAATTTCGTTCGAAAATTTTGATGTTTGGGCACTCAATTTAGTTAAAAGGACTAAATTGCAAAAGGTGCAAAATGTATGTTCTAGAAGCTAGAGGTGTCTAATTGCTATGAAATTTTAAATCGAAGGTCCTTAAATGGTAATTAGACCATTATACTTTAAGATAGACAAAAATGGACATGGTTAGGTGAAATTTCAAAGTTATGCATTAAGGGCATTTTGGTCTTTTGGTAAGTAAAGACTAAATTAACTAAATAAAAGATGTTTGTAACAGCCCGATTTAGGGCCTAGTCAGAATAGTGGTGCGAGGCCACGAGTCTGAGGTGAACTCATGAGTTTTAAGGTTTATGCCATGTTTGCATGCTAGTGTGAAAGTTTCATGAAGCTATTTCGTTAAATTGAAGTTGTTTGGTCCAAAAAGGACTAAATTGCAAGAGTTGCAAAATATGAGTTTCTAGAAGCTTTTTGTATGAAATAGCTTTAGAATATCAATTATAAGTCCTTAATTAGAAATTTGCCCAAAATATAATTTTTGGACAAAATTGGACATGAGTTAGTAATTATGAAAATTTTAAAGAGAAGGGCATTTTGGTCATTTGGTTAATAAATGATTAAAATAGGAAAAAGATGATAAAAATCTATTCATCTTCTTCCTCTCATTGCCGAAAATTTGGAGACTCCATAGCTAGGGTTCTTCATTTTTTTTCAAGCTTGCTAGTAAGTTCATCTTAGCCCCGTTTTTAACATTCTTCGTATTTTTGAAGTTCTCGTATTATGAATTAGCTATTTTTAGCTATATAATGAGCTAAGATGCATGTTCAAAAATTCACCTATGAATGACATGGTTGTTAAATGATGTTTTATGGAAGATTATGAGAGTTTGATGTTAGATAAACATCTTTTCCTTAATGAATTTCATGAAAAATGATAGTATGGACTAATTTGTAATAGTTATAAAAATTGGTCATACATACTAGAAATAATGAGAATTGATGATTTTTATAGTAGAGAAAATGAATTAGCTAAGCATGAAGTTTAAGAAAGTTGAATGAAAATCATTTTTACGAGCCTAGGGGAAAAAGTGCAAATATGAGAAAGTTTAGGGACAAAATAGTAATTTTGCCAAAATATGATTAAAGAGTCAATTTAGTCGATGTGAGTATTAAATGGTCTATTTATGATTATAGATCAAGAAAAATGAAGCCCGGATCAAAACCGAGGTAAGAACAAAGTCGAGGACTAAATTGCATAACTACATACATTTTGTATATTGAGGTAAGTTTGTGTGATTTCTAAGCTTTATGATTTCTATCATTGAATTGCTTAGTATAATGTACATTATTATCATGGAATGCTTAATGTTCTGCTAGACAAAGAAATCAATGAGATTAAATATGAGCATGTCCCGATTGAAGATGGAATTTCCCAGGATACTCGATCTACCACATGAGATTAGAAAGTCCGTATAAGACCAAGCCAAGGCATGGCATCGGCAATCAAGCAAGTTATCATGTAAGTCCAAGGCAAGCTTGGCATTAAACAAGTTGTCATGTAAGTCCAAGGCAAGCTTGGCATTGAACAAGTTATCATGTAAGTTCAAGGCAAGCTTGGCATTGAACAAGTTATCATGTAAGTCCAAGGCAAGCTTGGCATTGAACAAGTTATCATGGAAGTCCAAGGCAAGCTTGGCATTGAACAAGTTATCATGTAAGTCCAAGGCAAGCTTGGCATTGAAAAGCTATCAAGAGAAAGAGATCCCATGTAAGTCCAAGCCAAGGCATGGCATTAGTGAGAACAAGAAAGACTTTGTATAAGTCCACGTCAAGACATGGCCTCGAAACCAAGATGAGATATTCCATGTAAGACCGTATCTAGGATATGGCTTTGGCTTCAAGTTCATGTGAAGAGATTTAGTATCCTCGGTTATTCACAGAAATTCATCGGGCAAATGAGTAAAGTTAAAGTGAGATAGCAAGCAAGTTGAGTAAGCAAAGTTATTATCAAGTTGAAAATGAGTATTATTCATGTTATGAATGATGAATCAGAGATTATGATTATTATGTTAAAGTATGCTGATCAATGTGATCAAGTGATACAGGTACCTTGTTTACCTCCCAAGTATGAGACTAGTAAGTTTCATGAGATATGAAAGAATCAAGCATGAGTAAGTAAGCTTTATAGCTGAAATTTATGATACCATTGTTGATGTCAAATGGTTTATATTAAGCAAGTATGTTGCTATGAATATTATGCAAACTTACTAAGCTAAATGCTTACGTCTTTTATCCTTTCTTTCTATGTGCCAAATTAACTTGTGGATCGTTGAAGTCAGAGCTCGAAGCACACTATCAATCCTTATTTTGGTATAGCTAAGTTGAAATTATATTAAGTATGGCATGTATAGGAAACGTTTCATTTTGAGTATATGTCGTGGAAAGGGCAAAAGTATGGGCTATCAAGTTTATTATTCTTTTGTAAATGGCTAAGTGATTGGCCAAGATTGACTAAGTATGTATGTTATTGATATCAATGAAGCATGTTGTATTGTTCATAAATGATGTAATACTTGAGTTACTGAATTGAGCTTGAGTTTGGTCTTGATTTCGTGGTGGCAATTGGCTTGGTAAATAGCCTCTAAGTGCCTCTCACGGATGGACACACGGGCGTGTGTCAGGCCGTGTGCACCCCGCACCATTGTATCTTAAGTCGAATAGACCACGGACCAGTCACACGGGCATGTGTTTAGACTCTAGACCGTGTTAAGGTAGTCAGTGTGCACCACGGGTGGTAAGCACGGGCGTGTGCCTTGGCCGTGGGGCATTTGCAGAATGCTGGGGTTTTAGGCACGGTTTGGGGCCACGGGCGTGTCCAGCCGTGTGTATTTTTCAAAGATTCACCACGGGTGAAAGACACGGGCATGTTTTAGGGGTGCACGGCCGTGTCCCATACAACATGGGCATGTGACCCTGCTCTAAAGAAAAGTTTCTGAATATGTTTCGAAAGTTTTTAGACAAGTATTTAAGGCCTCGTAGGCTCATGAAAGGTATGAATAGACTGAGAAAGAGAAGTTTTTAATTCGGAACAAAATTTTATAGCCCGTAAGTACATGTTTAAGTGAGTTCAAGATGGTAATGTCTCGTATCCAGTCTTGGTCTCGGATTCGTGTATGGAGTGTTACAATGTTCATCTTCATCAAATTAGTCCCTTAGCTGAATTTCAAGGGGTCTCCATAGCTAGGGTTTTGGCCAAGCTTCCAAGCTCGATTGTAAGTCCGTCTTTGTCCCGTTTTTAATGATTTTTACGTTTTTGTGAATGTTGTAACTTGATTTAGCTATTTCAATGACTAATTTGAAAGAAAATCAAGGTCTAAAATTTTACCCATGTTGAATATTTGTGTATTTTGATGTTTAATGGTAGAAAATGAATGTTTGGTGTTAGATAAACAACATTTACCAAGTGATTTTTGATGAAAATGTCAAATAGGGACCTATTTGTAAAAGTTGTAAAATGTAACACCCCTTAACCCGTATCCATTGCTGAACTACGGTTATGAGGCGTTATCGAACTAGACACGCTTTAGTTACAGTCATTTATGGAATAAACCCAATACGCATATTTAAATTTTTCCATATCAACAAATAATGTTCAAGACTTACGTTACAAACCAGGTTTCATAATGCAACACATCATTATTCATAATCCATACAAGTTTCGAATCAAGCTTCCACATAACAACACCAAATTTCGTATGTCCAACATATATATAATTACGTCTATTTCATTAGCCGAATATCAACATATCATTTTATACATTCTACAATTATGCATATTAAAACGGATAGGTCCATGATACTCTATTAACCTTTCATTCACACATGTGACTCTCGAATATTATAGCATTACTAAATATACACATCATGCTATCATGATATGCGCAATGTCCCTAAAACAAAAGCCATGTCCAACCATAATCATCAATTCATCCTACCTTATTAATTAATGGACACAGAGATCATTGAATAACCTACCAAACACACATGATATGTGACTAATCCAAAATATATATATATTCAACCAATCCATTGACCATATATTCGGTCTTCAATTTAAAACTTCAATGATCAACACAAAGCATTAGTATATACAATTTCATAATCATCTCTGAATTATAACCAAACACATAATAATTTAAGAAGAGATATTCGCACGACATAATATGCATACTTATACATATATATGATCATTTCTATATAACTACATTTAACTTTCAAGCCTAATATGCGTATGTCTTATACCAAAGATTAAAACAGACCATTATATCAAACATTCAAACGATGCTTAACACAAAAATAACAACCTTATTCGCAAGGCCATATATATACATTTACAAAACCGAACATCATTCATTACTTATCAAAATTCAGCCTATACATGCCTTTGATTCGAAAAGTAAACATATATACCAAAGAGAGTGATAGTGTGGTCGACTTTCTTGATGATCCCCTGAGCCCGTAGTTGAATCAACGATCTATAAAACAGAAATACAAACACATACAGAGTAAGCTCACTAGCTTAGTAAGTTTTAAGCAAAAGATAATTCACTAATCAAGCACTTAAACACTTTTAATCAATAATTATAGGACATTTTATATGTACATTTCGATATGAAATTGATACAAAGCCGAATACTAGTAATATATTAACTCAATTACTTATGCTTCACTACCATCAACCTGCAACTCATTAAAGCACAAAGTACATATATTACATGAATCGCATGTTTATAATCATATAAATTCAACATTCATATCAACTACATTATCACACTAAAAATTCTGTTATATATATTCATACACGTCGATTATAAGCTCAAAATCACATAACACCGTTCTTAACATAATATTTCAACTCGAGTAACATTAATCACAACTTACCTTACTTCTAATGAATTCAGATGGGACTTATGCTTACCTGAGTTTTTAACTCAATAGATTAACTATGTTACACCTCGAGCAATTTATAGTTCCTTCGTTTTAACGTATCACCGGCATTAAGCCTGCTAGGCACGAAGCCCGAATATATCACCGGCACTAAGCCTACTAAGCTGCTAGGCACGAAGCCCGAATATATCACCGGCACTAAGCCTGCTAGGCAAGAAGCCCGAATATGTCACCGGCACTAAGCCTGCTAGGCACGAAGCCCGAATATGTCACCGGCACTAAGCCTGCTAGGCACGAAGCCCGAATATATCACCGGCACTAAGCCTGCTAGGCAAGAAGCCCGAATATATCACCAGCACTAAGCCTGCTAGGCACGAAGCCTGAATATCAACACATTCAACCATGCGATACACATTACTTAGTACTAAACTATCAACCATCTCATATTCTTCATTTTACTTTCACCTATTAATCCAAACATACATATTCACATTGCACTAACCAAATTAATTTCACTACAAACTCATACTCCATATTCGGCCAACATGTATATTTATGCTTTAAATTTTCAAACATCATCATATACTATGTTCATAAATAATTCTTTGATGTATACTTGCTTAAGGACTTACCTCGATTGTCGACGATTTTGATCGCAGAAACCTGGCTACTCTAGAACCTTTGTTTTCCTCGATCCAAACTGTTTTTCTTTGTTCTTGATCTAAACACATTAAAATTTAGCTCATTCAAGTACATTTCATCTCAATTTAGTCCCTAAGCATATAATTAGGCAATTTACCATTTTACCCCTACTATTTCACATTTTCACAATTTAGTCCTATTTGCATAAAACACAAAATACACAAAATTTCTCAACACTACTTAAGGGCCGAATATGTATAGGGACTATACAAGTCCATTTCTTTCATTTATTTCGCAAATAAGCCCCTCTAAAAATTTATTTTTGCAATTTAGACCAAAATACTCAAATTCACTAAAATTTCCAATACAAAATATACTAATCTTTAACATATCTTTAGAATAAAATTATCAAACATCAAAAACTACATGAACACATTAATGGTCGAATATCAAACATGCTTAGATTCAAAAATTTCAACATGGGTAAGCTACCGTTCGAAGCAACGATCTCAAAAACGTAAAAATTATCAAAAACCGAAAATCACACATACCTTAACCGAGCAATTTGATTGCCGAAATTCAAAGTTCCCCAACCCTTATTCTTTTCTCCATATTCGGCCAAGGAAGAAATGAAAGATAATGGCTTATTTTTTTTATGATATTTTTAACTAATAGTATGTTATTTAACTAATTACTAACCTAACCTTATAATAGAAAATTCCATAATATATAACTTAAGGTTATTCTTGACATAAGCCACCCACTAACTCAAAAATGGGTTATTTACCTTTTTAATACTCCACTTTAAAAAGCCATCATCAAATAGGCACTTTTCACTATAGCTTGAGACTTTTAAAATTTACGCGATTAAATCCTTTTTATCAAATTAAGCACCCAAACGATGAAATTTTTCTACGAAACTTTCACACATATTAATTCACATATAATAAACACAAAATATAATATTAAAATATTTCTCGGACTCAAATTCGTGGTCCCGAAACCACCATTCTGATTAGGGTCAAATTCGGTCTGTTACATAAAATGTGTATAAAAATGTGAATAAATGAAAAATGTGGGCTGTTATGAGTAAGGAATAGGTTCAGTGTAACACCCTGGTTTAGGGGCTATGCATGTTGGGTATAATTCATGTTCTAGTAGGTTTTGGGTATGCTTGGATGTGTTTGAGAGGTGGTAAGAATGTTTGGACTCAAGGGGAAGACTTTAGAAAATTTTGGATTTTTAAGTGCAAAAAGGGGAGCTTGGCGATGGGTGTCTTAAGACAATTATTTGGGAGATTATGACACAAGCTATTGGGCTGGTGGAGTGGCAAGGGAGACGCCACTAAGAGCTTGGGGAGGTGACGTCTCAGGTGCAAGGAAAGGGGCCAGTGTTCGAGCTGCGAAGGCAGCACTTTGGCCTTTATTTTTGGCGTCAGAGAGGTAAGAAGTTGGGTGGCTTTTAGATGCTTAAAAGATGGACAAAGACTTGGTCTTTGTTTTTAAATTCGGCTAGGAAGAGGTTTGACTCATTCAAACCTTTTTGAATGAGTGTTAGGGAGGAAAAAGGGAGGGAAATAAGGGATTTGGTGAGGGTTGAAGCTTTGGCCGAATGTGGGAGTCTTGGGGTGGTTTTTCGGTTTTGTGGGATGTGTGTAGGTGTGTGCAGAACCTTAGTCCTATAATTAGGAGGGGCACCCTTTTGAAAATAGTTTTTCTCCTTTTGTTGTTTTTTAGAAAGTTCATTCTCTCATCTCCTCTTGTGCCGAATTTTATTTGTTCTTCTCTAGTTGTTGTTGCCGAATTTGTAAGCAAGAGAGAACCTCTTCTTTCCCCATTTATTTTGCATAGGCGAAACTTCTTTTGAGCACCATTGCCGAAACCTCTTAACCCCTTTTTCTTTTAGCCTAAGCCGAATATCCTGACCTCTTCTCCTTTTCTCTTCTTTATGTTTTAGCCGAATCTCCTCTCACCCTTGTCGAAATATCCTCTTAGTAGCCTAGTGTGGTTGGGTGAATATCAGCAAGGGCGACCTCTCCTAGTTCTCGCTCCATTCGGTTTAAGGGAAGGTAATGTGTTCGACCTTAGCGGTTGATGTGAGTTCTTTGTTTTAATGGCGAAACCGAAGGATTGGCCTTAGCTTGGTGTGGCCGAATGTTCTCAAGGGCCTCAAGTGTTATGTTTCTAAGTTTTGGGCCAAATCTAATATGGTATTATTATGGGTTGTTTAAGGTGGTGTTTGTGAGAGAGTTAGTCAAGCAAACATTTGGGATTGGATCGTTTTTGCTATTAAGGTGCGTAATCAACGCACTATTTCTACGATTGTTGGTTTGTTAATGTGTTTACATATATGTGATGTGTGGTTGCCGAATGTGATGGCTTGTGTGGTGAATGGTTATTTTGGGTAACCATATGTCAGGTGAGTAAAGTCTTTTGTATGAAATTATTTATGATAAATACATGATTTGGTATTTAACATGAGATGCCTTCTCCTTTGTTATGATCTGACATATTACCTTTTTCATACATATATGGGAGGTGGATTGATTCGGTGGAGGAAGAAGTGTACACACGATATACGTGGTCTAATGTTGGCTCAGGCTACATTAGCGCTTGATGGTTAGCTTTGTGCTACCTCAAGGGAGGTGTTGGCTGGGTGCCCATCTCGGCGGTCGATGGCTATGTGCATCACCGTAGGCAGAGTATGTTGTTGGATCACTTTGGTTGATCGGTGGCTCAGCCACGGCCTTGAGCAGTGAGCTTGCCAAGGTAAGATGTTAGGGATCACGATGTGATCGGTGGGGAGTTTCCCACGGCCTTAGGCAGGGAGTGTGCTAAGGTTGGTGTCACGGTTGGATTTTAAGTGGGGCTGAAGTGCATTCTTGCATGAACTGTTTCGATGGCTGTGTGGGTATGGGCCAAGCCCATACATGTGGAAATCTGTGTTTTGATTATGCACTGAGTCATTATGACTCACCCCATTATTTTTCTAACATTTCAGGTGACGCGTAGTTCGGACCGGGTTGGAGTGGACACAGGGTGGCCCATGCAGAGGACGTTTTAAATATTTCTCTTTATGCATGTTATTATCAAGTACTTGGATTAGTTGTTTTTGTAATAAGGGCCACTTTTGATTAAAGTACTCTATTTATAGTTGATAAAGGTTATATCGTATTTAGTAATATTTTTACAAAGGATTAATATTATAATAAATTATAATAAAGTTTTAATTCAAACCAAGCTTATATTATTTAATAATTTTAATGGACTTACTTCCCGAAAGTTAACAAAATTTTCAAGTTTTACTCTAAAGACAAAGATTTTTAACCGTCATTCCGCAGTTGACATAACCAGATCCCGGACGAGACTTGTGGGCCGGGTTTGGGGTGTTCTGATTTGGTATCGAGCCGGTTCAAAACTCGGCTTTGTGGTTTTGGGCCCAAAAACATTTTTTTAAAATGGGCTTTTCAAAGATATGGGTTTTATAAAAAGGTTTTCAGTATTCGCATGGCACTCAGACTCTCCTACCAAGTCCACTGTAAGTACCGGACTTTCTTGAAGTGATTTGTCTATATGAATTATTATGGGCTTAGTTTGGGCTCGTAGATTAGAATACTAGGATCCGTTGGACCCTAGGAATAGTCTACTCAAACATATGCATAAAACTTAAGGCTACTAAACAAACCCGTGAAGTTAGTCGTCGAGTTAAGGTGTGGCAACCATCATGACGCATGTCTAGGAATGGTATTCAAGAAGAGCTTGGTATTTAAGCGGTCCTAGCGACTCACCTCCTCTTTACTTGAATCCTACAGTGCGTAGCTTTGGTTCTACGACCAAGAGGGCTCGGTCATAGGCTAACCATAATGATTAAAACCCGAAAAGGGAATTAGCCTTATTTTTCGAGAAAGAATGAAACAACAAAAACCCTAATGTTTTTGAAACTTTTTCGATAACTCTTTCAAATCTGAGAACGTCATTTTTACAATGTTTTCCTCGAAAAACTTGATTTGTGAAAATTACCAAAATGCCCCTAGTGGCAAAATTACGAAAATACTTTTGATTTCTAAAATTACCAGACTACCCCGATTTCAATAAATTTTCTCACTTTGCAAAAGTATCCGAAAATCTTGTAATTCAAAATAATACCCTGACTTTGGGAATTTACAAAATTACCCTGATTGACAAAATTACCAAAATACCCCTAGTTTCCAAACTTCTACCGTACTTTCAAATTGAAGAATTTTTGAAAATACCCTTAAAGGTTTGGAATATCCAAATATCCTAATTTATTAAGGCTTTCAAAATTTTTCTGATTATTCACGAAAATACCCGGTAGGAAAATGACGGAAATACCCCTGGGGTAGAAATGGGCAGAAAGGTCCGAATAGTGGATGTGTGTGGTGGATACCACTGAATGTGCCTCTAATAAGGGAGAAATGTGTTCTTGTGGATGAATGAATGTGTGTGTAAATGTGATTCTTTGAATTAGGGTAGCAAACGTGAACTGAGACTTTGTGTGATCGAAAGAACTACTTTAAAATACCCTTCTTTCATAAAGATTTGCTCGCAATTATATAGTGAAACAAGAATTTCTAATGCATAAAACTTTTTAAACAGACTAAATCGAGGCGCTAGATATGAGTTCTAGGGGGCGTGGTCGCAATACTCGTGGACGTGGTAGAGGCAGGATGTCAGTGTCTGAACCGGTTGGGTCTCGCCATGGGTCAGAGAGCGATGTGCCGCCACCAGCTGTTGAGGTGGAACAGCAGGATCAAACTGGAGGAGACGACGCAGTATCGCAGGCTATGCTGCGGGTGCTTGAGCGAGTGGCAGGAGCCAATGGGGGCAGTGGGACTCGGAAGTCAGTACCCGAAAGGCTTAGGGCGAATGGAGCCGAGGTCTTCAGAGGAGTGTCTGGGGTAGCTCCGAACGTGGCGGAGTACTGGCTTGAGGCAGTGGAAAGGATTATGGACGACTTAGACTTAACTGCTGAGGAGAAGCTTAAGGGTGTTGTTTCGTTGCTGCGAGATGAGGCCTACCAGTGGTGGCTCACGGTTAAGGAAAGTACCCCGGCAGATCGAGTGGACTGGGGTTATTTTAAGATCAAGTTCGAGGGGAAGTATGTCGGAGCGAGCTATGTGGATGCTCAGAGGAAGGCGTTCCTCAATCTGGTGCAAGGTAGCAAATCGATAGCGAGTACGGTCGAGTTTCTGCGTTTGAGACGGTATGCTCGGGGAATCGTGGCAACTGATTATGAGAGATGCGTCAGATTTGAAGATGGGCTGCGGGATGAGCTGCGAGTTTTGATTGCTCCGCATCAGGAAAGAGACTTCGCCGTTTTAGTGGAGAAAGCTCGAATAGCTGAGGAGGTCAAGAAGGCTGAGAGGCACAATAGGGAAAGGAGCCGTGATAAGAGAAGTGTTGGATCACCAGAAGTGGTTGAGAGGGTCCAGAAGAGACCGAGGGTTGAGACTCCTGTTCATATTGTTAAGACAACTGAGAGGAATCCAGATCGTCCGTGTGCGCAGTGTGGAAGGTACCATGTTGGCGAATGCTGGAATCGTGTTCGAGAGTGCTTCAGATGCAAGTCCAAGTCTCATCTGATTAAGGATTGTCCCCAGAATCCGAATGGGACTCGAGCAGAAGGCCAAGGTTATGTGCAACCAGGCAGAGGTGGTCGGCAAGCAGCGACAAGGGGTCGCGGTTCGAACCATAGAGGAAATGGTTTCGCCGAGGTCGTGTGGCGATGAACCGCGATAATGGTGGCACCGAGGCAAGGACCAGTCCAGTTTATGCGATTCGTCGGAGAGAGGATAATGATGTGCCCGATGTGTCAACTGGTAAGTTCCTTGTGTTTGGAATATTCTTTGTTGTTTCGTTCGTGTTGATGATCGCTTGATTTGTTGCTCGTAAAGTAGTTGGAACCTTGGGTATGAACTTAGAAACCGTGCGTAGAGGGTATGTTAGCTCTTTAAGATCGAGTCTTGTGACTTTAGCGTAGTGGGAAGAATTGGATCGTTAGTTTAGACAAGTAATTTCGAGGACGAAATTATTTTAAGGAGGGTAGAATTGTAACACCTGGTTTAGGAGCTATGCATGTTGGGTATAATTCATGTTCTAGTAGGTTTTGGGTATGCTTGGATGTGTTTGAGAGGTGGTAAGAATGTTTGGACTCAAGGGGAAGACTTTAGAAAATTTTGGATTTTTAAGTGCAAAAAGGGGAGCTTGGCGATGGGTGTCTTAAGACAATTATTTGGGAGATTATGACACAAGCTATTGGGCTGGTGGAGTGGCAAGGAAGACGCCACTAAGAGCTTGGGGAGGTGACGTCTCAGGTGCAAGGGAAGGGGCCGGTGTTCGAGCTGCGAAGGCAAAGACTTTGGCCTTTATTTTTGGCGTCGAGAGGTAAGAAGTTGGGTGGCTTTTGGATGCTTAAAGATGGACAAAGACTTGGTCTTTGTTTTTAAATTCGGCTAGGAAGAGGTTTGACTCATTCAAACCTTTTTGAATGAGTGTTAGGGAGGAAAAAGGGAGGGAAATAAGGGATTTGGTGAGGGGTTGAAGCTTTGGCGAATGTGGGAGTCTTGGGGGTGGTTTTTGGTTTTGTGGGATGTGTGTAGGTGTGTGCCGAACCTTAGTCCTATAATTAGAGGGGCACCCTTTTGAAAATAGTTTTTCTCCTTTTGTTGTTTTTGCGAAAGTTCATTCTCTCATCTCCCTCTTGTGCCGAATTTTATTTGTTCTTCTCTAGTTGTTGTTGCCGAATTTGTAAGCAAGAGAGAACCTCTTCTTTCCCATTTATTTTGCATAGGCGAAACTTCTTTTGAGCACCATTGCCGAAACCTCTTAACCCTTTTTTTTCTTTTTAGCCTAAGCCGAATATCCACACCTCTTCTCCTTTTCTCTTCTTTATGTTTTAGCCGAATCTCCTCTCACCCTTGTCGAAATATCCTCTTAGTAGCCTAGTGTGGTTGGTCGAATATCGCAAGGGCGACCTCTCCTAGTTCTCGCTCCATTCGGTTTAAGGGAAGGTAATGTGTTCGACCTTAGCAGTTGATGTGAGTTCTTTGTTTTAATGGTCAAACCGAAGGATTGGCCTTAGCTTGGTGTGGCCGAATGTTCTCAAGGGCCTCAAGTGTTATGTTTCTAAGTTTTGGGCCAAATCTAATATGGTATTATTATGGGTTGTTTAAGGTGGTGTTTCTACAGAGAGTTAGTCAAGCAAAGATTTTGGGATTGGATCGTTTTTGCTATTAAGGTGCGTAATCAACGCACTATTTTACGATTGTTGGTTTGTTAATGTGTTTACATATATGTGATGTGTGGTTGCCGAATGTGATGGCTTGTGTGGTGAATGGTTATTTTGGGTAACCATATGTCGTGAGTAAAGTCTTTTGTATGAAATTATTTATGATAAATACATGATTTGGTATTTAACATGAGATGCCTTCTCCTTTGTTATGATCCGACATATTACCTTTTCATACATATATGGGAGGTGGATTGATTCGGTGGAGGAAGAAGTGTACACACGATGTAACGTGGTCTAATGTTGGCTCAGGCTACATTAGCGCTTGATGGTTAGCTTTGTGCTACCTCAAGGAGGTGTTGGTGGGTGCCCATCTCGTGATCGATGGCTATGTGCATCACCGTAGGCGAGTATGTTGTTGGATCACTTTGGTTGATCGGTGGCTCAGCCACGGCCTTGAGCGATGAGCTTGCCAAGGTAAGATGTTAGGGATCACGATGTGATCGGTGGGGAGTTTCCACGGCCTTAGGCGGAGTCCGCTAAGGTTGGTGTCACGGTTGGATTTTAAGTGAAAATGAAGTGCATTCTTGCATGAACTGCTTCGATGGTTGTGTGGGTATGGGCCAAGCCCATACATGTGGAAATCTGTGTTTTGATTATGCCTTCGAGTCATTATGACTCACCCCATTATTTTTCTAACATTTCGGTGACGCGTAGTTCGGACCGGTTGGAGTGGACACAGGTGGCCCATGCAGAGGACGCGTTTTAAATATTTCTCTTTATGCATGTTATTATCAAGTACTTGGATTAGTTGTTTTTGTAATAAGGGCCACTTTTGATTAAAGTACTCTATTTATAGTTGATAAAGGTTATATCGTATTTAGTAATATTTTTACAAAGGATTAATATTATAATAAATTATAATAAAGTTTTAATTCAAACCAAGCTTATATTATTTAATAATTTTAATGGACTTACTTCCCGAAAGTTAACAAAATTTTCAAGTTTTACTCTAAAGACAAAGATTTTTAACCGTCATTCCGCAGTGACATAACCAGATCCGGACGAGACTTGTGGGCCGGGTTTGGGGGTGTTACATTCAGCTAGGCTTGGGTGTGATGAAATTGAATGAAAAACATTTTACGAGCCTAGGGACTAAAATGTAAAAAGTTGAAAAGATAGGGAAAAAATGTAATTTTTCCTTAAGATGTTTTTGGGATTAAATTGAACAATGTGATAATTGAATAAGCTAATTTTGATATTATAGATCAAGAAAGACGAGGTGTAATACCCCCAGACCAGGCCCAGACGTTATGGCCGAATCCGGGAATGTTACATCAAAGGCATAACTCAAAACGATTTTGCTAAGTAAAAATTTAAGACCCAAAAGCCAAAAATCCTTGAGTCTTGTTAAGTAATGATAAAAGCCCATTTAATTATTTTAAGTATCCCGAAAACCATGTTTAAACATAAGAAATAACTCAGGTTTAATAATTAAGTAAACAGTTGAAACAACAAAACTCAAAATCCAAAGTCAAAACGGAGTACAAGGCCTTATTACATCTAATGAAAATAAAGCAATTAAAATCATGTCTTTTGAAACAAATAAATAAAACTTCTAAATGTCTTGTAGTGTGACCATCTCCGAGTCCCTCTTCCACGTCGAGCCGTCTACTGAGCGTCACCTGAAACATTAAATAAAAGGGTGTGAGTTTCGAAACTCAGTGTGTAAGACCCTTGGCAATCAATTTAATATACAATTATCACGTTGGGCCTAAGCCCTATCAAAATCGATGGTCTTGGGCCTTAGCCCACAACGACCTCATATCAGATCATATCATATCATATCACATGCAAAACAAGGTAACGCAAAACCCTCCCCAAAAATCCATCCGCTACACACCATTTCCCTTCCAACCTTATACACCTGTGGGGAATTCTAGCTCGACCCACCCCTCCGCTACACACCAATGGTAGCACTCACAGCGGCACTACTCAACGTTGCAGCAAAGCTGGTAATCATATAATGGGCTTAAAGCCACCGGTGGATCCACGGTCGTCAAGCGACTATGCGATCCTCAAATTCTTCCTCCGTACCATAGTTCCCACCCATATGCATTTTAAACAGAACATCAAATGAATGCATCAAACACACAGGTAACATCCACAAACTCATATTCGTCACATAGGGGTATTTTCGTCATTTCACTACCCAGGGGTATTTTTGTAATTCTACCCTACAGGGGTATTTTGGTAATTTTGCAAAATAAGGGTATCTTGGTAATTTGCAAAACAGGGGTATTTTGGTACTTTTGCAAAATAGGGGTATTTTGGTACTTTTGCAAAACAGGGGTATTTTGGGTAATTTTGCAAAACGTATTTTGGTAATTTACAAATCTAGGGGTATTTAAGTAATTTTTCAAATATAAGGGTATTTTAGTAATTTTAAAAATATAAGGGTATTTGGTCCCTCTCGGGTTTTAGTTATGAACTTTGGCCCATAAACAAGTCATCGCGGCTAAAGTGAACAGACACTACGTACCAGGTAGGATTCCAGAGAAGAGGAGGTGGGCCACTACGACCACTTAAGTACCAAGCTCTCCCTAGATCCAATCATAGACATGTGTATGCCCGTTGCCACACCCTAACCTAGCAACTTGTTCACGGACATGTTTAACTAGATTAAGTCTTATGAAATTTAAGAGTTGTTCAAACTAGGCCTAAAGTCCATTAACCCTAACATACTTGTCTACGTCCTCATAAGCCCATCAACCCCATTTCATGTCATATAGCCCATTGGGCTCAATTACAGTCCAATCATACAAACGTTCATGCCATATCATTATTCATGCTCACATATCAACCATTGCTATTCTGGGCCCACAAGTTCGGCAGGCCCATTTAGCCACTTTCGGCTTTTCAGCTTTTCGGCGTTGCTGATATCGTGTGTGTAGTGTTTGTACACACCTGGTAACCTCACGTGCTGCAAACCCCTTAGTCACGAACCTACAATCGACATTACTAGTGATTAACCAAAGCTTTAACACATACTTATCAAAAACCGAAACCTCACGTACCCTTACCGTGTGCCTCACGTTCTAGTAGCCCTTCTTTTGCTACTATTGGCGATTATCCTCTAGACCTGCACCCAAACACCTATATCGTCAAAACCAAGTGACCCATATTGATCATAAATCACCCCTATAAGCCACATTAGATTCGGCCATTTACTAAACCATGACTGGATCGAGGACACTTACCACCTTGTTAGCAATCCTTACCTACCACGCTTGCGATTGTTGATCTTTTCCCTTGTTAATACAAGGTTAACGATAAGGAGAGGTTAGATAGCCCTTCGGCTTTTAACAAAACACACTAAGAAAGTTGACTGAGTACTTACCGAAACCCTCCATTGATCCTGCGGCCTAGATAGCTACTGAACAAGATCCGGCTTTTAAACTTGACTAAGAGTAGATAACAACCGATTTGTTATGGAGGAAAAATAACTAAGAATCGGCACAAGTAGGGATTTCGGCAAGGAAGGATGATGGTAATTTTGGCAATGAAGAAATATTGTGGGAGGGAAGGAGAATTCGATATAGGCGCTTTTGTTTGGAAAAAGAAAGAAATTGTGATTACTCGGGTATTTGCCAAAGGGAAAAAAACTAAAAAGAATTGGGAGATTAGAAGGAATTTTCCCCTAATTAATCAACCAAAACACACAAAAGCAACAAATGCCCTACTTACCCATACGGCACACATATATATACTTAATAAATAAATAAATAAATAAAATAAACCTACACTCCCCGGTCGACTCAAACTTATCACCAATTAAATTCCTTTATTTTCTCCAAATTTTATCTTCATCCCTATCCAAAAATTCCTTTATTTAGCCAAAAATCCAATTTGAATTACATTCAAATTGCTTTCCCCAAACAGCAGCCATCCTTTGGTGTTTCGGTCCACTTCAAACACCTTCTCCACGCCAGCAGCAAAATAGCAAGATATTGTGCACAAGGCAACTCGGAACCAAGACCTTCAGGCACCACCACACGCTTCTCGCCACTGCACCATAACTCTTATTGTGATATGTTCCATTCTCAACTTCTTTTAAGGCCTATTTCCCAGCAACCGAATCATCCAAATAAATCTAAAAATAATCGCCAACACCCAACTTCGAACCTCCAACCTCTTCACTATGATACACGCCCCTTGCCACTACGCCGCCTACTTTATTTGAGTCATATTTCCTCCCTAATTAATTATAAACCTTTCTGCCGCGCTCTAGGTTTACTTAAAACAAAACCCAACATTTAGCGCACGCCGCGACTAGAAACCTGCTCCCCTTCCTGCTCCTAATGCCTTTGCCACTGGGCCAGGCGTTTCTTTGTGTCGTGAATCAGCCCCAACTAATTATAAGGCCTAAACTTTGGCCTTCATACTAACATATGCGTAATAAAATTTTTTGCCAAGTCCAGGACTTGAACCTTTGACCACCAGCTTATTGAGTAACGCCTGTGCCACGGACCACCTACTTCCTTGTGCTATCTTTTAACCCAACAATATTTTAAAAGCCTTCTGACTACCACCAACCTCACTTAAGGGTAAAAACAAATTTTTTGCTAAAGCCCTAGATCGAGCCTAGGACTTTTCCAACACTACCAACCCTTCCTAAATCACCTAAAAATTAAACTAAACATGCAATCATAATTTTTTTATACACACTTAATTCATTATTCCCTTTCTTTCTTTTTTTTTCCGAACGACAAAATCCATTCTCTCGACACAGGAAACCCATTTATTCTAGGCCCAATTTTCGGGGCGTTACAACTCACCCCTCCTAAAAGAAATTTTGTCCCCGAAATTTCCAACTAACAGGGTGGTCGTGTATCAACTACCCCACCACGCGCTGGCTGCAAGACTCGACCCTAATAATTTTAATACATACCCAAAACATCCACCTATCGCAACCATTCTCAAACATACGCAGAATAGGTACCAAATTCCGATTCAAATGTTTACAAAGACCTAACACTTCCACGGCCTCGACCGCGGCCTCCTGCACCCCTTCTAGCGCTCATCGTTGCGTATTTAAAAATTTTATGAAATTAGTTCGTAATTCCACTGTTTAAAGCGCATGTCTTATGTAAGTAACAATTTTTTTTTAAAGCTATTTCGCGGTCGTGAACCCACTACAGGCTTAAGTTTCCTACAGGCTTTAGTCTCTAAAAACCTATTTTAAAGTAGCCCAATATCTAGAAATAGTTCCATAATGTAAACAAAGATAAACACAGAAAACTTACTTGGCTCAAAGTCGAGGGCTCGGTGAACCACACTTCAAGAATCCTGTAAAAACTTTTTAAAACCCAAAATCTAAGGCCCATTTCACAGCCCGAGATTTACAACTGGGCTCTGATACCATTAAATGTAACACCCCCAGACCCAGCCCAGACGTTATGGCCGAATCTGGGAATGTCACATCAAAGGCATAACTCAAAACGATTTTTCTAAGTAAAAATTTAAGACCCAAAAGCCAAAAATCCTTGAGTCTTGTTAAGTAATGATAAAAGCCCATTTAATTATTTTAAGTATCCCGAAAACCATGTTTAAACATAAGAAATAACTCAGGTTTAATAATTAAGTAAACAGTTGAAACAACAAAACTCAAAATCCAAAGTCAAAACGGAGTACAAGGCCTTATTACATCTAATGAAAATAAAGCAATTAAAATCATGTCTTTTGAAATAAATAAATAAAACTTCTAAATGTCTTATAGTGTGGCCATCTCCGAGACCCTCTTCCACGTCGAGCCGTCTACTGAGCGTCACCTGAAACATTAAATAAAAGGGTGTGAGTTTCGAAACTCAGTGTGTACGACCCTTGGCAATCAATTTAATATACAATTACCACGTTGGGCCTAAGCCCTATCAAAATCGGTGGTCTTGGGACTTAGCCCACAATGACCTCATATTAGATAATATCATATATATCACATGCAAAACAAGGTAATGCAAAACCCTCCCCAAAACTCCATCCGCTACACACCATTTCCCTTCCAAACTTATACACCTGTGGGGAATTCTAGCTCGACCCACCCTCCGCTACACACCAATGGTAGCACTCACAATGCAAGCACTATTTCAACGTTGCAAAGCAAAGTCGCTACTCATATAATGGGCTTAAAGCCACCGGTGGATCCACGATCGTCAAGTGACTATGCGATCCTCAAATTCTTCCTCCGTACCATAATTCCCACCCATATGCATCCTAAACAGAATATCAAATGAATGCATCAAAGACACAGGTAACATCCACAAACTCATATTCGTCACATAGGGGTATTTCCGTCATTTCACTACCCAGGGGTATTTTCGTAATTCTACCCTACAGGGGTATTTTGGTAATTTGGCAAAATAGGGGTATCTTGGTAATTTGCAAAATAGGGGTATTTTGGTACTTTTGCAAAATAGGGGTATTTTGGTACTTTTGCAAAACAGGGGTATTTTGGGTAATTTTGCAAAACGTATTTTGTAATTTATATATCTAGGGGTATTTTAGTAATTTTTCAAATATAAGGGTATTTTAGTAATTTTAAAAATATAAGGGTATTTGGTCCCTCTCGGGTTTTAGTTATGAACTTTGGCCCATCAATAAGTCATCGCAGCTAAAGTGAACAGACACTACGCACCAGGTAGGATTCCAGAGAAGAGGAGGTGGGCCAGTAGGACCGCTTAAGTACCAAGCTCTCCCTAGATCCAATCCTAGACATGCGTATGCCCGTTGCCACACCCTAACCCAGCAACTTGTTCACGGACATGTTTAATTAGATTAAGTCTTATGAAATTTAAGAGTTGTTCAAACTAGGCCTAAAGTCCATTAACCCTAACATACTTGTCTACGTCCCCAAAAGCCCATCAAGCCCATTTCATGTCGTATAGCCCATTGGGCTCAATTACAGTCCAATCATACAAATTTTCATGCCATATCATTATTCATGCTCACATATCAACCATTATTGTTCTGGGCCCACAAGTTCGCCAGGCCCATTTAGCCACTTTCGGCTTTTTGGCTTTTCGGCGTTGCCGATATCGTGTGTGTAGTGTTTGTACACACCTGGTAACCTCGCGTGCTGCAAACCCCTTAGTCACGAACCTACAATCGACATTACTAGCGATTAACCAAAGCTTTAACACATATTGATCATAAATCACCCCTATGAGCCACATTAGATTCGGCCATTTACTAAACCATGACTGGGTCGAGAACACTTACCACCTTGTTAGCAATCCTTACCTACCACGCTTGCGATTGTTGATCCTTTCCCTTGTTAATACAAGGTTAACGATAAGGAGAGGTTAGATAGCCCTTCGAATTTTAACAAAACACACTAAGGAAGTTGACTAAGTACTTACCGAAACCCTCCTTCGTTCCTGCGGCCTAGATAGCTACTGAACAAGATCCGGCTTTTAAACTTGACTAAGAGTAGATAACAACCGATTTGTGATGGAGGAAAAATAACTAAGAATCGGCACAAGTAGGGATTTCGGCAAGGAAGGATGATGGTAATTTCGGCAATGAAGAAATATTGTGGGAGGGAAGGAGAATTCAATCTAGGCGCTTTTGTTTGGAAAAAGAAAGAAATTGTGATTACCCGGGTATTTGCCAAAGGGAAAGAAACTAAAAAGAATTGGGAGATTGGAAGGAATTTTCCCCTAATTAATCAACTAAAGCACACAAAAGCAACAAATGCCCTACTTACCCATACGGCACACATATATATACTAAAAAAATAAATAAATAAATAAATAAATACATAAAATAAACCTACACTCCCCGATCGACTCAAACTTATCACCAATTAAATTCCTTTATTTTCTCCAAATTTTATCTTCATCCCCATCCAAAAATTCCTTTATTTAGTCGAAAATCCAATTTGAATTAAATTCAAATTGCTTTCCCCCGAACAGCAGCCATCCTTTGGTGTTTCGGTCCACTTCAAACACTTTCCCCACGCCAGCAGCAAAATAACAAGATATTGTGCACAAGGCAACTCGAAACCAAGACCTCCAGGCACCACCACACGCTTCTCGCCACTACACCACAACTCTTCTTGTGATATGTTCCATTCTCAACTTCTTTTAAGGCCTATTTCCCAGCAACCGAATCATCCAAAGAAATCTAAAAATAATCGCCAACACCCAGCTTCGAACCTCCAACCTCTTCACTATGATACACGCCCATTGCCACTGCGCCACCTACTTTATTTGAGTCATATTTCCTCCTAATTAATTACAAACCTTTCGCCGCCTCGTCCAGTTTACTTAAAAAAACCCAACATTTAGCGCACGCCGCGACTAGAAACCTACTCCCCTCTCGCTCCTAACGCCTTTGCCATGGGCGGGCGTTTCTTTGTGTCGTGAATCAGCCCCAACTAATTATAAGGCCTAAACTCGCCTTCATACTAAATATATGCGCAATAAAATTTTTTGCCAAGTCCAGACTTGAACCTTTGACCACCAAACTTATTCAGAACGCCCCTGTGCCACTGCACCACCTACTTCCTTGTGCTATCTTTTAACACAATAATATTTTCAAAGCCTTCTGACTACCACCAACCTCACTTAAGGGTAAAAACAAAATTTTTGCTAAAGCCCTAGATTGAGCCTAGGACTTTTCCAACACTACGAACCCTTCCTAAATCACCTAAAAATTAAACTAAACATGCAATCATAATTTTTTTTATACACACTTAATTCATTATTCCCTTTCTTTTTTTTTCCGAACGACAAAATCCATTCTCTCAACACAGGAAACCCATTTATTCTAGGCCCAATTTTCGGGGCGTTACACGAGGTTCTGACCTAGACCAGGGAAATAACAAGATTGTGGACTAAATCGAACAATTATCCATTTTGTACCGAGGTAAGTTTGTATGTTAAAAATAAGTTTTAGAATTATTGTATTTAAATGCTTTAATATTGCATGAATTGTATGTTTGATTTTGTGAATGAGTACAATCCTGCGAATGAATCCGAAGATGAATCGACAAGCAAGAAATCTCGTTTGAACCTTTGGAATAGGTTAGGATACAAGTGACATGTCACTAGGGTCATTATGTGTTATGTGATTATGTGATCCGGTCTTTGGTCTCAGACGTCCTCTCACGGTGGCTAAGTATACCGGCATATGTTGCGGATACTTGATGCGACTTGTGTGAGCAAAGACGGTGTAGCTACGTCTTGACCGACGGCTTGTGTGAGAAGGCCCGTCGATAGCTCGAGAGCGAGGCGATTATGTGATATGAGACTTAGGTAGCTTTGGCTACATATGTGGCACTTAGTGTGCAAATTTTCCTGAGTATCCGACATTGTTATTCCGAGTGGTTCACGGGTATGTCAAAGACTAGAATATGTGTAAGTTCATTTTGATATGGCTCAGGTATGTACATTGTAACACCCCTCACCCGTGTTCATCGCCGGAACCGGGTATGAGGCATTACCGAACATAACCCGCTTAAACATACAACTTTGAGCTATAGAAATTCATTCCAAATTAAAACTTCTCATTCATATTCATATCATCCTTATTATGGACCCACGAGGCCTTAAACATGTACATGGTGGGTCTTGGAATCAAACCGGGAACTTTGATAGACTTAGAAAAATTTTGCCTTAACAGGGCCACACGCCCGTGTGAAATGGGACACGCCCGTGTGGGCAGGCCGTGTGGTCACACACGCCCATGTCCCTAGCCCGTGTGGGATTTATTTTTCATTTTGAACCTACAAGGGTTTTCACACGGCTGGGCACACGCCCATGTTTATGGCCCGTGTGCTTCACACGGCCTAGACACGCCCGTGTCCTCGCCCGTGTGTAAAAACCTGGGTATTCTATTTGTGACGTCAGCAACCTCATAGGGGTCACACGGCCTAAGCACACGCCCGTGCGTCTAGCCCGTGGTCGACACTGACTTGCAACATTAACATGCAGGGGACACACGGCCTAGCCACACACCCATGGGACTGACCGTGTGTCACACACGACCTAAACACACGCCCGTGTGCCTACCCGTGTGGACAAGAACAAGGCTATTTGCAAAGCTCTTTTTGCCACCCTAACTCACACATCAAAAATACATTCAACCATTCACTAAGCAACCCAATTGTGCAACTTTTCATAAATTAATAATAATGAGCCATTAACTATGGCCATATACAAGAAAATTCATCTATAAGGAGCCAACACACTTGGTCAAAATAACAAAACATTTCTACTAAGCCTAGCCCCTATACATGCCATATTCAAAAATTCTAAGTCTAACTATACCGAGATGAGCTGATAGTGTGGGTGATCTTACAAATAACTTTGTATCCCGAATCGACTCTTTGACACTATAAAACAAGGGAAAAAGGAAAGGGAGTAAGCTTTAAGCTTAGTAAGTTTACATGTAAACAAAGAGCATCATAACATATATATATATATCAATGCTTTTAATACCAATCAAGAACAATCCACATTTCATAATCATGCTTACTCATTTCATCTCTTACCACATTTCAACCATATAACAAATATAATGCTCTCATTTATTTGCATACATTCCCTGCACTCATCACCACAACATCATATGAAACATATACTTAAACGATTTCTCAATGAATCATTCGAATAATACCAAACACTCGGTGGTTTCGCTTTACACCCACCATTAATCTATGATAGGGTGGTATCGCACATAGCCCACCAACAAGAATATTTATGGTGGTATCGCACTTAGCCCACCAAATGATAATATAAACGATGGTATCGTACACAGCCCATCGTGAGTAAGTATTAATGTGGTATCGCACACAGCCCACCAACAAGAATATTTACGGTGGTATCGCACACAGCCCACCAATGATTATTACGAATAATATTCTACACTTACATATCTATTTCAAGGTTCATACGAGAATTACTCATTTTCTATCGAATTCAATCCATCTCAATCATAAATGATCTCATTCATATGATACACCAATAAGTAACAACATAAGTATTCAAGATGTACCGTTTACACATAAACTTACCTCGACGCAAAATGTGTTAATCTACGGCTTAATCCGTAACCTTGCCTTTTCCCCGGTCAAGGTTGTTTTCGCGTTCTTCTTGATCTATAATAATAAAATTCACTCATTCGATCAATTTAAAACTCATGATACATCAAATTTTCTACTTAGGCAAAAATGACCATTTTGCCCCTATACTATGGCAAAATTACGATTTTTCCCCTATGCTCGTATATCATTTTTCATCATATTTCTTCATTAAACAAGCCTAGCTGAACATTTATTCCTCCTACAACAACTCACAAAACCATTTATTTCATGCATTTATTACACATTTACAATCTTTACAACTATGTCCCATTTAGGTGTTTTCATGGTAACACCTTTCACAAAAGTTTTTCCTTCACTCACTAACATTCATTTTCTTCCATAAAAACTCAGCAAACAACATGAACACTATCATGGCAAGTCCCCCTCATTAGCTAGCTTAAGCTTTGGGGACTCCAAAAGTACAAAAATTCTCAATAAAAACCACCAAGATCACTTACTTGTAGAGGTGAGGAGTTGCTGAAAATTTTCAAGCTCCCATGGTGTTTTTCTTTGGAAATTTAGGTGGAGAGAAGAAGGAGAAAAGATGATATCTTTTCTTCTCCTTATTTTATTATATTACTAGACAAATTACCACCAAAATCTCACCTAATGCTTTGAAAATTTATTTCTTTGTCCCCTATGACCAGCTATTAACCTTAGAAAGGTCTATTTGCACATTAGGGACCTCCAATTAAAAATCTACAGCTATTAGACACCTTTTTCATATAGAAAAATACTTTTACACTTAACGCAATTTAGTATTTTTTCACAATTAATCATGAAATCACCAAAATTAATGTACCAAAATTTTCATACATCCATATAATTATGCTATAACACATAAAATAATATGAAAATAATTTTCCTCAACCTTGGATTAGTGGTCCCGAGACTACTATTTCGACTAGCCCCAAAATCGGGCTGTTACATACATAAAGCTCATGTTTAATAAATATGTGAAATGATGAATATGAGGTAAGTTTAATAGATTATGAGCATGAGACCATAGTAAGTCTACATTTAATTATGTTATAATAATTGAATGTTATATGCATGGTAAGGTTGCTTATTTCTTGCATATGAGCTTACTAAGCTATATAGCTTACTCCATTTATTTTTCATGTTTTTATAGTGTTGCCAAGCTAACTCGGAATCGGAGATCGTCGAAGATTCGGATCACACTATCAAACTCTCATTTTGGGTATTAATGGTCTTAGCATTTTGAATGTATGGCATGTATAAGGACTTGGTCATTTTGTTATATGTGTCATTCGTAATGTGGCCAAATGTATTGGCTTATATTGGTTAATGATTTCATTTTTGTATATGGCCATGTAAGTTGGCTAATGTTGGTTATGAGTATATTCATATGTTGATACCATTCATGATTATGGAATCTTGCATGATCTATGTTGATAAATTATGATGTTAAAGCATGTTAAATGTTAGCATGTGGATGTGATGTTAATACCTTGGTTGTGGATGTTTTGGTTTCCAAAGTATGCTATGAATTGTGTCATTGAATTTGTGTAAGTGTAGGTGTAAATGAGGGTGGCAAATGGCTTGGTAAATAGCCTTATTTTTGTCCACACGGGTAGACACACGGGCGTGTGTCTAGGCCGTGTATGACACACGGTCTGCCCCACGGGCATGTGTTTCAGCCGTGTGTCCCCTGCACCTTAATTTTTGCAAAACAGAATGTCCATAATTGAGCACAAGGGTATAGACACGGGCGTGTGTCTTGGCCGTGTGAAACCTACACTTAATTCGAATTAAATTAATTTACCACATGGCCTAACACATGGGCGTATGGCATGGCCGTATGGCACAAGTCAGAGAGCACCCTATTTTGAACATGGTTTGAAGCACGGGCGTGTCCCAGGGTCACACAGGCGTGTGAGCCCTGCTTCTAGTAAAATTTTTCTAAGTTTTGCAAAAAATTCCTAAGTTCTTGGTTTAGTCCCAAACCACTTCTAAAGTATGTTTTGGGCCTCGTAGGCTCGAAATAGGGACTTCATGATCAAATATGAATGGTTTTAATTTGGACGCAAATTTATGACTCGGAATTGTGTGAATGCTGGTGTTGTAAGTCCGGTAATGCCTCGTACCCTGTTCCGGCTTTGAATACGGGTAAGGAGTGTTACACGGTATATGATGAACTATTGGTAAGATTGTGATTGAGTAAGTTATGCTCATGAAGTTTTAATGACATTTATGATATATGTTATGTTATTCATATGTCAAATGTATAAAATAAATGTTGTTTATTATTTGCATATGAACTTACTAAGCTATATAGCTTACCCCTTTTTTTTCCCTTGTCTTATAGTGTCACCAAGCTAGCTCGGGATCGGAGATCGTTAGAGATCCATTCACACTATCAATTATTATTTTGTGTACCATTGAAATGTCAATATTTTGAGTTATGGCATGTATGGGGACTTGGTCATTTTGTTATATGTGTCATTGGTAATGTGGTCAAATGTATTGGCTTAGAATGGTTAAGGATTTCATTTTGTATATGGCCATGAATGATGGCTTATGTTGGTAGAAGTATATTTATATGTTGATACCATTCATGAATGTGGAGCTTGCATGATTTTTGTTGATAAATTATGATGTTAAAGCATGTTAGATGTTAGCATGTGGATGGGTTGTTAATACCTTGGTTGTGATTGTTTTGGTTGCTTGTATATGCTTGAATTGGTATTATATGATGTTGTGTAAGTATGTACATGGAAGGGTGGCAAATGGCTTGGTAAATAGCTTTATTTTGTCCACACGGGTAGACACACGGGCGTGTGTCTAGGCCGTGTGTGACGCACGGTATGCCCCACGGGCATGTGTTCCGGCCGTGTGTCCCCTGCACCTTAATTTTGAGAAACAGAATGTCCAGAATTGAGCACACGGGCAGAGACACGGGCGTGTGTCTTAGCCGTGTGTGCTACACGGCCTAGAACACGGGCATGTGTCTTGGCCGTGTGAAACCTGCACTTAATTCGAATTAAATTAATTAAGCACACGGCCTAGGCACAAGTCAGAGAGCACCCTAAATCGAACACGGCCTATAGCACGAGCGTGTCCCAGGGTCACACGGGCGCGTGAGCCCTCCTTTTAGCAAAAATTTTCTAAGTTTTGTAAAAATTTCCTGAGTTCTCAGTTTAGTCCCGAACTACTTCTAAAGCATGTTTTGGGCCTCGTAGGCTCATATTAGGGACTTTATGATTGAATACAAATGTTTTTAATTTGGAGGCAAATTTATGACTCGGTATTGTGTGAATGCTTGTGTTGTAAGTCCGGTAATGCCTCGTACCCTATTTCGGCGTTGAATACGGGTATGGGGTGTTACAAGATCTCATAATTAAATAAAAAATTACATGCAACTATGCCAAAAAATACATACAACATTAGAACATTCTCTTACCGGTAAATGGATTGTCCTAATTGTGTGATATTCTGCAATAATTAAAGAACACATATCGATATCTGCACAAACAATTAAAATTTTAATAATAGACTTAACAATTACAAATATCTAAACTAACACAATTACTATGTAGCTTTCTAAACACTACTTTAATAAAATGATTGTTGAATTATAACTAGATCCTTAGATTGGTTTTTAGAGCTTTTTTAAAAGTAATACTTAAACTATTAATTTTATCTCAATTTACCTTAAAAAATAATATCAACCAATAAAAATGTGAAATATAATACTATTTTATATGATACCATACATATTTTGAGTAAATGAGATAAAATTAATAATATAAGTACCGCTTCTAAAAGAAAAAATAAAATAAAATAAATCTAATAATTAGGGATATAGTCCAAGGGCTAGTATACTAATAAAGCTGAAAACAAAGCTTTGAATCAAATATCTTTTGTTCTATAAAATTAATAGTTTGAGGTATATATGTTCTGTTGTTAGTAATGGTTTGAAAATAAAGCCTTGAATAAAAAAACTAATAGTACAAACAAATAAACAATATATAGTACTATTACAAATATCTAAACTAATACAATTCTAATTTTTTTTCAAAGTTAACATATTATTACATAAAAAAGTTAAACTTTTAACAAAATTCTAAACTATTAGTAATAATTATATTATTAGCAAAAAACATACATACCTGTTTTTTTTTTTTTTTTGGAGACCTTTGACTGTGGGGAAGGAAGGAGAGACCATCTAACTATTTGTAATATAAAAAAATAAAAAATGCAAATTAATTAGTACTAACCTTTTAACACAAATATCATACATTAACACTAAACATCTACTAATATAATTAATTATACTAAAAAAATAAAACATGCTTTTGTTTTGATTTTCGAGGATAATAAGTACTAACTTTTTAACAAAATAACATACTTTAATAATACTAAACTACTATTAAAATAACTAATTATACAAATATATATATATATATATATATATATATATATATATATATATTAAAACAAAGGAAGCTTACCTTCGGTGGGGGGAGGGGAGGACCTTCAACCCTTTTTATAACCAGCCCCTTTTATAATAATAAAAATAATATTTATATTATTTTTTTAAAAACAATTAAAGATGAAAAAAATTGGTGTACTAAATTTCAGATATTATAATCTGGGCTCGTGATCGACGGGATACACCAGCGGCACCAGGCGGCACCGGCCTGATGGCCTATCGTCGATGTGACCCGTCGGTCATGGGTCTGGGTTTCAATACTCGAAATTTAATATATCAATTTTTTTTAGTTTTAATATATATTTTTGATTATAAAATAATAGATTGCAGCCTAACACATCAGCGGCACCAATAAAAGAAATATTTTTTCCCGTCATACATGTAAAAAAAAAGGTGTATTTTAGGTTGTGAAATACGAATGCCGTCGGTTAATCAGACTGAACCCAAAATATTTTTTTTAAAAGGAGATGGGTGTCGCTGATTGGTCAGGCGACACCAATTTTTTACTGTAGCATTTGCCTAGATTGTTAATATTAGTACTCGTATCCTATTTTGGTAATTATTTATTTATTTTATATTATTTAGGTAAAAAAACCTTAAATTATCACTTTGGTACTTGTACTATTTTTTTATTAGTTTGGTTACCGTACTTTATTTTTATTATCATTTTGGCCCTTATACTTTCATTTTGTATACATTGTTACCCATTTATCTATTTTTCGTTAAAAAAAAAAGTTAAATAAGCCAATCACATGCTGTCAATGAAAGAATAAAAACTTAAATATTAAAAAAATATCAGAATTTTTTAAAAAAAATCATTAAAATCCAAAAAAGAAAAAAGAAAAAGAAAACCCAAAAAAATCTTAGAACTTAGAAAACTACTAAAAATCATAAGTATGCGAAACTTAAAAAAGAATATTTTTAATATTTTAAAAAATTCATTTGTTTGGAATTTTAGGTTTTCTAAAAAATCTTATAATTTTATGAAATTTTTAAATAATGTTTTATATTTTTTTTGAAAATTTTAGGGATTTTTTTTGCATTTTAATAAAATAATTTATATTTTTAAGGAATTATGAGTTTTTTTTAGTAAAAAATAAGTTATAGACCACTCAATAAAAGAATGTCTAAGAACTTTTGTTTGAGCATTTTGAGAGTTACTTAAGTTACGAGAGTATAAATGTTTTCTTCTTCTTTTCAAAACAAATGATGAGATTAAATGTCAAATTTATTTGCTAATTTATAGATTTTTTTGATATTTTAATTACATACATTATAATTTCATACATAAACATAACTTTTAATTAATTTTATCTCTCGAATCGTACCAGAATAAAACTTCTTATACGTTTATAGAAGGTATTATTTAATTACATCTATCCCAGTGAACCAAATTTTAAAGATTTTTATGATATTTTTACTAAAAAAATTAAAATTCCTTAAAATATAAAAAATTTATTAAAATAGTAAAAAAGAATCGTTACAATTTTTGAAAAGATATCATAAATTATTTATAAAAAAACTTAGAATTCCAAACAAATGATTTTTAAAAATTTTATGAAAAGTATAATTTTTTTTAAATATTATTTTAAGTTTGGCATACTTATAACTTTAAAATATTTTTAAAGTTGGATTATGATTTTTTTTAATTTGTTTGTAATTTTCTTAGCTTTAAGACTATTTTTGAATTTTCAGATTTTTTATGAACTTTTTATGAATTTTTAATAAACTTTTAAAAAATTAAGAATTTTTTCTTTAATTGACACGTAATAACGTGCCATTGACTGATTTAATTTCTTTAACAAAAAATATATTGGTGGGCAACGAGGTATACAAAATGAAATTATAGGGATCAAACTAATAAAAAAATAGTACAAGGACCACAAGAGGTATTAAGCTTTTTTAGGGGCCAAAACTAAGTTATATGTATTTATAAAAACTAAAATATAATTTCACTAATATATTAATTTATATCATTATAAATTTTAAAAAGTGTAAATAAAAATTTTATGATTTTTAGTTCGAAACTATAATTTTATCTAATATTATTTATAATTTTATAAATTTTAAAGTCACTTGAAAAGGGAAATTTTCCGGGGGCAGGCGCCTGCCTTTCCCTGCCAACCCTAGACATTTTATATTTGAGATGTTATACCCGAGTCGCGTATAACCCGACCCGACGTGTAGACGAATCCGAATAGTCAATCGTGGTAGTTAGCGTGGTTACATGTGAAGATGCTCTGTGCTTACAATTTTTTGTCTTTGAACGGACAGCATCATAAACCAGAAAAATAAGGGCAAAATTTTCTTTAAAAAAAAGTCCAAAAAGATCTGCCTTCAGATTCCTTGAATTTGGTAAACGAAGGAAAGACACGTAAACACTCTACTAATCCCATTCAATTCAACCAGCAATTGTTGCTTGCTTGTTTCTCCTTCTCTCGTTTTCCACTAAGGGACTGCCTTTCTCTTTCAATCATTGCATTCCTTAACAAGAAACAAGAAACGCCTTAGAACCCAATAAATATCATTGCTCCTTATTCAAGAATTCGTAGCCATCTTCTTTACTGGTGGGTGTTTTCTTCAAAACCCAAGTTCCTTTTTTCTTTCCCCCTTTTGCGTTGAGATTATATTATTCTTTACAGTATTTGGGATGCATAGTTTGATTCATGAATTAAAGTTTATATTGTTTACTGTTGAAATTTTTAGCCATCTGCAATATTCCTTTCCTTGTCTTTGATTCATAATTAACATATATCATATTATTTTGTTGGATCGGTTATTTCTATATTGATTATTTTGTTGGATCAGTTATTTGGCTGTACGTATTCATTTTCTCTTTTAAGTAAAAGGTTCACTGTTCATATAATAGAGCTGGAATGTGACTTGTTCCTACTAAATTAACTTTAAAGCCATTCTTCAGTCATTTATTTAATAATTATGTTTTACTATTATTGTTCTTCATAGTTTCCTACTTCTCATATTTGAACTACTGTTAATATCCCACAGGTGTTTTCTGCTGATATGACAGTAATACTGGCTTCACACAGTTGTTATTCCTGCAATTATGAAATGATGAATCAAGGAAGAGCAGTGGGTACTCTCAGTTTCTCGGGCTCTATTTCAAATAATTTTGTGAATCTCGAGAGGCAAATATATAGTCTGCCAATGACAGGTAAGTCATTCAGGTTTCAAGTGGAAATGCAACAAACTGAACCAACCCCAAAAGTAGGAATCAATGGCCGAGCTGTTAAAATGGTGCCTGCGAGTGAAGTAGTGAAAAGACAGGCTCCTGCCACTAGGAAAGTGGAGCAGGTAAATGGTGTAAAGCAGGTTATAAATGGAAATGGTGCTAGCATAGTTAGGGGAAAAAACAGTCCATCCCTTGTAAAGATGCCTATATCGAGAGTGTCTAAAGAACTTCCACCATTAGAGGAGTTAAAGATTCTGCCTTCAGATGAAAATTTCAGTTGGGCCAATGAGAATTACAGTTCCTTGCAAAGGAGTATAGATGTTTGGTCTTTTATTATTTCTTTACGTGTACGAGTTCTATTGGACAATGCCAAATGGGCATATGCAGGGGGCTTCACTGAGGATAAGCAGGTGAGATTTTTTAGTCTTTTGTAACACATCCCTTCTATCTATAGATTGTGGAGTAGGTATCTATAATTTCTTACTTAGCTAATATCCATAGTCTCCACCTTTTATGTTTCTTTTGAACTGTATCTTTTGTTTTGCTTTTGGTTCTTATAGCTTTTCTTAATCTTCTGCAGAAAAAGAGGAGAAGAACGACTGCCTCATGGCTAAGAGAGCGTGTATTGCAACTCGGTCCCACTTTTATTAAGCTTGGACAGTTATCGTCGACAAGATCAGATTTATTTCCGCGTGAGTTTGTCGATGAGCTTGCCAAATTGCAGGTACTCTTGCTTTCTTTGTCACTATTAATTTTGAAGAGGCTTTCTATCATTGCATTTTTCTTCTAGATGCTTTCATTCAAGTCTACATAGATTTTTTGTCTTTATAAAACAATTCTAGTACCAAATTCTTATTTATTTTGTGTAAATTTTGCATTCCATGCGTATAATTTGTATTGCTTTTCAGGATAAAGTCCCTGCATTCTCTCCAAAGAAAGCTAGGGGCTTCATTGAGAAGGAACTGGGAGCTCCTATCCATGTACTGTTTAAGGAATTCGAGGACCAGCCAATTGCTGCAGCTAGCCTTGGTCAGGTGTTTGTTTTACTCTTCTTTTTTTAAAAAAAAAAATTCTGTTCAAGAATAAAATTGTTACACTTATTTTTCCTATCGATTTAGGCAAATATAAACTTAAATTAATTTGAAGGAAATAAAAAAAAATAGATATCTAAAATAATTATGGACTTTTGTTAAAATAGTTTCCTATAGATAAAAAATGATGCTCCTGGATGGTAAATATCAGTTATAAGTTATAACCTTACACGATATTCTAAATTGATCTTTGGTAATATACACGATATTCTAAATTGATCTTTGGTAATATGGCAATCATTGTTCAACAGAGATGGTTTTCTGTGATCTGAAGTTTGAAGTGTCCTTTGTATAGGTACATCGGGCTGTTCTGCATAATGGGGAGAAAGTTGTTGTCAAGGTTCAAAGGCCTGGTCTTAAGAAGCTTTTCGACATCGATTTACGTAACAATATACTTTTCCTGTCAACCTTACAACAATATTGTGTGCTAAATTGTAAATTTTTAGAACAGCTTTTCTTGTCCTTTTGTGCTATAATAATTACTTGCATTTTTGCTTTTCGTAAAGATGCACATACATGATTAAAGCAAGCAATCCCTGGTGCAACTTGCTTTGAGAATCTCGAATCCTTTGGTTGTTATCTTATACTTTTTCCCAAGAAATGGATAGAGAGTAAGAACTAGAGCCTGGTAGAAATAGTAAGAAGAGTAGCGTAATGTGTATTACGTAATCTACTTGTAACTAAGAATCTCTTTACTTCATAGTTTTGTGTTTTATGCATGCATGTAGTCAACTAGATATCATTTGTCCAACTGACTTCTTTGTATTTACTATGAAAATAAAGGTTCTAGCTAAGTCAGATGATTTAAAAATTAGTAGTATGTTTCCTTGTGTATATCATTTCTACTCAGTAGGTTCTTTGATTTCTGCTTTTTCCACAGGAAATCTAAAGCTAATTGCAGAGTATTTTCAAAATAGTGAAACTCTTGGTGGTCCATCAAGAGATTGGGTTGGTATATATGAGGAATGCTCGACGTAAGTAGTAAGCATGTAGTGTATTAGTTTTTAATGACAGTTGTTATGTTAGTAAACGTCACTAATTACATTTTCTTTGAACTCAGGATTTTGTATCAAGAAATTGATTATATAAATGAAGGGAAAAATGCTGATAGGTTTCGTCGAGATTTTCGAAATATAAAGTGGGTCCGCGTACCTGTATGTTTCGTGCTATCATGCTTCTAGATATTAATGCCAATTCTTGTTCATTTCGAAATAATAATCTTTCACTTGTCCATGGAAGTAGTTTTCAGTTTTACTTAAAGGGCTTTCTCCCTTGCTTTGCAGATGGTGTTTTGGGATTACACTGCTACAAAGGTGTTGACGTTGGAGTATGTACCAGGTTTCCATCTAACTTAACGCATTTGAGTTCTTTCAAGATGATGACATTTATTTGGAAGCTGAGAACTTTTTAAAATTCATTGCAATGTGTCATATTCTTGTTATTATAAACATGTCATTGTTACTTCTGTATCAGGCATTAAAATCAATCAATTAGATGCATTAGATGCTCAGGGATATAATTGTTCTCGAATTTCATCACGTGCCATTGAAGCATACTTGATTCAGGCAAGTAAAGATGAGCTACCTCAAATGAAAGATTGACTACTTATTCCAGACTAGAGAATATAATGACAACCAGCAAACTACTGACCGACATTGGTATGAATTGCAGATACTGAGAACTGGTTTCTTTCATGCTGATCCACATCCTGGAAATCTTGCTATTGATGTAGATGAATCAATCATCTATTATGATTTTGGCATGATGGGGGAGATTAAATCTTTCACTCGTGAGAGATTGCTAGAACTTTTCTATGCAGTGTATGAGAAAGATGCGAAAAAGGTATGTTTTCTATCTCTGATACTTCTTTGACATTTTCCTAGTTCAAGTTTATCAAATACAATATTACAAACGGTTAGGAGGAACAAAAAGAATCTCTGTATACTCAAGAAAACCTTTTTCTTTTCTTTCCTCTTGTGCTGTATAGCAGACAGAAAATTTTTAAGACCATTCTAAGATCAAATCAGCATCAGCAGTGACTTAACTGTGCAAACAAACTGGAACCTGTATAATCTGCGGATTTAATTGCCAGTATTTAACTTGCAAACCCTGAAGAATCATGGGTCAGTAGAACAAAGATAAAAATTCATTCCTAGGTAGTGGAATGAAAATAAAAGTTGAAATGATACAAACTATATTCTTTGGCTTGATAAAATGACACTACAGGTATATGCAACTTATTAAAAAAGATGCATCTTATTAAAAATGATACATCGGGGCTTCCCCTTGTCCTGTGATCAATCTCTTGCAAACTCATTGTTTATGCATGTTGGGATGACATCACAACAACCCTTTTTTGGTGGTGTTACTAATTTAAGCCTTACTATAACTTCCTACTGAAAATCTTTAACTTGTCTTGGCATAGTTCATCTAAAGATCCAAAGTTTTGTCACTAAAACCAACTGGAAACAACCGTGCAGGTTATGCAGAGCCTCATAGATCTTGGAGCTCTTCAACCCACAGGAGATTTGTCCTCGGTAGGTCATCATCCCCTACATAAAAGATCGAGGAAAATATGGATTAATAAAAACTTATTGGACACTTCTGAATGATCATTTTGTTGCATGATATGCCAGGTGAGGAGATCCGTGCAATTCTTCTTGGACAATTTATTGGACCAGAGGCCAGATCAGGACACTACTTTAGCTGCAATAGGAGAGGTGTGCATAAATGAATACTCTCATTTAGCATCGAAACTTAAACAACTGGCATTTCAATTATGTAAAGAGAAAAAAAAAAAAAAAAAAAAAAAAAAAAAAAGGTCAACAATGTCATGGATTGATGTAATTGTTTTCCCCGTTGAAACAAACAATACGTCGATTTCAAGAGGTTCAGTTTTGAATTTGGTTACTTTGATAACTGGTAACTAGTATTATTATTGTTTTTTTTTTCTTCTGCATTCTGGAAAAATCGAGCATGGAGCATGAAATTCAATTCAAAGGTCACTATATTGAAGTTGATTTATTTGTAGTGCTTAATTCTTCGGAATTGTTTGTAGTTTTCATTGGAGTAAAAGCACGATATGACCCTCATTTTCTTCTATCGAATAACCCTTCCATGATGAATAATGTTTTCAATTTTATGTTCTTTTGTGCAGGATTTGTTTGCAATAGCTCAGGATCAACCATTCCGGTTCCCATCCACGTTTACCTTTGTTTTGAGAGCATTTTCCACACTCGAAGGTGAGTCTCATTCGTTATTATAATGTTTGAACTCAGTCACTACGCAAATTTAACTTCATAAATATAGCAGAAATCTTACACTGCTTGAAGATGGTAAAAGAAGAAAATTATTGCATTACTGCTCGGTTCTGAGGATTGTAATTTCCTTGCAGGTATTGGATACATACTTGATCCTAATTTCTCCTTTGCAAAGATTGCTGCACCTTATGCACAGGTTCTTCATGATCTCCTTGCTAACATAGTTTTCTCTCAATGAAGTTTGCTATCCACTGGCAATTCATTACATTAAAGAATTAGGGTCTAATATTTCATGCTACTTACAGGAGCTTTTAGATATTAGACAAAGGCAGCGAACAGGGAGCCAACTAGTGCAAGAGATAAGGAAACAAGCTGATGATGTACTGCACTTTCCTTTGGTTCATTTAGTTGCTATCAGATAGAGCCTTTTCTTGCATCGAAGTGTATATTTATAGTTCAGTATTTTGGATACTTACATAACCTATTTATATTTCAGGCCAGGTCCTACACCATGTCTATGCCATACAGAGTTCAGCGAATAGAGGAAATCCTTAAACAACTTGAGTCAGGAGATTTGAGACTTCGAGTCCGGGTGCTAGAGGTAATGCACTGTGCATTTTGAAAACTACATTCTATTTCAGTTTGGGGTAGAGAAGATTCAAGTAGACTATGAGTTGCACTTGAATCTCCCTGTTCTCATTCTTTTCACTCCTGTTAATTCTTAATGCAAAGAACTTTCTAACAGTCTGAGAGAGCAGCACGGAAGGCAACAATTCTGCAAATGGCAACCATGTACACAGTACTAGGAGGGACCCTGCTAAACCTAGGTGTCACCGTCAGCAGTCAGGGAAGCCAAATTATTGCAAATGGATCATTCGTTGGAGCAGGTGGCGTGATTCATCCTACATAGCCTTCAAATGAAGATATTAATTCTTTACATGCTGAACTAATTTGATACCACTTCCATGACTGACGAAAGTGTTTAAAACTTGTTGAAATACAGGAGTTTTCTTGACACTTTTTCTTAGGTCAATGCAAAGGGTGAAGAAGCTTGATAAATTCGAGAAGATGATATGATCTTAAAACTCACAAGGCAAAGGATTTATTTCATGTATATGCTCATGGATCAGTCAGTTAACTGCCTTATTCGCATCAAATTAAATTTATATGTAATTTTTTCCCTCATATTTGAGGATGTTCCATTTGACTTTCATATTAAGCACCCGAAGAAGAAAAAAAGACGAGGGAAATGCCTCCCTGCTGGGAAATATATAGATATGTAATAAAAGATGCTTTCAACAGTAGAAAAGGAAAATTCCAGTTCAGCAACAGACATGTTGATTCTTTCTCTAGTTTTTTCTTTGCCTGTTGAAGTCTGCAACGCAATCATGGTGTTTATATGTTTTTTCCCTTGAATATTCATATTCTGTACTGTCTAATATGTCTGATATGAGTTCTCCAATTACATTAAAAGAACCTTAAAAGAAACAAATCATACGTTTGTCGGATATATATACACTAATATCCTAGTTATTTAGTTTGAGTGATATAGTTAAAATACATGAGTAACATATCTTGAAATACAGTTTAATTCTCTCTTTTCTTTTAATCTGTTTTGGTTTTTGGCCTCTCGGTACTAATCATCTAATTATAAATTTGGGGAGATTTTAAAGATGCTCACGCCACTTCTTCCAACCTTAGACCATACACATGGGGCTTTCGGGCACTTCCATTCTTTCCAAAATAGAGTTCTGCTTCTCCCACCTCTCTCTGCATCATCTCGAGATTACACGTGGCACTCCCAAAGATTTTGCCCCCAAAATTTGAGTCTTGGCTCTCTCCCTTGTGCCGAAGATTGCCACGTTGGTTGGTGGAACCTTAGCTTAAACATGTGGTGCGCCTAACCCTTTTATTTATTTTGGGTAAACTCACTTTTTAGTCACCAGAGTTTATCTACATTCATATTTAGATCACTTATTTAAAAAAATTGTTATTTTAGTCACTCCTGGTAGATAAGTTGTCAATTTTAGTCACTTTTGTTAGATAAACTGTTAATTTTAGTTACTCTACTGTTAAAATGAGTTTGATCACCAAACGAAAAGTGACTTGGAGTGACTAAAATTGACAACTTATCTAATAAGAGTGACTAAAATTGACAACTTATCTAACAAGAGGGACTACAATAACAAAATTTTGAAATAAGTGACCAAAATAGGAACATGGGTAAACTCAAGTGGCTAAATAGGTAGTTTACTCATTTATTTTTCCCATGCTTGGTTTGATTAGATTTTTGGAATTTCGAGTCATCTTAATAATTTGATTTGATTCAATTTTGGCTTTTTCCTGTTATTTTTGAATTTTTAGACTTATTTTAATTAAATAATTTTTATTTTACAACTTTTGGATATTATTTAATAACGTTTTATAGTCTTATATAGAGGTGACTATGGGTCGGGCCTCAATAGAATTTTAGGCTTGGCCCGACTTGAAAAAATGGCTTAAAATTTTGTCTGAGCTTGGCTCGGCCTAGCTGTATTAATTTTTTTATATAATTATTTTATATAAAAATTTAAAAAATATAATACATCAAATACATTAAAAACATTAAAATAAATAACAATAAAACTAGAGTTATACAATATCCAAACAATAACAACAAAATAATAGCAATATAATACCGAAACAACACCAAAACAATGGCAAAACAACAGCAAAAATAGTAGCAAAAAATAATTCTTTTTTGCAAATTCAGGCCGGACCTACGTTGAAAAAAGCTTATCCAAGGCCCGACGCGTTTAGAAAACGGACCTCTTTTTTCCCAAACCCATATTTTAGGCCTATATTTTTGCTCAAGCCCTCTCACTTTTTGGGTGGGCCTTCGGGCCAAGTGGTCCGACCCTAATCAGGTTATATAATATATTTCTTTTGAAAAATAAATTTTCATATAAAAAATTAAATTATTTTTTTAAACATGAAATATTTATTTTTATATCATAAAAATAAAAATTAATCATAAATAAATAAAAATAAATTTGATTTGATTCGAGTAACCATACTTTTTCAACTTATACTCTAAAAAATGTCAAAACAATTCATTTCGGGTCCATTTTCGATTTCTCATTTTTTTTTTCTCTGTTTTAGCCCTCCCAACTTGCTTCCCTGTATCCTAAATTTACACATGACATTCTCAAGTATCTCTTTTTTCTTCAAAAATGGAATAGTTTCAACTTTTCCCCGACTTCTTATAGACGGCACACCTAAATCTTTTTTTTTTCTTTTATTACAAAATGCTCTTTAAGCTCCCCCTCTTCACTCTTAACAAGCGACATTCCCAAGTCTCTTCTCTCTTTCAAAATAAAGTACTCTTCTCCAACTATTTTATCATATTTGTCATTTTTTACGTTGTCTTTTATGTTTCTCAGTGTTTATCTTTTATGTCTTTTTTTCCACTTGGTTTTTTAGTTCCCCTACGATTCTCCTAACCTCTCTCATTTTTTTTTTTAATAAACTAGAGCTATCTTTCTAAAATACTTTAGATCTAATTATTATGCAAATTAAATTCCTAAAATTGCATAAACAATTATTTTAGAATTTTAGAATAGTATGATTTTCACAAACATAAAAATATTTGATGTAGAATTAGAGTTTGTCATTAACCTTGACAAAAAAAATTCAAAGAACACTCCATAAATTAATTTCTCTCTCTTAACCTTTTCCCTTAATTATATAAACCCTAAGTGATAGAGGGTATAATATTTAATGTGTTTTGTATGTATAACCCTAATAGGTAAAGACAAATAATTTTATAATGATTAACTTTTAATCTGATACGTCCGTCAAGTAACCAAATGAATTGATAGAATTTAACTTCTATCTAAAGTAAAACTCTTATCCCCTTTAAATTGGGTCACATAATTTTGGACTTAATTAGGTCCACAATAATGGGTTAAAAATCATACATTTTCCCACTTGGCCCAATGAGGTAAAACATAAAATTTAATGGAATAAACGTTGAATGCGTATAAAAAATAAAACTCATCATAATTATTATATGGGTAAATTACACCAACAGTCACCCAACTTTGGGGTAGCTAACAAAACAGTCACCTAGGTTTCATTTTAGTCACTCAACTTTCAAAAAGTTACAAAACAGTCCTTTTTGCTGTTTTCCGTCACAGGCGTCACGGCAAAGTGACATGGCAGGTGACGGCATCATTGGTGCCAAAAAACCATCCAGCTGGCCGGTTACTCTCACTTTAACACCATTTTAGGGAGATGCCCTAAAAATCGTCCATTTTCCCTCTTATTCTTCTCCAAAAAATAGTATACTATTTACTAGCAACGGGAATTTCAACGGCGAACTCAGTGTAGCAAAACACAGAAAGCATGGCCGACACACTGGACACCACAAAGGACAAAACCACGGTGGGGCCGGAGACTTGTTTTGCTTGAAGTCCAGTGAGAACGAAAATTCTGGCTCCGATGATGGCACCGATACCAAACCAAATAAGGTCCCACCACGAAAGGTTCTTCTTCATTTCATGTTGGCTTCGAGCCTTGATTTCATGGAGCTCGTCGAGTCAAGCGCGATCGATTCAAAACCCGATTCATGAACCGATTCGGAGTTTCTTTCGATTGCTTGGACGTAATTGCCCGACTCTTAAATGATTCATCGGGAGAAAATCATCTTTTCCGCATGAACACCCTCGCGCGCTTAACCCTTCGTCTTCCCCGATTACACCATCAACCCCATAGTATTTTTCATTTCAAAAATAAAAGACAAAACAAGTAGCAATGATTCCCATTCACGTTACCACCTATCTAAATATGTTTAGAATCTTACCTATGCATTGTCATTGATGAATAAATATTATTTTTATGAATTTTTAATTGTTTATTTACTTGGAGAAATCGTTGTTGGAACTAATAGTGGTTTGATTGGTGAAAGACAAAACTTGTATTTCAAAGCAGAATAATCCAAAACCAAAAATACTAAAGGTGCCATAGTGTATCCGCTTCATCGTTCTAAACACGAGAATTCAAGCTTGAAACACGAAATGATGGGTAGAGGAGAAATGAAAAAGGTTGAAGATGAAGAGAGGTGGATGAGCTGTTTGTTTTTTTAGGAGGGTATATAGTGGCGCTGCTGGAGTTTGGAGGCATTAAGATATCATTTGAGGGCGACGTTTTGTGGAAGTTCCCGGCCAAAAAAGATGGTGAGAGGAGATGAGGGAAAATTGCAGTTTGGTCCTTGAGATGGAAGGAAGGAAGTAGGAACTTTTACACCAACAGTCATCACCAACGTGGCAAGTTAACTTGCCACATCAGCTGGTTAACTTGCCACGTCAGCATCCCGTTAAAACCTTAACGGAAATTGTTAATCAGTGATTATTTTGTCACTTTTTTATAACGTTAGTGGCTGTTTTGTAACTTTTTGAAAGTTGACTGACTAAAATGAAACCTAGGTGACTGTTTTGTCAGCTACCCCAAAGTTGGGTGACTGTTGGTGTAATTACCCTTATTATATTATAGTGAATTGCAAAATGTGAGTTATGGCAGTTGTATATAGCTTAAGTCATATAACTATAAAGATTTTCTTGTTATAAATAATTTTAAAAAATTATGTGTACACAATAATAATAAACGGAAAATACATCCATTTTATTTCAAAAAGGCCATAATTGAGCTCAGAGTGTCAAACATCATAAAAAATCTTACATCAAACTTTAGTCAGAATTAGTTTTCGACTCTTTTGTGTCCTCTTTGTTGGTGCTTTCCTCTTCGTTCTCATCGGGATCCTCATCCTCGTCATTATTGTTGCCTTGTACAGACCCATATTTGATGGGTGGGAACTGTGGCATCCCCTTGTCTCTTGCATCCATCAAATTATCCATCCTGATTCTGGAATGTTACTTTCGTCCCGATATTGCCAAGTCTCCACTTGCTGTCTTAGTTTAAGGGATTGTGGGCCTTCCACTCATTGTTCTTGTTTTCGGTTCCATTCTATAACTTGTTTGTGATGAGACTCTAAGAGCTGCCAATATGTGGAGTCTTCGATGGAATTCTTTGTTGGCCTAAAAAACAATCATAACCTGGCCATAAGAACCTTCACCTTTTTACATAGGACTGTTACAAGATGCGTAAAGAGCAACCCAACTTTCTTTTTATGAACACAACAAATCATGCTTATGCATATCCACGTCCCAATGCAAATATTTTCCTTTTGTAAAATAGCATAAAGCATAGTAACTAGGAAAGTATTGATGTTAGCGACATGCACAGTAGGATGTATCTTGTAACAGCCCGTTTTTCAGTGGTGTCAAAAATAGTGGTTTCGAGACTACCAAATTCGACGAGTAAGTTTGTAAATATTATTATATAATATTTACGAGTCAAATATGATTTTAACAAGGTTTTTGATTTGATAATTTATGTTATATAAGCGATTTATTAAGTTCAAGTGGTATGACCCTAAGGTCAAGTGGTTTTAAAAAATGAAGTATCGGGACCTCGTTTTTATAAACTGAGCCATAAATATTATTATAAATATTTATGAAGTTTTGTTGAAAAATTTTAACTTTTCGATAGTTATTTAATTAAAAAAGACTAAATCGTAAAAGTTGAAAAAGTCAATCGCTATTAGTTTAAAGGTGTTAAATTGATTAAAAAATATAATTGGGTGGCATTAATGGGTAAATTACCCATTATTTAATTGGTGGACGGTTAAAGCTTCATTTTCTTTTAATTTTATGTGTTTTATATGTTATTATATTATTATTAAATGATAAAAATAAAATAAAGGTTAATAAAATAAGAAAACATAATAGTTTTCTTTCCCATTTGGTTTTGTTCATCACCGAACCACCATAAGAGAGTTTAAAGTTTGGCCAACCATGTTTCCTTGCATGTAAGTCTGTAAGCTACCCGTTTCTAATAATTTTGATGTTTTTGAGATCGTCGCAACTAGGTCTAGCTAGCCCATATCTTCTATTTTGAAATTGTTACAGATTTTGAATGTTTCCATTGATGAATATTGTGATTTTTGATGTTAAATGATGAATTTGAAATGTTGATTGATAACTAAAAGTATTTTGTTAAGTGATTTTTGATGAATTTATCGATTAGGGACTAAATTGTTAAAATAGTAAAAGTACAATGATTTGATGTGAAATTGATACAAATGGGGGCTGTTTTGGGTGCCATGAACATTCGGCTAAGCTTAAATTTCGAAAAAAATGGTTAATTTGCATGTTTTAGGCTCAGTGACTAAATTGGATAAAAGTAAAATTTTAGGAGTAATTTTGTAAAAATGTAAAAAAGTGACTAAATTGCATAAAATATATTTTTTACTGTATAAATTAATAGATTGAATGAAATTATTAATTTAGATCAAGATCGGGTGGAAAATCGAGGAGAATGAAAAATTACCAAAATGCCCCTGTACTTTGACATTTTTGCAATTTAGCCAGGTAAGTTCGTATGAACTATAAACACTTAAATGTGAGTTAAATTGACTGTTTAATGTGCTATCCTATTGTACATGAATTAATAAATAGATGTTATTCTGCAATTTATTATGTCATGAAACGATAGAAATTCAACGACGTACGACGACTATCGAGCCCCGTTTGAACCTTAGGAATTTGTAGGATACAAATTACATGTCATTAAGGTTTACATGATTCGGGTGCTGGTCTTGATGTCCTACCGATGGCTGAGGTCCAGCATGTGTTGCGGATACTCCACAACTCGTGTGAGTAGGATAGTGTAGCTATGTTCTGACCCACAGCTTGTGTGAGCAGACCTATTTTCACAGCTCATGTGAGCACACTTAGTCACAGCTCTTGTAACACCCCTAACCCGTATCTTTCGCCGAAACAGGGTTACAGAGTATTACCAGAACTTTTCAGAACATTTTCAGATAAATCATGTAAATTACTATTCATTAACCGAGATTGTTAAGAACGTCCCTTAAATGGACCCTCGAGGCCCAATATGAGCATTAGAATCGAGTTGGGACTTATTCGGAACCTCTAGGAATTTTTCACAAAATTTCAAATTTTTTCTAAGGTGCAGGGCTCACACGCCTGTGTGGTCCAAGGGACACGCCCGTGTGACCCTTAGACACGCCCGTGCCTCAGGCCGTGTCTAATTTAGGTTGCTCTTTGACTTGAGCCACACGACCATGCCACACGCCCGTGTGCTAGGCCGTGTGGTTAATTAATTTAATTCGAATTAGACGCAGGTTTCACATGGCCATGACACACGCCCATGTTCAAGGCCGTGTCACCCACACGGCTGAGACACACGCCCGTGTCTCTGCCTATGTGCTCAATTCTGAGCATTCTGTTTTAAAATTTTGAAATACAGGGGACACATGGCCTAACCACATGCCCATGTACCAAACTGTGTGTCACACACGACTTAGACACACGCCCATGTGTCTACCCGTGTGGACAAAATAAGACCATTTCCTAGCCTCATTTCTCACCCAAATTTTCCATTTTCCTGCACCAACACTTACAAGTATAATCCAACCAATTACAAGTATAATCCAACCATAACATATATCAAAACATAAATATATTAGCCACTCTAATGGCTAATTTTCATTCATCATTTGATTTAGTTAGCCTATACATGCCATTAACAAAATAAGATTTTCATTTATACCAAAAGGATAGGTTGATAGTGTGATGATTTGCTCCGACCAATCTCCGACCTTCATGAGCTTTGAGCACTATAAAACAGGGAAAATAAAAATATTATGCTTAGTAAGCTCGTATAACATAAATTAAGCTTACCATTACATTCAATATATTAACCATACAAAACATGCTTTCCAACTATTTGGAAATTTACCTATTCACACATACTCAACCAACATGTTAGTCATAATATACCAAAATGCATAGATGAGCTCATCATGCCATATGCGTATTTTATCCGTTGAATCATTGAATTTCCGATGGATATTTCAAGTAGCACACTCGAGGTGTACAATTCCATTATCTGTCAATTCATATCCAGTAGTACCTTATAGGTACACTCTCGAGCCACATATTACACAGTAGAATTACCAGTCCAGGCTAAATTCTAACTGTAACATATACTCTAAGGGCTTTGTCGGATTACCAGTCCAGGCTAAATCCTTTATATGACAAAGAATTCCCTATAGAGTTTATTCTGGATTACCAGTCCAGGTTAAATCCTAATTGAAACATATACTTGAGAGGCTCAATTCGGGTTACCCGTCCGGGCTAAATCCATTTTGCAACACATGCAGTTTCATCAGGGAAATCACCTTTTTATCCATCGAAATTCAACATTCAAGGAATTCAACCCTTTTTCAATAATTTTTTCAAACATGTATCATTTCATTCATTTCCATATCTATGCAATTCACACACATGATTTCATATAACATAATCAATGTAATATAACATTCAAATCAATACATTTTCATACCCATTTAAGTTATACGAACTTACCTTGATATTTGTTCGTATCGAAAATCTACTAATCCGAAATCTTTTCCTTTCCTCAATTTAGCTCTTTGTTTGGTACTTCCGGATCTATATAAATGAATTTAATCATCAATTCAATCCATTTCATATTCTAATGAACTCAATTTACAATCTAGGTAAAAGTACCATTTTGCCCCTATACTTTTGATTAATTCCAATTTCATCCCTAGGCTCGGAAATTGAAATTCATGAAATTTAATCCTTATTCCAAGCCTAATCAAAATTCTAATATAACTTTTACAGTACATGTATTCTCAAAATTTCAGAATTTTCCATGGGTCTTACCATTTTTCAATTTAGTCCCTAAATCAAATTTCTATCAAATTTCCCTTTGTAAAAGTTGTTTATCTATCAACAACCTTTCATTTTCTATCATAAACTTTTAAATTTCAGCATATTCATCCATGAAAATTTTTCTATACTTTGATATCTATTCAAATTAACCCCCCAAATAGAGAAATTAAGCTTTCCCAATCTCAAAAATATAAAAATTACTAAAAACGGGACATAGGAACTTACTAATTTATGCTTGGAAAGCTTGTTTTCTCTCTGCTAGGGTTTCTATGGATTTTCGGTTGAAGAAGATGATACAAAATGATGATATTTCATTTTAATTTAATTATCATCTTTATAATTTTTCTATTTCCAATTTAGTCCTTAACCTTTTCTAATTTTTCCATGGATGATTCACCAAAAATATCTACATTTATTTCATCAATGGTCTAATTACCATTTAAGGACCTCAAGTTTTGAATTCCATAGCTATTTAAACCTTATAGCTACTAGAATCCAAATTTAACATTTTATGCAATTTAGTCCTTTCTACAATTAAGCACATGATTGATAAAATTTTCTTATCAAAATTCTCATGCAATCATTCTATCACATTACTAATCATTTCATAATATTTAAATATTTTATCTTTTCGGCTAGGATTTGTGACTACGAAACCACTATTCCGACTTCACTGAAATTGGGTTGCTACAACTCTCCCCCCTTAAGGATTTTCGTCCTCGAAAATCTTACTAGTAAAGAGATTAAGGTACTGCTTTCTCATGGTATCCTCCAGCTCCCAAGTAACTTCTTCAATTCCATGTTTTTGCCAAAGAACTCTTACCAATGCCACATTTTTGTTTCTCATCTCTTTTAATTCCCGTGCCAGAATCTTAATCGGTTCTTCAGTATATGTCATATCAGGCTGAATCTCAACTTTTGTCAGAGAAATAACATGTGAAGGATCCAATCGATACCGTCGTAACATTGATACATGAAAAACATTATGGATTTTATCAAGCTCTGGTGGTAATGCCAACAGATATGCAACTGGTCCTATTCTTTCAATAATTTCATAGGGCCCGATAAATCTTGGACTCAATTTTCCCTTCCGTCCAAATCGAAGAACTTTCTTCCAAGGTGACACTTTTAAGAATACCCTATCACCAACTTCAAATTCTATTTCTTTCTTTTAAGGTCGACATAAGACTTTTGTCTATCAGAGGCTGCTTTCAAACTATCTCGAATCACCTTTACCTTTTCTTCTGTTTCCCAAATTAAATCAACTCCAAGAATCTTCTTTTCACTAAGGTCTGTCCAATACAACGGTGTTCTACATTTCTGACCATACGGAGCTTCATACGGTGCCATTTTAATAATGGACTGATAACTGTTGTTATAAGCAAATTCAATTAATGGTAAATATTTTTCCCAATTACCTTCAAATTCAAGTACACAACACCGTAACATATCCTCCGAAATCTGTATAACATGTTCAGACTGGCCATCTGTCTGAGGATGAAATGCAGTACTGAAATGCAATCGTGTACTCAGTGCTTCTTGTAATTTATTCCAAAATCGGGATGTAAACCGGGGATCTCTATCAGAAATAATAGAAACTGGCACCCCATGTAATCTAACAATCTCAGAGACATATAATCCAGCCAATTTATCTAAACAAAAATCCATATGTACTGGTATAAAGTGTGCAGACTTTGTTAACTGGTCGACAATCACCCAAATAACATCTTTCTTCCTCAGAGTCAATAGTAATCCCGATACAAAATCCATTGTAATTCTTTCCCATTTCCACTCGGGTATAACAACTGGCTGTAATAACCCCGAAGGCACCTGATGCTCAGCTTTCACTTGTTGACATATCAAGCATTTGGATACAAATTCAAAAATATCTATTTTCATTCCCAGCCACCAATACATCTTTTTCAGATCACTGTACATTTTATTACCACCAGGATGAACAGACATTGTACCATTATGAGCTTCATATAAAATCTTCTGTACCAACTCTGAATTCTTTGGCACACACAATCTGTCTCTGAACAACAAACAACCATCAGACCCAATATGAAATTCTAAATCAGGATTCAATTCACATTGTTCCCGTTTTGCCTGTAAATCAACATCATTTTTCTGAGCTTCAAAAATTTGTTGCAAAAATATTGGTCTAACTTTCAACTCAGCCACAATAGAACCATCATCAGAAATAAACAACCGAGTATTCATTGCTCGTAAAGCAAATAAAGATTTTCTGCTCAAAGCATTAGCAACTACATTGGCCTTACCCGGATGATAATCAATCACAAGATCATAATCTTTTAACAGTTCAAGCCACCTGCGTTGTCTCAAGTTCAAGTCTTTCTGTGTCATCAAATACTTTAGACTTTTGTGATCAGTGAAGATATGACATTTTTCACCATATAAATAATGTCGCCATATTTTTAATGCAAACACAATAGCTACTAATTATGGATCATGTATCGGGTAATTCTTTTCATGTGGTTTCAGTTGTCTTGAAGCATAGGCAATTACTTTATCTTTTTTCATCAAAACACAACCTAAACCATTCAAAGATGCATCACTATAAATCACAAATTCCTTACCCGATTCAGGCTGTATCAACAGAGCTTTTAGTCTGTTAAAACTTTGTTGACATTTATCAGTCCACTCGAACTTCACATCTTTCTGCAATAGTCGAGTCATCGGAGAGGCTATCATCGAAAACCCTTTTACAAATCTCCGATAATATCCGGCTAAACCCAGAAAACTTCTAACTTCTGACACACTCTTTGGTGGATTCCAATTAACAATTGCTGAGATTTTACTTGGTCTACCTTGATACCTTCAGCAGATACAATATGTCCAAGAAATCCAACTTCCCATAGCCAAAATTCACATTTACTGAACTTGACATACAACTGTTTCTCCCGTAGAGTTTGTAATACAATTCTCAGATGATCAGCATGCTCTTTTTCATCTCAGGAATAGACTAAAATATCATCAATGAATACCACCACAAACCTATCTAGGTACGGTCTGAAAATTCTATTCATCAGATCCATAAACACTGTTGGTTCATTAGTCAACCCAAATGGCATCACTAAAAACTCATAGTGGCCATACCTGGTTCTAAAAGCCGTCTTTGGTACATCTGAGTCCTTTACCCGTAACTGATAATAACCCGAGCGAAGATAAATTTTTAAAAATATGGTAGCTCTTTTTAACTAATCAAATAAGTCATCTATTTGAGGCAACGGATACTTATTCTTTATTGTAACTTTATTGAGCCGCTTGTAATCAATACATAATCTCAGAGATCCATCTTTCTTCTTCACAAATAAAACCAGTGCACCCTAAGGTGAGAAACTGGGTCGAGCAAAACCTCTGTCAAACAATTCTTGCAATTGTGCTTTCAACTCTTTCAATTCAGCAGGAGCCATTCTATAAGGTGCTATTGATATTGGTGTTTTTCCTGGAATGAGGTCTATAGAAAACTCCACTTCTCTAACAGGTGGTAATCCAAGTAATTCTTCCGGAAACACATATGGAAATTCACACATTATCGGCACTGACTGAATCTTTGACTCAGTTACCTTTGTGTCCAACACATCAGCAAGATAAGCATCATATCCCTTTACGATACATTTCTATCTTTGTTATTCTTTGAAATCACATTAGACAACCCATCTAATCTATTAGATTCAACATGGAGTAACTCACCATTCTGACATTTCAACAAAATGTATTTCTGTTTAGGCTCATACAGACCGAGTTCCGTTCAGGGAAATACATTTCCCTATGGCTGCACGGAGATGAAAATCTCACAAAGACATAGGTACGGATGTATCCCGGAAGCGTTTCACTATCCTGCACGGAGGTGAAAACCTCACGAAGGAGTAGCTTCTCGCTCCCACTTAAAAGGGTGTGACCACAGCGGTCATGCTATGCAATGCAAACATGCTTTTCAATATTAAAACAACATGCAATAAAAAGGATCATAATTTTTCAAATCGGATTTTCAAATTTAGACAAAAGGACACGAAATAATCAATTTTACGGCTTGACTCTCTTATTGGTCCCCAGTGGAGTCGCCAAGCTGTTAAAACACCCCAAACCCGGCCCACGAGCCCCGACCGGATCTGGCATGTTCCTCGAGTAAAACATTTCAAATCTTGTTTGTCAATTTGGAAAATGTGGTCATTTTGAAGAGGAATCGTTAGGTGTTGGGTTCAAGTTGAAAATGGTGTCTTTTTTTTTGAAGTCCATATTAAAACAATATTTTCGTATTTGAAAACTATAAGTTAGAAGAAACTGCCGAATTTTAGGGTTTAACATTAAGTTGAAAATCGTTGGTATTTAGGTGTTAAAACATTGAACATTTATTTTAAAGATGAGTTATTTAACCTTCGAGTTAGTAAGAATCGTATCGTAATAAAAATTTAGAGAGCAAGCATAAAACAATGTAATAATAGTGGCCTTATTACATCAATAGCAAAACCCGAAATAAATCCAAAACTTAATAGGAAAATCCAAATTAGAAGAAAGCCACCACCTAGTCCTTCCTGACCCGGTCCAAATCACTGAGTATCACCTGAAAAAGATATCCCACGAAGGGTGAGTCAACAGACTCAATGTGTAACAACTACCACGAACTCCCAAACGATTTAGGCATATCAATCACATATAACAGATATAAGTAATGATGCAATCCGGAACCCAAACCTAAATAACCATCCTCTACACATCACCCGTATCACCCAATCACACCGTGGGATTACTAAATCGACCCTCCATCGCTACATCATCGAAGGCGATCATTTGAGAGGCGACATGCACATCGCCCTTATAAATTGTGGCATAGCCACCAGATAATGTGACAAAGTCACCAGATATTAATATGTGACCGTAGTCACCAGATAACAATATGTGACATAAGTCACCACATTTAGATTACGTGACATGAGTCACCAGATATTATGGTAAAACCACCAGATCACTTCCCCTTTCAATATCACCCGTATGCCCCATGCGTCATACAACATGCAGAAATAACACAATTTACCTTATTTCACACTCGTAACAATTTCTCATATGTGTCTTGTTTAATATTCATGATATTATTAACAGAGCATTAATGGGTAACGTACCTGAACCCATTGTACCATTGAATGGTACCTTTAGCCACACTTTTCATATTTCCATTAGTACATACATAATATTCATATCATTAATCTATTAGGAGTTAGTGTAGGGCTACACACTGGTTACTAACGTGTTCCATGAATCCCGGAAAGTTTGCCGAAACAACTTATACTCCTCCCTAAAGATCATAGTTAGAATCGGCTAGACACTAACACTTGATATGACCTTGGTCGAATATTCATATTCACTTACCTTGCGGATCTAAATCCCGAAATTGTCACTTGTTTGAGGTATCTGTCGAAATTCCTAGAAGCATATGTTAGATCCAATTCTAACATTTAAACACAATAAATGGCCTTCGGCCTATGATCATACTCGCTTACCTTAGACCTAGAAATCCCGGAGATCTCCTCTCTTGAAGTCGGTTACAATAGGAATCCCGAAATCCCTCTTCAAGATTTCGGCCAAAAAGGATAAAAGGGATTAGAGTCTTGATTTCGGCTAAAAGAAAAGAAAGAAAAGAACGACAGTTGATCCTTACCCTTACTACAGAAATCGACTGCACCCTTGCTTGAACCCACAGAGATATTCGGCTATGTAGGCTAGGTGTAGATCAATTGGTTTCGGCTTTTGGGGTTTAATGAATAATCGACTATGGTCTAGGAAGAACTCACTTTTGGCTTTTGGAAAATTGTGAAAAGAAGAAGAGAAAGGTTGAGAAACTCAGCATTGGTGATAAATGAAGATTCGGCTAGCACAAGGAATATTTCGGCTTTGACAAAATAAAAGGAGAAGAGAAGATTCAACAGAGAAAGAATTTTGGCAGAGGAACTATTGAAAAGAAGAGAAAACAAATGGCCTCATTCCCCTCCCTTTGGCCGAAAATACCACACCTAGACCCCTCCATTCGGCCAACTCTCTTTCCCCCTATCTAATCCCTTATTTTTCTCCTATTATCTCTCTTCTTTACCCATTCAAAAATAATTTGAATAAGCCAATAATTATCTCCCTACCTTAGCCGTATTTTGAATGTACTTGACTTGATCAAATGCTCATCTATCAAGTGTCCCATTGTCGTCCACCACTGCTCATCCTTCCAGCAAAATAAAACTCCTATTTGCTTCCCTTGCTGCTCGAACCTGAGCCCTTCTCCCCTGCCTGAGGCGTCACTGCTTAGGGCTTTAAGTGGCACCTCCTTGCCACTTTAACAAGCCCATTTTTATGTCCAATTTCCCCCATAAATTTTCTTAAGGCCTCATTTGCCTAGTTCCCCCTTTAAGACTTAAAACCTAATAATTTCTAAGACATTCACCTACACTCTAAAGTTCTCAAAATTCATAAAAACACATTCAAAACACACATAGGCATACTAGCACATGCAACAATGCACAAGCCCTAAATCCCAGATATTACAGTTCTACCCCCCTTAAAATAATTTCGACCTCGAAATTACCTGGCTAAAATAAGTGAGGGTATTGCTGTCGTATTGCTTCTTCCGGCTCCCACGAAGCTTCTTCCGATCCATGATTACGCCATAATACCTTGACCAGAGGAATTGATTTCCTTCGCAACACTTTCACATCCCGTTCCAAAATCTGAATCGGCTCCTCCTCGTAGGATAAATCTGGCCTTAGCTCCACCTCTTCAACCGGTACTACACGAGATGGATCCGATCGGTAACGACGTAGCATAGAAACATGGAATACATCGTGCATCTGCCTCAACTCCGGAGGCAACTCTAATTGGTATGCCACTGGTCCAACTCGCTTCAATACCCGATAAGGTCCTATAAATCTGGGACTTAACTTCCCTTTGCGACCAAATCTCATCACCTTCTTCCATGGCGAAACTTTAAGAAACACCTGATCTCCCACATCAAACTCTATTTCCTTCCGCTTAAGATCTGCGTACGACTTTTGCCTATCAGATGCTTCCTTCAATCGTGTCCGAATTACCCTAACCTTCTTTTCAGATTCTGCCACAATTTCTGGACCCAAAACTTGTCGTTCCCCCAATTCTGTCCAACACGTAGGAGTGCGACACTTCCGTCCATACAGCGCTTCATACGGTGCCATCCGAACATCGGCTTGATAGTTTGTTATTATATGCAAACTCCGCTAAAGGCAAATATTCTTCCCAACTTCCTCTCAAGTCTATCACATGACCCCTCAACATATCTTCCAACACTTGGATCACTCGCTCCAGATTGACCGTCTCGATTGTGGATGAAATGCCGTAGTGAAATCCAACTGGTGCCTAAAGTTTGATGTAGTGCTTTCAAAACCGAGACGTAAACCTTGGATCCCCATGCGAAATAATCAAGCGGTACTCCATGCAATCTCATAATTTCGCCACATACAACTTTGCTAACCTCTCGCAAAGAATAGTCAACCCGTCTTTGGAATGAAATGCGCGGACTTTGTCAATCGATCCACTATCACCCATACCGAGTCCTTCTTAGTAGGCGTAAGGGGAAGCCCACTAACGAAGTCCATGGTGATTCTCTCCCACTTCCACTGCGGAATCTTTATCGGCTGAAGCAATCCTGACGGAACTTGATGTTCAGCCTTGACTTGCTGACACGTTAAGCACTTCCCTACAAATTCTGTAACTTCCCGCTTAAGACCAAGCCACCAAAACTGTTCCCTTAGATCTCTATACAACTTAATACCTCCAGGATGTATAGCATAAGGGCTACTATGCGATTCCTGATGAATTCTCCGTCTTAACTCCTCGTTCTTCGGCATACAGACCTTACCCCTGAAACACAATACTCCATCGCTGTTAACACCATAATCCTCTAGCCGTCCATTCTGCACTTACCGCAACTTAGCACTTAAATCATCATCTGCCAACTGTCTTTCCTTTACCTCATCCAACCATGACGGCCTGACCTGTAATTCTACTAACAAACTTCCGTCGTCATATAAGCTAAGAAGTGTAAATATCGCCCTCAGATCCGACACTACCTTCCGACTTAGGGCATATGCTACCACATTTGCCTTGCCCGGGTGATACTCTATGGAACAATCATAGTCCTTTAATAACTCCACCCACCTTCACTGTCTCAGGTTTAGCTCTTTCTGAGTTAGCAGATACTTAAGGCTCCTGTGGTCTGTGTAAATCGCTGACTTTTCTCCATATAGATAGTGCCTCCATACCTTAAGAGCAAAGACCACCGCCGCCAATTCCAAATCATGCGTCGGATAGTTAACCTCATGTGGCCTTAATTGTCGAGACGCATAAGCGACTACCTTCCCGTCTTGCATCAAAACACATCCTAATCCTGTATAAGAAGTGTCACAATACACCACGAAATCCTTCCCTGCCTCAGGCTGAATCAAAACCGGAGCTTCAGTCAAAACCCTCTTAAGCTTCTCAAAGCTCTCATGTTGCCTATCTGTCCATACGAAAGGTACCTCCTTTCTCAACAACTTCGTCAAAGGAGCACCTATTGATGAGAACCCTTCCACGAACCTTCTGTAGTAGCCTGCCAATCCGAAGAAACTACGTACCTCAGCCACAGACTTAGGTGGTTTCAGCCTAGCACCGCCTCAATCTTCCTAGGATCCACCCTTATCCCTTCTACGGACACTACATGCCCTAAGAACGCATCTTCCTTAAGCCAAAATTCACACTTGCTGAATTTGGCATATAGCTTCTTTTCCTTAACACTTGCAACACTATCAGGAGATGCTCGTCATGTTCCTCCTCCGACTTAGAATACACTAGGATGTCGTCTATGAACACAACGATGAACCGATCCAAGAAAGGTTGAAAACCCAGTTCATCATATCCATGAACGCACCGGGCGTTTCGTCAACCCGAACGGCATTACCACGAACTCATAATGCCCGTATCTTGTCGAAAAGTCGTCTTATGGATATCCACCGCTTCACCTTAAGTCGATGATATCCCGACCGTAAATCTATCTTTAAAAATACCGCGCCCTTAAGCCGATCGAACAAGTCGCGTCTATCCTTGGCAACAGGTACTTGTTCTTGATGGTCAGCTTATTCAACTGACGATAATCTATGCACATACGCATAGTTCCGTTGTTCTTCTTCACAAACAGAACCGATGCTCCCCACGGAGACACACTGGGTCGAATGAATCACGATCCAGCAACTCCTAGATTTGAGCCTTGAGCTCAACCAACTCCTTTGGTTCCATTCTATACGGAGCGATAGATACTGGCGCCGTTCCAAGCAACAAGTCAATTCCGAACTCCACCTCCCTGTCAGGGGGTATTCCAGGTAACTCCTCTGGGAAAACATCCACAAATTCCCTTACTGTCCTAACTCCACTAACTCCCTCTTCGTTCGCATCCAACGCACTAACGAAGGTCAAAAACGCCTTGCACCCTTTCCGTACCATCTTATCAGCCTTTAATGCAGAAACTACGTTGGACAAATAGTTTCTTCTTTCTCCTATCATAATTATCTCCTCATCCTCCGGGGTCCTTAACTCCATTCGCTTAGCCGCGCAATCTAACTTAGCCCGATGTTCCACTAGCCAATCCATGCCAAGAATGAGATCAAATTCTCCGAAGGGTAGTTCTATCAAGTCGGCAGGGAATACCACTCCCTGAATCTCTAGAGGTACATTGCGAAATATCCTATTCACCACTACAGTTTGACCTAACGGGCTTACTACAGTCATCTCCCTACTAGATAGTTTAGATGCTATGCCTAGCATTTCGACTACTCTACATGCAACATACGAGTGGGTCGAGCCAACATCAATTAAAGCAAAGTAAGGCTTATTAGCTATAAGGAACATACCGGTTATGACGTCCGAGGCGTCTCTATCCTCCTTCCGACGAATTGCATACACCAGACCCGGCTGTCTTGCCTCCGTATTACCAACACCTCTGCCCGGTGTTCCCCATCCTCTTCCTGAACCATTACCTCTGCCAATCGGTCCATGACCCCGCGGTGGCTGCGGTCCACCTCTCCCCGCCTGATTAGTACCCTGACCTGTTGGTCGGCTCCCATCTGTTTTCATAGGACAGTCCCTAATCATGTGTTCCTTGGACCCACACTTGAAACATCCCCCTGTCTTCTTCCAACACTCTCCTAGGTGTATCTTCCCACATTGAGTACAAGTATGGTACTGTCCTCCTGTAGCAACCTGCTGACCTCGCGGCCCATCAACTCTCTGTCTCTTTTGAATATTCCCGGGTGACGCTGATACTCCAAAACCTCTCATTTGCCTGTTCCTATCCGTATTCTGTCTCACAGATTCCTTAACGCCTTCGGCTACCTTAGCCTTTTCTACCAACACGGCAAACTCCCGCTCCTGCTGTGGCGCTATCAACAATCTCAGGTCATCCCTCAGTCCGTCCTCAAACCGGACACATCGTTCATGCTCCATAGCCACGATTCCTCGAGTATACCGGCCCAACCTTAAGAATTCCGCTTCGTACTCCGCTATGGACTTATTCCCTTGCACCAACCTCAGAAATGCTTTCCTCTGCGCATCAATATAACTAGTCCCAATATGCTTCTTCTGATACGCCGCCTTAAAATATTCCCATGTGAGATCCTCAGCTATAGCACCATCCCGAACTGTGAGCCACCATTGATATGACTCATCGCGAAGTAGCGACACCACTCCTTTCAGTTTCTCCTCAGTAGTCAGATCCAACTCGTCCATAATTCGCTCCGTCGCCTCCAACCAATACTCAGCCGTATTGGGCGCCACACCGGATACACCACGGAACACCTCAGCTCCATTGGCTCGGAGCTGCTCGGGTACAGATTTCTGAGCTCCCCCACCCTCACCTGCTCCAGCCACCATCTCAAGAACCCGCAGCATCACTTGCGATACTGCATCATCCCCCGTCTGATCCTGATGCTCAACGCCAACAGCTGGTGGTGGTGGTGGTACCTCATTCTCGGACCCTTGACCAGACCTAACGGGTTCCGATGCGGCCATTCTGCCTCTACCACGCCCTCGCACATTACGACCACGTCCCTTAGAACTCATGTCTACGATCGTGATTCAATCTGTTTTAAAAAGTTTTATGCATTAGTCTTTGTTCCACTGATTACCCACGAAGAAATTTTATGTAAAGGAGTTTAGTAGTAGTTCTTTCGATCATTACAGGGTTTTCATTTCAAGTCTTCTACCCTAATTCAGAGAAGCACATGCATTCGATAGTATCTACTACACACATTCACCACTCGAACATTTTCGTCCGATCCAATCCCAGGGGTATTTTCATAATTTGTCCTATAGGGGTATTTTTGGAAATTTTCCAAATCAGGGTATCTTAATATTTCGCAAAGTAGGGGTTTTGGTGTTTTTGTAAAGTAGAAGAATGTTTTAGTAAAAATCGAGGGTAGTATGGTAATTTTATAAACCAAGGGTATTTTAGTAATTTTTTTAAAAACAGTATGGCTAGTCCCTTTCGGGTTTTAATTATTGGGTTTAGCCCGTGAATAAGTCCTCTTGGTTAAGGTGAACCGTCACTACGCACCAGGTAGGATTCGAGCGAAGAGGAGGTGAGTCACTAGGACTGCTTAAATACCAAGCTCTTCCTAAATCCAATCCTAGACATGCGCACAATGGTTGCCACACCCTAACTCGGTGACTTACTCACGAGGTTTGTTTAATTAGGCCTTAAAGTTTTATGTAATTCATCTTTCAAGTAAGCTAATCCTAGGGTTCAATAACTTAATATACTAATCTACGTTCCCGTTATACCCACATACAAATCATACAACAGATTAGGGGTACTTACCGGTGGACTTCTGTCGGAGACTTAGGTGCCATGCCGTAAAAACTCGCTCAATTTCAAAAATTTTCACAAAAACTTGTTTGGGCTGAATTTTGAAAACGTTGTGGGCTTTAAACCCAAGGCCGAGAGTTTAAAATCGGGCTCGATACCAAATTGAAACACCCCAAAACCGCCCACGAGCCCCGACCAGATCGGCATGTTCCTCGAGTAAAACATTTCAAATCTTGTTTGTCAATTTGGAAAATGTGGTCATTTTGAAGAGGAATCGTTAGGTGTTGGGTTCAAGTTGAAAATGGTGCCTTTTTTTTTTTTGAAGTCCATATTAAAACAATATTTTCGTATTTGAAAACTATAAGTTAGAAGAAATCACTTTGAATTTTAGGGTTTAACATTAAGTTGAAAATCGTTGGTATTTAGGTGTCAAAACATTGAACATTTATTTTAAAGATGAGTTATTTAACCTTCGATTTAATAAGAATCGTATCGTAATAAAAATTTAGAGAGCAAGCATAAAGCGAGTTGTAATAATAGTGGCCTTATTACATCAATAGCAAAACCGAAATAAATCCAAAAATTAATAGGAAAATCCAAATTAGAAGAAAACATCTGAGTGAGCATGGCCACCACCTAGTCCTCACGACGACCCGGTCCAAATCATCGAGTATCACTGAAAAGATATCCCACGAAGGGTGAGTCAACAGACTCAATGTGTAACAACTACCACGAACTCCCAAACGATTTAGGCATATCAATCACATATAACAGATATAAGTAATGATGCAATCCGAACCCAAACCTAAATAACCATCCTCTACACATCACCCGTATTCACCAATCACACCGTGGGGATTACTAAATCGACCCTCCATCCGCTACACATCATCGAAGGCGATCACGCAAACGACATGCACACATCGCTCTTATAAATTGTGGCATAGCCACCGGATAATGGGACAAAGTCACGGATATTAATATGTGACCGTAGTCACGGATAACAATATGTGACATAAGTCACCACATTCGGACACGTGACATGAGTCACGGATATTATGGTAAAACCACCGGATCACTTCCCTTTCAATATCACCCGTATGCCCTATGCGTCATACAACATGCAGAAATAACACAATTTACCTTATTTCACACTCGTAACAATTTCTCATATGTGTCCTGTTCAATATTCATGATATTATTAACAGAGCATTAATGGGTAACGTACCTGAACCCATTGTACCATTGAATGGTACCTTTAGCCACACTTTTCATATTTCCATTAGTACATACATAATATTCATATCATTAATCTATTAGGAGTTAGTGTAGGGCTACACACCTGGTTACTAACGTGTTCACTGAATCCCGAAAGTTTGCCGAAACAACTTATACTCCTCCCTAAAGATCATAGTTAGAATCGGCTAGACACTAACACTTGATATGACCTTGGTCGAATATTCATATTCACTTACCTTGCGGATCTAAATCCCGAAATTGTCACTTGTTTGAGGTATCTGTCAAAATTCCTAGAAGCATATGTTAGATCCAATTCTAACATTTAAACACAATAAATGGCCTTCGGCCTATGATCATACTCGCTTAACTTAGACCTAGAAATCCCAAATATCTCCTCTCTTGAAGTCGGTTACAATAGGAATCCCGAAATCCCTCTTCAAGATTTCGGCCAAAAAGGATAAAAGGGATTAGAGTCTTGATTTCGGCTAAAAGAAAAGAAAGAAAAGAACGACAGTTGATCCTTACCCTTACTACAGAAATCGACTGCACCCTTGCTTGAACCCACAGAGATATTCGGCTATGTAGGCTAGGTGTAGATCAATTGGTTTCGGCTTTTGGGGTTTAATGAATAATCGACTATGGTCTAGGAAGAACTCACTTTCGGCTTTTGGAAAATTATGAAAAGAAGAAGAGAAAGGTTGAGAAACTCGGCAATGGTGATAAATAAAGATTCGGCTAGCACAAGGAATATTTCGGCTTTGACAAAATAAAAGGAGAAGAGAAGATTCAACAGAGAAAGAATTTTGGCAGAGGAACTATTGAAAAGAAGAGAAAACAAATGGCCTCATTCCCCTCCCTTTGGCTGAAAATACCACACCTAGACCCCTCCATTCGGCCAACTCTCTTTCCCCCTATCTAATCCCTTCTTTTTCTCCTATTATCTCTCTTCTTTACCCATTCAAAAATAATTTGAATAAGCCAATAATTATCTCCCTACCTTAGCCGTATTTTGAATGTACTTGACTTGTTCAAATGCTCATCTATCAAGTGTCCCATTGCCGTCCACCACTGCTCATCCTTGCTGTAAAATAAAACTCCTATTTGCTTCCCTTGCTGCTCGAACCTGAGCCCTTCTCCCCTGCCTGAGGCATCACTGCTTAGGGCTTTAAGTGGCACCTCCTTGCCACATTAACAAGCCCATTTTTATGTCCAATTTCCCCCATAAATTTTCTTAAGGCCTCATTTGCCTAGTTCCCCCTTTAAGACTTAAAACCTAATAATTTCTAAGACATTCACCTACACTCTAAAGTTCTCAAAATTCATAAAAACACATTCAAAACACACATAGGCATACTAGCACATGCAACAATGCACAAGCCCTAAATCCCGGATATTACAGCTGTCGAAACCATTTTTTGTTTTGAAAAACGGGGTCTACTTTAAAAAAGAAAATAGAGTCGCCACCAATCTTTTTTCGAGGTGTGATCGGGTCACCTTGAAATTGATCATTTTAATAAAAAAAAATTTTGATTTATTAAAACAATGATTTTGGTCTACGAAATTCGAGAAAACGGCTTTGAGTCGGTTACACGCGAGGAAGGATTAGCCCCTCGTAACGCCCCAAAAAAAAATTGGTACCTAATTGATTAATTAATGTCTTAATGTCGAAAATTTGAGAAGATTTTAAAATATGATTCTTTTGATTTTTCAAAACTTATAACCTTTAAAAAAAACATTCAATTATTTGGATAAAAGAAAAGTCGAATCTCAGTAAGTTAGAGCACGACCTTTTGAATTTCCCAAACACCAAATATCCTTTGTTTTGTTTTTTTTTTTTTTTTTTTGAAATCCCTATATCAAAATATCAAAATGTCACATCCAATAAGTTAGGACGCAACATCTTAAATTCACAAAGATAGGTTTTTTATTTGAAAATCATATATTTTAATTCCAAAAAGTGTATTTGATCATTTAGACTTAATGAGAAAAATCGAAGCCCAGTAAGTTAGGGCACGATTCCCTCAAAACTCCAAATGTCAAATATTGCCTTATTTTAAGAAATAAAGTTTTGGATAAAAAGTGGCAATTAAAATAAATTTAAAATAATTAAAATAAATGAATAAATAATGATTAAGCTATTAAATGGATAAATAAAAAAAACACATAAGTCAACCTAACTCCCGCAATATGAGGATTCGACGAAATTCCTCCACCAAAAACTAACTCGAACAGAAGCAACTCAAAAAGAAACGAAGATGAGCGAAGAACAAAATAAGAACAAGCCACAGAAAATAAGAACGCAAAAGAGAGAGAAATTTGAGTGAATGCTCTCAAGAATTTTTATTACTCAAAACTCAAGTCCCATTCAAGTGTGTCTACAATGAAGGGAGAGGCCTCTATTTATAGTTGAGCCTCCCCAAATCCAATGGTACAGATCAATTACATCAACGGCTAAGATTAAAAGTTATCTACAAATTAAATCTCTAAGATTACAAAATCATATCTTTTAATATTACATACCATATCTTCTAAGATTGCATATCATATCTAAGATTGCATACCATAACTTCTAGGATTGCATATCATATCTAAGATTTTCATATCATATCTAAGATTGCATACCATATCTTCTAGGATTGCATATCATATCTAATATTTGCATATCATATCTAAGATTGCATATCCTTGAAGATTGTACTTCCATATACGTCAAGCTTGTAGATAGACCTTCAATCTTTTTAAGTAATGGGCCATCCCGATCGGGCCAAATGATATATTTTGGACTGAACTTGAACTTTATTTTATTATTTTGGGTTTATTATTTTTTGTATGAGCCCGGGCTAAATTGGCCTATTACAACTGCATGTGCTTCATCCTAACCAATTCTAAGTGCTGGAATTACTGCATGTGCTTCAAGCCAACCCCAATCACTAAGGTTACTTTTGGGTTTAAGAAACAAATGTTTTGGGTTCAAGCCAACCCCAATTACTGCATGTGCATTAAAAATGTTTTGTACAATTGACAAAGTTGAAAACAAGGTTTTTGACTTTAAATTTAATTAATGAATTAGCCCTAATTCAAATTCATTTAAACTGTAAATATATTTTTTTCTCTGCAATTTTTAAATATTAAAACCTCTTACTCTAGTTTTAATCTATATAAATTTTATTTGATTTCTCATTGTCATGTCTCTATTATAAAAAAATAGTGTATTGAACATGTTTTCATATTTTCATTATTGAAAATAAATTGTATTTCGAGAAAATAATTATAAAAAATGTAAAAATAGAATATTGTCAAAAACCAAAGAAACCTAATATTTTCCAATTCTTGAATAGTAGTTACATCTCTCACTAAATATTCGTTTAATACGAATTCAAATCGTATTACCTCATTTTATCTAATATTATATTAAAAAAATTAAAACTTATGATAAAAGTATACATATCATGCATCCTTAATATGTTCCGAGTAGCTTGATTCCGGGCATGAGTTATTGGATTGGGCTGTTAAGAGAGCTAAAGACAACTATGATTTTTCCACTCTTGCTTGGAGCAAATACATTTACATAATTTTATAGGAACACAATGAGAGATTTAACTATTAATCATATTTCATAATAATTCTATGAATAATTAATTAGTTTTTGATTAATTAAATATAATTAATTAGTTTTCGATTAATTAAATAAATAATCATATTTCATAATAATTCTATGAATAATTAATTAGTTTTTGATTAATTAAATAAATAATCATATTTCATAATAATTTTATGAATAATTATTTAATTTTCGATTAAATAAATAAATAATCATATTTCATAATAATTTTATGAATAATTATTTAATTTTCAATTAGTTAAATAAATAATCATATTTAAAGTTAATGATAATCATAACTTACATAAACATTTAAACATTTAAAGTTAATGATTATCATAACTTACATAAACATTTAGAGAATATAGAAAAATCTAATTTCTAACATTTAGAGAATATAAAAAATATATATCATATCATAACTTACATAAAACTTTAGATCAAAATATATAAAAATCACAAAAATTAGGGCAACACTATTGTTTTTCCCTACTCTTAATTATTCTTATAAATAAACAACTTACCTGAATTAGTTTACACCCATTAAAATACAATGCATTAAATCTTCAAGGTAAATTTTTTATAGCTAATTTGGAGTATCCAAACAAAATATTGTCACTAATATATATTTTTTGATTTGGGGACAGTAATTTATTGTCAACTTTAGACTTCAAGAACTACGAAATGGATAAGAGTTGGATGGATTTGTCAAGGGTAAGCAACGACTATTGAAATAGAGTAAAAACTTTTCTAAATTTTGCTTTTCAAAATGCAAGCCAAGAGAATATGATTCTTTGCCCTTGTAAGAAGTGTGGCAACATCAATTGGCATTTTCGTGAAGGTGTCTACGAACATCTAATTGTTGATGGCTTTATTCGGGGTATAAAAAATTGATTTTCCATGGAGAGTGTATACCTCGTAGAACCTCTTCAACGATTAATCTGGCTTATCCTCATAATGCTTACCATCAGTCTGTTAGAGAAGATGACATGGAAGGTATATTGCGGGATGCATTTAATATGCATAGTCATGGTTTGCAATCGTTTCCACCTGAAATTATTGCATCTGATGATTGTGATATTGGTGGAAATGCTTTTACCAAAACGAGAAGAAGTGCACCTGATGAAGAGCCAAATGGAGAAGCGGCGAAGTTCTACGAGTTACTTAATGAAATGAATGAAGAACTTTATGAGGGATCGAAATTTTCAAAATTGTCCTTCTGCATTCGTCTTTTTCACTTAAAATGTTTGGGAGGGTGGACCGGAAACTTTTTTACACTACTGTTAGAGTTTTTTAGAGATATGTTTCCATTTGCAAAAATCCCTCATTCATACAAAGATATGAAGAAACTGATAAAGGATTTAGGCCTTGGGTACGACAAAATTCATAATTGCCCAAATGACTGCATGTTGTGTTGGGGTGATCAGAGAAACCAACAGTCTTGTCATGTTTGCGGTAAATCTCGTTGGATGAATAGGAATGCAGAAGATATGAATGAGGATGAAGGTGAGGCACAGTCAAGAAAAAAGCCAGTAAAGATTTTGTGATATTTTCCACTAACATCATGGCTTTAAAGGCTTTTCATGTCGTCAAAGACAGCCGATTCTATGAGGTGGCATCATGATCAACGAACCAATGATGGATTATTAAGGCATCCTGTGAATTCCTTAGATTGGAAATCATTTGATAGTAAATTTCCAAGCTTTGCAAGCGATCCTCGGAATGTGAGGCTTGGGCTAGCATCTGATGGATTTAATCCTTTTAAAATCATGAGTACTTCTTATAGTACTTGGCCTGTAGTGCTTGTTCCTTACAATTTTCCTCTGTGGATTTGCATGAATCAATCTTATTTTATCTTATCTATGATTATCCCTGGAGAGAAAGGTCCCAAGAATGATATTGACATTTATATGCAGCCACTTATTGAAGAGCTGAAACAGTTATGGACGGGTGTTGAAACATATGATGTCTTGAGAATGGAGAACTTTTATTTACATGTAGCTTTGTTGTGGGCTATTTGTAACACCCCATACCCGAGTCCGAGGCTTAGACCAGATACGAGAAGTTACTATGCTTGAACTTGCTAAATCAAGTACTTACGGCTATAAAATTTTGTTCCGAATTAAGAACTTATCTTTCTTAATCAACTTGTACTTTTCCTGGGCCTACGAGGCCTTAAAATCATGTCCGTAAACTTTCGGAACACAATCAAAAACTTTTCATTGAAACAGGGGTCACACGCCCATGTGAGTTGGGACACGCCCGTGTAACCCTGAGACACGCCCATGTCTCCTAACCGTGCTTAAAACTCGAGCTTATCGCCAAACTTCACACGGCCATGGCACGCCCGTGGTCCCGCCCGTGAAAAACCCGAGCATTCTCGACTTATAACACACGGCCATGGCATGCCCGTGGACTTAGACCGTGTACTACAACTTGATATTCGACTTAAGGTGCAATGGTGCAGGTACACACACGCTTAGACACACGCGCGCGTGTGTCCGACCGTGTGGGCACTTAGAGGCTATTTACCAAGCCAATTGCCACCACGAAATCAAGAGCAAATTCATACTATCTCAACAACTCAAATCAGTACAACTTTAATGAACAATATAACATGCTCCATTGATATCAATAACATACATACTTAGTCAATCTTGGCCAATCATTTAGCCATTTACAAAAGAATAATAATAAACTTGATAGCCCATGCTTTTCCCCTTTCTAAGACATATACTCAAAATGAAATGTTTCCTATACATGCCATACTTAATAAAAACAACTTGGCTATACCAAAATAGCGGTTGATAGTGTGATTCGAGCTCCGACTTAAACGATCCACAAGTTAGCTTGGCGGGACTACATAGAAAGAAATAATAAAAGACGTAAGCATTTAGCTTAGTAAGTTTGCATAATGCACATAGCAACGTACTTGCTTAATATAAAACATTTGACATAAACAATGGCATTGTAAATTTCAGCCATAAAGCTTACTTACTCATACTTGATAGGCAAACAAAGTACCTGTATCACTAGATCACATTGATTAGCATACTTGAACATAATACTCATAATTTTTAATTCATCATTCATAACATGAATAATATTCTCTATCACTTGATAATAACCTTACTTACTTAGCTTTCTTGTTATCTCTTTGGAGCTTAATTCGTTGTCCGATGAATTTATATGAATAACCGAGGATACTAAATCTCATTTAAATTTCGAGGCCATGACTTAACATGGACTTATACGAAGTCTTTCTTGTTCTCACCAATGCCATACCTTAACTTGGAATTATATGGGATCTCTTTCTCTTGATAACTTTTCAATGCCAAGCTTGCCTTGGTCTTACATGATAACTTGTTCAATGCCAAGCTTGCCTTGGACTTACATGATAACTTACTCAATGCCAAGCTTGCCTTGGACTTACATGATAACTTATTCAATGCCAAGCTTACCTTGGACTTACATGATAACTTATTCAATGCCAAGCTTACCTTGGACTTACATGATATCTTGCTTGCTTTCCGATGCCATGCCTCGGCTTGGTCTTATACGGACTTTCTTGTTTCATGTGGTAGATCGAGTATCCTAAGTTATTCAACTTCAATCGGGGCTTTCTCATGCTTGATCTCATTAATTTCTTTGTTTAACATAACATTAAACGTTTTTCATAATAACATTGTACATTATACTAAGCAATTCAATGACATAAATCATAAAGCTTAGAAATCATACAAACTTACCTCAATAAACAAAATGTATGTAGATATGCGATTTAGTCCTCGATTTTGTCCTTGCCTCGGTTTCGATCCGGGCTTCATTTTTCTTGATCTATAGTCATAAATAGATCATTTAATACTCACATTGACTAAATTGACTCTTAACTCATACTTTGGCAAAATTACTATTTTGCCCCTATACTTTCTCATATTTGCACTTTTTCCCCAAGGCTCGTAAAATAATTTTTCATTCAACTTTATTAGACTACATGCTTAGCTGATTCATTTTCTCTACTATAGCCATTATCAATTCTCATTATTTCTAATAGGTATGACTAATTTCAAAACTTTTACAAACTAGTCCCTATGCTCATTTTTCATGAAATTCACTTAGAAAAAGATGTTTATCTAACATCAAACTCTCATAAACTTCCATAAAACATCATTTAGCATGCATGTCATTCATGGGTAGATTTTTGAACATGCATCTTAGCTCATCTTATAGCTAAAAATAGCTAATTCATAATACGAGGACTTCAAAAACACGAAGAATATTAAAATCGGGACTAAGATAAACTTACTAGCAAGCTTGAAAGATGAGCAAACCCTAGCTATGGTTTCTTTGAAAATTTCAGCAATGAGGAAGAAGATGATAATGATTTTTGTCATCTTTTTCCTTTATTAATCATTTAATAGGTAAATGACCAAAATGCCCTTCTTTTAAAAATATCACCATTTACTAACTCATGTCCAATTTTGTCCAAAATTTATAATTTGGGAAAATTTCTATTTAAGGACTCATAATTAATATTCTAAAGCTATTTCATACAAAATGCTTCTAGAAACTCACATTTTACAACTTTTGCAATTTGGCCTTTTTGACCATTTAACTTCATTTTAGCAAAATTGCTTCATGAAACTTTCATTCTAACATGCAAACATGGAATGAACCTTAAAAACTCATAAATTCACCTTGGATTCGTGGTCTCGCACCACTATTCCGACTTGGCCCTAAATCAGGCTGTTACAATTCTCCCCCCTTAGGGATTTTCGTCCTCGAAAATCTTACCAGTGAAAAGGTTTGGGTACTGGTTTCTCATACTCTCTTCTGGCTCCCATGTGGCTTCTTCTATTCCATGCCTTTGCCACAATACTTTCACTGAGGCAATACTTTTCTTTCCTAGCTGATTCACTTCCCGAGCTAATATCTTGACTGGTTCTTCACCATAAGTCATGTCGGGATGAATCTCTACCTCTGACTGGGGAATTACATGCGAAGGGTCTGATCGGTAGCGTCTTAACATTGACACGTGAAACACATCATGTATCTTTTCTATCTCGATGGCAAAGCCAATCTGTAAGCCTCTGATGTGCCCAACTTTCTCAGTAATCTCATACGGTCCAATAAAACGTGGACTCAACTTGCCTTTTCAGCCAAATCTGAGAACTTTTCTCCAAGGTGACACTTTCAAGAAAACTTTATCTCCAACTTGATACTCTATCTCTTTTCTTTTTAAATCCGAGTAGGATTTATGTCTGTCTTAAGCAGCTTTTAAGCACTCTCGTATCACTCTTACTTTCTCTTCAGCTTCTGTAACCAAATCAAACCTGTGAATTTGGTTTTCTTTGAGTTCAGTCCAAAATAAAGGCGTTCTGCACTTATGCCCATATAAAACCTCATAAGACACCATCTTTAAACTCGACTGAAAACTATTATTGTAGGCAAACTCTACTAATGGGAGAAACTTTTCCCAACTGCCTCGGAACTCTAGAATACAACATCTGAGCATATCCTCGAGCACTTGAATTAACCTCTCTGATTGACCGTCAGTTTGAGGATTAAAAGCGGTACTAAGGTTCAACTTTGTACCCAAGGCCTATTGTAACTTCTTCCAAAACCTGGATGTGAATCTCGGATCTCTATCCGATATGATTGACAAGGGAACTCCATGAAGTCTTACTATTTCTGAAACATACAAGTTTGCCAACTTGTCTAGTGAGTAATCAACTCGTACAGGTATAAAGTGGGCTGACTTCGTAAGTCTATCAACCACAACCCATACAACATCTTTCTTGCTCGGAGGCAACGGTAAACCTATTACAAAATCCATAATAATACGGTCCCATTTCCACTCGAGAACCAAAATGGGTTGAAGCAAACCCGAAGGTACTTGGTGTTCAGCCTTTACTTGCTGACAAATCAAGCATTTGGAAACAAACTCTGAAATATCTTTCTTCATTCTTGGCCACCAATACTGTTGCTTCAAGTCATTATACATCTTGGTACTACCCGGATGTACAGATAAACATCCATTATGGGCCTCATGCAAAATTTTTTGAATAAGCTCTTCTTTTCTCAGTACATAAACTCTGTCTTTGAACATTAAACTTCCATTGGGACTAATTTGGAGGTCAGACTCAACATCTGTCTCACACTGATTTCTCTGAACTTGGAATTCGCTATCTTCTTTCTGAGCCTCAACAGTCTCTTGGAGAAATACTGGTCTAGCTCTTAACTCAGCTAGAATAGAACCATCATCGGATAAAGTTATCCGTTAATTCATTGCTCTTAATGCAAATAAGGACTTTCTGCTTAAAGCATCAGCGACAACATTCGCCTTTCCTGGATGGTAGTCAATGACTAACTCATAGTCTTTTATAAACTCTAACCATCTCCTTTGCCTTAAATTCAACTCTTTTTGCGTCATCAAGTACTTCAGACTTTTGTGATCGGTGAAGATCCGACATCTCTCTCCATATAGATGATGCCTCCATATCTTCAATGCGAAGACTATGGCAGCTAACTCTAGGTCGTGCGTCGGATAATTCTTCTCATGAGGCTTTAACTGTCTTGAGGCATAAACAATCACTTTGCCTTCTTGCATAAGTACACAACCTAAATCATTTAAGGATGCATCGCTGTAAACTATGAACTCTTTCCCCGTCTCAGGTTGTACTAAAACTGGATCTTCTGTCAATAATGCTTTCAATTTTTCGAAACTTTGTTGGCATATTTACATCCACTCGAACTTCACATTTTTCTCAGAATAACTTCATCATCGGGTTGCAATCATTGAAAACCCCTTGACAAATCGTCTATAATAGCGGCTAGGCCTAGGAAACTTCTAACCTCGAGAGATATTTCTCGGTGGTTTCCAATCCGTAATAGCCGAGATCTTACTTGGGTCTACTCGAACCCCTTCTCCCGAGACAATATGCCCTGAAATCCTACTTCATTGAGCCAAAACTCACTTTTATCGAACTTGGCATACAACTGATTTTCTCAAAAAATCTGTAAAACCATCCGTAGGTGCTCGGCATGCTCATTCTCATCTCGGGAATAAATCAGTATGTCGTAAATAAAAGCGACTACAAACTTATCGAGTTATGGTCTGAAGATGCGGTTCATTAAGTCCATGAATACCGCAGGAGCATTGGTCAAACCAAAAGGCATGACTAAAAATTCATAATGCCCATACCTTGTTCAAAAGCAGATCTTGGATACATCCGACTCCTTTACTCTTAATCGGTAATACCCGATCTCAAGTCTATCTTAGAGAACACGGTGGCTCCTTTCAATTGATCGAACAAATCATCGATCCTCGGCAATGGGTACTTGTTCTTTACTGTCACTTTATTAAGCTGGCGGTAATCTATGCACAATCTCATAGTGCCATCCTTCTTTTTCACAAATAACACTGGAGCACCCAGGGGAGAACAACTTGACCTCGCAAAGCCTTTGTGCATTAACTCTTGCAATCTGTATCTTCAACTCTTTCAACTCGTTGGAGCCATTACGTAAGGAGTAATAGATATTGGTACAAATCTGAGAGCTAGCTCAATCTTTGAACTCAACTTCTCCGATTGGAGGTAATCCGGTAATTCTTCCGGAAAAACATCCATGTGCTCACATACTATCAGTGCGGACTCAATCTTTAACTCTGTTTCTTTATCATTCATCACAAAGGCCAAATATGCCTCATACCCTTTTCTCATGTATTTCTGTGCCGTCATATGGGAAATCACAACCGGTAACCTACTCTATTCATCTGATTCTATATGAAGGGTGTCCCCATTCTCACATCTCATCTCAATGTATTTCTTCCCACAATTAACTATTACATTATGGGCAGTCAACCAGTCCATACTGAGAATGAGGTCAAACTCATCAAATGGCAACAACATAAGGTTTGCTTTAAAACAATGACCTCTAATCATTAATGAACAATCTTTACATACTTCATCAACTAACACACTCTTGCCTAAAGGATTAGACACCTTAATCATAAATTCTGTAGAGTCTATAGGCATACTCAAATCGGATACTAATTTCATGCAAATGTAAGAGTGTGTAGATCCGAGATCTATCAAAGCAATAACTTTAACATCATGAAGAGAAAAGGTACCCGTGATAACATCATGGGAAGATGCCTCTTCGTGAGCGCGAATGGCATAAGTCCGTGCAGGCGCCCTACCCTCGGGTCTCGCGGCCTGCTCTCTAGGGTTACCTCTTCCTCTTGCCCCACTTCCTGGGTTTCTCTACGGTCTCCCTCTGACCATACTCCCGGATCTCGGGTTCTGAGCTCTCTCTTCTTTCATTGTCTCTGGACAATCCTTTATGTAGTGGTCTTGGGAACCACATCTAAAACATGCATTTTCGTGCACTCAGAATTCTCCAAGATGACGTCTACCACACTGTGGGCATTCGGGTCTTTCAGATTGAAAGTTCCCCACACTAGCGATTGAAGTTGTCTGTGCTTTATTTCTCGAATACTGTTTACTCTTGTCTTTCTTTGAAAACCCAATGGAAGTAACCGATTGGGTAGGTAAATCTCTTGACTTCTTGCATGAGGATTGGAATGACTTATTCCACTGTCTCTTTCTAGAGTCGCGAGACTCAATTTCAGACTTTCTCTTCTCTTTTACTAGCTCTTCGGCTTTACAAGCTCTCTCCACTAGCACAACAAATTCTTTCAATTCTAGTACAGCAACAAACAGTTTGATGTCATCATTTAGCCCTTATTCAAATCTTTTTCTCATGATGGCCTCGGTGGACACGTATTCTCGAGCGTATTTGCTGAGTCGCACAAACTCACGCTCATAATCGGTCACCGACATCTTGCCTTGCTTTAACTCTAAAAATTCTTTTCTTTTCTGATCTACAAATCTTTGACTTATATACTTTTTCTTGAACTCTTCTTGGAAGAATTCCCATGTGATCTTCTCCCTTGGGACCACTGATACAAGGGTGTTCCACCATTGATAGGCAGAATATCTTAAAAGGGAGACTACACACTTCATGCTTTCTTCAGGTGTGCATGATAGCTCATTAAATACCCTGATGGTATTTTTTAACCAAAACTCGGCTTTTTCCGGATCATCTTCTCTTTTCGCCCGAAATTCTTCTGCACCATGTTTCCTAATCCTATCAACTGGAGGTTTGTCTCCTCTTACCACCTCTTCTACTTGAGGGGCTACTGGAATAGGTTGTGGAACAGGTGGGGGTGGAGGGGGTTGTACATTTGGGTTCATATGAACTAACTCTGAATACCACATATTCATCATGTGGGGGAAGGCTTCTCTAGCCCCTTCTCATCGTTCTTGACTCACCGTAGTGGGTCTATTCTCATTCTCGTTCAAAGACCATCCCTTGGTGGAGCGGTGCATTACTTTCACGTCATCCGCCATATCTCTTTCAGGATCTATTTACTATATATATAAACATAATTTAATTCGTCAGGAGTCGTCACACTATCATTATAAAAACATTCTTACGTATGGCATGTATAGCTAGACTCGTGCTCATGCTACGTTAGTCCTAGAACTGACTAAACTGTAGCTCTGATACCACTAAATGTAACACCCCATACCCGAGTCCGAGGCTTAGACCGGATACGAGAAGTTACTATGCTTGAACTTGCTAAATCAAGTACTTACGGCTATAAAATTTTGTTCCGAATTAAGAACTTATCTTTCTTAATCAACTTGTACTTTTCCTGGGCCCTACGAGGCATTAAACTCATGTCCGTAAACTTTCGGAACTCAATCAAAAACTTTTCATTGAAATAGGGGTCACACGCCCATGTGAGTTGGGACACGCCCGTGTAACCCTGAGACACGCCCATGTCTCCTAACCGTGCTTAAAACTCGAGCTTACTGCCAAACTTCACACGGCCATGGCACGTCCGTGGTCCTGGCCCGTGTGAAAAACCTGAGCATTCTGACTTATAACACACGGCCATGGCACGCCCGTGGACTTAGACCGTGTACTACAACTTGATATTCTGACTTAAGGTGCAATGGTGCAAGGTACACATGGCTTAGACACACGCCCGTGTGTGTACGACTGTGGGCACTTAGAGGCTATTTACCAAGCCAATTGCCACCCTGAAATCAAGAGCAAATTCATACTATCTCAACAACTCAAATCACTACAACTTTAATGAACAATATAACATGCTCCATTGATATCAATAACATACATACTTAGTCAATCTTGGCCAATCATTTAGCTATTTACAAAAGAATAATAATAAACTTGATAGCCCATGCTTTTCCCCTTTCTGAGACATATACTCAAAATGAAATGTTTCCTATACATGCCATACTTAATAAAAACAACTTGGCTATACCAAAATAGCGTTTGATAGCGTGATTCGAGCTCTGACTTCAACGACCCACAAGTTAGCTCGGCGGGACTACATGGAAAGAAATAATAAAAGACGTAAGCATTTAGCTTAGTAAGTTTGCATAATGCACATAGCAACGTACTTGCTTAATATAAACCATTTGACATAAACAATGGCATCGTAAATTTTAGCTATAAAGCTTACTTACTCATACTTGATAGGCAAACAAAGTACCTATATCACTAGATCACATTGATTAGCATACTTGAACATAATACTCATAATTTTTAATTCATAATTCATAACATGAATAATATTCTTTATCACTTGATAATAACCTTACTTACTTAGCTTTCTTGTTATCTCTTTGGAGCTTAATTCGTTGCCCGATGAATTTATATGAATAACCGAGGATACTAAATCTCATCTAAATTTTGAGGCCATGACTTAAGATGGACTTATACGAAGTCTTTCTTGTTCTCACCAATGCCATGCCTTAACTTGGACTTATATGGGATCTCTTTCTCTTGATAACTTTTCAATGCCAAGCTTGCCTTGGACTTACATGATAACTTACTCAATGCCAAGCTTGCCTTGGACTTACATGATAACTTATTCAATGCCAAGCTTGCCTTGGACTTACATGATAACTTATTCAATGCCAAGCTTGCCTTGGACTTACATGATATCTTGCTTGCTTTCCGATGCCATGCCTCGGCTTGGTCTTATACGGACTTTCTTGTTTCATGTGGTAGATCGAGTATCCTAAGTTATTCAACTTCAATCGGGGCTTTCTCATGCTTGATCTCATTAATTTCTTTGTTTAACATAACATTAAACGTTTTTCATAATAACATTGTACATTATACTAAGCAATTCAATGACATAAATCATAAAGCTTAGAAATCATACAAACTTACCTCAATATACAAAATGTATGTAGATATGCAATTTAGTCCTCGATTTTGTCCTTGCCTCAGTTTCGATTCGGGCTTCATTTTTCTTGATCTATAGTCATAAATAGATCATTTAATATTCACATTGACTAAATTGACTCTTAACTCATACTTTGGAAAAGTTACTATTTTGCCCCTATACTTTCTCATATTTGCACTTTTGGCCCAAGGCTCGTAAAATAATTTTTCATTCAAATTTCTTAGACTACATGCTTAGCTGATTCATTTTCTCTACTATAGCCATTATCAATTCTCATTATTTCTAATAGGTATGACTAATTTCAAAACTTTTACAAACTAGTCCCTATGCTCATTTTTCATGAAATTCACTTAGAAAAAGATGTTTATCTAACATCAAACTCTCATAAACTTCCATAAAACATCATTTAGCATGCATGTCATTCATGGGTAGATTTTTGAACATGCATCTTAGCTCATTTTATAGCTAAAAATAGCTAATTCATAATACGAGGACTTCAAAAACACGAAGAATATTAAAATCGGGACTAAGATGAACTTACTAGCAAGCTTGAAAGATGAGCAAACCCTAGCTATGGTTTCTTTGAAAATTTCGACTATGAGGAAGAAGATGATAATGATTTTTGTCATCTTTTTCCTTTATTAATCATTTAATAGGTAAATGACCAAAATGCCCTTCTCTTAAAAATATCACCATTTACTAACTCATGTCCAATTTTGTCCAAAATTTATAATTTGGGCAAATTTCTATTTAAGGACTCATAATTAATATTCTAAAGCTATTTCATACAAAATGCTTCTAGAAACTCACATTTTACAACTTTTGCAATTTGGTCCTTTTTGACCATTCAACTCCATTTTAGCAAAATTGCTTCATGAAACTTTCACACTAACATGCAAACATGGCATGAACCTTAAAAACTCATAAATTCACCTCGGATTCGTGGCCTCGCACCACTATTTCGACTAGGCCCTAAATCGGGCTGTTACAATTCTCCCTCCTTAGGGATTTTCGTCCTCGAAAATCTTACCAGTGAAAAGGTTGGGTACTGGTTTCTCATACTCTCTTCTGGTTCCCATGTGGCTTTTTCTATTCCATGCCTTTGCCACAATACTTTCACTGAGGCAATACTTTTCTTTCTTAGCTGCTTCACTTCTCGAGCTAATATCTTGACTGGTTCTTCACCATAAGTCATGTTGGGATGAATCTCTACCTCTGACTGGGGAATTACATGCGAAGGGTCTGATCGGTAGCGTCTTAACATTGACACGTGAAACACATCATGTATCTTTTCTAACTCTGATGGCAAAGCCAATCTGTAAGCTACAGGCCTAACTTTCTCAGTAATCTCATACGGTCCAATAAAACGTAGATTCAACTTGCCTTTTCGGCCAAATCTGAGAACTTTTCTCCAAGGTGACACTTTCAAGAAAACTTTATCTCCAACTTGATACTCTATCTCTTTTCTTTTTAAATCCGAGTAGGATTTCTGTCTGTCTTAAGCAGCTTTTAAGCACTCTCGTATCACTCTTACATTCTCTTCAGCTTCTGTAACCAAATCAACCCCGTGAATTTGGTTTTCTTTGAGTTCAGTCCAAAATAAAGGCGTTCTGCACTTATGCCCATATAAAGCCTCATAAGGCGCCACCTTTGAACTCGACTAAAAACTATTATTGTAGGTAAACTCTACTAATGGGAGAAACTTTTCCCAACTTCCTCAGAACTCTAGAATACAACATCTGAGCATATCCTCGAGCACTTGAATTAACCTCTCTGATTGACCGTCAGTTTGAGGATGAAAAACGGTACTAAGGTTCAACTTTGTACCCAAGGCCTCTTGTAACTTCTTCCAAAACCTGGATGTGAATCTCGGATCTCTATCCGATATGATTGACAAGGGAACTCCATGAAGTCTTACTATTTCTAAAATATACAAGTTTGCCAACTTGTCTAGTGAGTAATCAACTCGTACAGGTACAAAGTGGGCTGACTTCGTAAGTTTATCAACCACAACCCATACAACATCTTTCTTGCTCGGAGACAATGGTAAACCTGTTACATAATCCATAGTAATACGGTCCTATTTCCACTCGGGAACCAAAATGGGTTGAAGCAAACCCGAAGGTACTTGGTGTTCAGCCTTTACTTGCTGACAAATCAAGCATTTGGAAACAAACTCTGAAATATCTTTCTTCATTCTCGGCCACCAATACTATTGCTTCAAGTCATTATACATCTTGGTACTACCCGGATGTACAGATAAACATCCATTATGGGCCTCATGCAAAATTTTCTAAATAAGCTCTGCTTTTCTCGGTACATAAACTCTGTCTTTGAACATGAAACTTCCATTGGGACTAATTTAGAAGTCAGACTCAACATCTGTCTCACACTGATTTCTCTGAACTTGCAATTCGCTATCTTTTTTCTGAGCCTCAACGATCTCTTAGAGAAATACTGGTCTAGCTCTTAACTCAGCTAGAATAGAACCATCATCGGATAAAGTTATCCATGAATTCATTGCTCTTAATGCAAATAAGGACTTTCTGCTTAAAGCATCAGTGACAACATTCGCCTTTCCTGGATGGTAGTCAATGACTAACTCATAGTCTTTTATCAACTCTAACCATCTCCTTTGCCTTAAATTCAACTCTTTCTGCGTCATCAAGTACTTCAAACTTTTGTGATCGGTGAAGATCCGACATCTCTCACCATATAGATGATGCCTCCATATCTTCAATGCGAAAACTATGGCAGCTAACTCTAGGTCGTACGTTGGATAATTCTTCTCATGAGGCTTTAACTGTCTTGAGGCATAAACAATCACTTTGCCTTCTTGCATAAGTACACAACCTAATCCATTTAGGGATGCATCGCTGTAAACTATGAACTCTTTCCCCGTCTCAGGTTGTACTAAAATTGGAGCTTCTGTCAATAATGCTTTCAATTTTTCGAAACTTTGTTGGCATATTTCTGTCCACTCGAACTTCACATTTTTCTATAACAACTTCATCATCGGGGTTGCAATCATGGAAAACCCCTTGAAAAATCATCTATAATAGCCGGCTAGGCCTAGGAAACTTCTAACCTCAAAGATATTTCTCGGTGGTTTCCAATCCGTAATAGCCGAGATCTTACTTGGGTCTACTCGAACCCCTTCTCCTGGGACAATATGCCCCAGAAATCATACTTCATTGAGCCAAAACTCACTTTTACTGAACTTGGCATACAACTGATTTTCTCGAAAAATCTGTAAAACCATCCGTAGGTGCTCAGTATGCTCATTCTCATCTCGGGAATAAATCAGTATGTCGTAAATAAAAACGACTACAAACTTGTCGAGGTATGGTCTGAAGATGCAGTTCATTAAGTCCATGAATACTGCAGGAGCATTGGTCAAACCAAAAGGCATGACTAAAAATTCATAATGCCCATACCTTGTTCAAAAGCGATCTTGGATACATCGACTCCTTTACTCTTAATCGGTAATACCCGATCTCAAGTCTATCTTAGAGAACACGGTGGCTCCTTTCAATTGATCGAACAAATCATCGATCCTTGGCAATGGGTACTTGTTCTTTCATTGTCACTTTATTAAGTCGACGGTAATCTATGCACAATCTCATAGTGCCATCCTTCTTTTTCACAAATAACACTTTGGAGCACCCGGGAGAACAACTTGACCTCGCAAAGCCTTTTTGTGCATTAACTCTTGCAATCTGTATCTTCAACTCTTTCAACTCTGTTGGAGCCATTCTGTAAGGAGTAATAGATATTGGTACGATCATCGAGAGTTAGCTCAATCTTTGAACTCAACTTCTCTAATTGGAGGTAATCCCGGTAATTCTTCTGGAAAAACATCCATGTGCTCACATACTATCGGTACAGACTCAATCTTTAACTCTGTTTCTTTATCATTCATCACAATGGCCAAATATGCCTCATACCCTTTTCTCATGTATTTCTATGCCGTCATATGGGAAATCACAACCGGCAACCTACTTTGTTCATCTTATTCTATGTGAAGGGTGTCACCATTCTTACATCTCATCTCAATGTATTTCTTCCCACAATTAACTATTACATTATGGGCAGTCAACCAGTCCATACTGAGAATGAGGTCAAACTCATCAAATGGCATCAACATAAGGTTTGCTTTAAAATAATGACCTCTAATCATTAATGAACAATCTTTACATACTTCATCAACTAACACACTCTTGCCTAAAGGATTAGACACCTTAATCATAAATTCTGTAGAGTCTATAGGCATACTCAAATCAGATGCTAATTTCATGCAAATGTAAGAGTGTGTAGATCCGAGATCTATCAAAGCAATAACTTTAACATCATGAAGAGAAAAGGTACCCGTGATAACATCATGGGAAGATGCCTCTTCGTGAGCGCGAATGGCATAAGTCCGTGCAGGCGTCCTACCCTCGGGTCTCGCGGCCTGCTCTCTAGGGTTACCTCTTCCTCTTGCCCCACTTCCTGGGTTTCTCTGCGGTCTCCCTCTAACCATACTCCCGGATCTCGGGTTCTGAGCTCTCTCTTCTTTCATTGTATCTGGACAATCCTTTATGTAGTGGTCTTGGGAACCACATCTAAAACATGCATTTTCATGCGCTCGGCATTCTCCAAGATGACGTCTACCACACTGTGGGCATTCGGGTCTTTCAGATTGAAAGTTCCCCACACTAGCGACTGAAGTAGTCTGTGCTTTATTTCCCGAATACTGTTTACTCTTGTCTTTCTTTAAAAACCCAATGGAAGTAACCGATCGGGTAGCTAAATCTCTTGACTTCTTGGATGAGGATTGGAATGACTTATTCCACTGTCTCTTTCTAGAGTCGCGAGACTCAATTTCAGACTTTCTCTTCTCTTTTACTAGCTCTTCGGCTTTACAAGCTCTCTCCACTAGCACAACAAATTCTTTCAATTCTAGTACAGCAACAAACAATTTGATGTCCTCATTTAGCCCATCTTCAAATCTTTTACTCATGATGGCCTCGGTGGACACGCATTCTCGAGCGTATTTGCTGAGTCTCACAAACTCACGCTCATAATCGGTCACCGACATCTTGCCTTGCTTTAACTCTAAAAATTCTTTTCTTTTCGATCTACAAATCTTTGAGTGATATACTTTTTCTTGAACTCTTCTTGGAAGAATTCCCATGTGATCTTCTCCCTTGGTACCACTGATACAAGGGTGTTCCACCATTGATAGGTAGAATCTCTTAAAAGGGAGACTATACACTTCATGCTTTCTTTAGGTGTGCATGATAGCTCATTAAATACCCTGATGGTATTTTTTAACCAAAACTCAGCTTTTTCTGGATCATCTTCTCTTTTCGCCCGAAATTCTTCTACACCATGTTTCCTGATCCTATCAACTGGAGGTTTGTCTCCTCTTACCACCTCTACTACTTGAGGGGCTACTGGAATAGGTTGTGGAACAGGTAGGGGTGGAGGGGGTTGTACATTTGGGTTCATACGAACGAACTCTGAATACCACATATTCATCATGTGGAGGAAGGCTTCTCTAGCCCCTTCTCCTCCTTCTTGACTCACCGTAGTGGGTCTATTCTCATTCTCGTTCGGCACCGTCCTTTCAGCTGGAGCCAGTGCATTACTTTCTACGTCATCCTCCTTATCTCTTTCAGGATCCATTTACTATATATATAAACATAATTTAAGTCGTCAGGAGTCGTCACACTATCATTATAAAAACATTCTTACGTATGGCATGTATAGCTAGACTCGTGCTCATCTACGTTAGTCCTAAGAACCGACTAAATCGTAGCTCGATACCACTAAATGTAACACCCCATACCCGAGTCCGAGGCTTAGACCGGATACGAGAAGTTACTATGCTTGAACTTGCTAAATCAAGTACTTACGGCTATAAAATTTTGTTCCGAATTAAGAACTTATCTTTCTTAATCAACTTCTACTTTTCCTGGGCCTACAAGGCCTTAAACTCATGTCCGTAAACTTTCGGAACTCAATCGAAAACTTTTCATTGAAATAGGGGTCACACGCCCATGTGAGTTGGGACACGCCCGTGTAACCCTGAAACACGCCCATGTCTCCTAACCGTGCTTAAAACTCGAGCTTACTGCCAAACTTCACATGGCCATGGCACGCCCGTGGTCCTGGCCCGTGTGAAAAACCTGAGCATTCTGACTTATAACACACGGCCATGGCACGCCCGTGGACTTAGATAGTGTACTACAACTTGATATTCTGACTTAAGGTGCAATGGTGCAGGGTACACACGCTTAGACACACGCCCGTGTGTCCGACCGTGTGGGCACTTAGAGGCTATTTACCAAGCCAATTGCCACCCTGAAATCAAGAGCAAATTCATACTATCTCAACAACTAAAATCACTATAACTTTAATGAACAATATAACATGCTCCAGTGATATCAATAACATACATACTTAGTCAATCTTGGCCAATCATTTAGCCATTTACAAAAGAATAATAATAAACTTGATAGCCCATGCTTTTCCCCTTTCTAAGACATATACTCAAAATGAAATGTTTCCTATACATGCCATACTTAATAAAAACAACTTGGCTATACCAAAATAGCGGTTGATAGTGTGATTCGAGCTCTGACTTCAACGACCCACAAGTTAGCTCGGCGGGACTACATAGAAAGAAATAATAAAAGACGTAAGCATTTAACTTAGTAAGTTTGCATAATGCACATAGCAACGTACTTGCTTAATATAAAGCATTTGACATAAACAATGGCATCGTAAATTTCAGCTATAAAGCTTACTTACTCATACTTGATAGGCAAACAACGTACCTGTATCACTAGATCACATTGATCAGCATACTTGAACATAATACTCATAATTTTTAATTCATCATTCATAACATGAATAATATTCGTTATCACTTGATAATAACCTTACTTACTTAGCTTTCTTGTTATCTCTTTGGAGCTTAATTCGTTGCCCGATGAATTTATATGAATAACCGAGGATACTAAATCTCATCTAAGTTTCGAAGCCATGACTTAAGATGGACTTATACGAAGTCTTTCTTGTTCTCACCAATGCCATGCCTTAACTTGGACTTATATGGGATCTCTTTCTCTTGATAACTTTTCAATGCCAAGCTTGCCTTGGTCTTACATGATAACTTGTTCAATTCCAAGCTTGCCTTGGACTTACATGATAACTTACTCAATGACAAGCTTGTCTTGGACTTACATGATAACTTATTCAATGCCAAGCTTGCCTTGGACTTACATGATATCTTGCTTGCTTGCCGATGCCATGCCCTCGGCTTGGTCTTATCTGGACTTTCTTGTTTCATGTGGTAGATCGAGTATCCTAAGTTATTCAACTTCAATCGGGGCTTTCTCATGCTTGATCTCATTAATTTCTTTGTTTAACATAACATTAAACGTTTTTCATAATAACATTGTACATTATACTAAGCAATTCAATGACATAAATCATAAAGCTTAGAAATCATACAAACTTACCTCAATATACAAAATGTATGTAGATATGCAATTTAGTCCTCGATTTTGTCCTTGCCTCAGTTTCGATCCGGGCTTCATTTTTCTTGATCTATAGTCATAAATAGATCATTTAATATTCACATTGACTAAATTGACTCTTAACTCATACTTTGGCAAAATTACTATTTTGCCCCTATACTTTCTCATATTTGCACTTTTGGCCCAAGGCTCGTAAAATAATTTTTCGTTAAACTTTCTTAGACTACATGCTTAGCTGATTCATTTTCTCTACTATAGCCATTATCAATTCTCATTATTTCTAATAGGTATGACTAATTTCAAAACTTTTACAAACTAGTCCCTATGCTCATTTTTCATGAAATTCACTTAGAAAAAGATGTTTATCTAACATCAAACTCTCATAAACTTCCATAAAACATCATTTAGCATGCATGTCATTCATGGGTAGATTTTTGAACATGCATCTTAGCTCATCTTATAGCTAAAAATAGCTAATTCATAATACGAGGACTTCAAAAACACGAAGAATATTAAAATCGGGACTAAGATGAACTTACTAGCAAGCTTGAAAGATGAGCAAACCCTAGCTATGGTTTCTTTGAAAATTTCAGCAATGAGGAAGAAGATGATAATGATTTTTGTCATCTTTTTCCTTTATTAATCATTTAATAGGTAAATGACCAAAATGCCCTTCTCTTAAAAATATCACCATTTACTAACTCATGTCCAATTTTGTCCAAAATTTATAATTTGGGCAAATTTCTATTTAAGGACTCATAATTAATATTCTAAAGCTATTTCATACAAAATGCTTCTAGAAACTCACATTTTACAACTTTTGCAATTTGGTCCTTTTTGACCATTTAACTTCATTTTAGCAAATTTACTTCATGAAACTTTCACACTAACATGCAAAAATGGCATGAACCTTAAAAACTCATAAATTCACCTCGGATTTGTGGTCTCGCACCACTATTCTGACTAGGCCCTAAATTGGGCTGTTACACTTTTAATGATTTCCCGACTTATGCCAATTTATCTGGTTGGAGTACCAAAGGACGTTATGTTTGTCCTTGTTGTGCCGCGCAAACATGTTCAAAATGGTTATATAATGGGAAGAAGTTCTCTTATATGGGGCATCGTGGATGGTTAAATGGAAATCATAGATTTAAATTTCAGAGGACTCTATTTGATGGTACTGAAAAGTTTAGAGAAGATCTTCAACAGACCATTGGATCTGAAATCTTGTTCATGGTAAAAGATATCAATTTTAGTTATGGGAAGATGAATCAACCACCCAACACGCAAACGAAGAGAAGACTGAGGGAGGCATATGTTGGCAATTGTAACAACCCAGTTTATACCCTAGTCGGAATAGTGGTTTCGGGACCAAAAATTTGGGTCAAAAAAATATTTTAATATTATTTTCCAAGCTTAAAGTATGTGAATTGATATGTATGAAATTTTTGCATGAAAATTTCATCGTTTGAGTACCGATTTGTGAAAAAGGACTTAATCGCGTAAATTGTATAAGTGACATTCTAATTATTAAAGTGCTTAATTGCTTTGATTAATTAAAGATGGGATCCTTATGTTGTAATTTGGCCATTAAACCATTGGATGGACGGTTATGGGCTTATGTTATATGGTTTTCTAATTAAATTACAAAGGTTAAATTAGTAAATGGTATATTAATAAGAAATAAATAAAACAAATCAATAAGTTAGTGGGTGTTCATCTTTTATGGCCGAATGTGAGAAGAAAAGGAAGCCATTTACTTTGTTTAAGGGTTCGACACTTTGAAGTTAAAATTGAGGTATGGATTTTGTTCGGTTTTTGATAATTTTTACGTTTTTGAGATCGTTGCTTCGTAAATTAGCTAGCCCATGCTTTAATTTTCGGAATTGATGAAGAATTTGTGCTTTTCCATTGTTGATACCTTGATTAATTTGTAGTTTGATGATGAAAAATAAATCTTTGATGTTTGATTACCATGTTTAATTAAGTGATTTTTTATAAAAATCCAAATTAGGGATTTATTTGTGAAATTTGAAAGTTTAGGGGCTTAAATGTGAAATAAATGAAAGAAATGCGCTGCTAAGGACCTTAGTGAAATTCGGCCAAGCATGGATGTGGGAAAATTTTGAATATTTTGTGTTTTGTGAAATAGGGACTAACTTGTAAAAATGTGAAATGTTAGGGGCTAAAATGCAAATTGCCCATTTATATGTTCTTGGATAAAAATTGAATGAAAGGTTGAATAAGTAAGTTAATTTTGATATTAATTAGATTTGCAAAAGCGGAATTCGGATCTAGATCGAGGGAAAGTCAAAATATCGAATTAGTCGACTTAATTTGTCATTACTACGAACGAGGTAAGTTTGTATTTTAATAGACATTACAAAATCATGTTATAAATGCATATTATTTGTATGATTGAATTCAATGCTGAATGGTAATGCAAATGTATGTATTTTGAATAAGTTATATATATGTTATTATGATATTGAATTAATCGAGAAGCAGAATATATGAATACGAGAAAGTTTCGATAACGTGACGACGTCTGAAAAGCCCCGTACGAACCCTAGGAATAACAGAGGATACATATGTCATGACATAGGATTCCGAGATATGATTTCGTGTAAGACCACGTCTGGGACGTTGGCAATGATTTGAGATATCGTGTAAGACCGTGTCTAGGACACTGAAATCGATTAGAGATTACGTGTAAGACCATGTCTGGGACATTGGCATCGTATATGATTTTGTGTAAGACCCTGTTAGGAGCAGTGGCATCGATATTTAATTACATGTAAGACCACGTCTAGGACATTGGCATTGTACGAGCTTTACGAGCTATCCGAGTATCCTTATTGATTCTGAATGGTTCAACGGGCGTTCCGAGAAATAAGTGATTAAATGAATGACATTCTGATTCAGGTACGTTGAAATGTATACAATATTTGATAATGAAAGGTAAGTATATATGTGCAAAGAACGTTATGTGATGTATATGCAAATGAAATGTGAATATGTGCAAATGAAACATGTACAAATGAATAAGATGTGATTTATAAAGTGGCATAAGTGAAATTGTCAGATACTATATGAATGAAAGGTGAATTTGGGTATAAGTGATGATATGTGATTCATATGAGAAATATATGTGATTAAATATGTTATTTCCCAAAAAGTGCCCATTTGGCTATATGAAAGTGAAAATTGAATGTTATATGAGAATCGAATTGAATAAGCTTGTGAAAGCTAAAGTTAGTAAGTAAGTATATTATTGAATGGTGATGATTTGATATGAAATCATGTTATAAACTTGAGATAAGTTGTGTTTTGGCATGGGAGATAGCATATCATGCTTATGGCATTGTAATGAAATTATTTGTTATGTAAACTTCATTAAGATACGAGCTTACTAAGCTTTCAAAGCTTACTCTGTGTGTTTTTTCCTATGTTTATAGATTTTCAAAGATTTGGTCGGGTTGGAAGTCGGTGGAGATCGTATCACATTATTTAGTTAATGATTTCGGTATTTATACCCTTTATGACTTGGTTATATGGCTTGTATAGGCTATGGTATTTGATATTATGGTTGGAAATGTATTTGGTCATTTGATATAGGTTGCATTGATGAATGTGATATGTGTTTTGTATATGATGGAATAAGTGTGAGATGAGAAATGAATCATGTTGGCTTTGGTATGTGTTTTGTATTGAAATGGTACAAAATGATGTGGTTTAGGTATGCATGAGGAGGGTGAGAAATATGGCTTAAGCTAAGCCTAATTTCATGCCACACGGCCTGAGCGCACGGGTATGTGACTCAACTGTGTGACCCCTGCTGCTTAATAAAACAAGTCAGTGTGTTCCACGGCCTAGACACACGGGCGTGTAACATCCCAAAAACGGGGCTATTTGGAAATAAATTATTTTTCTTATGTATGAACTGCTGTGTCATTATTTATGGAATAATAATGATCAATTTAAGGCTTTGTGTTAGCTCGATTTGGTAGGAAATTTTAGTTTTTAACTTTTAAAAGAAGGGAGCCTTAGCAAGTGGGTGTTATAAGAATAAATGTGGGTAATTTAACACTAATTAGGCCTTGGTAAAATGGCAAAGCAAGCCCACTTAGGAGCTAGCATGTGACGCCACCAAGAAACAAGGGAGAGCCTTGGTTGAGTCACAAAATCCTCCTTTTGGTTTTTTATTTGGGACGGCACAAGGGGGAGAGTTTTTCTCCCTTCAAACTCTTTTATTAGGTGTTATTATCAAAGGATAATAGGAGAGTTTTATTTGCTTAATTATAGTATTAATAAAAGGGATAATGGATGGATTATTAGGAGATTATTATTTGATTAATTCAAGCTATTTTGAATTAAATCAAATAGGTGGCCAAGAGGATTTTTAGGTGTTGTGTAGAAATTGAACTCCTTGAGCAAGGAGAGTGGACGGCAAGGGGTACTAGGGAGTGCCCAAGTTTCTTTGGTTTCTTTTCCTATTAGCCGAATTCTCCCAAAGGTCTCCCATTTACTATTTTCTCTTCTCCATCCTCTCCAAAACCGAAAGCACATCCCCTAAAACCTTTCTTTTCTTTTCCCAACCTCTTTGTGAAACTCCACATTCAAATTCCCTTTTCTTTATTTCTTTGTTAACCGAACCTCTACTCCTTGTTGCCGAAACTCCAACACCCTTGTCTCTCCATTATTTACCTCTTGCCCGAATATTCAAGCAAGGGTAATCTTCTCTAAACTCGTCTCCAATCGATTCATAAGGTAGGTAGGTATGGCCGAATGCCATCTTTCTTCTCCTCTGTGTTTTGTCGATTTCTATTAGGGGGGGGATGAGTGCCGATTTCGGCAATGATTAAGTCTTCTAAACAAGTGGTAACCGATTCCTGTTAGGTACTCAGGGAAGTGAAGCAGTTGATTCAGGCCCCGACCTCTAGTATTCTATTTGTGGTACGTAACGGTAAGATCTACTTTAGTTGGTCAGTTGATATTCGTTTTAGCCGAAGGCTACTAACTTGTTGAGTGCCGATTCATGGAATCAGAAGCAGATTCGGAAGTTGGGTATTGCGGTTGGTGTCCAAAAGTGTGAAGGTGAGATTTCGGGTTCACAAGGAACCCCTCCCAATAATTTGATTTGGCCGAATAGGCCCTAAGACTAATCCCATAGTTGGCCGAATATAGGTACAGGGAGATCTAGGGTGGCCAACGTTTCTTTTTCGGGATTTAGACTTCTCATCAACATCAGTGTGTACATACACACTTATAATAGTTAATAAAGTGTATTAAGTGTATGTTATGTGTAAATCGCTCTATGTAGATATGGCATTAGTACCTTAATGGTACAAGCGAGGATCCCGTAAGTCTCTATTTGTATGAGATTGATAATAATGCTTTTGGGAAGCATGGATTATTTGATACATGTGATATATGTATGTTCGTTATTAAGCGCTTGACATGGGTTGATTAGAGGAGGGGCGGTGATATCGTGGTTTGACGAGCACCGTTGCTTTGGTAGCACACTGCGTGACTATATGTCACCGGAGGTTTGGTACCTCCGGAGGTTTGGTACCTCATAGCGACTTGTCCTCGTGGTTAACACCACCGTGGGTTGGCCCCACTTGAGATATGGGATAAATGCGCCGGTGATTTGGTATCACACGATGGGTTGGCCCCATCACCCGATTTGTGTCTACGGACACCGGTGCTTTGGTAGCACATTGTGACTATATGTCACGGTGGTGGTTTGGCACCACCGGTGTTTTGGTAACACATCGTGACTACGGTCACCAAAGTGGTTTGGTACCACATGGGGTAGACAAAGGTGTTTGGTTGGCTAGGTTGGGTACACGATACCGCTTAATTAATGTTATATGTTGTGTATGAAATGTTGTATTAACCAGGGAAGGGTTACATACTGAGTCTTGGTGACTCACCTTCTCCTTTAACATTTTTCAGGTGACTCGTAGATGGCGGTGGAGGAGCCGGTTGGACTCGAGGTGGCCATGCAGTGGAATTAAATTTATAGAACTTTACATTTGCTTATTTTTACTTTGGTTGTAATAAGGCCTCCATAAACTATATTTGTGTTATTTTCTTTTATGTTGGATATTTGCTTAAACTATACTATTAAATTGAACCGAAATCACATGTTTTCTTAAGTTAGCACGAAAAAGTTTATTTCGTGCCATCGCACACATGAAACCGGTATAACAAACGGACTTAATTAAAATTCCAAATTTATTCTAAGGGTAGCTTTGACAAGACAACAAAAACGAGGAGTTTTCAATAAAAATTAAATGTTTTTCAAATGGTGTTCACAAGGTTTTACTCCGTAACAAATCAAATTAAATTCGGTCGTAGTGTTTGGGCCGGGTTTGGGTTGTTCTGAGCACTGGTATCGAGCCCAGTTCAAAGCTTCTGGTGTGGGGCCCAAGGCCCAAAAATGTTTTAGTAGGCCTTTTGAATTGTTTTTGGGTTTTTAAGCAAAGATGGCCCGAGTCTCCTGCACCGATCCGCCTGTAAGTACATCTAAACCTCTTTGTGAAATATATTACGTAGAAGGGTAGGAAGCATGGAACGTAGATAGACTTATAGGACTTGGACCCTAAGGCTAGATTGCTCAAACACAAACGAAGCATAAGACTTAAAGAACTAAACCAACCTATGACTTAGTCAATGAGCTAGGGTGTGGTAACCCACATGACGCATGTCTAGGATTGGATCCGGGAAGAGCCTCGGTATTTAAGCGATCCTCGTGACTCACCTCCTCTTCGCAGTATCCCACAGTGCGTAGCTTCAGTTCACCCTAACTCGAGAGGGCTCGGTGGTGTGGCAACCTGCGTGGCGCATGTCTAGAAAGGTTCGGTGAGAGCTTGGTATTTAAGCGGTCCGCGTGACCCACCTCCTCTTCACTGACTACGCCTGCAGTGCGTAGCTTTGGTTCACCACGACCGGGAGGGGCTGGTCATGGGATAAACACAATGATTAAAACCGAAAAAGGAATTAGCCTTGTTTTTGAAATGGAATGGAATAACAAGCCCTAATGTTTTCAAAACTTGTCCAATAACTCTCTTAAACCTTAGAACATTACTTTTACAATGTTTCTCGGAAGACTTGACTTGTGAAAAAAATTATTACAAAAATACCCTTAGGAGTAAAATTACCAAAATGCCCACGACCCATAAAATATTGATTCGACGGTTTTGCCCAAAAATTCCAATGATTTTATAAAACATTCAATAACATAGCTTTGGAAATCATCAGCAAAATATTTTGGGTTTCGGAAAATTACGAAAATACCCTCTCAGTAGGAAAAAAGACGAAAATACCCCAGGTTAGAAATGGGCGTAAATGTCCGATGAGCGATTAGGCATGGAAAGTATTAAGGAATGGATGCATGAACTTCTTTGTGTGAACTAGGATAGGAAATCAAACATTGTTTGCTCGAAAGAATCTCTCGATTAAACCTCATCCATAAAACTTCATCGCGAGTAATAAAGTGAAACCAATGCTAACGCATAAAATTTTTCTTAATCGATTAAAAGCGCGGTAGATAGAATGAGTTCTAGAGGGCGTGGGACGCCGTGGACGTGGTAGGGGTAGGATGACGGTGTCCGAACCCGTCAGTCGGGACAAGGTTCGGAAAATGAGGTACCATCGCCACCACCACCTCCTACTTTTAGAGTCGAGAGCCGAGAGAGCGGCCGGTGGCGAGTCGGCATCGCAAGTCGTGTTGCGAGTCTTGGAGATGGTGGTCGGGGTGGTGGAAATGTTGGAGCTCGAAAATCGTCCCGAGCGACTCCGATCTAACTGAGCGGAGGTATTCCGAGGTGTGTCGAGTGGCACCCGGGCAATGTGGAATCTTGGCTAGAGTCAACTGAAAGAATCATGGATGACCTTGACTGACCGAGGAAGAGAAGCGAAAGGCGATGTCGCTTCTAAAGGATGAAGCGTATCGGTGGTGGCTTACTTGTTCGAGATGGGGCTACTGGCCGATGATTTGACTTGGGAGTATTTCAGAACCACCTATCAGAAAAAGTATGTGGGCATTAGCTACACTGACGCGCAGAGAAAGGCTTTTCTGGGATTAGTTCAAGGAACTAAGTCCGTGTCGGAATATGAGGCGGAATTTCTAAGGCTGAGTAGATATGCGAGAGGCATCGTGGCTACCGAACATGAGCGCCGTGTCCGCTTTGAGGACGGACTCGAGATGATTTAAGGTTCTTGATTGCCCCACAACAAAGTTCGTGAGTTCTCATCTCTAGTGGAGAAGGCTAAGGTAGCCGAGGGAATCAAGGACGCTGTGAGGCAGAACTATAGTAAGAACAATCAGAAGAGAAGTTTTGGGTCAGCTGGATCAAGCGGGAGTGCTCAGAAAAAAGCTAGGCCAAGTGGGCCCAATCAGCAAAGAAGGCCACGATCGCTAATCGTCGAGGCCGACTGCAATCGCTGTGGAAAGACCCATTGGGGAGGTTGTTGGACCGGTGATAAAGGATGTTTTGAGTGTGGGTCTTTGGAGCATCGCTACGAGATTGTCCCCGTAAACTAGCTAAGCTAAGCGGCGGAAGGACGTAACCGTGCTCGGGATAGAAATGTAGGACCACAGAGGGTCGTGGTAATGGTAGAGGAAACAACGGCCCTAACCGAGGTCGTGGAACTCAAGGCGAGGTTCAGCAACACAGAGGCTAGGCACCTGGCTTAGTTTACGCAATGAGGTGTCGCGAAGAAGGTGACGACCGGATGTCATAACCGCACGTTCCTAATTTTCGGTTTTCCTTATGTTGCATTGATTGATGTGGGCTCGACGCACTCGCACATTGCTTGTAGTGTGGTAGGAACTATGGACCTAAACTCAAACCGCTTCTAGGGAGATGATGTAGTTAGCCCCTTAGGTCACTCCGTAGTTGTAGATAGACTTTATAGAGGCGTACCCTAGAACTTCAAGGGGTAGTATTTGTAGTCGATCTAATGGAACTACCGTTTGGGGAGTTCGATTTGATCCTTGGTATGGATTGGTTGGTTAAGTACCAAGCGAGTTTGGATTGCGCGGCTAAGCGCATGGTCCTTAAGACGACTGAAGGTGATGAAGTGGTTATGATAGGAGATAGAAGGAATTATCTATCCAACCTAGTGACTGCCTTGAAGGCTGAAAAGATGGTCAAGAAGGGTTGTGAGGCATATTTGGTTCAAATCTGTGCTTTGGAAGCTAAGGGGTTAGTAATTGAAAAGGTCCGAACGGTTGGGGAATTTGCTGATGTGTTCCCAGAAGAACTTCCGGGTTTGCCTCCGGATCGAGAAGTCGAGTCGGTATAGACTTGCTACACGAACGGCACTGCGTGTCCATAGCACCATACCGAATGGCACCAAAGGAATTGGTGGAGCTAAAGGCTCAAATTCAGGAGCTCTTGGATAGAGGGTTTATACGACCAAGTATATCTCCGTGGGGAGCACCTGTGTTGTTTGTCAAGAAGAAGGACGGTTCTATGCGGATGTGCATCGACTACCGTCAGTTAAATAAGTTAACGATCAAGAACAAGTATCCGTTGCCTCGGATTGACGACTTGTTTGATCAACTGAAGGGTGCCTCGGTGTTTTCAAGATAGACACGAGGTCGTTATCACCAATTAAGGGTGAAGGAGGTCGATGTTCACAAAGCGGCATTCGAACTCGGTATGGGCATTTCGAGTTCTTGGTGATGCCATTCGGGTTGACTAATGCGCCGGCGGCATTTATGGACTTGATGAATAGAGTATTCCAGCAGTACTTGGACCAGTTCGTCGTGGTGTTCATAGACGACATATTGGTTTACTCAAGGACAGAAGAGGAGCATGACAAGCATTTACGGATAGTTACGCAAGTATTGAGGGGGAAGTAGTTGTATGCCAAATTCAGCAAATGTGAATTTTGGCTTAGGAAGTGGCTTTCTTAGGTCATGTAGTATCGGTGAAGGAATTAGGGTAGACCCCGCAAGATTGAAGCAAAGATTGGAGTGGAAACCACCTAGGACGGTGCATTTGAAATACTGAGTTTTCTGGGTCTAGCAGGTACTATCGGAGATTCGTGAGAAGGATTCTCTCTAATAGCAGCGCCAGTTGACTAAGTTGCTAAGGAAAGGTGTCCCATTTGTATGGACGGAAAAGCAAAGCAAGAAAGCTTTGATAAGTTAAGGAAGATTTTGACTAAGCTCTCGGTTTTGGTACACCAAGCAGGGAAGTTATTCACGTTTATTGTGATGCATCTCACACGGTTTGGGATGTGTGTTGATGCAGATGGGAAGCTAGTAGCCTATGCATCCCGTCAATTAAGATCGCATGAGGTTAACTACCCAACGCACGACTTGGAGTTAGCAATGGCCGTCTTCGCTCTCAAGATATGGAGACATTACCGTATGGAGAGAAGTCGATGGTCTACACGGATCACAAAAGCTTGAGGTATCTTCCGACTCGAAGGATCTCGAACCGAGACGGCGTCGGTGGATTGAACTACTAAAGGACTATGATTGTTCAATCGAGTACCATCCGGGAAAGGCTAATGTGGTAGCCGACGCATTGAGCCGAAGGTGGTGACGGACTTAAGAGCAATGTTCACTCGGTTAAGTCCAGTATGATGATGGGAGTCTTTTGGCGGAACTCCAAGTAAAGCCGACTTGGGTTGAGGAGGTTAAAGAAAAGCAAGTTAGTGGATGAAGGCTTGAGCGCTAAGAGAGTACAAGTTCAAGACGGTGGTTTGGAAGGGTGCAGTTTGTCTAGTGATGGAGTGCTTTGTTTTCAAGGACGAGTATGTATGCCAAAGGATCTGAGAATTAAGACAGAAAAATTCTCCAAGATGCACATAGCAGCCCATACGCTATGCATCCCGGAGGAAGCAAGATGTATGGAGATTTGCGGAAATAATGGCTCCGTGGCCGGGTTAAAGCGTGAGATAACGGAGTTCGTAGGGAAGTGTCCGACGTGTCGCCAGGTTAAGGTCGAACATCACCACCATCGGGACTACTTCAACCGATAAAGATCCTCGGTGGAAATGGGAGAGGATCACCATGGATTTTGTTAGTGGGCTACCCTTACACCCACCAAGAAGGATGCGATTTGGGTAATTGTGGATCGCTCGACTAAATCAGCTCACTTCATGCCAGAAGAGTGGATTACTCACTCCAGAAGCTAGCGAAGCTATATGTGGGTGAAATAGTGAGGTTGCATGGCGTGCCAGTGTCGATTATCTCGGATAGGGATCCCAGATTCACGTCAAGGTTTTGGAAAGCGTTGCATCAAGCTTTGGGTACACGGTTAGATTTCAGTACGGCTTTCCATCCACAATCTGACGGACAGTCGGAAAGGGTGATACAGATTTTGGAAGACATGTTAAGAGGCTGTGTCTTGGATTTTAGTGGTAGTTGGGAGGAGTACCTACCATTAGCGGAATTCGCTTATAACAATAGTTATCAAGCGAGTATTCAAATGGCTCCATACGAAGCCCTATATGGACGAAAGTGTCGTACTCCTACATGTTGGACGGAGTTGGGAGAAAGACAAGTTCGGGTCCAGACTGGTAATCGAGACGGAAGACAAAGTCAAGGTGATTCGGTCTCGTCTCAAGGAAGCATCGGATAGGCGTAAGTCTTATGCCGATCTCAAACGCAAGGAAGTGGAGTATCTTTGGGAGACAAAGTCTTTCTCAAAGTGTCGCCTTGGAAAAAGGTGTTGAGATTTGGACGAAAGGGAAGTTAAGCCCAAGGTTCATCGGGCCATATATCGTTGTGAAGCGAGTAGGACCCGAGTGGCTTATCGGCCTAGAATTTTGCAGAATCGAATCGATTCATGACGATTTCATGTGTCAATGCCGAGGCAGTATCGGTCGGATCCTTCGCACGTTGTGCGAGCGTGAGATCGAGGTGAACTTCGGATTTATCTTTTGAGGAAGAACCGGTTCAGATTGTAGACCGAGATGTGAAAGTTCTACGTGGGAAGGCAAAGTGCCTTTAGTGAAAGTGTTATGGCGGAACCACGGAGTGGAAGAAGCTACGTGGGAGCCCGAGGAGGTGATGCGACAAAGCCAATACCCCATCTCTTTTGATCAAGGAATTTCGAGGACTAAATTTATTTTAAGGGGGTAGAATCGTAACATCCCAAAACGGGGCTATTTGGAAATAAATTATTTTTCTTATGTATGAATCACTTTGTGTCATTATTTATGGAATAATAATGATCAATTTAAGGCTTTGTGTTAGCTCGATTTGGTAGGAAATTTTAGTTTTTAACTTTTAAAAGAAGGAGCCTTAGCAAGTGGGTGTTATAAGAATAAATGTGGGTAATTTAACACTAATTAGGCCTTGGTAAAATGGCAAAGCAAGCCCACTTAGGAGCTAGCATGTGACGCCACCAAGAAACAAGGGAGAGCCTTGGTTCGAGTCACAAAATCCTCCTTTTTGGTTTTTATTTGGACGGCACAAGGGGGAGAGTTTTTCTCCTTCAAACTCTTTTATTAGGTGTTATTATCAAAGGATAATAGGAGAGTTTTATTTGCTTAATTATAGTATTAATAAAAGGGATAATGGATGGATTATTAGGAGATTATTATTTGATTAATTCAAGCTATTTTGAATTAAATCAAATAGGTGGCCAAGAGGATTTTTAGGTGTTGTGCGAGAAATTGAACTCCTTGAGCAAGGAGGAGAGGACGGCAAGGGTACTAGGAGTGCCCAAGTTTCTTTGGTTTCTTTTCCTATTAGCCGAATTCTCCCAAAGGTCTCCCATTTACTATTTTCTCTTCTCCATCCTCTCCAAAACCGAAAGCACATCCCCTAAAACCTTTCTTTTCTTTTCCCAACCTCTTTGGGCGAAACTCCACATTCAAATTCCCTTTTCTTTATTTCTTTGTTAACCGAACCTCTACTCCTTGTTGCCGAAACTCCAACACCCTTGTCTCTCCATTATTTACCTCTTGCCCGAATATTCAAGCAAGGGTAATCTTCTCTAAACTCGTCTCCAATCGATTCATAAGGTAGGTAGGTATGGCCGAATGCCATCTTTCTTCTCCTCTGTGTTTTGTCGATTTCTATTAGGGGATGAGTGCCGATTTCGGCAATGATTAAGTCTTCTAAACAAGTGGTAACCGATTCTGTTAGGTACTGGGAAGTGAAGCGATTGATTCAAAGCCCCGACCTCTAGTATTCTATTTGTGGTACGAACGGTAAGATCTACTTTAGTTGGTCGCTTGATATTCGTTTTAGCCGAAGGCTACTAACTTGTTGAGTGCCGATTCATGGAATCGAGAAGCGATTCGGAAGTTGGGTATTGCGGTTGGTGTCCAAAAGTGTGAAGGTGAGATTTCGGGTTCACAAGGAACCCTCCCAATAATTTGATTTGGCCGAATAGGCCCTAAGACTAATCCCATAGTTGGCCGAATATAGGTACAGGGGAGATCTAGGGTGGCCAACGTTTCTTTCGGGATTTAGACTTCTCATCAACATCGGTGTGTACATACACACTTATAATAGTTAATAAAGTGTATTAAGTGTATGTTATGTGTAAATCGCTCTATGTAGATATGGCATTAGTACCTTAATGGTACAAGCGAGGATCCCGGTAAGTCTCTATTTGTATGAGATTGATAATAATGCTTTTGGGAAGCATGGATTATTTGATACATGTGATATATGTATGTTTCTGTTATTAATCGCTTGACATGGGTTGATTAGAGGAGGGGGCGGTGATATCGTGGTCGACGAGCACCGGTGCTTTGGTAGCACATCGTGACTATATGTCACCGCAGAGGTTTGGTACCTCCGCAGGTTTGGTACCTCATAGCGACTTGTCCCCGTGGTTAACACCACCGTGGGTTGGCCCCACTTGAGATATGGGATCGTCTCGCGCGGTGATTTGGTATCACACGATGGGTTGGCCCCATCACCCGATTTGTGTCTACGGACACCGGTGCTTTGGTAGCACATTGTGACTATATGTCACCGGTGGTTTGGCACCACCGGTGTTTTGGTAACACATCGTGACTACGGTCACCAGTGGTTTGGTACCACATGGGGTAGACAAAGGTGTTTGGTTGGCTAGGTTGGGTACACGATACTCGCTTAATTAATCGTTATATGTTGTGTATGAAATGTTGTATTAACCGGGGGAAGGGTTACATACTGAGTCTTGGTGACTCACCTTCTCCTTTAACATTTTTCAGGTGACTCGTAGATGGCGGTGGAGGAGCCGGTTGGACTCGAGGTGGCCATGCAGTGGAATTAAATTTATAGAACTTTACATTTGCTTATTTTTACTTTGGTTGTAATAAGGCCTCCATAAACTATATTTGTGTTATTTTCTTTTATGTTGGATATTTGCTTAAACTATACTATTAAATTGAACCGAAATCACATGTTTTCTTAAGTTAGCACGAAAAAGTTTATTCGTGCCATCGGGCACACATGAAACTGGTATAACAAACGGACTTAATTAAAATTCCAAATTTATTCTAAGGGTAGCTTTGACAAGACAACCGAAAACGAGGAGTTTTCAATAAAAATTAAATGTTTTTCGAAATGGTGTTCACAAGGTTTTACTCCGTAACAAATCAAATTCGGTCGTAGTGTTTGGGCCGGGTTTGGGTTGTTACAGGGCGTGTCTGGTGGCCGTGTGGTACAAGTTAGAATGTATGCCCTGTTTTCACACGGCCTGTGACATGGGCGTGTCTGGTGGCCGTGTGCCTGTTCACACGGACGTGTGATCCCTGAATGCTTGAAAATTTTAAGTGATTCCTAAAGTTTGTAAATGTGATCGGTTTAGTCCCGAACCTTCTCTAAAGCATGTTTAAGGTCTCGTAGACCTTCTAAAGGGACCATAAGAGTATGAATTATTATTAAATGATGTTGTATGATTGATGTTGTGAAATGAGCGTAAAATGTTCCGATATGTCCGGTAATGCCTCTTAACTCTAGTCCGACAATGGATACAAGTTAGGGGTGTTACAGCGATGTTGACCGGCAGAGTGATGATGAATCTGGTGAAGAGGATGATCCTAATGAGGCGGACTTGTGGAAAAAAAGAAGTATTTTTTTTTGAGTTGCCTTATTGGGAGCATCACATTTTGCGACACAACCTTGATGTCATGCATATTGAAAAGAATGTTTGCAAGAATATCATCCGGACAATTTTGAATGTCGATAGAAAATCGAAAGACAATCTTTAGAGTTGACTTGATCTAGTTGACATGGGAATTCAGCATGGTCTTCATCTCCAATTACTTCCGAATGGAAAATCTCGGTTGCCGCTTTTTATTTTTGCAATGTCGAAGAAAAAGAAGTGTTCTGCACAGTGTTGAAGGATATAAAGGTCCTAGATGAGTATGCATCAAATATATCTCGATGTGTGAGTCTTAAATATCGAAGACTATATTCCCTAAAATCACATAATTATCACATCCTGATGCAATATTTACTACCAGTTGCTTTACGGTGCTATATGTCAAAAAAGGTGACGTCTTGTATAATTAAACTATCCAATATAATGAAAGCTATTTGTGGCAAAGTTTTGATTGTTGAAGAACTTGAGAAAGTACAAGATCGAGCCGCCTTGACTTTATGCAACTTGAAGAAGATCTTTCCACCTTCATTCTTCACTATTATGGTGCACTTGCTAATCCATCTCCCTCATGAAGCAAAACTTGGTGGACCGGTTTTCTATCGGTGGATGTATCCTATAGAGAGGTGCTAATTTATTTGCAAATTTTTCATTCATTTTTAAATATACCTTTAATTACAACTTTTGATAATGTTGTATATCGTGTTTAGGTTCCTATACAAATTGAAGTCTTATTGTCGCAATAAGCGTTATCCAAAAGGATCAATTGCTGAAGGTTCATGTGACATGGGCGCTTTCCCCACAAACGCCGCTAAAAGTCATGACTTTTAGCGGCGCTTTTACCAAAAACGCCACTAAATGTCATGACTTTTAGCGGCGCTTCTACCAAAAATGCCGCTAATTTGTACAGATTTGCAATGTACTATTTGTCCAATATCATACCCCTCCAGCACTAAAACCAACCAATAACAGCAAATGTGGCATATAATTCCAATCCAAAATAGCAAATGTAGCATAAAAATCAAACCAAATGCATTAATTCTAAATGATACTTCAAATTCAATGAAAGATATGTGATACAAATTAATAAATGAATTATAACTGAAAATATTCTTACAATAATGTTAAATGTAACAATGTTAAAAATAATCTTACAATGAGAAACTAAATGTCTAAGATGGTGGCTTCGCGATTCTTTGAAACATCTCGCATCATATCTCAAGTCGTAGTTTGGAGCTCATCGTATTTTCTCGCTCGCTCTGCTAGCATCACCGCCGCCTTTGCCTCCTCGCAATGGCCATTTGCCTCCTCGGCCGCACTTGCCTCCGCATCCGCTCTAAGCTGTTGCTGGAGTTCTTCATATTTTCTTTGAACATCAGCAATTTGCTCAACCGTGCTCGCTTGCATCTGAGCCATCTGGTCTTTTAGCCTCTGAACTTTAGCTCGAGATTGACTCCCGGAAGGCATGTATTGCTGGGAGCCGAATCCAAAATATTGGGTCGGGGTAACACCAGATCCTTGAAATTGAACCCGACCATACTTGAAAGGACCCAAAAACATCAGTAATAAAAACAACAAATATAGCATATAATTCCAGCCAAAAAATAGCAAATGTAGCATAAAAATTCCGACCATACCTTTCAGGACCCAAAACATCGGTAATAATTCTGTTATCGATATCCTCAAGATTAACAGAACTATCAGTCGAAGCAGCCGCTTCATACTCTGCCTTCTTCTCTTTTAGTTTCTCCTAATAAATCAATTAAAAAGTTAGAAACAAAATATACAATAAGAAAGAATGGAACATAACATTATTAATGTATAACTACTAACGAAGAATTAAACTATCATAATTAAACATTATAAATATTTATAATAAATCAAATTTTATTAAGTAAATATACCATAATCTCTCCAGCTTCGGATGTCATCGGAGACCCATCCTTCTTCCTATGCGTAATGTCAAAAAGCCGAAGGCGTCCAACTTTTTGACCAGATGAGGCTTCCTACAGTGTAGTAGTAAAAATATAATTTAATAGTATGAAGTCATTAATATTTGACAGAATGAATAAATTATAATACCTCGGCCTCAGCTACAGAAGCAAAACTTCTCGACCTGTGTGTGTGCGTGAATTTTGTTTCACTGCACGCTAGTTCCAACACGCTCACGGTCCTACATAATGAAATTATTACTATGCATATAGTAAATACTATAAACCAAAACATTTATAATAGTTTAGAACTAGGTAATACCTCTCCTTTCTTTGAGTTCCAAAATCTGACCGCATCTTCACATTGATACCTCAACATTCCCGGCGGGACATTTTGCAATTTATCCTCGAGGCTTATTTCTTTCTTAAAATATTCTTTTTTCAATGTGCTTTTATGGTCTCTCCATTTTTTTCCCAATGTCTTCTTTATATAGTCATCGGAGACCTCCAAAGTAAATCTCTCCTAAAAAAACATAAGTTTAGAATGTAAATATAAATGAAACTTCAACCAAAGTAATATAAATTAAATTCACGTTTTGTTACCTTAATGTTATCGAGAGCTTGATTTTTGTTTCCATCAGGCATGTGATGCCATGACTCGTAATTGATGGGCAACATATTTGCATTTCGTGCAATAATGCCCAAATAGCTCGCTAGAAGTCGAGCTTCGGGGCCAACAGTCGCCATGATATTTCTCCTTACTTTCACATGCTCGACTGGATTTAATTCGTATAAATCTCTGAGCAGCGTACGTCCGTGACCTCTGCACGTCCCACCACTCTCAGCTGAACAATGATATATTATTATTATATTAAAATTGAAAAATGAATCAATAATAAAAGTCAACATGCATGAAAAATAAACTTAATTAACATTACTTTGTAATTTTGCAGGCTCATCATCTATGTCAGGCACATTCGAGGATGCAACAACCGTTTGCTGTTCACTATTGCCCTCTTCCGAATTTACAGTATTCTGTACAATATTTAAATCTCGTATTCTTCTTCTACTCATTTTTCCTGCAATACACAAAATAGTTGAAATTTTAGTAACAAATAACAACAATAATGGTACATATAAAATAGTTAAATTATATAAAATGACCAAGATTAAAATTATAATATTACATATAAATAAAAAATCGTAAAATCTTACTACATCATAATTCGTAAATATCTTCGTCCATGTCCTGACGAACCCATTGAAATTGTGTACTAGTACTAGGGATATTCTCATTTAAGTTTTGTTCTGGAAAAGGCAAAGTTTCTGATCTTTTGACGATGTCATCTCTACTTCCGTTGCCCATGTCGAACAAGTCTCTAGGGGTGTTCCGAAGTACAACGTACCATCCCTCATCAGTTGGATCTTTCGAGTAAAAAACTTGTTTCACTTGAGAAGGAAATACATATGGCTCGTCTATCAGTTGTTCTCTAGTGTGAATCAATCGAGAGAAATTCACCATTGTAAAACCATATTGATCGTTTTTAATTCTGCGAGCCGTATTCACATCCGCCCAATCACCTCAAAATAAGACAACTTTCCATTTGCCGTAATGATCCAAATCAATTATGTCAGTAAGAAGTCCGTAATACTCCAGATTCCCCTCGACAGGATTACTGTCCCTAGCACTAGCATAACTTGTAATTGAAGAATTAACAACAATTCCACAATTTTGGGTTCTCCTCAATCTCTCGCGATACCTTGTATGAAATCTGTATCCATTGATGAGGAAGGCACTATATCTTTTCACTATTCTATTTGGACCTTGTGAAAGCCATTTAACTTCGTCATTTACTTCATTCCGACTCCAAACCTATTGAACCGAAAGTAAATTGAGTAATTATAAATGTTATGAGAAAACATTATTACTTGTCAATGAAAACTTCAATTGCATACCTTTTGGCTTAACCATTCATGAAATGATTCTATGAACAACTTATTAATTTCTCGTAGATGTAATCTTCGGGACTGTGAACGAGCTCTCAATATTTGTTTGTACTCACTATGTTTAAAAAAGGTTTACTTTGTTAGAAGACAAACAAATTATAATTGATGAATATTTATCAAATTATAGAACTTACTTGCGTAATGGTTCCATTGATCGTGATGAAAAAGAACGTATCGATGTGCTTGGACCCACGATCTATCGTCTAATTCTGTAATTTCGTCTTTGCCGATTAGTTCTCCGAAACTTTGAAATAAATAAGTTTCGGCCAAGTTATGATCTGTGAGCTCAGCATTTCTACTTGGTCTGTTCATTCTTGTTTCAACATCTTCCAAATACCTTGAACAGAAAGTCATACATTCCTCTCGCTGTAGTCTTGGCAATTGATCCTTAGGATAACGCTTATTACTAGCGAGAAGACTTCAATTTGGATAGGAACCTAAACACGATATACAACATTATCAAAAGTTGCAACTAAAGGCATTGAGGTGAATGAAGGAATAATTTGCAAATAAAGTAAGACCTTTCTATGGGATACATCCATCGATAGAAAATGGGTCCACCAAGTATTGCTTCACGAGGGAGATGAATTAACAAGTGCACCATAATAGTGAAGAAGGAAGGCGGGAAGATCTTCTGCAGATTGCATAAATTCAATGCGGCTCGATCTTGTAGTGTCTCAAGTTCTTGAACATCCAAAACTTTGCCACAAATGCCTTTCATTATATTGGATAGTTCAATTACACAAGACATCACCTTTTTCGACATACAACACCGCATGGCAACTGGCAGTAAGTCTTGCATCAAGATGTGATAGTCATGCGATTTTAAGCCATATAGTCGTCGATCTTTAAGACTCACACATCGAGATATATTTGATGGATATGCATCCGAGACCTTTATATCCTTCAAGACCATACAGAACACTTCTTTTTCTGTCTTTGACATTGAGAAAATAGCAGGTGGCAACCGATATTTCATATTCGGAAGTGCTTGGGGATGAAGCTCACGCTGAATTCCCATGTGGACTAAATCAAGTCGACTCTAAAGATTGTCTTTCGATTTTCCATCGACATTCAAAATAGTCCCAATGATGTTCTCGCAAACATTTTTCTCAATGTGCATGACATCAAGATTATGTCGTAAAATCTGATGCTCCTAATAAGGCAACTCAAAAAAAATACTTCTTTTTTTCCACAGGCCTGCCTCATTAGGATCATCCTCTTCATCAGATTCATCATCAGATTCATCCCTTGATCTTCTATTTCTTTGCGTGTTGGGCGGTTGATTCATCTTCCCATAAATGAAATTCATATCTTTCAACATGAACAATATTTGAGATCCACCGGCTCTACGAAGGAGCTTGCGAACTCTTGATGCAGTCAAGCCCGAGTACTCTAAAATCTAAATCTATGATTTTTCGGTAACCACCGATAATGCCCCATGTAGAGAACTTCTTCCCATTATATAAACCATTGGAACATTGTTTGCGCAGCACAACAAGGACAAGCATAACGTCCCTTGGTACTCCAACCAGATAAATTGGCATAGGCCGGGAAGTCATTAATAGTCCACATCAAAGCTACACGTAAATTGAAGTTCTCCTTTCTCAGTACATCGTATGTCTCAATACCAGCCCACAATTGTTTTAACTCTTCAATAAGTGGCTGCAAATATATGCCAATATCATTTTCGGGCCCTTTCTCTCTAGGGATAATCATAGATAAGATGAAGGATGATTGTTTCATGCAAACCCATGGAGGCAAATTGTAAGGAACAAGCACCACAGGCCAAGTATTGTACGCAGTGCTCATGATTTTGTACGGGTTAAATCCATCAGATGCTAGCCTAAGCCTCACACTCCGAGGATCGCTTGCAAAGCTTGCAAAGAATCTGCAAGATGCCTTAACAATCCATCATCGGTTCGTCCATCATGGTGCCACATCATTGACTCGGCTGTCTTCGACGACATAAAAAGCCTTTGAAGCCTTGGTATTAGCAAAAAATATTGCAAAATCTTAACTGGCGTCTTCCTTGACTGTGCATCGTTTTCATCCTTGTTACCATCCTCTGTATTTCTATTCGTCCAACGGGATTGACCGCATACATGACAACACTGTTGGTTTCTCCGGTCGCCCCAATACAACATGTAGTCATTTGGGCAACTATGAATTTTGTTGTAGCCAAGGCCCAAATCTTTGATCAATTTCTTCATGTCTTTGGAAGATTGAGGGATTTTCGCAAACGGGAACATTTCTCTCAAAAACTCTAACAACATTGTCAAAGAGTTTCCGGTCCACCCTCCCAAACATTTTAAGTGAAAAAGACGAATACAGAAAGACAGTTTTGAGAATTTAGATCCCTCATACAGTTCTTCATTCATTTCACCAAGTAACGTGTAGAACTTCGCCCCTTCTTCATTTGGCTGATCATCGGGTACACTCCTTCCCCTTTCGGTGAAAGTATTTCCACCAAAATTATAATCATCGGTTGCACCCAAGTCAGGTGGAAATGATTGCAAACCATCACCGCGTATATTAAATGCATCCCGCAACATGCCATCCATGTCATCTTCTCTAACACTCTGATTGTAAGCACTATGAGGATAACCCAGATTCATCGATGAAGAGGCTCCACTAGATGTACACTCTCCATGGAAAATCCATTTTTTGTACCCCGAACAAAGCCATCAACAACTAGATGTTCGTAGACAACTTCACGATAATGTAAATTGATATTGCAACACTTCTTACACGGGAAAAGAATCATATTCTCTTGGCTTGCATTTTGAAATGCAAAATTTAGAAAAGTTTCTACTCCATATCGATAGCCGTTGCTTACCCTTGACAAATTCATCCAAGTTCTATCCATTTCGTAGTTGTTGAAGTCTAAAGTTGACAGTAAATTACACGGGTAAGTTGTTGATTTATAATTTATGTAAGTAATGATATGATATATATAACTGAGTACTATGTAAGTTATGTAAATTATGTAAGTTATGAAGTTTGATCTTAAAATTATGTAAGTTATGAAATTTGATCTTAAAATTATGTAATTTATGAAGTTTGATCTTAAAATTATGTAATTTATGAAGTTTGATCTTAAAATTATGTAAGTTATGAAGTTTGATCTTAAAATTATGTAAGTTATGTATTATGTAAGTTATGAAGTTTAATCTTAAAATTATGTAAGTTATGATATTTGATCATTAATATAAAAAATGAGTAATGATATATTATGTAAGTTATGATATATTATGCAAGTTATGATATATTAAAATATATTTAAATGATGAAAAAACATAAAAAGGAATAACTTAACAAAGTTATTAATGAGTAAAAAAATAAATTTTCATTTTAAAAGTTTATAAATTACTTTTTTAAAAATAATTTGATTTTATATTAAAATATATTTAAATAATGATCAATATTATTATTATATTTATAACAAAATATTTATAAGTTTGAGAAACATTCAAAATATTAAATATTAAAATCAAACATTATTAATATAAAAATTAGTAATGATATATTATGTAAGTTATGATATATTATGTAAGTTATGATAAATTAAAATATATTTAAATGATGAAAAAAACATAAAAAAAAGGAATAACTTAACAAAGTTATTAATGAGTAAAAAAAATAAATTTTCATTTTAAAAAGTTTATAAATTACTTTTTTTTAAAAATAATTTGATTTTATATTAAAATATATTTAAATAATGATCAATATTATAATTATATTTATAACAAAATATTTATAAGTTTGAGAAACATTCAAAATATTAAATATTAAAATCAAACATTATTAATATAAAAAATTAGTAATTTTCGTTTTAAAAAATTATTAACACCCAAACCAAAATAAATTAATGAGTAAAAAAAAATTTTTCGTTTTAAAAATCTTTTAAATACTATTTTAAAAAAAAGAATTTGATTTTCATATTAAAATAAAACAGACTTTTAATTTATTTAATTTTCATAATATTATATTATTTTATACACAATTGTGTACGACAAAACCTAAGAAGCCTACCCTGCTTTCGATACCATTTATACTCCAATTTAAGTTATGAATTTATTTGATGGACAAGTAGCAGAGGTCTGCCGATGTAGATACAGCAGAGTTTAAAAAAATTAGACGATAAACAAAAAATTATTTGATGGTAAACAAAAAATTGATGAAAGCACAGTTTAAAAAAATAGAAATGAACACAAGTTATATTGAACTTACAAGTATAACTGGCAACAAAAAGCGCAAACTACCATTAAAATGGATCCATTAAGCTAAATATTAAAGATGTCATCTTATAACAGTTGAAACAGTATAATAAACAGCAATATAAAAACAGGCTATATACCAGTTGAAACAATATAATAAACAACATTTTAGACAGCAATTTGGACAGAAATTTTTTAAGATTCATCATACGTGGCATTGTTACACCTGGGGTGTAACATCCCAAAATTGGGCCTAGTAGAATTGGACCTATTGGGCCCATTGGACCTTGAGTGTAGAAGCGTTTTAAAATTCATGGGAATTTGAGAACGGCATTATTTCAAGTTGGACTTATTAGGAAGGTGATTTTGGAGAGTTACGAGGTTTCTAGGAAGTTCCGGGTCCAAGTTAAGTTATAGGAAAAATTTTGTGTTTAAGCACTTTAAGGAGAGATAGTAAGTGGCATCAAGGCTTATGGAAATAAGAGAGTAATTTGCTTGCATAAATGAGCAATTGGTAAAGAGGATATGATGCCACATGAAGGACTTTAAGGGAAGAGGTTCAAATCCCACCAAGTGCAAATATTTTGGATTAAATTTTTGTACTAATAAGGTAAGTGTCGGCCAAGGCTTTAATATGGTATGGAAGACTTTTTATTTTTGGCAAGATGGCTAAAGAGAATAGGAAAGAATGAAGATGAGGAAAGAAATCAAAAAAAAAGGGGAAAGTAAGGGGAACAAGTGGCCATTTTCAAGGGAAATGTTATGGAAAGTGTGGGTGGCTAATTTTGACCATTATGGTCATGTATGTGGACGGTTTTGTGTGTTAGGAGGGATAGCCGAATTTTGCTTGGTGTTTTGGTAAAGTTTTAGTATTGTTTTGGCCAAGATTTCCTTTATGCAACTTTTGTGACATTTTTCTCTTCTCTCCAAATTTCCTTCTTGCCGAATCTTCAACTTTGAGTGTGCATATTCTCTTCTTTTCTTTCTTCTTGTTGCCGAATGTACACCAACCATTGAGACCAAAATTTGTTCTTTCATCTTTCCTGAAAACCAAGCTAGTCAAACATCTTTCTTCTTATTTCTTTTATTTTCACGAAATCATTCAAGCATCTCTTTTGTCCTAATTCTTTTTCACCATAGCCGAATATCAACATACAATTTCCTCCATAACCGAACTTTCATCTTTTCTCTATTTCTTCTTCTCATCCATATTAACATTTATTTCTTGATCAATCGATAATTATTCTTCTTAATATTTTATTTTCTTTCTCTTAATGACCGAATTTATACTTTGGTTTGGGATGGTCATTTTGACCGAGACCATCACCTTACTTTCTTTCATTCGAGATCATTTTCTTCTTCGTAGTGATATAGTGGAAGGCTGAAACTTGATTCTCTTGAAGACATCGTATAATCGAAAGGAATCGGTCCTAAAAATCATTAAGGTAAGGGGTTCATTTTCGGATTTTTCGTTATATCTCTATTTGGCTATGTTGCAAATCGGATTGAAGTTTCGACTAATCGATTATGTTTTAGGGACGAAATCACTCGATATATTCTATTTGCAAATTCTTCAGATATAGTGGTAAGTGATTCAAGTGTAAGCAATGCGTTGAGTATGAATCTTTTGGAAATATGAGGCTAACTTTTGGTTGGTATTGTTCTAGGATCAACGGAGAGTGGTTCTTTAGGAAATCAAAATAAGGTGTGTAATCTCGTACCCTTCCCAATACATGTTTGAAATGGTGTGTGTTCTCACATCTCTCTGATTGTTTGCATGAAATGTTCTGTGATTGGTCATAATACCAAATAAAACTGGAAATCGGCTTCCGTGATCACTCGGGCGTGCGTAGGTTCATAGTGGTAACCATATTTTTGCAATGAAATAGTTTTGGTCAGCTGCAGTGACGTGATTTCGAAAAATCATGAAAAATAGGAGAAAGGGAATTAGAAATTTAATAAGATATTGAATTAAAGCTTACTGTGTCTATTTTGATATGGAAGAAACGAATAAGGAAAAGGAATTTTATATTCTAAGATATCTTAATTTTAGTGAGACTGGTTCTGATGGACTTCGTGGTTCCCTGTTCTATCTTGGAAAAAATTGGTTAAAATTGTACAAAGTGAATTATGAGTTATAGTTTATATGTATAGATTCCTTACTGAGCCTATTTTCAATAGAAACAAGTGGGAGCAGTATATGAAAACCGTACAGTGAGATATTTGAAATTAAGGTAAGAGAGGTCAGAATCGTTGGACAGTGAAACAAGGGAAACTTTAAGGAATAAACTGTACTAATTGGTTAAGCCAAAAATTCTGGAAAATTTTTAGTAAGAAATATAAGAGTCTAGTTTCAAGGAAAATTTACAGATTTAAATTTCGAGTTTCCTAACCCGAGTTATAGTCAATTTAATTAGTATGATGCAGATGGACAATTTCAGTTTTTATGCCCCAAATTAGTAGTTAAGTCTGGGTTGCGAAATTACCATAATACCCTTAGAGGGTAAATTACCGAAATACCCCTGGATTGCGAGATTACCAAATTACCCTTAGTGGGTAAAATTACCAAATTACGAAAATGCCCCTATGGGCCGAATTACGGAAATGCCCTAAAGGGCCGATTTGTTATATTGCCTTAATGGGCCGAATTGTTATATTGCCTTAATGGGCTGATTTGTTATACTGCCATAATGGGCCGATTTGTTATATTGCCTTGATGGGCCGAATTGTTATATTGCCTTAATGGGCTGATTTGTTATACTGCCATAACGGGCCGATTTGTTATATTGCCTTAATGGGCTGAATTGTTATATTGCCTTAATGGGCTGATTTGTTATACTGCCATAACGGGCCGATTTGTTATATTGCCTTAATAGGCTGATTTGTTATATTGCCTTAACGGGCTGATTTGATATATTGCCTTAACGGGCCGATTTGATATATTGCCTTAACGGGCCGATCTGATATATTGCTAAATGGGCCGATCTGATATATGGCTTAATGGGCCGATTTGATATAATGCCCTAATGGGCCGATTTTGTAAAGTGTTAATGGGCCAAATTATTTGTAATAAATCTCTGAGTTATTAATTATCGTGGTTATATTGTAAATATCATGATTTACGATGTATGTTGCATTTACATAAGTTGCATGGGATTGGGATATTGATGATCGGGGAAGTGAAATTTGGTGGCTCTGCCACATATTCTGGTGACTCTGTCACATTTTGTCCGTGGCTAAGCCACGATATTCTGTTATTACCGTGGCTTGTCCACAATTCAAATTTGATATAAATGGCTAAATGCCTGCGAATGGTGTGTTGGCGGGGTGGGTTGACAAAAGATCCCCACAGGTGTGTTGGTTGGTACGGGTGGTGTGTAGCGGATGGATTATTAGGTTGGTTTGGGTTTGCATACATTCATACATTGCACATATATAAATATATTCTATTTTGTAAATGGGCTTTGGTCCAAGTGCATGTTAAATGGGCTTAAGGCCAAGATGATTGCTATATGGGTTCAGCCCAGGATGGATGTAAGGGATTTCACACCGAGTTCTTGTAACTCACCCCCTTTTTCTTAACCCTTGTAGGTAATGCTCATGATGCGAGGACTTGGGCCCATGGATGACTCGGTGGAGGCCATACTTCAGAAATGGTGTTATTGAATTTTAAATTTCTATTCCCGTTTATTTTATTATTTTTCTATTTTGGTTTAAGTTGTAATAAGGCCTTTGGAGTGTTTTATTATTTGCTTTATGGTTGTTATACTTACTATTTTGCTTAAATTGTTTAAAATGAGAATTTTCTAAAAACTTAAATAAAGGTTTTCCAAAATCGATTAACAAATGGATTTCATAATAAACTTTTATAAATATTTTAACATGGAAGTTTTCACTCAAACTTTCAAACGATATTTTCAAAAGAAACGGTTTTAAAGTTCACTACCTTGATTGTTGACTCACCAACCAATCTTTCAAAAATACTTGTATTTTATCTACGTTTCCGCAACGATTTCAAAATGCTTCTGCAACTCTATTTCTAAACATCACATTTTTGTAAATTGTTCATTTCAAATATGCTTTCGCTACTAAAAGGGTTTTTAAAGATTATTACGTTTTCAAGTAGTTAACAATTGCTTAAGTGATTTTGGTTTTAACAAAGATTTGTATTTCTCAAGCAAGTTTTTAATAATCGCAAAGATGGTTTTTACTTCCATGTGACACACTAGATTCGGGCCTAACTTCTAGGCCGGGTTTGGGGTGTTACATGGGGAGGATCCATTATATCTTATAATGAGATATAAGGCAACCTGTTAGGTTTCTAGCCTATATACTTTGAATCTTTTTTTTTGGACAGCAATAAAATAAACAGCCAGCATATATACCGTTCAAACAATATAATAAACATCAATTTGGACAGCAATTTGGATAAAATCATCATGATATAACTGTTATTGATCAGAATTTTGAACTAAAACGTACCTTATTAATTTCGTTGAACCAAATATAAAAACTTTATCGATATCTCTACCAAATATTAATTCGAAGATTAAATGGCAGCTTCAGTTGAACCAACAGTTGCAGGAGGAGTAGGAAGCAGTAACACTTTTTATCTGTCAATATGTTAAAAAGAAGAAGAGACCAAATAAAAATCAAATCTCGTTCTCATTAAATAAAATAATGAAAAACTCATTCTCATTAAATAAAATAATGACAAACTCATTAAATAAAAACCAAAGCGATTTTGGAAGCATCTCGGTACCTATCTATGTAAAACAATGTCACAAAGTTGCACCAACTTCAAGCGATGAGACAATATCCACAAGGCGGTAATCACCGAACAATCATAATGCCATTCGGATATAACTTTTAAAATGCAAAATAACATAATTCGTAGCTCTCGTATCAATAAAAAGCGATCAACACATAACAATTCAAGAAAAAAGTAACAACATACATAGAGGAACTTCTTAAGATCTCTTCCGAAGCGATATCCACAATTTAGTAAAACCTGAGTTAGTCTCAAAGTGACTCAAATCATATCTGCGATTTAAATCCAATGTTACATGATATATAATAATAATATCAGGGTTTACGAAATTACAACCATGTTTCAACCATAGCAATCCAAAGTTCTCTAGGTTAAACAGGTTGAATATAAAGCAGTTACCAGAATCGTCTAGTCATTAGCTGTATGAACTTAGTCCGATGGAAGAATTCTGAGACGATTTGATCACAGCCAATCTGCTAAAAATCAGGTACAGAGCTACAAATAACAATTACATACAATAACTCTCAGTAAAAGAAAACATGTAACACCCCAAACCCGGCCCATTCATTACGACCGAATTTGAGATGCCATTGCAGAAAAACATTTGAAGACTGATTTCACTTTTGGGAAAAACATTAAAAATTTTGTCATTTGAAAACCATGTCCAATTAAAAATTCTAAATAATATAAGCTTGACAAAAATATCCAAATTAAAAGCACTTCCAAATAATAATTTAATGGTCGTCTAGCTTAAACATAATAAAAATGTTCAAATAGAAATACTTAAATACTTTAACTGGGCCTTATTACAATAAATAATTAAACAAAAGTTCTTAGTAATAAACTGAATAAAATAAAGAAGATGTCTTCTCAGATGGGCCACCTCGTATCCACTCCAACCCGGTCCAATCACCACGAATCATCTGCGATGTTTAATAAAAATTGGGTGAGTCATACAGACCCAGTGTGTAATTAATCCACTGAATTCCACCCACATGTTAACCACTTATTAACCCATATATCAGATAACAAATATCATATTCACATGTTAACACATTCAGGCTTGGCCCATATTCATATCACATTCATCTAATAGGGTAGTTAACCACATAATTTCCACATTTGGGCTTAGCCCATTTCCACACTGTGATCCACATTCATATCTTGGGCTTTGCCCATTTCACATTAATCCACATATCATATTGGGCTTGGCCCATTTCCACATATGTACACATACGAAATCATGCAATTATGAAGCCCAACCCAAACCTAGGGTCCATCCGCTACACACCCCTTATCCGACCTACCACACACGGGGATTATCAAATCACCCTCTCCTTTTCACTCCAAAGGCAATCAATGCCGTCCACGTGAAATTAAGCACAATAGTCCACAACGCGACCTCAGTCAGCGCCAATCCACGATGTAGCCGTAGCTAACACCAAAACCACGATGGGACACATAGTCACTCATCAACCACGATATGGCACATAGCCGATATCAACCACGATGAGGCACATAGCCACTCATCAAGCCACGCGAACTAAATCGCAATTAATCTACAACGTGACCTCAGTTAACGTCAATCCACGATGTAGATCAAGGCTAACATCAAAACCACGATGGGACACATAGTCACTCATCAACCACGATATGGCACATAGCCGATATCAACCACGATGAGGCACATAGCCACTCATCAAGCCACGCGAACTAAATCGCAATTAATCCACAACGTGACCTCGATCCAACGTCAATCCACGATGTAGCTCAAGGCTAACATCAAACCACGTACTCTAAGTACACCCGTACCTTCTTTCATATCCCAACCCATGCACATGCCACATAAAATAATGACACAATGTAATGATGCATGAGCATGTTCATCAAGCATACTATCACATATTCATATTAATAATCACATATCATCGAGTTTGGTACTTACGGATTATCGACAAACCCCTTGAGGGTATCCTTATCACAATTTCCACTTTGCACTAGTTAGCACATTCATAACACATACACATTTCACATACATATCATATACTCGGAAAACGGTGGGTTAATCACACACCGATCACTTGGAGAACTATGCTTTCGACATCGATGCTATCACTAGGCGATACTACGGCTATTTGCCTACTTTCTTGTTTCGATTTGGACCACACCCCGGTGGCCAATCCCCTAACCGCCGAGACAGATCTCTTTTTAAACTTTGGGATAGGGACCTTCCCTTTCCCTTCTTGAATGGTATTCGCCTCCATCAACACACTTAATCGAACAATCGATTTAATCATCAATATACAAATTCTTAACCAAATATCCACAACTTATCATACTTAGGAAGGGTCTTGAAATCGAAAAGCTTGATCTAATGCTTAGATCCTTAATCCCTACATTTGATTAATCACCTACTACTTTAATAAAAAGCCATTCGGCCATAAATCCAAATCCTAGTAGGATTAGTATACTTAAACTTACCTTGTTGCCGTTTTTACTTAAGAATCAAGTCTTGAAATCTCGCTATACTCTTCTTGCATTCGGCCAAGCATTGAATCAATTAACTTGGTTAGTTTTGGCTTTTGAATAATTAATGAACACATATATTTACCAAACATGGCCTTGGCGAATGCTATAGACACTTACCTTGTGGATTTTAAATCCCGAAACTCACCAAATAACTAGGGAACACGTGGCCTATGGTGTACCTTCGGGAAAAGAACTTCTCCTTCCTTGTAGTCGACACTTAGTAAATCCCGAAAGATCTCTTCAAAGTTTCGGCAACAAGATATTAATGGGGTTAGTCCTAGATTTCAGCAAATCTTAAGAAAAAAGGATGAAACCGAATGAGATCTTACCCTTACTTGAAGAAATCGATTGCACCTTCACTTCAACCTTCAGAGATTCGGCTATGGCTAGATGATGATCTCACAACTTTCGGCTTTTGGAGGGATTAGAAAGAAAAGAGAAGGAAGAATAAAGATGGAGGATTCGGCTAGAACACAAGGTATTTCGGCTTGGAAAAAATAAAAGAAGAAGAAGATTTGGTGAAGAGAATTCGGCAGAGGCTTTCAAAGAACAGAAAATAATGCAGAATGACCTCTCTTTTCCTTTTATAGCCGATATTACTAACTTAGAATCCCTTACTTGGCCATCACTCTTCTATTTTAATAGCTTTATCTCTTTAATTATAACTTAAAATAAAAGATAATTCAGCAACTATCCTTACTTAGCCGAAATTATTAAACTCAAAGTCCCTTACTTGGCCATCACTTCTCCCTTATTTTCCTCTTTATCTCTTTATTCAAATTAAAAGAATTTAATCCAACAATTATCTCTTGAAAATAATGATAAATAAATCCCTTATTTATCCACTATTTATAAAATAATAAAAGCTTCTAATTTATAGCCATGTGCCGTCCACCTCTCTGCTCCTTGTAGCAAAATAAAATTTCTTTTATTTGCTTCCCATGTGACTCGAACTTAGGCCCATTCCTCTTACGTATGGCGCCATTTCCATAGGCCCTAAGTGGCATCTTGGACACCACTTTTCCAAGCCTGTTTGTGTGTCAAATTTCACAAAATTTTTCTTTTAAGGCCACCTTGCCTTAATTTCCCCTTTTAAACCTTAAAACTCGTCATTTCTAGGTCATTTCTAAGTTTCCAAAAATTTTCGATCGGCTCTGTAAACTTGACATTTCCTTACATTTCCATGACATTTCCTTACAAGACATTTCCTTACATTTCCAAGGTTCTAAAAATGTTCACTTTCCTCTTTTAAACTTAACATTTCCATACATTTCCAGGTTTCCAAAAGTGTTCAAAATATATTCATAACACATAAGATATGTCATTTCGTACAATTAAACCAAAAATGCATAGGCCCTTTTCAGGATGTTACAAAACACTTTTGAGATTATATGAACAACAATTAAATAAAATAATTTAGTAAAATAAGACTCTAGTATAGATCAATCATTAAAGACATTTTAATCGTCAGAAGAAAATAAAATAAAAGAAAATATATGGCTTGAAATAAAGAAAAAATAGAAGCATATAATTTTAAATACATTTTAATTTATAATATGGTCCTTATATTCAGTAAAAGACATATTATCTCAGAATAAAAAGTGTTTTGGATAGGGTTGGATAACTCAGGTAATAGATCCTGTATTTGCATGTAATAGAAAGCCATAATATTCAGAAAAACACAGCAACAATAATCATATGCGGACTTAATATGCCACCGGTACTCCACAGAACTCCTCTGCCAACCACGGAATCCCAACCCAATGCATATGCAATATGTCACACAGTCTCATACATAATCATATTTCAATACTTTTCACATTCGTTTGACATGCTCAGCATGTCCTCAATAATCACATACTTTTAGTGAATGGAAACAATATTCCAATCTTTCAAATTACCATTGTGTTGGTATCAATCAATATCATTCAATTTTACATACTTTACGGATTTTCATTGTGCATAAATAGCACCCTTTTCAGTACACAATATAACAAATATCTCATGTGTTTAAATCATACATAAGCTTAATATCTCAACACATTATATCATTCAGTCAAACATTCTGATATCTCATAACTCAAATATGCAATTACAAACTCAATCAAACATCCATACTATCAAACTAGCAATTTTGCCAACATGTCAATCTTTTAAGGCTCGAAACATACCTGGGTCGGCCACTCACAAAATCAATAATTTGGCTATTAAGACAATCCAATAAGCAAGCTAATTTATCAAATATAACATGAATTTTAACATTTTCAAACAATTTTATGAGTTTAGGACCCACACCTTATTTTTCGTTTCCTCGCTGCACACTAGCGAATCTTCCAATTTTCCTTAATAATTCCTTAAACGAACCAAAACCAAAATTCAGTGTAAATTAAATAAATTTACCATTAAACCATCCCCCAAACACCCACTTATGAGTTCAAACCAATCATTTAAATTATAACTATTTTATGAATCCAAACTACTTAGATCCTTTACACTGTATCGATGCGAACCGTACGTACAATCGTTCATCCCCTTTATGGATGATTTGGTGCATTTGGCTCAGCACCTAATTCAATAATATACTGGAAAATAAGTATCTAATTAATGATTAAATTCCTTAAATTAATCAATTCATAACCTTTACCCAAAAACTATGTCAAAATAACAAACTAGTTACCCTTAATTGCACTTACGCTTCACGATTTGTGGGTTTCGAATGGCCAATCGATCAAGAAATTTTTTCCTTAATTGAAATGGGTTTAAAAGATTATTAGTAGGGTTCAAGAACTCAAATTAAGGCTGGAAAAATATAAGCAAGAACCAAGAAGCAATCTTTTAAACCCATAAAAGAAAGGGGGTTGTTTTGTTTCTTGGAAATCGATTGGCCATAAAAAAAGTTGTTTTGTTTCTTGGTTCTTGCTTATATTTTTCCAGCCTTAATTTGAGTTCTTTAACCCTACTAATAATATTTTAAACCCATTTCAATTAGGGAAAATGTTCTTGATCGATTGGCCATTCGAAACCCACAAATCGTGAAGCGTAAGTGCAATTAAGGGTAACTAGTTTGTTATTTCGACATAGTTTTTGGGTAAAGGTTATGAATTGATTAATTGAAGGAATTTAATCATTAATTAGCTACTTATTTTCCAGTATATTATTGAATTAGGTGCTGAGCCAAATGCACCAAATCATCCGTAAAGGGGATGAACGATTGTACGTACGGTTCGCATCGATACAGTGTAAAGGATCTAACTAGTTTGGATTCATAAAATAGTTATAATTTAAATGATTGGTTTGAACTCATAAGTGGGTGTTTGGGGGCTGGTTTAATGGTAAATTGATTGAATTTACACTGAATTTTGGTTTTGGTTTGTTAAAGGAATTATTAAGGAAAATTGGAAGATTCGCTAGTGTGCTGCGAGGAAACGAAAAATAAGGTGTGGGTCCTAAACTCATAATATTGTTTGAAAATGTTAAAATTCATGTTAAATTTTATAAATTAGCTTTCTTATTGGATTGACTTAATAGCCAAATTATTGATTTTGTGAGTGGCCGACCCAGGTATGTTTCGAGCCTTAAAAGATTGACATGTTGGCAAAATTGCTAGTTTGATAGTATGGATGTTTGATTGAGTTTGTAATTGCATATTTGAGTTATGAGATATCAGAATGTTTGACTGAATGATATAATGTGTTGAGATATTAAGCTTATGTATGATTTAAACACATGAGATATTTTTTATATTGTGTACTGAAAAGGGTGCTATTTATGCACAATGAAAATCCGTAAAGTATGTGAAATTGAATGATATTGATTGATACCAACACAATGGTAATTTGAAAGATTGAAATATTGTTTCCATTTACTAAAAGTATGTGATTATTGAGGACATGCTGAGCATGTCAAATGAATGTGAAAAGTATTGAAATATGATAATGTATGAGACTGTGTGACATATTGCATATGCATTGGGTTGGGATTTTGTGGTTGACAGAGGAGTTCTGTGGAGTACCGGTGGCATATTAAGTTCACATTCTTCATAGTCAGTGCACTGTACTTGGAGTACCGAGGGGATTGGCGATTTTATCACATATTGTGTAACACCCCAAACCCGGCCTAGAAGTTAGGCCCGAATCTGGCGTGTCACATTGAAGTGTTTTTCGAAAACCATGTTTTCATTGAAAACCCTTCTTGTTTAAAAGCTTAAGTAAAATCTCAGTTATGTTAGTTTATTTTTAAAACGTGGTACATTGAAAAATTAATAGTTTTATTCCCAAAACATCTTTCCAGTTACGGAAGCTAATTTTGAAAGTAATTGATTTACGAAAAAGATTAAGTCGCGAAACCACTTCGAAAAATGTTGCGAAAACGTCATGTTGTTTTAGAAACAGTTAACATTTTGGAAAACCGTGATTTACTTCTAACGGATATAATTCAAAGTAAAGAAAGACACAAAGTTAAAATCTAAAAACTTAAAGAGGCCTTATTACAACCCAAATCAAAATACTTGAATATAAATAATCAAAACGGAAAACACAAGCAGTGTGTGGCCTTTTCTGAGTCCCTCACAGCACCGATCCATCTAAGGCTGGGGATTACCTGCACAGTTAAAAATGGGGTGAGTTTACAAAAACTCAGTGTGTAATCTCCTTACTAGAGTAACAGTCAGTATACAGAAACAGAAACCGACACAGTCTCGGCCAAAGCCCTTTAACAGTAACAGTACAGTCCAGACCAGAACATACGTGGGCCAAAGCCCACTACAATATCATTTGGGTCACAGCCCATAACAGAATCAATTGGGCCTAGCCCAAACCAATAACAGAACAAGTGGGCCTAAGCCCGATGCGATGAATGCATCTCATAACAGATATGCAATAGTATGAGGATGCATCCCACCCTGATCCAGCCAACACACCATCCGTACCAACCCTACAATTACGTGGGGATAAAATCGACCCACCCAGCCAACACACCAATGTTAGCACCAGTTGCGGCACTAACCGAAATCGCAGCAAAGCTGCTAGTATATATATGCGGCTCTAAGCCTTCAGTAGCGGTATTATAATTGGCACCAAGCCATCAGTAACTGTATTATGTTTGGCACATAGCCCTCAGCGACGGTAATATAATCGGCACACAGCCTTGGGTAAATATGATAGACACAGAGTCATCGATATATATGTTAGGCACATAGCCACAGGTAAATACGATTGCCACAAAGCCATAATCAAGATGGCACAGAGCCATGTTTAGGTTGGCACAGAGCCATAATCAGATTATGCGACTTTAAGCCGTCTATCGGTCCACAGTCGTCTCAGGCGACCCGTGCGACCTTAATTGTAACAGCCCGATTATAACCCTAATCAGAATGGTGGTTTCGGGACCACGAATCTGAGTCAGAAAAAAATATTTAAATATTATTTTGCGTATTTATTATATGTGAAATTGCATGTGTGAAAGTTTCGTATGAGAATTTGATTGTTTGTATGCTTAATTTAATAATAGGACATAATCGCGAAAAATGAAAATTTAGTGGTTATTTGTAAAAATGGCCGAATAGTGATTGTTTTATTAATTTGGAGGTTTTAAGTGGTAAATTACCCATAATAGCTTGCAGTGGACGGTGAAAGACAACCATTACTTGTTATATTATTATTTTATAAAGGTTTATTAAATATTTATAATTTTGGTTAATAAAGTTTTATGATAAAAACATATTATAATAAAATAAAAAAGCCATGGTTTTCTCACTTTTGCATGACCGAATAAAAAGAAAAGAAAGAAGAAATAAGAGCTCCTTAGGTTCGACCATCTTTGGAGTTTGATTAAGGTTAGTAATTGAGCTCGATTTTTTATAATTTTTACGTTTTTGAGATCGTTGCTTCGAATACTATTCGATCCATGTTAAAATTTTTGTTAATAATGCATGTGTGATGTTCGGCCATTTAAGAAGGCTTGTGATTTGTGGTGTTTGATGGTTTTATTTTAAAGATATGTTTTAGATTAACATGTTTTATATTGAAAATTTTGATAATTTTGAGTAATTAGGACTAAATTGTGAAAATTGTAAATTGAAGGGTCAAAATGTGAAATAAAAAAATTGAATGGTCTTGTATGGGCATGGGTAGTATTCGGCCCTAAAGGAGTATGTTCAAATTTTGTATATTTTGTGTTTTATGCAATAGGGACTAAATTGTAAAAATTTTAAATGTTAGGGGTAAAATTGTAATTTACCAAATTATGGTTTTTTGGATTAAATTGAATGAGAAAAATGTTGAATAAATCAATTTTGAAATGATTAGATCAAGAACAAAAAGAAATGGGATTGGATTGGGGAAAAGCTAAGTTGAACGAATAGCCGGAAAACCTAAACCGTCAATTTCTGAGGTAAGTTTTTAAGTAATTGGATTGATACAAATTTTATCTTATATTAAAATATATATGATAAAGTGAAATAATAGACTTATTTGCATAAGGCCGAATGTGGCATGAGTAATATTTTGCTATATTTGAGTATGAGGTTAGTATGTATATATATATAAATGTAAGCTTGGATTAATTGAGTTGATCGAATATATGTACATGTATAAAGGTATAGTTATTTGTGAAGATGGAATGTGAGTGATGTTTGAAATTGAATATGAGGATAAATATATATATATATATATATATGTTATTATGTATATTGGGTGTTGCCGAATGTGATGCTATGTGATAGAAGAAAAGAGGGTTGTTTTTGAATCTTCAATTATATGTGTACTTATATGAATCAAAATGAAATCATATGTATATTTAGTATTGATAAGAAGATGGCTAATGAGCACTATGTGTGCGAGCTTATAAACCGAGCACTGTGTGTGCGAAATCGGGTAATTGGCACTATGTGTACGATCTTACATACCGAGCACTATGTGCGCGATATCGGTTGTTTGACACTATGTGTGCGAGCTTATATGCCGAGCACTGTGTGTGCGATATCGGTTAATTTACACTATGTGTGCGGGAAAATAAGTAACGGCACTAAGTGTGCGATACGTTACGTATATTGCACTATGTGTGCGGGAAAATAAGTAACGGCACTAAGTGTGCGATATGTTACGTATATTGCTCTATGTGTGCGGAGTTTGCAAATTCTTCAGAGATATAAACTTAATAATAAAGATGACCGAAAGGTGATATTGTGGTAAGTGATGTTTGTCAATTGAATAACTTAGAACTAATGAGGTAAGTGTTCTTGTATATGAAATTATAGAAATGAGATATGGTCATTAATCTTTGAACTTGTTTCAAATGGATAAATGGTTCATGAATATTCGGTTTGAGACATATCAAAATTGGGTGATTGTTTAACAGGGATATGTTTTATGAATTGACGGTTGTGAGTTTGTGAAAACCAAATTGTATTGATTAAACTTGTAAAATGATTTGATGTACATTTTCTATTGCTTAAAACTTACTAAGCTATAATAGCTTACTTGGTGTGTTTGATGCATTGTTCCATAGATTTTGAAGTTGAAGCTCGAGCTCGGGGATCATCGTCAAAGTCAATCACATTATCAACTATTTTGCTACCTTTTTGTATTAAAACCCAAGGTCCATGGCATGTATAGGCTGAATTACTTGATGAAATGTTTTAAATGGTGCAAGTGTGATTGTATAAAGATGCCATACGAAAATGGCTATATTTCTATGTTTGGGTTGACTTGTTTATGTATGAATTGATGTATATGTTTGTGCTTTATAGGTCTTGATATAGGCATGTTTGGTATGTATGTTTTGTGAATACATGGAGGATACCTCATCTATACAATTCGAATGAATATTCATGAATTGAGTATATGTTAAATGATGTTAAAGTAAGTACTAGAATATGGTTTAGTCACGATTTGTCATGGTCTTATCCTCTTTGGGTATGTTAGGCCAAATCATATTCTTAATTTGAAAGCTAATTTAATTTATGCTATGTGAGTTATTTAAATGAATAAGTTAAAGCATGCTCACTTGCTAATACTCGGCTAAGGTATGGATAAAATTTGGGTTCATAACGTTCATTGGAATATATTCAGTTATGAGGTTTGAAATGGGAAATTTTTGAAGTGAAAAATCGATTATGATATGTATGTGATTAAAATTATTACAGTATTTGATTGGTATATGTTGAATAAAAGAAGTATTTATATTCGGCCATAGTTTACAAATTACCAAATGAATAGTGTTTAGTCAGTTGAATGTAAGTAGTTTTAAATTGATGGTAATGATTATCATTTGTGATATGTTTGTTAAATGTTTTAATATTAGAAGGAATGTATATGTTTAATCGTGAAGGTAAAGCTTTGTACGTATCAATTATTAAAGTATATTTCTTTTATAAGGTGTATTGACTTGTGGTTGGTAAAGTAATGCCCGTAACCCTAATCCGACGACAGACACGGGTTAGGGGTGTTACATTTTATTGGTATCAGAGCTACCGTTTAGTCGATTCTCGGACTAACGTAGCGCGTGTTGGGTCTAGCTATACATGCCATGTTTTATAATGTGATAATGTGATGACTTCTGACAGTGAAATGTGTTTTCTTCTTTCGTATAGTAAATGGATCCTGATCCCGAGCGAGCTATAGCTGACGATGTCGAGAGTGTGGCGCCTATTCCCGCACAAGGGACTGCGCCGGATGAATCTCGACCAGCTGCGAGTAATCCTGATGAGGGGCTAAACAAGCCTTCTATAGCATGATGAATGATTGGTTCAATCAATGTATTCAGGCCAATCTGGCTGTTCAACAACCCCTGAATCCAAATACTCCCCCTGTAGTACCGGTGGTACCCCCGATTGTTAATCCTGAAAGAATAAACAAGCCCCCTGTTGGCAGAATTAGAAAACACGGGGCTCAAGAGTTTAGAGCCGAAGATGATGATGATGCTGAGCGAGCTGAATTTTGGCTTGATAATACTATTCGTGTTTTCGATGAACTATCTTGCACACCTGATGAGTGCCTGAAGTGTGCCATATCTTTGTTACGGGATTCTGCCTACTATTGGTGGAATACTCTTGTATCGGTTGTTCCTAATGAACAGTTACTTGGGACTTCTTTCAGACAGAGTTTCGAAAGAAATACATTAGTCAGCGATTCACAGATTCGAAACGCAAGGAATTTCTCGAGCTTAAACAGGGTCGTATGACCGTATCTGAGTATGAGCGCAAGTTTGTGAGACTTAGTCGCTATGCTCGTGAGTGTATTTCATCCGAGGCTGCTATGTGCCGAAGATTCAAAGAAGGGCTAAATGAAGATATAAAATTGCTGGTTGGCATACTTGAAATAAATGAGTTCGTGGTACTTGTTGAGCGAGCTTGTAAAGCCGAAGAGCTAGGGAAAGAGAAACGAAAAGCTGAGTTTGAAGCTAGAGACTTCTGAAAGAGATCATCGGGTAAATTTCCTCAAACATCATCCAAGAAGTTCAAGAATGATAGTAGCCGATCCAAAGCTAACACAGGGATCTCTATACGAGAACGACCACCAGTGAGTTCACAGGCTACTTCGATTGCTAGTGTTCGTAATACTCGACCGAATAAGCTTGAGTGTCAACATTGTGGCAGACGGCATTTTGGTGAATGTTGGGGCAAATATAATAATTGCACTTGTTACAAGTGTGGTTCACAGAATCATTTTATTCGGGATTGCCCGAAGACAGTTGAAAAGGATATTGCTCAGAGTACGAGACCGAGCAACACTGCAGCTAGAGGTAGACCATCTCGTACTATGGGAGGTAGGAGCGGCACTCAGAGAGGAGCTTCGGATACAGTTAACCAATTAGAGGCTCGTGTGCCAGCTAGAGCCTATGCCATTCATGCTCGAGAGGAAGCTTCATCCCCAGATGTCATCACTGGTATATTCACTCTCTTTGATACTAGTGTAATTGCTCTGATTGATCCTGGTTAAACCCATTCTTATATGTGTGAAACATTAGTATCCAACAAGACTCTACCTGTTGAGTCTACTGAGTTTGTGATTCGGGTTTCGAACCCCCTGGGCCGGTGTGTGTTAGTTGATAGAGTGTGCAAGAATTGCCCATTAACGATTCGAGACTCATGTTTTTCGGCCAATCTGATGTTGCTACCATTTGATGAGTTCGATATTATCCTCGGTATGGATTGGTTAACCGTACACGATGTAGTAGTGAATTGCAGACGAAAGACTATTGATTTGAGGTGGCAGAATAACGAGATAATTTGAATTGAATCTCCGGATTTGAATGGGCTACCAGCTGTGATATCTTCGATGTTGGCTCGACAATATTTGAGAAAGGGTTACGAAGCTTATCTTGCTTATGTGATTGACAGCAAAGTAATCGAAAAGAAGATTGAATATGTACCGGTTGTTTGTGAGTATCCAGATGTATTTCCGGAGGAATTGCCAGGATTGCCCCCTGTTCGAGAGGTAGAGTTTGTTATTGAGTTAGTGCCAGGAATGACTCCGATTTCGATAACTCCACATAGAATGGCACTGACCGAATTAAAAGAGTTGAAAGCTCAGTTGCAAGAATTGATAGATAGAGGTTTTGCCGACCGAGTTTCTCTCCTTGAGGTACGCCAGTCTTATTTGTGAAAAAGAAGGACAAAACTTTAAGAATGTGCATCGATTACCGACAACTCAATAAAATAACCGTAAAGAATAAATATCCGTTGCCACGTATCGATGATTTGTTTGATCAGCTTAAGGGAGCTTCGGTATTCTCAAAAATTGATCTGAGGTCAGGTTACTATCAGTTGCGAGTTAGAGACTCGGATGTACCAAAGACTTCTTTTCGGACGAGATACGACCATTATGAGTTTTTAGTGATGCCATTTGGATTCACTAATGCCCCTGCTATTTTCATGGATCTGATGAATCAGGTATTCAGACCGTATCTAGATCAGTTTGTGGTTGTATTCATAGATGACATTCTGATATATTCACGTAACGAAACTGAGCATGCCGAGCATTTGAGACTTGTGTTACAGATTTTGTGTGATGAGCAGTTGTACGCGAAATTTAGCAAATGTGAGTTTTGGTTGAATGAAGTTAGCTTTCTGGGGCATGTTGTTTCAGCATTGGGCATTCGAGTTGACCCGAGTAAAGTTTTGGCTATACTTGATTGGAAACCTCCGCGGAATGTTTCTGAAGTTTGGAGTTTTCTGAAACTTACCGGATACTATAGATGCTTCATGAAAGGGTTTTCTATGATTGCAGCCCCGATGACAAAGTTATTATAGAAAGATGTTAAATTTGAGTGGTCAGAAAGATGTCAGAAGAGTTTTGATCAGCTAAAAAAAAAACTTGCTAACGGAAGCCCCAGTACTTGTTCAACCAGAGTCGGGTAAGGAGTTCGTTATTTTCAGCGATGCATCCTTAAATGGTTTGGGCTGTGTTCTGATGTAGGAGGGTAAAGTTGTAGCATACGCCTCGAGACAGTTAAAGCCGTACGAAAAGAACTATCCGACTCACGATCTTGAGTTGGTTGTTATAGTTTTTGCTTTGAAAATATGGCGTCACTACCTATTAGGTGAAAAATGCCATGACTATTCGAATCACAAGAGTCTAAAGTATTTAATGACTCAGAAAGATCTGAATTTGAGACAGCGACGATGGTTGGAACTGTTAAAAGACTACGAGCTTGTGATTGATTATCACCCGGGGAAGGCTAATGTGGTTGCTGATGCACTTAGCCGAAAGTCACTATTTGCTCTACGTGCAATGAATGCGGATATAGCTATGACTGATGACGGTGTGATTATTGTAGAATTAAAAGCGAGACCACTGTTCGTACAACAGATCCGCGAAGCTCAAGAGGTTGATAATGACTTAATAGCAAAAAGGAGTCAATGTGGCTCGAGTGCTGATTCAGATTTTCAGTTAGATGCTGAGGGATGTCTACGGTTTAAGAATCGGATATGTGTGCCTAAGAACTCTGAGTTGATTCGAATGATTTGTGATGAAGCTCATAATAGTAAATTGTCGATTCATCCGGGTAGTACGAAGATGTATAACGACCTGAGACAGCGTTACTGGTGGCATGGTATGAAACGAGATATTTCAGACTATGTGTCAAAGTATTTAATATGTCAACAAGTGAAAGTTGAGCATCAGGTACCATTGGGATTACTTCAACCGATTATGATACCTGAGTGGAAATGGGATCGAGTCACGATGGATTTCGTATTTGGGTTGCCGTTGACACCGAGCAAGAAAGACTCAATCTGGGTTATTGTTGATAGATTAACGGAATCAGCCCATTTTGTTCCGGCACGTACGGATTTCTCGCTTGATAAGTTAGCTGAGTTGTACATATCTCAGATTGTACGATTGCACGGAGTACCTATTTCTATTGTTTTGGATAGAGATTCGAGGTTTACATCGCGGTTTTGGAAGAAACTGCAAGATGCTTTAGGTACCAAATTGCACTTTAGTACTGCTTTTTACCCTCAGTCAGATGGTCAATCCGAGCATGTTATTCAAATACTCGAGGATATGTTGAGATGTTGCGTTCTTGAGTTTGGGGGTACGTGAGAACAATACTTGCCTTTGATTGAATTTGCGTACAACAACAGTTTTCAATCGAGTATCAAAATGGCACCTTACGAAGCTTTGTACGGTCGTAAATGTCGTACACCTCTATATTGGACCGAGCTAAATGAAAGCAAGATACACGGGGTTGATTTAATTAAAGAGACTGAGCAGAAAGTAAAAGTAATCTGAGAAAGTCTAAAAGCCGCGTCAGATAATCGGAAGTCATATGTGGACTTGAAACGTAAAGATATAGAGTTTCAGGTGGGTGACTGAGTATTTTTAAAGGTCTCGCCTTGGAAAAACATACTTAATTTTGGTCGTAAAGGAAAACTGAGTCCGAGATTTATTGGGCCATACGAGGTTACTGAACGTATCGGGTCAGTTGCGTATAGACTTATGTTGCCATTCGAGCTAAACAAGATTCACAATGTTTTTCATGTATCAATGCTTCGACGATACAGATCCGATCCTTCTCATGTAATTAACCCGTTAAAGATTGAAATTCAGCCTGACTTAACTTATGAGGAAGAACCGATTCGCATCTTAGCTTGTGAAGTGAAAGAGTTACGAAATAAGAAAATTTCGTTGGTTAAAGTTATGTGGCATAAGCACGGGGTTGAGGAAGCAACATGGGAACTTGAAGATTCAATGAAAGAACGATACCTGCATTTATTCATTAGTAAGATTTTCGGGGACGAAAATCCCTTAAGGGGGGAGAGTTGTAACAGCCCGATTATAACCCTAATCGGAATGGTGGTTTCAGGACCACTAGTCCGAGTCAAAAAAATTATTTAAATATTATTTTTCGTGTTTATTATATTTGAAATTGCATATGTGAAAGTTTCGTATGAGAATTTGATTGTTTGTATGCTTAATTTAATAATAGGACTTAATTGCGAAAAATGAAAATTTAGTGGTTATTTGTAAAAAGGGCCGAATAGTGATTGTTTTATTAATTTGGAGGTTTTAAGAGGTAAATTACCCATAATAGCTTGTAGTGGACGGTGAAAGACAACCATTACATGTTATATTATTATTTTATAAAAGTTTATTAAATATTTATAATTTTGGTTAATAAAGTTTTATGATAAAAACATATTATAATAAAAGAACAAAGCCATGGTTTTCTCACTTTTGCATGACCGAATAAAAAGAAAAGAAAGAAGAAATAAGAGCTCCTTAGGTTCGGCCATCTTTGGAGTTTGATTAAGGTTAGTAATTGAGTTCGGTTTTTGATAATTTTTACGTTTTTGAGATCGTTGCTTCGAATACTATCCGACCCATGTTAAATTTTTTGTTAATAATGCATGTGTGATGTTCGGCCATTTAAGAAGGCTTGTGATTTGTGGTGTTTGATGGTTTTATTTTAAAGATATGTTTTAGATTAACATGTTTTATATTGGAAATTTTGATAATTTTGAGTAATTAGGACTAAATTGTGAAAATTATAAATTGAAGGGTCAAAATGTGAAATAAATAAATTGAATGGTCTTGTATGGGCATGGGTAGTATTCGGCCCTAAAGGAGTACGTCCAAATTTTGTATATAATTGTGTTTTATGCAATAGGGAGTAAATTGTAAAAATTGTAAATGTTAGGGGTAAAATTGTAATTTACCCAATTATGTGTTTTTGGATTAAATTGAATGAGAAAAATGTTGAATGCATCCATTTTGAAATGATTAGATCAAGAACAAAAAGAAACGGGATTGGATTGGGGAAAAGCTAAGTTGAACGAATAGCCGGAAAACCTAAACCGTCAATTTCCGAGGTAAGTTTTTAAGTACATGGATTGATACAAATTTTATCCTATATTAAAATGTATATGATAAAGTGAAATAATAGACTTATTTTCATAAGGCCGAATGTGGAATGAGTAATTATTTTGCTATATTTGAGTATGAGGTTAGTATGTATATATATATAAATGTAAGCTTGGATTAATTGAGTTGATCGAATATATGTACATGTATAAAGGTATAGTTATTTGTGAAGATGGAATGTAAGTGATGTTTGAAATTGAATATGAGGATAAATATATATATATGTTATTATGTATATTGGGTGTTGCCGAATGTGATGCTATGTGATAGAAGAAAAGAGGGTTGTTTTTGAATCTTCAATTATATGTGTACTTATATGAATCAAAATGAAATCATATGTATATTTAGTATTGATAAGAAGATGGCTAATGAGCACTATGTGTGCGAGCTTATAAACCGAGCACTATGTGTGCGAAATCGGGTAATTGGCACTATGTGTGCGATCTTACATACCGAGCACTATGTGTGCGATATCGGTTGTTTGACACTATGTGTGCGAGCTTATATGCCGAGCACTGTGTGTGCGATATCGGTTAATTTGCACTATGTGTGTGGGAAAATAAGTAACGGCACTAAGTGTGCGATACGTTACGTATATTGCACTATGTGTTCGGGAAAATAAGTAACAGCACTAAGTGTGCGATACGTTACGTATATTGCTCTATGTGTGCGGAATTTGCAGATTCTTCAGAGATATAAACTTAATAATAGAGATGACCGAAAGGTGATATTGTGGTAAGTGATGTTTGTCAATTGAATAACTTAGAACTAATGAGGTAAGTGTTCTTGTATATGAAATTATAGAAATGAGATATGGTCATTAATCTTTGATCTTGTTTCAAATGGATAAATGGTTCATGAATATTCGGTTTGAGACATGTAACACCCCAAACTCGGTCAATACGCCACGACCGAATTTGGTATGTCACAGGGGAAAACATTTTGAGGAAAAACGAGTTTACCGATTAAATTTTAGTGAAAAACTCTTTGTTGTTCTAAGTTCGTAGAAATCAGGTGTATAATAAATTAAAAGCGATAATTTACTTTGAAATCCCGAAAATAAATCTTTAAAACTTAGTTGCAGACTTAGATTTGTAAACCTTTTATAAATTGAAAAGAAACTAAAGCGATTAGGTTGAAAACCGTATCTAATAGAAATTTGGAGGCGGAGTTTTGGAAAATAGTATGAGTTATCAAAAATACTTAAGTTGTTAAATACTATCAATTGATTTATGTTACCCGATGGTAACGTTTTAAAAACCATCGCGTTTAGTAGTTTAGAAAACTTGGTGCTCAAATTATTATATCAACCATGTAATTTATAAGCCATATTTAAAACAAATCCAAAGCATATAAATAATCCAAAAATATAATTAAAGAGGCCTTATTACAAATCCATAAAAAGATGAAAACGAATTAAAATAAAGTACCCAAATGGAAGTTCATGTAAAACCAAATTTTATTGCATGGCCTCCTCGAGTTCATCCGGCTCCTCATCCGCGATTTTACGAATCACCTGAAAAAATAAGGGAGAAGGTGAGTCACCAAGACTCAGTGCATAATCCCTCTCCCGGGTAAATGCCACATACTTACACAAATTATAACCAAGCAATATATATATATAATGCACCCAACCTAGCCATCCAAAACTCCTTTTCTACCCCGTGTGGTACCAAACCACTGGTGGTGCCAAACCACTGGTGACCCAAAGTCACGATATCCAATAATGTGATGCCAAATCACTGGTGACCCAAAGTCACGAATAATCAAGTTGTGGGGCCAACCCACGTGTGATACCAAATCACTGGCGATGATCCCAATACATCAAATGTGGGGCCAACCCACGGTGGTGTGAAACCACTGGGACGAGTCGCTATGAGGTGCCAAACCTCTGGTGTCCCAAAGACACGAAATATGTGGTACCAAACCACTTTGGAGGTGCCAAACCTCACGGTGTCCCAAAGACACGGATATCAATCTTCCCCCTCCTCTCATATCGCCCATACCAATGCAATAGATAACAAATCATGTCATTATACTTTGATATAAACATATAACCAATATATATCGTAGATCGTGATATTAACAACATATATCAACATCATATCGAAACGGACTTACCCGTATCCTTGCTCATACCCATCAAGGTATCATTTCAAGATCTCATAGTTTTCGGCTTTAACAAAATGAATAGTTATTAACACACACATATATATATATACCGAGTTATAAAGTGTGTAAGGTACACACCTTTCACTAACGTAAATACTAACTTCCGAAGATCCGATCTACCGCACTAGATCACCTTGTCCTACATTCGGCCATACCACAAAACTATAAGCAAAAATCCATTCGGCCAACATCACATCTTAATCCCAATAGCCTTAGTCTTTATCCTCAAAAAGAATAATGAATCAACATGAATCTTACCACCTGACTTACCAACTTCGATTGCTAATGGAATGGCTTAGATCGATTGCTTCCAACGTCCCAAAGAGCCTAAAGGAAAAATCGATTCCTAAATAATGGTTAGAACCTTGCAAACAAATGCCCCAGGATTCGGCCTTTGTCCACAAGAAAACGACTTAAAAAGGAGAAGGAAATAACGGAAATACGGCCATGAACACTTACCTATCTTCCAAAACCGATTGAAGAAAACCCAAAGATTATCTACCCTTGATGATATTCGGCAAATATAACACCAAAAGAGAGAAAGAAGATTCGGCTATGGTGGAGTAAAAAGAAAGGAAAAATAAAAGTGAAAGTGAAATAGGAGAAGGATGATTCGAAAATGGAAGAAAGAAGAAAATAGAAAATGAAAATAAAATGGTAATGGATGTTTTTAACTTTGAAAAAAAAATGAAAGAGATGGGATTTGGGAAGGAGGAAGATTCGGCCAAGAGGAAGTGAAAAAGGAAATTTTGTTTTTGAGCAAGTATCAAAAGAAAGAAAAGAGAGAGATGGGAGAAAGAGGTTCGACCAAACACCTAGTTTGCCGAAAAGAAAAGTGCACAAAAATGCAAATTGTGGTTTCGGTTTCAAAAGGGAAATGAGAGGAAGAAATTAGATTTTGGTTCAAACACAAATGAGAGCTAAATCAAAAGCAAAATTGCACCAAAATGCCTAAGATACATTCGGCCAAAGAGGGGGTTTTGGAGAGGAAGAGAAAATGCCAAATGATGCACAAAATGCTAAAGTTGGCCAACTATCCCCCAAACTTCCTATCAACATTCAGCCACCCCTAGTCACACATGCCGCCCACATTCATGCACTAATGGCCATAGGAGAGTTTCCAAAACAACACCCTTAAGCCAAGCCTTGAAATCCTCTACATTCCCAAAGTTGAAGAAATTTTATCCCCAAAATCTAGCAATTCTATCCCTTATTTCATGCTTACCATAACCTTAAGTCTTCTTGCCATAAAAAGAAAATTGTCCATCTTATCCATATGAATAGTTGACCGACACTTAATGCTAGGATGCATAAAAAATAATAAAATCCTTAATATGCCTTCCATGCTACTCGAACCACTTCCCTCAAGCAACCTTTCATGCGCCTTATCCACTATGCCACTAACTCCTCTTGTGTTAGAATTTAACACTTAAATTAACTTAAGTGTCAAGTTCATCTAATCCACTTCACTATATTTTCAATACTAAAAATCATTCTAGCTTAGCTAATAATTCCAAGCCTTCATAAAACTATACTAAGCACATAATAATAATCATACTCGAGCTAACACAAATAACAAGATGATACTCAATTTTTTTTTAGGATATTACAAGACATATCAAAATTGGGTGATTGTTTAATAGGGATATGTTTTATGTATTGACGGTTGTGAGTTTGTGAAAACCAAATTGTATTGATTAAACTTGTAAAATGATTTGATGTACATTTTCTATTGCTTAAAACTTACTAAGCTATAATAGCTTACTTGGTGTGTTTGATGCATTGTTCCATAGAAAGTTGAAGCTCGAGCTCGGGGATCATCGTCAAAGTCAATCACATTATCAACTATTTTGGTACCTTTTTGTATTCAAACCCAAGGTCCATGGCATGTATAGGCTGAATTACTTGATGAAATGTTTTAAATGGTGCAAGTGTGATTGTATAAAGATCCCATACGAAAATGGCTATATTTCTATGTTTGGGTTGACTTGTTTATGCATGAATTGATGTATATGTTTGTGCTTTATAGGTCTTGATATAGGCATGTTTGGTATGTATGTTTTGTGAATACATGGAGGATACCTCATCTATACAATTTGAATGAATATTCATGAATGGAGTATATGTTAAATGATGTTAAAGTAAGTACTAGAATATGGTTTAGTCACGATTTGTCATGGTCTTATTCTCTTTGGGTATGTTAGGCCAAATCATATTCTTAATTTGAAAGCTAATTTAATTTATGCTATGTAAGTTATTTAAATGAATAAGTTGAAGCATGCTCACTTGCTAATACTCGGCTAAGGTATGGATAAAATTTGGGTTCATAACGTTCATTGGAATATATATATTCGGTTATGAGGTTTGAAATAGGAAATTTTTGTTGTGAAAAATCAATTATGATATGTATGTGATTAAAATTATTACAGTATTTGATTGGTATATGTTGAATAAAAGAAGTATTTATACTCGGCCATAGTTTACAAATTACCAAATGAATAGTGTTTAGTCAGTTGAATGTAAGTAGTTTTAAATTGATGGTAATGATTATCATTTGTGATATGTTTGTTAAATGTTTTAATATTAGAAGGAATGTATATGTTTAATCGTGAAGGTAAAGCTTTGTACGTATCAATTATTAAAGTATATTTCTTTTATAAGGTGTATTGACTTGTGGTTGGTAAAGTAATGCCCGCAACCCTAATCCAGCGACGGACACGGGTTAGGGGTGTTACATTAACAGATCAATACTGGATCCACAGTCGTCATGCGACACGTGCGACCCTATCAGAACTTCCTCCGTATCAATGTCCCAACCCCATGCAATAAGTCGTGTATGTCATGCTCAATCATTACACGTGTATGCAAAATGGCCATGCTCAGTAACAGTCAGTTAAACATATATTAAAAGCATATCAGTCACACGACCACAGTCAAGTCAGTTAAAAACACAGTCATACAATCCCAGTCATTTTACCCTATAAGGGTATTTTGGTAATCCTACCCTTCAGGGGTATTTCGGTAATTCTACCCTATAGGGGTATTTCGATAATCCTACCCTACATGGGTATTTAGGTAATTTTGCAAACCGGGGGTATTTCGGTAATTCTACCCTACAGAGGTATTTCGGTAATCCTACCCTACAGGGTATTTAGGTAATTTTGCAAACCGGGGGTATTTCGATAATTTCCCAAATCGATGGTATTTTAGTAATTTTACAAATCGAGGGTATTTTGATAATTTCACAAATCGAGGGTATTCTGGTAATTTTACAAATCGAGGGTATTTTAGTAATTTTACAAATCGAGGGTATTTCGATAATTTCACAAATCGAGGGTATTCTGGTAATTTTACAAATCGAGGGTATTTCAGTAATTTCTCAAATTGAGGGTACTTTGGTAATTTTACAACTCGAAAGTATTTCGATAATTTTACAAATTGAGGGTATTTCGGTAATTTTACAAATCGAGGGTATTTCGATAATTTTACATATCGGGGGTATTTCAGTAATTTTGTAAATCGGGGGTATTTCAGTAATTTTGTAAATCGAGGGTATTTCAGTAATTTTGCAAATCGAGGGTATTTTAGTAATTTTGTAAACTGAGGGTATTTCAGTAATTTTGCAAACCGAGGGTATTTCAGTAATTTTGCAAACCGAGGGTATTTCGATAATTTTGCAAACTGAGGGTATTTCGGTAATTTTGCAAACTGAGGGCATTTCAATAATTTTGCAAATCGAGGGTATTTCAGTAATTTTTCAAACCGAGGGTATTTCAGTAATTTTGCAAACTGAGGGTATTTCAGTAATTTTGCAAATCGAGGGTATTTCAGTAATTTACCTACTGTGGGTATTTCAGTCAATTTACGACCTTCCCAAAGGTCTACAGCCGCCTCGAGCGAAACAAATAACATATAAAGTCAAAACAGTGCAAATGGGCTTAAGCCCAATATCCAGCCCAAGTGGGCCCACACGCTCGTGTGACCCATTCAGAACAATTTCAGTCACGGCTATGCGACTTTCACAGCCCAATCCATTAGTTGTCTCTATCGTGAATTTTACCCATGTGGGGCCCAGGAGCCCATTGGGCCCACATAGCCCATCTCGGCCCAACAAGGCCCATTACGACCTAAGCCCACGAGAACGTTCGTGGTGGCTTCTACAGTCTAGCGCCCATGCTCATGGGCTCGGTTTACCACACGAGCGCTCGCACGCTCGTGAGGCTCGAATGCCGAAGTTTCAGCTTTTCATCGATTCACGGTAAAGTGGGGTGTGATTACACACCTTTATTCCGGAGTCGCTCCCAGATCCACGAGCACCCAACCTTGAACCATCGAAATCCGATGTTAGTCTTTAATCGCTAGGGTAACGCCCTTTTGATAGCACATACTCCGAAATATTTCCCTTACCTTGCCTGACTACAGACTTAATCTCTCAATGTTCGTGGCTCAGAAACGATCCCACGCCTTGCCTAGAATCAGGATTATAACCAAATGTTGTTAGATAGAATCAACTACTATCCCATCAACAAAAAGGAAACATTCGGATTAGAAGAACGAATGGTACCATAACTTACCCTTACCGTTTTTCAGGAGATCTTATGAAGATTGACTTACCAAGCAATGGTAGAACCGAATAGTACTCGACCAATCCCCTAACAGCAAAATAATCGAAAATGGCTAGCCCAGGAGATGAGGAGTATTCGGCCTAACCAATAAGGATCTATCAGAAAAGAACAGAAAAAGAATGGAGCCACAAGATGAAGGGGTATTCGGCTAGAAAGAGAAGTCAAGAGAACTCAACAACGAGGGAGAGATGAGGCTATAATCGATCACAGAGGAGGGTGAAAGCAACAAGCGATTTGCCGATGGCTCAATTGTATAGTAGGACGAAAGAAAAGATGTGGAAGAAAACAACCCAATTAGGTTGTGAAGAGGGACGAGTCGGCAGCAGAGGAAAAGAAGAGTGCAACCGTGTGCAGAGTAAAAGAAATGTAGAAATGTGCAGAGAACAGAAAAGTGCAAAATGCCTAACACCTTCATTTACCTAAAGAAAGCAACCGAAATAATTCTAGGAAGAAAAAAAAAACTCAAAAGTCGAAATATGGGAGGAGAGCAAGGAGAATTCGACAACCCCTAGTCCAATGCCGAAATGACTAACTTTTCCCCTTCAGCCGAATTGACCAAATAGAGTCTCCCAAAACGGCACAACTCTCCACTTCCCCAACTCCTTGATTCACTCCACCAATCTCTCCTAGTCTTCTCCAAGATTTGCTCCTACAATCTCTCCATGACCATTTCAAACCTCTCATCCATCAGACTTTCACTGCAACACAAACTCTAGCCGTCTTGACAGCAAAATAAATACCCCATTATGCTGTGCCAACACTCGAACCTCAGACCTCAAGATTACTCCACATGCCACCTTGCCACTAGACCACAAGCTCTTCTGTGACTTAAAACATGTGCAAATATTTATAAAGCCTATGTGCCAGTGTCCAGATTCTTTTAAGAGCAAAATTTAAAAAATTCTGCAAGAGCCAAGACTTGAACCCAAGCTCCCTTACACCCTTAATGACGCCACAACCACTAGGCCACATGCTTCCTTGCGTCATGATTTCCCCAACAATATTCTTAAAGCCTACTCACTTACATCCAGGGTTTTATTCACCTAAACCAAAATTTTTCCTAAAGCCCAAGTTTGAACCCAAGACTTCATGGAAGCCCCCTAACCTTCCAAAATCACTCACCTAATAGGTCCAACTTGCATTAGTGCCGTTCTCTTGTTCTCAAAAATTTTAAAAGCTCCCATGCCCAAGGCCCAATAGGCCCAATTCTACTAGACCCAAATTCAGTGTGTCACATATTGTATGTTATTAACGATTGTATCGCACTATTTGATATCCGGTAGATTTTTTGCATTATTGTTATCGGTGGTTTAAACCACAACAGGCTTAAGCCCATAATGTTTTGGAGTTCGGGTGACGGGTTCTGGGGAACTCGTGGTGTGTAGCGGATGGTATGGGTAGGAACCTTTTTACATTGCATCATGTGCACGACATATTCGAATGTTATTGATTTATGCTACTATTGTATTTTGTTGTATTGAATGGTGTCAGAATTAATTATTGTTACTCAAATGAATGATGAACCATGCTCATACACCGTTTGACATCGATATTGATAATGGCTATGTAATGATATGAAGTTCCAGTGATGGTTCTGTATTCTTCTCTTAATGCTAATATGTTTCATTGTATTTGATGTTTTTGTCTGTTTAAATAATTGTTTGACTCACACTGAGCTTTTCATAAGCTCACCCCCAATAGTGTTTAGCTTTTCAGGTAAACCTCGAAATTATGACTGAACTCGGCATTCAGAGAATTACCTTAGACCTCAGACTATTTTTAATAAGTATTAATAAATTTCTATTAGTTTTGGTTTGTATTTTTTTAATTATTGTTGGTCTTTGGCTTGGTAACTTTTCATTTGGAGATTTTTTGCATGCATGGATTACTCAAGCATAATAACCGGATAATGCATGATATCGGGCTTAAGTAAAATTTTATATTGTTCCCCAATTTCCGCTGCATTGTAAAGGAACCGTTTTTGAAAAACAAATCGATAAGGCAACTAACTTTCCAAAATGACTTGAAAAATGGTTTTTCCGCTGCTTTAGTTTAACATCAAGTTTTTTTTAAAAGAAGAGCGACAAGCAAACGATTTTTCTAAAATAATACTATCAATAATAAAATGAATCCTAAGTATACACGACCTAATGAATGAATGCTTTTAAGCTAACTTAAAGTACAATTACGATTTACTCTAAAATGAGTTTATTTAAAGTCTTCAAAAGTAACGTAAGTTAGCTTAGCCATTTCGGTGGCTAATGTAGCCTTCTCAATCTAGCCATAACGTCTAGGCCGGGTTTGGAAGGTTACAGCCTTCCTCATTAATGGATTCAAGTTTCATACAAAATCTCGCGAAAGATTGAGGAGGACTCAAAATTGTGGAATAGTTGTTAATTCTTCAATTACAAGTTATGCTAGTGCTAGGGACAGTAATCCTGTTGAGGGTAATGTGGAGTATTACGAATTTCTTACGGACATTATTGAGTTGGATTACTATGGCAAATGGAAGGTTATCTTATTTCGATGTGATTGGGCTGATGTTAGTACTGCTCGCGAAATTAAAAAAGATCAATTTGGTTTTACAATGGTGAACTTCTCTCAATTAATTCACACTGGACAATAATTGATAGATGAGCTGTATGTATTTTCTTCTCAAGTTAAACAAGTTTTTTACTTGAAAGATCCAACTTGAGAAGTAGAGATGGATCCAAAGTTTCTGATCTTTTGTTGATGTCATCTCTACTTCGTAACACCCCTAGAGACTTGTTTGACATGGGCAATGGAAGTAGAGATGACATCAACAAAAGATCAGAAACTTTGCCTTTTCCAGGACAAAACTTAAATGAAACTATCCCTAGTACTAGTACACAATTTCAATGGGTTCGCCAGGATGTGGATGAAGATATTTACAAATCATGTAGTAAGATTTTTCGATTTTTTTAATTATATGTAGTATTATAATTTAAATCTTGATCTTGTTAAATATTTCAACTATTTTATGTGTATTGCAGATAAAATGCCTAGAAGAAGATTGCGGGATCTAAGTATTATTCAAAATCCTCCAAATTCAGAAGAAACAAATAGTGAACAATAGACTACTATTGGATCTTCAAATGTTCCGAATACAGCTGACGAACCTGCAGAAATTCAAAGTAATGTTAACTTTTAATTTATATGCATGTTGACTTTTATTATTGATTTTTGTTTCAAATTCATATATTATCATATACCATTTTTTTAGCTGAAAGTGGTGGGAGGCGCAAAACTCGAGGACGTACGCTATTAAAAGATTTATACGATCTAAATTCTGTCAAGCGTGTCAAAGTAGCTAGAAACAGTCATGGTCAGCCTATTGGATCAGAAGCTCAACCTTTAGCAGGATACTTGGGCATTATAGCACGAAATGCCAATCTGTTGCCAATCAACTATGTGTCATGGCATCATATGCCTAATAGTAACAAAAAATCAAGCTCTCGATAATATTAAGGTAATAACGTGAATGTAATTTATAATACTTTGGTTTAAGTTTCATTTATATTTACTTTCTAAACTTGTGTTATTTGCAGGAGAGATTTGCTTTAGAGGTCTCGGATAATTATGTGAAGAAGGCATTAGGAAAGAAATGGAGAGACCATAAAAGTACTTTAAAGAAGGAATATTTTAAGAAAAATATAAGCCTTGAAGAGAAATTGTGAAATGTCCCGCCGGGAATGCTGAGGTACCAATGGGAAGATGTAGTTAGATTTTGGAATTCAAAGAAAGGAGAGGTATTATGTGCTTCCAAACTCTTATAATTATTTCAGTTTATAGTATTTACTATATACGTAATAATAATTTCATAATGTAGGATCGTGAGCGAGTTGGAACTACAAGTAGGCAAAAACAAAAATTCACGCACACAGCTGGGTCAAAAAGTTTTGCTTGTGTAGCTGATGACGAGGTATTTTGAATTTATTAATTGTGTGTCAAATATTAATTACTTTCTACTAAATAATATTTTTACTACTGTATTTTAGGAACTGTCGTTGGTCAAAAAGTTGGACGCCTTCAGCTTTTTGACATTACACATAGAAAGAAAGATGGATCTCTTATGACTACTGAAGTTGTAGAAATTATGGTATATTTACTTAATAAAATTTGAATTATTTTAAATATTTACCATGTTTAAATATAATGGTTTAATTCGTCGTCTGTAATGCAAATAATGCCAAGCTATGTTGCATTTGTTTGATTATATATTTCGTTTCTAACTCCTTGATTGATTTATTAGGATAAACTAAAGGATAAAAGGGCGGAGTATAAAGTGATCGCTTCAAGTGATAGTTCTGTTAATTTGGACGACATTAATAACCGAATTATTACTGAAGTTTTGGGTCCTGAAATGTAACATCCCGAAATTGGGCCTAGTAGGATTGGGCCCAATGGGCCTCGAGCGTAGAAGCGTTTTAAAATTTTGAGAACAAGAGAACGGCATTATTTCAAGTTGGACTTATTAAGAAGGTAATTTTGGAAAGTTACGAGGTTTCTATGAAGTTCCGGGTTCAAGTTGGGCCTTAGTAAAATTTTGTGTTTAAGCCTATTAAAGAGAGATAGTAAGTGGCATCAATGCTTATGGAAATAAAAGGGTAAATTGCTAGCATAAATGAGCAATTGGTAAAAGGGTTATGGCGCCACATGTAGTACCTTGAGGGAAGAGGTTCGAATCACTTTGTGTGCAAATTTTGACTTTTATTTTTGCACCCTTTCCTTAAGTGTCGGTCAAGAGGCATTCATGGCAAGGTTGACTTCATTATTTTGGTAAGGTGGCTATATGAATAAGGCAAGGTTGAAGTTGGGGAAAGGAATCAAGGGAAATAGGAAAGAAAGGGGGGACATGAGGCTTATTTCGTGGGTGATGTTTTGGAAAGCTTGGGTGGCCAAACTCTTATCCTAGGGGGGGATGCATGTAGACGGTTTTGGGGAGAATAGGTAGCTGAATTTTTAGTTGGCATTTGGTAAAGACTTAGTAGTGTTTTGGCAAAAATTCCCTTTGGCAACTTTGTGTCATTTCTCCCAATTTGCAACCCTCCTTGCCGAAACATATTAGTACAATAGTGCATTGTTTTTCTCTTTTGTTTGGTCACATACTCATTTTCTTTCCACCTTCCTTGATAGCCGAATTCTCCTTTGCCTTTTGATTGAATTTTTGGTGCTTGTTAGGCCAAAACCTTTCTCTTTGCACTATTTGGTATTCTCCAAATTTCTTTCTACCTTGTGTCGAAATTACAAGCCACTAAAGAACATATTTTCTTCCTCCTTTCTTCTTGTTGCCGAAAGTACCCAAACCATTAAGACCAAAATTTGTTCATTCATCTCTTCTTTATCATTTTCTCAAGTGGGTTGACACTCTTTTCTTCGATTTAATCAGTAAGTGAATTCTTTTCTATGTTCATATTCTTTTCTTTCTAGCCGAATAGGTATTTATCACTATTCGGTTGTAAATCTTGATCTTAACCGAAATGGTGTTATCTTCCATTCCTTCATATTGTAATCACCCTCTTTTTCGTAGTGTTCTAAGTGGGTGGCCGTGTATCATTCTAGCCCTAAGTCAAACAGTGGAAATTGGATCCAATATCGATAAGGTAAGGAGTTCTTCATGGATTATTGGAAATCGTTCTTTATTCGTTTAAAGGATAATAGTGGTTGTGACTAATCGATTATGTTTTAGGGATGAAATCACTCGATATATTCTACCTTTGGACATAGTGGTAAGTGATTCAAGTGTAAGTGATACGAAATCTTTTGGAAATCCGAGGCTAACTTTTGGTTGGTATTGTTCTAGGTCATCGACGAGTGGTTCGTTAGGAAATCAAAATCAGGTGTGTAATTCCGTACCTTCCGAATACATGTTTGATATGGTGTGTAATCTCACATCTCTCTGAAAGTTTGTATGATATGTTCTGTGATTTGGTCAAAATACCGAAGAAAACCGAAAATCGGCATCCGTGATCACTCGGGCGTGCATATGATCGTAATGGTAATCGTATTTCGTAATAAAGCAGTTTCAGTCAAAAATAGTGACGTGTATTTGAAAAATCACGAAAAATAGGAGAAAAATAATTACAAAGGGAATAAGATATCAGATTAAAGCTTACTGTGTCTATTTTGATATGGAAGAAACGGAGAAGGAATAGGAATTTTATATTCTGAGATATCTTAATTTTAGTTAGACTAGTTTTGAATGACTTTGTGGTTTCCTGATCTGTCTTGGTAAAATCGTATAAAATTGTACAAAGTGAATAATGAGTTATAATTTATATTTATAAATTCCTTAGTGAGCCTATTTTCAATAGAAACAAGTGGGAATAGTATATGAAAACCGTACAGTGAGATATTTGAAATTAAGTTAAGAGAGGTCAGAATCGTTGGACAGTGAAACAAGGGAAACTTTAAGGAATAAACTGTACTAAATGGTTAAGTGAAAAATTCTGAAAAAATTATCGTAAGAAGATATATGAGTCTAGTTTCAAGGAAAATTTACCTATCTAAATTTCGAGTTTCCTAATCCGAGTTATGGTCAGTTTAGTCAATAGGACGCAGATGGATAGTTTCAATTTTCTATACTCAAATTAGTAGTTAAGTCCGGGGTTGCCGAATTACCAAATAACCCTTGGAGGGTAAATTACCGAAATACCCCTGGGTTACAAGATTACCGAATTACCCTTAGTGGGTAAAATTACCGATTTACCGAAATGTCCTTATGGACCGATTTACCGAAAATGCCCCTATGGGCTGATTTGATAGAATGCCCTAAAGGGCCGAATTGCAAAGTGTTATAATGGGCCGATTTATCGTAACAAATCTCTGGAGTAATAATTGTTGTTTATATTTGTAAATATGATGTCTTACTATGAATGTTGCATTTACATAATTTTGCATGGGATGGGAAACTTGAATGAAGAGAAGTATAGACCGGTGGCATTGCCACAAATTCTGATATGGGCTATGTTCCAATTTAAATATGGCTTTGTGCCATCGTGATTAAGGCTGTGTGCCGATTATATTACCGTATATGATTCCAGTGGCTCTGCCACAAATTCTGATAACAACTATGTGCCAACCTAAATATGGCTTTGTGCCATTGTTATTATGGCTTTGTGCTAAACGTATTTACCGGGGCTATGTGCCTAACATATGAATTAACGACTCTGTGTCGATCATTTTTTTACCGAGGCTATGTGCCGATTATATTACCGTATATGATTCTGGTGGCTCAGCCACGAATAGTATAAATGGCAGCTTGACTGCAAATTGGAGAGACTGGCGGGGTGGGTTGACTTGATCCCCACAGGAGAGATTGGTTGGTACGGGTGGAGAGGTAGACGGCTGGTAGGATGGGATGGGTTGCATTCATTTCATTTATTTATTATTGTTTATAGGCTTTGGTCCAAGATGATTGTTATATGGGTTCAGGCCCAGTAGATGATGGTAAAGGGATTTCACACTGAGTTCTTGTAACTCACCCCCTTTCTTTTTAATCTCTGTAGGTAATGCTCCGTAATGAGGACTTGGGCCCATGGATGACTCGGTGGAGGCCATACTTCAGAAATGGTGTTATTAAATTTTAAATTTCTATTCCCGTTTATTTTATTATTTTGCTATTTTGGTTTAAGTTGTAATAAGGCCTCTGGAGTGTTTTATTAGTTGCTTTATGGTTGTTATACTTACTATTTTTCTTAAATTGTTTAAAATGAGAATTTTCTAAAAACTTAAATAAAGGTTTTCCAAAATCGATTAACAAATGGATTTCATAATAAACTTTTATAAATATTTTAACACGGAAGTTTTCACTCGAACTTTCAAACGATATTTTCAAAAGACACGGTTTTAAAGTTCACTACCTTGATTGTTGACTCATCAATCAATCTTTCAAAAATACTTGTATTTTATCTACGTTTCCGCAACGATTTCAAAATGCTTCTGCAAAAACATCACATTTTTGTAAATTGTTCATTTCAAATATGCTTTCGCTACAAAAAGGGTTTTTTTTAAAGATTATTACATTTTCAAGTAGTTAACAATTGCTTAAGTGATTTTGGTTTTAACAAAGAGGCTGTATTTCTCAAGCATGTTTTTAATAGCAAAGATGGTTTTTACTTCCATGTGACACACTAGATTCGGGCCTAACTTCTAGGCCGGGTTTGGGGTGTTACATGAAAGGTATGGTCGGGTTTGATTTCAAGGATCTTTTGTTAGCCCAACCCAATATTTTGGATCCAGCTCGCAGCAATACATGCTTTCGACGAATCAGGCTCAAGCTGAAGTTCAGAGACCAGATGGCTTAGATGCAAGTGAGCACAGTTGAACAAATTGATCAACTTAGAGCGGAGGCAGCATCGAGAGAAGCAAAGGCTCAAAGAAAATATGATGAACTCCAGCTACAACTTAAAGCGGATGCAGCAGCGAGGGAAGTAGAGGCAATAAGAAAATATGACGAACTCCAGCTACAGCTTCAGAATATGATGAAGATGTTTCAGCAGTTGCAGAATCTGCCATCTTAGAATTTTGTTTTCTTATTGTTAGAATATCTTAACAATATAACTTTCGAATATAATATATTTTGTTATTTCATTTATTAATTTAGATCATATACATATTTCTTTCATGATAGTATCATTTAGATTTGAAGTTTTTGGTTGGATTTGATGTTACAGGAAATTATGTTAAAAATTCAGGTTCTATATAAACTAAAATGGCTTGGTAAAATTTGCCAAAAAACGCCGCTAAATAACATGACCTTTAGCGGCGATTTTCCCACAAACGCCGCTAAAGAACATGATCTTTAGTGGCGCTTGTCATGTTCTTAGCGTTGTTTGTGGGAAAGCGCCGCTAAAGGTCATGTTCTTTAGCGATGTTTGTGGGAAAAGCGCCGCTAAAGATCATGTTCTTTAGCGGCGTTTTTATGAGAAGCGATGCTAAAGGTCATGTTCTATAACGGCGTTTTCCCACATAAACACAAAAAAATTTAACGGCATTATCTTTAACGACATTTTTGGTGGCGCTTATCAAAACACCGCAAATTGTTTTAGCGGCACTTATAAGCGCCACTATAAGGCCAAAAAAGTGCCGCTAAAAACCTATTTTGCTGTAGTGAATGGCTGATGAGATGCAGACTATGCTAGCACTTATCTCAAAAATACATCCCAAGTTTATGAGTTCAAAGCTTCTGTCCTTTATTTTTTTTTAAATTGCGGTTTACGAAGGGTCTTTCATAATTAATTTCCCCTTGCTAAATCAAACAAATAATTGGGTAGTGACTCAGTCTGCTCTTTTTATCTCTTAGGATTATAAATCCAAAACAAACTTGGTAAGGATGAATGAGAGAAGGATGGAAACTTCTTTAATGTAATGGTTACATTTCATAATTCCCTTCCTATTTTGTATGAATGCATTACAGCCACAACAGCCTGCTCATTTAGGAGAGCGCTAATTATTAGTGTGAACTAATAGCTAAGGTAATTATCACTGTAATTTATGGTTTTCATATTCGCAGCTAAGGTACAGTTAATTTTTAAAAAGAGCCTTGATCTCAAACTTATTAACAATAACACCACTCCTATTATAGAGATAATTATCGAGATTTATGTATTAATGAGTGCATAAGTTGAAATACTAATAATTTACTTGCTCGAGCTTAATTACCCTAAAAGAAAGCAAATAGTTGATTGCTTCGACTATTCCTTTTCAATAAAATTCACATAAATGACACCTATGATTTGTTAACAAATGCTGCCAGGTCCTAAGACCTTCAAAGCCTCAAAGGGCACAATCATATGGATGAAAATTTGATGATCATGTTCATCATACATGGTACACAAGAAATTAAACTAAAACCCAAAATAAAACAACTTCCAATTTCCTCTTAGAACGACTTCGTCATGAAGTAAAGAAAGAAAAAAATAAATTATCCATTAATAAAAAGACATATAGGTATTTTTTTTAAAATGGTGCAATATAAAAATAGGGGAAACACAATGAAAAAAATTAAAATAGAGGAATCCAATCCCCAGGACTCTGATTTTCAGCATGAACCTCATAAAGCATATGTTTCTGGTAAAATGTATGTACAAATTGTGATTCACAACATGAAAGTTGAATGAGCAGCTGAATTAAATTGGGAAGTGTTATAAAACCAAACAAAATAAACAAACCTTTGGTTGAAAAAAAAAGTGCCCCGCTCTTTTTAACCTACAAGGAAGTTTTAAACCTTTAAAAGTATTAACTTCTACAATTTCATAAATCACTTCATCAACTAAATTATAAAAAATACCCTTTATTTAAAAAATTTATCGTATTAGGTCATTTTTTGAAAATTTACGAAACTAGGCCGATTTCATAAAAACACTTTCAGCTGCCACTTTTAGTGCTGATGTGGTAGAAAGTATTTCCAGCTAGAAATTTTTTTTTTTTTTTTGCAAATCCACCTGGAAGCTCCATCGAGTCTCACCAGGATGTTGTAAAGTGCCAATCTGATTCATTCCTGTTCCAGTTGCTAACTTATTGATGGATACCAAACAAGTTATTTCAGCTGCTTGGGCTTTTTGTAACTCATCGTGCCATTTGGAAGAAGAAGAAGCAATATTAACAATATCAGACAAGTCTTTAAAGAATTGATGCACTTCATCCACTTCTCTAGCTGTTGCAACCAATGCTAACTGAAGACGATGAGCAAAACAATGAACATAATAAGTATATTGACAATCATTCAAAATCAAAGCTTACAAGTCGTTAAATTCCCCACGCATATTGCTTGCTCCATCATAGCCTTGACCTCGGATATTTTGTATGTCAAAACTATGTTGCAAGAGAACATTAAAAATCTCATTCTTCAAAGTCAATGATGTAGTATCTATAATATGGACTATATCAAAAAATCATTTTTTTACCTGTCCTTGTTTATCAACAAATCTCAAAATAATTGTCATTTGCTCTTTTTTTGACTTGTCTCTCACTTCATCCACAATAATGATGAACTTTCTATTACCAATTTCTTCACGAATTACATTATGAACTCTACTGGCATAAATTTTCAATATCTCTTTTTGTATTTTTGAGTAGTATAACTAGCATTTTGTGCAACACTTTTCAAAACGTCTTCAACTTTCTCATCATAAGATGCTAATAGTGATAACAATTCAAGAAAGTTCCCACGATTTTTTTATCTCGAGATTTTATATTGACCTCTTAAAACACACCCTTGAAATGACAACCATCGAACAACATCTATACTAGTTTTCAGACGTAAACGATTAGCTGCAATTTTCTGTGTTGTTTGTCTATCAAGTGATACTTCAATATGTTGAGCTTGATTCATTAAATCTACATAAGCCTGTTGTGCATTGTTATGCAGTGAATTTGGATTTTTTCCCATGTGTCAAAAAAACACAATTGCATCCATCGTGTACCTTTTTCCAATTACTAAAGCCACTATGAGTAAAAGTAGTTGATCCAAAATGACTACTTGAATTGCTATTAAAAAGAAAACAACGAAAACAAAATACTGCATCTTTAGAAGGTGAATATTCTAACCAGGAAAATTGTTTAAACCATGATGGTTGAAAATAACGAGGATTCCTTTTTGAATTGGAAGCAGGATATTCTGAAAGAATAGGTTGATATGGTCCAACCTTAATATAAGATCTTTGAATTTCATCACGCATATTAACCGGATACTCATATATTTACTTACGTAACCCAGGTTCACGTTCTAAGTTAGACAAATCAAGTGCCTCATCTTCAACTCTAGGAATTTTAGAAGGATGAGCATCAGAGTTTAAAGGAGCAAACGATGAAGGAGGTACCTCAATTTCTGACGCTTCTAAAGGTGATTGTGTTGTCTCTATACTTTTCTTTTTAACAAATGAATAAATTGTTTTCGACTTCATAACTAAAATATCTTAAAAGATAAAAAAATTAATAACTATAAAAAAATTAAACTAGAAACTTTAAAACGCAATAAAAACAATTGTAAAATTGTAAAAAGATTAAAAAAAACCTTGGAAGATTAACTCAATGCCGCGTTTGAAGGACAAATGTTGATGATACTAGTTGTTAATAGCAATAGGAAAATAAACTTATTTTTCACTAGTTAACAAATTGAAGTTTAACCTAAATACATATTTAATGTTATATTAAAAAGTGAACAACTATAGTCTAAAAAAAGAAAGTTGCAATATATTACATAAACATTTAAAGTTAAAATGTTAAAATATATGATATGGAAAAAGAAATAAAAAAAAGAAGTATTTATTTAAAGTTAAAAAGTTAAAATATATTATATAGAAAAAAGAAATAAAAAAAGAAATATTTTTTTAATGTTCAAAGTTTGAAGGAGGGCCAAACAACAATTTAAAAGGGGCAAACTTTTCAAAAGTTAAGGGGCTAAATAAGAAATATTCAATTTTATAATTTTAGGGGGGTCGGGGCCCTTGCCAACCCCCCAGATTCGTCTCTACTTTTATGTAGGGTTTCTTAGCGGATTAACTGGTTGGGATAGGAAGAACTTAAACCATAGGCTTAATGACCCTAGGAATTCTTATAGGTGGGAATGAACCAAAAATTGGTATTTCCTATCCATGAAAACCTTACCATAATTCTGGTCTAGACTGTGAGGTTGATACATAAGTAGTTCTTGCTCGTTAGGTTAGTGGAAGGCCGAGAAGACCTACTAGGTTAATGACTAGTTGATTGGATAAAACCCAAAGTAGGAGTTAATTATGAACACTGAAGCGAGTTAGCCTTTTGTCATTTTGATATGATTAAATTATAATTTGTTTTCCCAATATTTTTTATGTTCTTGATTAATTTAATAAAATATCTTCTATCACTACCTTAGGATTCATCGTAATACAGTTTAATTAAAATACTAACTAGACCCATTAACGTAGAAATTAGGATTAGTTTAGTCTCGCCTCCCTTGGGTACGATCTTTAGAGTACTTCTATACTTTGTTGTATAACTATATTACAACCTAACTCGTATACTTGCAAAAATCATCTAACGCTTATATTTGGTTGCAATATTCACACTCTAGACGTTAGTATGTTCGGAGGTGGTCAAGTTGTTGGTGTCGTTGCCGAGGAGGCAACGCCACTAAATTTATTTTAATTTTTGCGTTTAATATGATAGTTAGGAAATTTTTAAATTAGAGATATAATTTGTACTTTCTCTTATTTTTATTCATTTATTGTGCTAACTTTTTCTTTTACTGTTTGGATTTCAGTGTATGATTCAGAGTAGGGATACATCTATAGAGCCAGCCACTGGTCTAAAAAAAATAATACGCATAAATCGTTGACAGCAGTAACAACAGTAGATGCAAAATAACCTATCTGTTGTGGTCGATCCACCACGTGATAATCCGCTCTTTGACGACCATAACTTAGCAGATCTACCACCACCACAACAGTTATTGATAGAGCCACCCATGGCTCGAGAGGAACGCACGTTGAGAGATTATGCACTTTCAACCCTCGATGAAGTCCAAGGCTGTAACAGCCCGATTTAGGGGCTAGTCGGAATAGTGGTTTTGGAACCACTAATCCGAGGTTGGATAAAATTATTTTCATGTTATTTTATGAGTTCGAGCATAATTATATTAGTACATGAAAATTTTGGTATTTTAATTTTAGAGGTTTCTTGCTTAATCGTGAAAAATGACTAAATCGCATAAAGTGCGAAAATTCCATTTTATAAGCTAAAGGTGCCTAATAGCCATAGAATATTAATTTGAGGTCTTTAAAGGGCAATTAGCCCCTTTGCTAATGGTTGGCCGGCCATAGGGGACAATAGGAGTGAAAATTGGTCAAAGTTATTGAAGTTAAGTGGATAATTTGACTTGTATTAATAAAATAAGGAAAGGAAAAAGATATCATCTTTTTCTCTCTTCTTCTCCACTGAAAATAGCAAGAAAAATAGGAGTTTTGAAAGCTCAAAATTTCAGCAAGCTCTTCTCCATTCAAAGTAAGAAGAACCAAGAATCAACCTCGATCGGGGAAAGAACAAAATATCAGATTATACCGACAATCTAACCTATTTTGGAATCGAGGTAAGTTTGTATGAGATAGATTCAACATTTATGTTAACATGTTTGAGAACATTTGATATTATGTCGTTGCATAATATTCTACCAAATTGAATATTTGATGTTGAATGAGTAAGTTGAGATGTTGAGGTCCTAGTTGGACTATAATGAGTGTGAAACACTATCATTGAGATGTGAGATAGATGAGGTCCCGTATAAGACCATGTCGGGGACATGGCCTCGGCACCGAATTGAGATCCCGTGTAAGACCATATCTAGGATATGGCTTCGGCATAGAATATGAAAAATCGTATGAGACCATATCCGGGATATGGCATCGATATTGATGTGAGGTTCCATATAAGACCATATCCGGGATATGGCATCAGTATTCAGAGACGATCCATGTGAGACCACATCCGGGATGTGGCATTGGCTTCATGTTTGTGCTAATAATAATGAACATGCATCTTTGAGTATCCCTAGTGATTTATTGGGATAAATAGACTAGCTTAGAAATAGAAACGAGAATTGTATTAAAGCTATATGATTGAGTTAGCACAGGTACCCATGAATAATTCACGAAGAACATTTACGATATGTGGCATGGTATATGCTAGATAAGGGCAAGTATGAGTAAGTATGGCAAGAAGCCTATGACTTTTTGTGTGGTTACTTAATGCCATGGATGGATATTGTCATGAGCTTATTGTTGCTATTTATTTCCATGCAAACTTACTAAGCTTTATGCTTACCCCTTTTATTGCCCTTTTTCCTTGTAGTATTGCCAAGATAGCTCAAGAAATCGCAGATGTCAGAGTTGGAGATCACACTATCGATTGCTATTTGGTATAGCCCACTAGATTCATTTTGAGTATGGCATGTATAGGAATTGGTATTTTTGTCATGTCATATTTGTAAGCCAAATGTGCTGGCTATTCTAGTTGTTCAATTTATTTTTGTAAAAGGTCATGGGAGGTTGGCCTATACTTGATATGTCCATATATTCAATGAAGATGAATTTCATGAAGTGTATGTTTTTGTGGATGTCTTGATTCTTTTGAGTTATTAGAGGTACCATATGGTCATCTTAAATATAGAATTGTTTTGGTATGAGTGTGATTTCTTGCTAGGGTGGCAAATGGCTTGGTAGATAGCCATATAATTGTTCACACGGGCAGACACACGGGCGTGTGTCTAGGCCGTGTTTGACACATGTTCAGCCCCATGGGCGTGTTCCCAGGCCGTGTGAAGTCTGCACCTGAAGTTAGGAATTTAATTCGACACACGGTCTAAGGACACGGGCGTGTGCCTTGGCCATGTGACCATAGTGAGATGATGATGTCATAAACAGAATGCCAAGGTTTTGGCACACGGGCTAAGACACAGGCGTGTCGAGGCCGTGTGAGAGACACAGGCTAGGGACACGAGCATATGTCTGGCCGTGTGAACTAAGTCAGTGTCAACCACGGGTGAAGAACACGGGCATGTCTTAGGGGCACAGGGGCGTGTCCCCTGAACAACACGGGCGTGTGGCCCCTGTTTGGACAAAAATTTTCGAAGCACGTAAAAGTTCTCGGTTTAATTACGAAACCGCCCGAAAGTATGTTTGGGGCCTCGTAGGCCCAGAATGAGCAGGTTAAGAGTTTAAATGGAAACTTTCTAAGCTGCAGCGAAATTTTATAGCTCGATGTGTTATGTTTAAGCAAGTTAAGTTAGGTAATGCCTCGTATCCGGTTTCGATTTCGAACACGGGTAAGGGGTGTTACAAAGGCAGTATCTCAAGGCTGACTATTGTAACTCATCATTTTGAAATCAAGTCATCCATGATCCAAATTATTCCATATAACCTACGGTTCAGAGGAACTATGACGGAAGACCCAAATCAACATTTAAAATGGTTTCTCCAATTTTGTGATACCTTTAAATTTAACGGGGTCACCGATGGTGCTACTCGTCTTCAGTTGTTCCCCTTCTCCTTAATAGATAATACTTTCTTTTGGTTAGATTTGCAAGCACCAGAATCCATAATGACGTGGAATAAACTTGTAGAAAAGTTCTTCTACATGTTTTTCCCTATTAGTAAGACGGTCTAATTAAGGAGAGAGATCGCAATGTTTAAACAACTGGAAGAAGAAAGTTTTTAGGAAGCTTAGGAGTGATTTAAATCGCTGATTCAAAGATACCCTCACCATGGTCTACATGAATGGTTGAGGTTACAAATGTTCTATAATGGGCTGGATAAACACTCCAGGTCAGGACTAGATAGAGCCGTAAGAAGAGCCTTTATGAATCATACATAAAAAGATGCCTACCAATTGATCAAGAATATGGTGATGAATTCTTATCAATGGTCAAATGAGAAATTCACTTATGGTCCGAGACCATCCACGGCCAAAGTTTTCCACAAGGAAGATAAGTATCAGCAAATTTTGGACAAGCTTAATAGGTTAAAGTCGACATCCAGTAGGTCCATGATGCATGATGCAAATAGGCCAATCAGCCAGTACCTTAAGAACCCAACCGAGAACGTAAATAACATCAGAAATACGGGTGGAAACCCCTATTCAAACACTTATAATCTCGGTTGGAGAGACCACCCAAATCTGAGATGGGGTGGTAATCAAGGATAAAGTAACAATTCTAATCCAGGTAAACAAAATGATACTTGACAACCTCCATATTTGTATAAACCTGAGGAAAGGGCCAACCCTAATGATCATACTGTATGTGGTCAAAGACTGGATCGAATTGAGGGAGAGATGCATTCAATACGGACGGATGTTAGACAAGTGCACCTCTAAATGCACTCAAATGTGAACCACATTGACTAATCTTAAAGATCAGAAAAGCCGATTAATGAGCATGATGGGAGACATCAAAAGGCAAATTGGCACAAGCATCCCGAGCAAAACTGAAAATAATCCTCAAAAAGAAGGGAAGGAGCAAGTGAAAGCAATAGCACTCCATTCGAGTAAAAGGCTGAGTAGCCCGAATAATCATACTCTATAGGAGGATGAAGAAGATGTAAATGATCTTCAAGAGGAAATCCCTTAATGAGATGACACTAAAACAGAGCCAAAAACGGTAGCTGAGCTAACAACTGAGTCGGTAGCTGAGCAGAACACAGAACCCGTCCTCACGAAGATACCATTCCTCTCAAGGTTAAAAGACAATCAGAGATGGGATGAAGCAGAATTTGTAAGTTTTCTAAACTTATTTAAATGACTTAATGTTAATTTGTCTCTCATTGAATTAATAGAGAAAATCCTAACATACGTTAAATACTTAAAAGAAATAATGGCTAGGCATAGGAAACTTAAAAAGAGAGACCAAATTAACTTAGACGTATATTGTAGTGTGATAATTACGAAGTAGATTCCCCCAAAATTTAAAGACATGTGGAGTATCACAATTCCGATAGAGATAGGGGACATCAATTTTAGCAAGGCCTTATGTGACCTAGGAGCCAGTATCAATCTAATACCCTTATCAATTTATAAGAAACTCGGGTTAAGGGAACCCAAAAACACACACATCACACTAAAGCTAGCTGACAGGTCTTCAGTACAACAAAAAGGGGTGCTTGAAGACATGTTGGTTAAGGCACATAATTTTATCATCCAAGTTAATTTTTTAATTTGAGAATTCGAGAAAGATTGTGAGATCCCCATTCTATTAGGAAGACCTTTTCTAGCCACATCTAGGTCCACCATTGACTTAGAAAATAACGAATTAATGGTGAAAATCAATGGTGAGACTGAAGTACTTAAATACGGTAACCTGTAGAAGGAGGGAGATGAGGAAAAGTTAGGGAATAAATGTTATAATATATCTGTAAAAATCCCTAACAACCATGAGTCGAGTAAGATGTATTCTATAATAAATGTAAAACAGAAGAGCAAGCTCAGAGGACGAGACAAGTAAACCAAAGTTGAGTGGCATGACGGACGTTGGACAAATTCAAACAGAAAACCAAGAGACAGAACGTTTAAGTACAAGCTAACAGAGCTAATAGATGAATCCGACAGCAACATTTGATAATCAACAAGCTATGTTAATTTTGCTGTAACTTCTTGTAATTTAATAAACCTAAATATTAGTAATTGAATATGAATAGTATTAAGTAGGTAGAATAGAATTTAAATTTCTTAAAATTGTTTAGAATAAGGATATGTATGTACCGAGCACCTTGAAATTCAAGAAATAAGACCAGAATAGGGTTGGTGTCGCAACACAGAACCTCCGTGTCGCAACACCAAGCACAAACATGGAAAATTTCAAAATTCAGCTCAATGTCGCGACACGGGTATCCTAGTGTCGCTGTAACACCCCTTACCCGAGTTCTACGCCGGGAACCGGGCCCGAGGTGTTACCGAACTCAACCCACTTAATCGTAACTTAGGCTCAACATCATTACTCTCTATAACCTCATTCTCGACTTACGAGTCCTCACTCATACACACGAGGGCTCTCGAGACTAATCCGTAACTTTTACGATCCTTAAAATTTTTCTCTTTTATATACAGTCTCACACGCGCCCGTGCAAGATTAGACACGCCGTGCATGGACACACACGCCCATGTCCCTGCACAGTGCCTAAAAACCCAAGCATTCTACCAAATGCCCCACGGCCATGGCACGCCCGTGCTCCCCAACCGTGGTGAACATCGACTTCCTCGTGACGGCCTAGAGTTCAGACACACGCCCGTGTGGCTAGCCCGTGGCCAATCATCGATTAATCCCACACGCCCCTAGGCACACGCCGTGTGACTAGTCCGTGGTCTATTCTGTTTTCAAATATTAACATGCGGGGACGACGGCCACAAAGACACGCCCGTGGCTGGTGACCGTGTGTCACACATGGTCTAGACACACGCCCCGTGTGTCTACTAACATGGTCAAGAACAAGACTAAGTGTCAAGTTCTTTTCACCCTTCCAACATACACAACATATACTCATCTAACACCATCATAATCAACTCAAATTGAAGTGCTTTCTCACATAGAAAACTACATCTTTCTATCATATAATGTAATAGCCAACAACCATGGCATTATACAAAATAAGCTATCCATCTATAGGCCAACACATCTTAGCCATTTACAACAAAATTTACTAACTTATCTAGCCCCTATACATGCCATATAAAAAACATTAAGTTTCATGTACCAAAGTGTGCTGATATGTGGGCTATCTTCTGATGATCCTCGTATCTCGATTCAACGCTTTTAATCTATAAGACAAGGGAAAAGAAAGAGAGTAAGCTTTGAGCTTAGTAAGTTTACACATAAACAAATAAGCAACATAGTATAAGCTAAGAAACTATTAGCATTATACCAACAAGTAATTCACAACTATGCTTACTCTTTCTATCCCTTACCACATTTCCAACACATCATGAGTCACATACTCATAACCATTGAATTGCACCCCTGCATTCAATATCACATTTACACAATATACAACACATCATTATTGCTCAGTAATACATCCACATAGCTAACTCACATAGCTAATCCACACAGCTAATCCACATATCCTATCCACACAGCTATTACACACAGCTAATATACACAATTAATCCACACAGCCAATATCTCAGTGGTTTCGCACTTAGCACACCACAATCAATTTATAAGGTGGTATCGCACTTAGCCTACCACAAAGGTAATCATCGTGATCTCGCACATAGCCACTAAATGATATACCTAACGATAGCATCGCACATAGCCAGCTCACCGTCAATATGCATTTGGATGGTATCGCACTTAGCCCACCATCTAGCATTATCACAACACATGCACAAGTCTACTTAAACCATATAGATTCCCAATCATTCTCGATCATACATTCATTCACCATTTCTACTACATTCATTCTACTTGAACCACATAGGTTCTAAATCAATCTCGAATTAGCTACACACTAGCTATCATCAACAAATTGTAAGTATGAATGCATTGTTTATGCATAGACTTACCTCGATACTCAAAAGTACAGAAATATGCAATTTACTCCACCATCTTGGTTTTGCCTCGGTTTTGATTCGGGCTTCGTCTTTCTTGATCTATAATGAATAAATCAGCTTATTCAATACACACATTGACTAAATTGACCCACATCTCATACTTTAGCAAAATTACTATTTTGCCCCTAAACTTTCTCATATTTACACTTTAGTCCCAAAGGCTCGTAAAGTGATTTTTATTCAACTTTCTACTCTTTGATGCTTAGCCGAACCACTTACTCAACTAAAGCATTCATCAAATCTCACTAAATCACACATGTATGACCAAACTAAAGTTTTTCACAAACTAGTCCCTACATGCATTTTCATGGAAAATCACTTAACAAAAGATGTTTCTACTACATCAAGCTTTCATAATCTTCCATAAAACATCAAAATACATGCATGTCATACATATGTACATTTTTGAACATCCATAATAGCTCACCAAATAGCTAAAAATAGCTTACTCATGCTACCGAGACTTCAAAATACGAAGAATATAAAAAATCGGGCTTAGGAGCACTTACTAGCAAGCTTGAAAAATTGAAGGAGCCCTAACAATGGCTTCTCTAATTTTCGGCAGCTATGGGAAGAAGATGAATGAATTTCTATCATCTTTTCACCTATTTTAATCACTTAATTGATAAATGACCAAAATGCCCTTTTTGATAAACTTTCAATTTTAACTCATCCATGCCCATTTTTATCCAAAAATTAGAATTTGGGTAAATTGCTATTTAAGGACCTCAAATTAATATTCTAAAGCTATTTCACACAAATAGCTTATAGAAACACACATTTTGCAACTTTTGCAATTTAGTCCTTTTGAACAATTCAACCACAATTTCACAAAATTGCTTCATGAAACTTTCACACTAGCATGCATACATAATATAAGCCTCAAAAACTCATTCATGACCCTCGGATTTGTGGTCTCGAACCACTATTCTGACTAGGCCCTAAACCGGGATGTTACAACTCTCCCCCCTTTAGAGATTTTCGTCCCCGAAAATCTTACCAGTAAAGAGGTTTGGATGTTGCTCTCTCATAGCTTCTTCCGTTTCCCACATAGCCTCTTCCACGCCATGTTTCTGCCATAACACTTTCACTAGTGCTATGCTCTTATTTCTCAACTGTTTCACTTCTCGAGCCAAGATCTTAATCGACTCCTCTTCATAAGACATATCCGGTCTTATCTCAATTTCCGTTGAAGGAATCACATGTGAAGGATCGGAGCGATACCGTCGCAACATCGACACATGGAACACGTTATGAATCTTTTCCAACTCTACCGGTAAAGCCAACCGGTAAGCTACTGAGTCCAATGCATCAGTAATCTCATACGGCCCTATGAACCTTGGACTCAATTTCCCTTTCCGTCCAAATCTCATAATCTTCTTCCACGGCGATACTTTCAAAAATACTTTGTCGCCTATCTCAAACTCAATTTCTTTTGTTTTCAAATCCGTATACGACTTCTGTCGGTCCGAAGCAGCTTTCAGACTATTACGGATTACTTTCACTTTCTCTTCGGTCTCTTTTACTAGATCGACCCCATGGATCCGCTTCTCACTAAGCTCGGTCCAATACAAAGAAGTCTGACACTTACGGCCATACAAAGCCTCATACGGTGCCATCTGTATACTCGACTGATAACTATTGTTATAGGCGAATTCGACCAAAGGTAGATATCTCTCCCAACTACCTTCGAATTCTAGCACACAAAGATCGAAGCATATCTTCAAGAACTTGAATCACTCTTTCAGATCGACCATCGATTGCGGATGGAACGCAAAGATCAAATTCAATCTCGTACTCCATGGCTTCTTGCAACTTCTTCCAAAACCTCGAAGTAAACCTCGGATCTCTATCCGATATAATAGACACAGGTACACATGCAATCTCACTATCTCTGCCATGTACAACTCAGCTAACTTATCCAGTGAATAATCAACACGTACTGGAATAAAGTGAGCCGACTTCACAACCTATCCACAACAACCCACACAAGATCTCTCTTTCTGAGTCATCGGCAACCCCCGTCACAAAATCCATGGTAACCCGATCCCACTTCCATTCGGGAACCATCACTGGCTGAAGCAATCCCGAAGGCACTTGATGCTCAGCTTTCACTTGTTGGCAAATCAGACACTTTGCCACAAACTCTGAAATATCTCTTTTCATACCCGGCCACTAATACAACTTTCTCAAATCATTACATTTTTGTACTTTGCCGGATGTCTTGACAAGCATCCACTTTGTGGGCCTCATACAAAACCTTTCGAATCAACTCCTCATTTTTAGGAACACAAATTCTATCACGATACATCAGACAACCATTCAAATCCACTCGAAAATCAGAATCACTTTCTGATCCTCACTTAGCTATCTTAGCTTGCATCCCGCTGTCATTTCTCTGAGCTTCACATATTTGTTGAAAAAATAGTGGCTTAGCTCTTAACTCTGCCAAAGTAGCACCATCATCAGACAATGCTAAACTCACTCTCATAACTCTTAGAGCATACAGGGATTTCCTACTCAAGGCATCCGCAACCACATTCGCTTTTCCCGGGTGGTAATCAATGACTAACTCATAGTCTTTCAACAATTCAAGCCACCGTCTCTGTCTCAGATTCAAATCCTTCTGATCCATCAAATACTTTAAACTCTTGTGATCCGTAAAGATTCAGCACTTTTCGCCATACAAATGATGTCGCCAAATCTTTAACACAAACACAATCGTAGCCAACTCCAAATCGTGAGTCAGATAATTCTTCTCGTGCGTTTTTAACTGCCTCGAGGCGTAAGCGACTACCTTACCCTCTTGTATCAACACGCAACCGAGACCATTAAACGATGCATCACTATATACCACGAACTCCTTCCCCGATTCTGGTTGAACCAAAACCGGTGCCTCGGTCAACATTGTTTTCGGTCTCTCAAGCTCTGTTGACATGTCTCATCCATTCAAACTTGACATCTTTATGCAATAGTTTCGTCATTGGGGTAGCAATCACATAGAACCCCTTTACTGGCGTCTGTAATATCCCACTAATCCCAAGAAACTTCGATTTACGACACGTTCCTCGGCGGTTTCCAATCCATAATAAACCGATATCTTACTCGGGTCAACTCGACACCATCACCGACACCATGTGTCCTAGGAATCCGACCTCTCGGAGCCAAAACTCACTTTTGCTAAACTTAGCATACAACTGCTTATCTCTCAAAGTTTGCAAGACAATTCTCAAGAGCTCTTCTTGACCGTTCTCATCCCGAGAATAGATCAATATGTCGTCAATAAAGACAACCACAAACTTTGCCACATATGGTCTGAAAACACGGTTCATCAGATCCATAAAAATCGCAGGTGCATTCGTCAAACCAAACGACATAACCAAAAACTCATAATGGCCATACCTTGTCCGAAATGCAGTTTTCAACACATCTTGCTCTTTTCACTGAAATGATAATAACTGGACCTCAAGTCTATCTTGGAGAACACTATAGCTCCCTTCAGTTGATCGAAAAGATCATCAATCCTTGGTAAAGGATACTTATTCTTAACCGTCACCTTGTTCAGTTGTCTATAGTCTATACACAACCTCATAGACCTATCTTTCTTCTTCACAAAAAATACCGGAGCACCCTACGGCGAGTAGCTCTCGGTCTTCATAAAACCCTTATCTGTCAACTCTTGTAATCGAACCTTCATTCTTTCAACTCTACAGGTGCCATTCTGTACGGAGCAATCGAAATAGGTGCCGTTCCCGGAACCAACTCAATTCCAAACTCGACCTCTCTCACTAGAGGTAATCCAGGTAACTCTTTCGGAAACACATCTGGGTACTCACATACCACTGGCACTGTTTCAAACTCTACCCCAACCTCTTGAGTATTCAACACAAACGCAAGATAGGACTCACACCCTTTTCTTAAACATTTCTTAGCCATTAAGGAAGAAATCATCACGGGTAGACTGTCCGATCCACCTGATTTAACCTGAACCACATCCCCACTCTCACATTTCAATTCAATGTACTTACTACCACAGTTCACTAAAACACTATGGGTAGTCAACCAATCCATGCCTAGGATTAAATCGAACTCATCAAACGGCACCAACATAAGGTTTGCCGGAAAATAATGATTCTCAATCAACAAAGGACAATTCTTACACACTTTGTCCACTAACACATGCTTTCCTAACGGGTTTGACACCTTAATCACAATGTCCGTAGACTCAACGGTCATACTCAAACTAGATTCTAATCTCATGCAAATATAAGAGTGAGTAGACCCTGGATCTATTAAAGCAATAACAAGGGTGTCAAAGAGAGAAAAAGTACCCGTTATCACATTAGGGGAGGATGCCTCTTCGCGAGCGCGAATGGCATACGTCCTCGCAGGTGGCCGACCTTTTGGTCTCACAGCAGAGTCTCTGGACGCACCTCTACCACTAGCCCCACCTCTTGGGTTCCTTGGTGGTCTACCCCTCGTAGACACATCACTAGGTCTCACTTCTTGCCTCTCTTCCTTATCATCCCTCTCGGGACAATTACGGATAAAGTGGTCAGGGGAACCACATTTGTAACATTTCCGACTGTTTCCCCAACACTCTCCGGTGTGATACCTACCACAACTTGGACACTCTGGCTTACTCTTTGTATTGCCCACACTTTCCATCGAGGGGGCTCAGACTCTCGAACCCTGACGAGCATTGTCCAAGTCTCGATGCGAATATCCCACTGAGGCTAACGTCCGAGGATTCACTTCCTTGGATCTTTTCGACTGGGCTTGATACGACTTGCCCATCGGTCTCTTTCTCGCATCTCGGGCTTCACTCACAGCCCTCCTCTTATCTGAACTCAACTCTTCAGCCTTACTTGCCCCCTCAACTAATACCACGAATTCTTTCAACTCCAAAATACCCACTAGGAGTTTGATATCATCATTCAGCCCATCTTCGAACCTCTTGCACAAGATTGTCTCTGTCGACACACATTCTTGAGCGTAGTTGCTAAGCCTAACAAACTCACGCTCGTATTCCGCTACTATCATCCTTCCTTGCTTCAGCTCAAGGAATTCTTTCCTTTTTCGATCTGTAAACCGTTGGCTTATATACTTCTTCTGGAACTCTTCCAGAAAGAAGTCCCACGTTACCCGCTCTTTCGGGATAACTAACGTCAGCGTTTTCCACCAATGGTATGCTGAATCTCTCAGCAAAGATACGGGACACTTCAAACTTTCCTCAGGTGTACATGAGAGCTCATCGAACACACTCATCGAGTTCTCCAACCAGAACTCTGGCCTCTCAGGGTCATCATCTACCTTAGCTCTAAACTCCTCAGCCCCGTGTTTCCTAATCTTATCCACCGGGGGTTTCGATATCCTCACTACATCCATACCTTGAGGAGCCACAGGATTTGGCTGAGGTATAGGAGGAGGTGGAGGAGGTTGAGCATTAGGGTTCGCTCGAACGTAGTCCGAGTACCAATCACTCATCATATGGAGAAAGGCTTCTTCTGCCTCTTCCCCTTGATCCCTCGCCTCGGGTCCACTTTGCACCAGCACGATTCCTTGCACAAAAGCAGGCGCATTACTAGCTGCTTCATCAGCAGTCAATGGATCGGAATCCAAATTCTATATAAAACAAGATTTAAATCATCAGAAACCACCACACTATCATCGTACACTTATGGCATGTATAGCTAGACTCTTACACCCGCTACGGTAGTCCTAGAAACGGCTAAACCATAGCTCTGATACCACTAAATGTAACACCCCTTACCCGGGTTCTATGCCAGGAACCGGGCCTGAGGCGTTATCGAACTCAACCCACTTAATCGCCACTTAGGCTCAACATCATTACTCTCTATAACCTCATTCTCGACTTACGAGGCCTCACTCATACACACGAGGGCTCTTGAGACTAATCCGAAACTTTTACGATCCTTAAAATTTTTCTCTTTTATACAGGTCTCACACGCCCGTGCAAGATTGGACACGCCCGTGCATGGACACACACGTCCATGTCCCCAGACCGTGCCTAAAAACCCAAGCATTCTACCAAATGCCCCACGGCCATGGCACGCCCATGCTCCCCAACCGTGGTGAACACTGACTTCCCTCATGACGGCCTAGAGTCTCAGACACACGCCGTGTGTGGCTAGCCCGTGGCCAATATCGATTAATCCTAGACATACAGGCACACGCCCGTGTGACTAGTCCGTGGTCTATTCTGTTTTCAAATATTAATATGCAGGGACGACGTGCACAAGAGACACGCCCGTGGGCTGACTGTGTGTCACACATGGTCTAGACACACGCCGCGTGTGTCTACTCCACATGGTCAAGAACAAGACTAAGTGTCAAGTTCTTTTCACCCTTCCAACATACACAACATATACTCATCTAACACCATCATAATCAACTCAAATTGAAGTGCATTCTCACATAGAAAACTACATCTTTCTATCATATAATGTAATAGCCAACAACCATGGCATTATACAAAATAAGCTATCCATCTATAGGCCAACACATCTTAGCCATTTACAACAAAATTTACTAACTTATCTAGCCCCTATACATGCCATATACAAAACATTAAGTTTCATGTACCAAAGTGTGCTGATATGTGGGCTATCTTCTGATGATCCTCGTATCTCGATTCAACGCTTTTAATCTATAAGACAAGGGAAAAGAAAGAGAGTAAGCTTTGAGCTTAGTAAGTTTACACATAAACAAATAAGCAACATAGTATAAGCTAAGCAACTATTAGCATTATACCAACAAGTAATTCACAACTATGCTTACTCTTTCTATCCCTTACCACATTTCCAACACATCATGAGTCACATACTCATAACCATTGAATTTCACCCCTGCATTCAATATCACATTTACACAATATACAACACATCGTTATTGCTCAGTAATACATCCACATAGCTAACTCATATAGCTAATCCACACAGCTAATCCACATATCCTATCCACATAGGTATTACACACAGCTAATATACACAATTAATCCATACAGCCAATATCTCTGTGGTTTCACACTTAGCACACCACAATCAATTTATAAGGTGGTATCGCACTTAGCCTACCACAAAGGTAATCATCGTGATCTCGCACATAGCCACTAAATGATATACCTAACGATAGCATCGCACATAGCCAGCTCATCGTCAATATGCATTTGGATGGTATCGCACTTAGCCCACCATCTAGCATTATCACAACACATGCACAAGTCTACTTAAACCACATAGATTCCCAATCATTCTCGATCATACATTCATTCCCCATTTCTTCTACATTCATTCTACTTGAACAACATAGGTTCTGAATCAATCTCGAATTAGCTACACACTAGCTATCATCAACAAATTGTAAGTATGAATGCATTGTTTATGCATAGACTTACCTCGATACTCAAAAGTACAGAAATATGCAATTTAGTCCACCACCTTGGTTTTGCCTCGGTTTCGATCCGGGCTTCGTCTTTCTTGATCTATAATGAATAAATCAGCTTATTCAATACACACATTGACTAAATTGACCCATATCTCATACTTTAGCAAAATTACTATTTTGCCCCTAAACTTTCTCATATTTACACTTTAGTCCCAAAGGCTCGTAAAGTGATTTTTATTCAACTTTCTACTCTTTGATGCTTAGCCGAACCACTTACTCAACTAAAGCATTCATCAAATCTCACTAAATCACACATGTATGACCAAACTAAAGTTTTTCACAAACTAGTCCCTACATGCATTCTCATGGAAAATCACTTAACAAAAGATGGTTCTACTACATCAAGCTTTCATAATCTTCCATAAAACATCAAAATACATGCATGTCATACATATGTACATTTTTGAACATCCATAATAGCTCACCAAACTGCTAAAAATAGCTTACTCATGCTACCGGGACTTCAAAATACGAAGAATATCAAAAACTGGGCTTAGGAGCACTTACTAGCAAGCTTGAAAAATTAAAGGAGCCCTAACAATGGCTTCTCTAATTTTCGGCAGCTATGGAAAGAAGATGAATGAATTTCTATCATCTTTTCACCTATTTTAATCACTTAATTGATAAATGACCAAAATGCCCTTTTTGATAAACTTTCAATTTTAACTCATCCATGCCCATTTTTGTCCAAAAATTAGAATTTGGGTAAATTGCTATTTAAAGACCTCAAATAAATATTCTAAAGCTATTTCACACAAATAGCTTCTAGAAACACACATTTTGCAACTTTTGCAATTTAGTCCTTTTGGACAATTCAACCACAATTTCACAAAATTGCTTCATGAAACTTTCACACTAGCATGCATACATAATATAAGCCTCAAAAACTCATTCATGACCCTCGAATTTGTGGTCTCGAACCACTATTCCGACTAGGCCCTAAACTGGGATGTTACAGTCGCAACATTGGAGACAGTGGCCTCAGAATCTCAAAACTTCATTGTGTGTCACGACATCGAACCCCGATGTCATGATAATGGGAAACTTGTAGGGGTATCAGGACACGGAACCCTAGTGTCGTGACATCACTGCAAAGATCTACAGGGTCAATCTGACCCATTGCGCAACCCATCGACAAAAAATCCTATTTTCACCCAACTTTTAACCTAAAAACAAAATCCTATTAAACCAAAATGCCCTCTAACATTGATCTTAAACATTCTTTAACTCTAAAACCTCTTAACTTCTCATAAGCCCTTTTAACCCTTATTCTCATTCTTTCTTTCTTTTCTTTGCTACAAGTTTTCTTCTTTTCTTCATCTTTTGTTCTTATTGTGAAGGATATTCATAAGGAGTTTGCAACAAGCTTATGCTCAAAACAATAAGCATTCAGTATAACAAGGTTAACGGTTCATTTACCTATTCTACTGGTACATTGCTTACTTCATTGCTTGGTCATTTGGTCATCTAGTTAAGAATATTAGAAAAATATCTCCTAGGAAATCTAGATGAACCAATGAATAGGAGAAATCAGTAAGCGCAAACCCCTCTAACTTCCCAAATCTGTACATCAAATTTGTTTTCCTAGAACCTCAAGGAAAGACGTTCATACAAGAGAAGGGTTTTGAACCATCAATTGTCTTGTGTAAGGAGATATAGGCATTGGTCTGATACCATAGGTGGGAGCATTTTTGCGTAACCCCCAAAGACCTTACTGTAATCTGGAAGTATAGGAATTCTATGCGTCATTTAAGGACCAGGAGTCTAGGAGACCATACAGTGGCGTCTAGGAACATGTCCCAGTACGGGACAAACATGTGCATGTCACCCCTAAAGAAATTTTTGAATTTTATAATGCTCCGTATTATGAATGTGATTTTGCTAAAAATAGTGATTTACAATATTTTAAGGATATTAATATGGACAACATTATAAACTATTTAACAGAAGGTAGAGGTGAGTGGAATCATCACCCCGACACTAATATTACTATTTTCTTTACTTAAGCAATAATGTTTCCCATCACAAAGATGTGGATGCAATTTTTATGCACTAGGATTGCACTTGCTCTAAATGTCTGTAACGTAAATAATTTTCGAGCGATTTTGTTCTATGTTATCTTGCAAAAAAAGCAGGTATGTATCGGGACGTGGATCTACCACTATATGAAAAGGTGCATCAGTGGCTAGAAAGTTGAGGTTTTCTTCCCTCACTTAGTGACGAGCCTGTGCAAAAAGGTTGGAGTTCCAATGACCACAATATTGCAATTCATGAAGCTGACTAAAAGCATAATTGGAGATTCACTATACACGCAATATACGGAGCTTCAGAGAAAACAAATTTGGTATTAGAACAAACACCGAAAAGAGAAGATGGATGTCCTAGCCTCTTTAAAAAGAAAAACAACACCAACAACATAGAAAGGGGTAAAAAGAAGCAACATTCTAGACTTGGAGTGGATGATACGATGGATGCATGAGATGGGCCCGGAAGGACAAGAATTCGCAAGACAAAATGGTAATGTGAATACCAAATTTGCCACCAAATAAATACGGGCCGATACAATTCCATCACCAATCTGAGGTGTAAGGAAGCGAGGAAGAAGACAGGAGTGATGACGATAAGGAAGATTAGAGGGAGGAGGAGGCTACTTAGCAAGATTCCCAAGAGAAGGATGATGATCATGATGCGGCATTTCAGTCGCAACAATCTTAGTAGAAAGGGCAGTCATCCGTAGCCCAACTTGGCATGCACATTCGTCGGGTGGGGGCTCCTCTTGAGGCTATGTTTCAGGCAAGGGAAAAGCTCCGATGGAGGGGTGGCAACCTGTAAACGGAAAAATATATAGGATTTTTCCTATGTAATTTATCACCTTTTTACTTAAATCCGTTGTTAAAACTAAGTAATTGTTTAATAAATTAATGAAATATGTGAAAATATGAAATTAAGACATAGAAATTATTAAAATGTGATTTTATGCTTTATTTTATAGTTTTCATGCAATAAATGGCTTATTTTATATTAATTTGAATATATTATATTTTTTAAGACATAAAGTGGGCCATGCATGATTGAATTAAATAATAAAATATAAAATTACATTTAATAATTCATTTTAAAATATTTCATTAATAATTTGGGTTTTAATTCATTAATTAAATTGGATAAATTTTATTCTTTGGTCCTCTAACTTATTGATTTATTTTGGACAGGCCTGATAGCTTTGCTGGATTACAAAACCGTCCAAATTGGAGACCAAGTCAACCGAATATTCGGCTACATATGGCTGTCCATTTAAACCATTATTTGGTTTAATTACACAAGGTTCTTGCAGTGTTGAAGAAATTAGAGATTTTCCCGAAGATTTACGATTGACCGAGTCTCAGTCCTGAGTTGTGTGGCATCCAAAATTGCTTAAAAATCAAGCAAAAATCAAGTCAAAAGCCACTAAGCATGGCCGGCCACAATTTGAGGAGATTTGAAGAGGTTAACATCCACTATTTTTAGCAAACTACCCCCCTCTCCTCACCTATAAATAAGAACCTCCCGTTCCCTCATTCATCATCCCTCAATCATTCCTCATTCATTCTCATCATTCATCATTCTCTCTTCTCTCCAAATTCTCTTATCCTTTTCCATTCCCACGCCTAGCATCATCTCTTCATAGAGATTTTAGCAATTAAGCCTCTTAAAGAACCCTTGGTCGGCCACCTTGGAGAGCAATCAGCAAAGGAACGAAGGAGCCTCCTCAATCAGAGTCTTGGGTGACAGCCACTCTAAATTGGGTTTAATCTTCCTTTTCTTTAATTTAATCTAAAGATGTTTGCTATGTGTTCTTTGTGTAACATCCCGAAATAGGGCCTAAACAGAACAGTGGTTGCAAAACCACGAATCTAAGATAGAAAAGTTTATTACGATTAATTATTATGATTTACCGAGTGATTAAATACATGTGTTAGAGTATCGATAAGAAATTTTATTGATTTCATGCTTAAATTGCCTATTAGGACTTGTTTGCAAAAGTTGCTAAATAGGGGTTCTAATTCATAGAGTACTTGATTGAAATGGGGGTTTGAAGTAGGAGTCCTTAAATGGTAATTAGACCATTATATTTTCCATGGACAAAAATGGACATACATAGATAAAAATAACTAAAGTTTTAATGAAAGGCATTTTTGTCATTTGGAATTAAAAAGGAATTAAAAAGGGAAAAAAGATGGCAAAATGTTGTCCATCTTCTTCTTTTGGCCGAAATTTCAAAGGGGACATCATAGCTAGGGTTTCTTCAACTTCTCAAGCTCATAATAAGTGCATCTAAGCCCCGTTTTTAATGTTCTTTACGTTTTTGGAGTCCCGGTAACTTGATTTAGCTTAATCTAGCAATAATTTAACCTAGGGTTCATATTTGGAAAAATACCCATAGGTGAAATGTGTTTATTTTGATGTTTTATGATAGAATATGAAGTCTGAAATTATGTTAAACAACTTTTGCTAAGCGATTTTAAGTGAAAACGAGTAAAATGGCTTAATCGGTAAAAATACCTAATGTTCATAAGTACATGTTAGAGTGAGAATTTGATGCTTTCATAGAAGGGAAAAATGATCAGCATGTCATAAAACATAAGAATAAGGGATAAAGTTTAATTTTCGAGCTTTGGGGCAAATGTGTAAATATGTAAAAGTTTAGGGGCAAAAATCATAATTTTAACAAAGTTAGAGTCAAGGACTGCTTTAATAAATGTGAGTATTAAATAAGCTAAAATTGCTATTATAGATCAAGAGGAACAAAATCTGGAGTTAGACCGGGGAAAGAAAAAGATAGTGGACTAAATCAATATAGTTGATCGTATTTTGTTCCAAGGTATGTTTGCGGTAAATAAATGCAATATTCTATTATTTTACATTTAATACTATTAAATTCCAGCATTTACATATTTATTCTGTAAATTTATCATTTAAAGACTCAAGCATGAATTGAGGGAGAAGCAATCTCAAAAAGTCCCGGTTGAACCTTAGGAATGAGTAGGATACAAATGTCATGACATTAGGGTTTAAGGAAATCATGTAAGACCATGTCAAGACATGGCATTGATAAGTTACTATAAGGAAAAGATCCTATGTAAGACCATGCCAAGGCATGGCATTGGTGAGTTCATAAGGCAAGGATACCACGTAAGACCATGTCAAGACATGGCAATGCTATGGTAAGTTTCAAAAGGAAAGGTGCCCGTGTATCGTTAATATTCCAAGTGGTTCAACGAAAAATTCAAAGAGTATACCAAAGGAAAGGTAAGACAAGTTAATGCTAAAAAGGTACAGGTAAGAATTCAAAACTTAAGCATATTGAGTTAAAGTTTTAAATGATCTTGATAAGAAAAGAATAAGATAATTCATTAAGAATGTTGTTATTCATTTACATGCAAACTTACTAAGCTTTATGCTTACTCCCATTCCTTTCTCTCTTTTTATATAGTATCGCAAGCCAACTCGGGGATCGCAAGGACGTCGGAGATCGTTTCACACTATCAAAGGATTATCTCGGTATTTTGTGACTCAAAACGTTTTAAGTTATGGCATGTATAGTGACTTAGCAATTTTGTGTGTATGTCCTTATGATATGGCTAAAGAATGGCTTGTAAATACTTGATAATGATTAGCCATTAAAATGGCTAAATAAGAACATGTTTTGGGTATTATGTATGCCTAAATGATAGTTATTACAAAGAAATTATGAAAGAGTAAAATTTGCAAAGGAACAGTTTTTGGACAGCAACAGTGACGTGATTTTGAAAAATCACTAAGGATAGTAGAAATGGAATTAGGGTGTGAATGAGGTATAGAATTAAATATTATTGAGTCTATTTTTATATGAAAGAAATGGTGTAGGCAAAAAAAAAATTATATTATGAGATAATTTATTTTTAGTGAAGAGGGGTCAGAACCGTCGGACAGTGTAACAGGGGAGACTTTAACTAATAAACTGTACTAATTGACCACACCAAAAATTCTGGAAAAATTATAGTAAGAATATATATGAGTCTAGTTTCAAGGAAAATTTACGGATCTAAATTTTGAGTTCCTTAACTCGAGTTATAGTCAATTTAGTGACTATGACGCAAATAGACAGTTTCATTATGAATAAGGAAATAAATTGTTTTGATTTGTTTAAGAAATTAGAAAATTTTTAATGTTTCCGGTTCGGTCCCGAACCGTTTCAATTGCATGTTTTAGGGCCTCGAAGGCCCTTTTTAGGAACATATTGGATGTATGTGAACGAATTAATTTTAAAAGCAAATATTTATGCCCCGAACTAGTAAGTTAAGTCTGGTAATGCCTCGTGCTCGACTCTGGCGACTGTCTCGGGTAAGGGGTGTTACACTTTGTTCTTGTTTACAATAATGTTAGCTTAATTTTATTTAAGCTAGGATGATTGCTTTGATTAAAGAATATTTATTTGATTCATGCTTATAATGTTTGTGCCTCAATTGATCATGTTTTCAATTAAAATCAAGTCTATATTTCGTTCATATGTGATTGAAATGCACCTGAATTAGCTGAGCGATCTTGACCAGACGACGGCTAATGGACACATAATTGAAATGTGCATGCTCAATTTAGATCCTGATCCGATTAAATTGTAGGTTGCATAACAACTCTGACCAAGCTCTATTATCTACATAGTTTTTAGATTTGTGTGATTAAACTGTTTCAAACCTGACACGTCCCTGTTACCTCACACGAATGCTAAGAAACCCTTAGTAAATAAGGATCAGTAAAATGCATATTTACTAAGTAAAGGATTCCGAAAGGACCTAATGTGGTTTCCAAACTCATGAAAGATCGAGTTGCCATGGAATGTTTTTTCGAATGTTATTAAGCATGTTGATAATAAATTGAGTTTAATTAAAGTAATTGTCCTAGTTTATTTATGTTATAATTGTTGCAAATTGTGTTTAATTTTACTAAAATCTATTTCATTCATATAGTTTGCATACTTAGGATAATTTGTATTAGGGATCATTGCATTTAGTTTAATATATTTTAATCACCACTTCTCAACTATATTGTGTTTTTATTTACCAAATTGTTAATATAATTTTACAAATTAAGTGACTTAGTACAAATAAAATCCCTGTGGAGACGATAACTCGATACTTACTTATTACTTGATAACGACTGTGTATACTTGCACATACCTACACGTTACAAGTTTTTGGCGTCGTTGCCAGGGATTTTTCAACTATTGCCATAGTCATTTTTTTCGTGAAATTATTTATTTTCAATTTGATTCATTTCTAACTTTTCTAACTTATTCTTTTTTTATTTTTTGATTTTTTTTCAGGTGTTTATGAGCATAGATTGAATTATTGATTTACTCCCTGTAGACCCTGAAATTGAGCGAACTTTCAAACAAAGAAGACGTGAATGAACAGCTCAAAGACAAGTCGAGATGGACCTTGGAAATCAGAATCAAGACCAAGGTAATAAAGCCGATCATGTACGAAATCCCATCCTCATTGCCGATGATAGGGATCGATGCATCAGACAATATGCTGTGCCACTTTTCAGTGAGTTAAATCCAGGAATTAGAAGGCCAGATATTGAGGCAACCCAATTTGAATTGAAACCAGTGATGTTTCAAATGCTACAAACGGTGGGCCAATTTAGTGATATGCCCATGGAAGATCCACATCTCCACCTTCGATTGTTTATGGAGGTGAGTGATTCATTCAAGATAGCCGGTGTGACTGAAGATGCACTGAGGTTGAAGTTGTTTTCGTACTCGTTGCGAGATCGAGAATGAGCATGGCTCAATTCGTTTCCACCAAGTTCCATATCTACATGGCAAGAATTAGCAGAGAGATTTTTGGTTAAGTATTTCCCACCTAGCAAAAACGCTAAGTTGAGGAATGAGATCACAACTTTCCAACAATTGGATGACGAGTCTTTGTATGAGGCTTGGGAGCGATTCAAGGAGTTACTTCATAAGTGTCCTCATCATGGGATTCCTCATTGTATCCAGTTGGAGACATTCTATAATGGTCTCAATGCACATACAAGATTGATGGTAGATGCTTCCGCGAATGGTGCAAATTTGTCTAAGTCTTATAATGAAGCTTATGAGATCATCGAGAGGATCGCAAGTAATAACTATCAATGGCCAAAAAATCGAACAGCTTCATGAAGACGTGTAGCCGGAGTTCATGAAGTTGACGCCCTCACTTCGTTATCAGCTCAGGTATCGTCTATTTCCTCTATGTTAAAACAGTTTACCGCTAATAGTGCTAATAATTTTGCAGCTCAACCACCAAGTCCGTTTGAAGTAGTTTCCTGTGTGTACTGTGGGGAAGGTCATTCTTTTTTAGAATTATCCATCAAATCCCGAGTCAGTGTACTATGTGGGGAACCAATATCAAAATAGAAGTGGACAAGGACCCCAGTCCAACTTCTACAATCCTTCATGGCGTAATCATCCTAACTTTTCTTGGAGCAACCAAGGAAATGGACCGAACAACAACTTATTGCAGTAAAGACCCAACAAATCTCAAGGGTTTAATCAGCAAGCTCCAAAACCACCTCAAGCTGAGGAATCAAACAGTTTGGAGAACTTGTTGAAAGCGTACATGGTAAAGAATGACGCTTTGATCCAAAGCCAAGCAGCAACACTGAAATATTTTGTAACACCCCAAACCCGGCCCACACACTACAACCGGATCTGGAATGTCACTTGAGTGATTTTGCAAAACATGTCGCATTTTGGAAAACAATCTCTAGGTTTAATCATTAATACCAAAAACTTAGTAATTTATTAAGTCATATAAGATATAAAGTTATAAATTGCCTTGGTGAATTTTAATTAAAATCCAAAAAAAAAAAACCTTGTACATGTCTTAGCTTAATTTTAATCATAAAAATTAAAATGTCTAATAATTAAACCCAACTTAAACCCAAAAACATAAATAATAGTCTAGTGGCCCATGGCCTTATTACAACGAAATATAAAACCCACTTAAGACAAATTTCTTAAAAATAAATAAAATAAAGTCTTTTTGCAGAATCCTCAGTACTCTTTCGCATGGCCACCTTGCTCTCCTCTCCAGCCCGGTCCGATGCACTAAGTGCTACCTGAAATTGTTAAAATAATAGGGTGAGTCGCGAGACTCGGTGTGCAACCCACATGCACCATTAGATTTGGGCCTTACCCCACGTGAACATATATCGAATATATTATAACAGTAAATTATACAAAGCCCAACCCAACTCCTAGGTTTCCAACCGCTACACACCACCCTTTACCGCCAATCACACCATTGGGGATTTCTACAATCAACCCACACCACTACACACCATCGATGGCGCGGTCATGTCAGAGTTAGTCGCTCATCGTCAAACTGTGACAGAGTCACCAGGCTGAAATGGCATAAGCCACCAGAACAGATCACTTCCGCTTTCATCAATCACCCAACCCCAAGCATATATAAAAATAAACATATAAAACATATCGTTTTTAACAGAAACATTCACTGATGAATGGCAGAAACACTAACCTGATATTTAGCCTTTACCCTTCTCGGGTTTCCAAACGTTATGTCGGGATTCCGACATTTAACAGAGTATAGCAGATTTATTACACATATACATATATATATATATACAATCAATCTAATGGTGTGAAAAGTTACACACCTGTTATCGCGAAGTACTAGACTCTTAGTCGGTATCCTTGCTATCCGGATTTATAACTTGGTTCAACTAAAAGCCGGAAAATCACGAAAATTAACCTCCCCTATAATCGGCCAAAGGTTAGTAAATCCCAAATTTACACACTAAAATCAATAGATCTCCTTACCTTGAATTCCCAAAAGTGACACGATTCGGGTATTACTGAACTTATGACTTAGAGATCTACACGATTGACTCCTCTTCAGATCCCGGAATGCTGAAAATAAGAGAAAAATAAGAGATTAGTTCCTAAATAGCCATTCGGCTAGGGACTTTGAAAAGCCGAGAAAGATTTGGTTTTCTCAAATCAACACTTACCTAAAGTTTCCTTCAGATTTCGGCACAAGTAGGCACCCAGATCGATTTTGCACACACACGTAAGACTAGATCTCATGATTTTGACTTTTATGAAAAATCCCGAAAAAGATAACCTATTGCGTTTTTGGCTTTTTTTCTTTAGAAGATCCGAGTGGTGTGTTTCGGCTAACAAGAGAAAGTGAGAAGAGAGTAAAGAGAGGCTTGATGATTCGGCTAAGGTGTCTCAAAGAGATGAGAAAGAGAGGATTCGACCAACTGAAGAAAAAGAAAAGAGAGGGAGAATAGAGTAGAAATTTTGGCAGAGAAAAAAGAAAAGATGGGAGCTTTAGCATCAATTTCGGCACCCCCCTCTGCATATAGAAAATCGATTCCTCCCCTTAACAGAGATTGATTTTCGGCCAACACTGCAACACCTGATAGCTCCTATCCCTTTTCCCTTATCTCAATATGTTATCTCCTCAAAAATAGCCCCTAATTATCACCAACTCCTTATCCCTTTATCTGCTTAATATCCACACAATAAAAATCCCTAAAATTTTGCCTTGTTTTCGTCCCCCCCTTAGTCCCTTATGAGTGCCGATTCGCCCTATAACTTGGGCTCCAGCAGCCAAAATTTGGGCCCTCCTCATGTACTTGTGACGCCAACTATAGCTCCTCTCATCTTGTCCTCGATCTGTTGGGCTACAAGCCCAATATGTCAATTAAACTACTAAAACTTTAATTCAAGCCCCTAGAGTGTCTAAACAGATATTTAATCAAAGCCTCACCAAAACCGAGCCCCATTTGCACATCAAACCCTTAAATTAATATTTTAAGCATACACTACACAAAATGCACAAGCCCATAAATTTAGGATGTTACGGTTCTACCTTTCTTAAAATAAATTTTCGCCTCAAATTTACTCGATCAAAAGAGATGGGGATATCACACAGATAACATCCTTCCGGCTCCCACGTCGCTCTCTTCTCGCAACGCGTGATTTCGCCACAAAACTTTGACCAAAGGGACGGACTTCCTTCTCAACACTTTTACGTCTCGATCCAAGATTTGCACTAGTTCCTCCTCAAAGGATAAATCTGGCCTTACTTCAATCTCTTCCACCGGCACCACATGCGATGGATCAGAATGATAACGTCTTAGCATTGAGACATGAAATACGTCATGTATCTGTTCCAACTCTGAAGGCAACTCCAAACAATAAGCCATTGGCCCCACACGTTCCAATACCCGATAAGGGCCAATAAATCGGGGACTTAGCTTACCCTTCCGTCTAAACCTCATTACCTTTTTCCATGGAGATACTTTCAAAAAGACTTGGTCTCCTACTGCAAATTCCACCTCCTTCCGCTTTAGATCCGTATAAGACTTCTGCCGATCAGACACTTCCTTCAACCGAGCCCGTATTAACTTAACCTTCTCCTCCGTTTCTGAAACTAACTCGACCCAAAGACCGACATTCACCCAACTCCGTCCAACAAGTAGGGGTACGACATCTCCTTCCATATAACGCTTCGTACGGCGCCATCTGAATACTAGCTTGATAACTATTATTGTATGCGAATTCAGCCAAGGGTAAATACTCCTCCCAACTACCCCTAAAATCGATTATGCAACCCCTTAGCATATCCTCCAAGATCTGAATTACCCTCTTAGACTGACCATCACCCAGGTGAAAAGCGGTACTAAAGTCTAACCTTGTTCCCATTGCCTGATGAAGAGCCTTCCAGAATCGTGACGTGAACCTAGGGTCCCTATCTCGATATGATCGATACCGATACACCATGTAGTCTCACAACCTCGGCCACGCATACAACTTAGCCAACCTCTCAGAGAGAATAGTCGACCGAACCGGTATAAAGTGAGCAGACTTTCACACCGATCCACAACTACCCAAATTGAATCCTTCTTAGTGGGCGTAAGGGGTAGCCCACTGACAAAATCCATCGTGATTCTCTCCCATTTCCACTGTGGAACCTTCACCAGTTGCAACAACCCCGAAGGCAACTGGTGTTCTGCCTTCACTTGCTGACATGTCAAACACTTTCCTACAAATTCCGTTACCTCTCGCTTCAAACCTGGCCACCAGAATTGTTCCCGCAATTCACGGTACATCTTAACCCCTCCAGGATGCATAGCGTAAGGACTACTATGCGCCTCCTGAAGAATCATCTGCCTTAACTCCACATCCTTTGGCATACAAACTTTCTTACGAAAACACAGAATTCCATCACCATTCAAACTATAGTCCTCTCCTTCACCATTCTGCACTTGTCGGATTCGAGCACCCAAAACATCATCCAAAAGTTGCTTCTCTCTGATCCATCTTGTCCACGTAGGTCTTACTTGAAGTTCGGCTACCAAACTGCCATCTTCGTACAGACTGAGATGAGCGAACATCGCCCTCAAATCCACTATCGCCTTCCTACTCAGCGCATCCGCCACCATGTTAGCCTTGCCCGGGTGGTACTCAATCGAGCAGTCATAATCCTTTAACAGCTCGACCCACCTTCTCTATCTTAGGTTCAACTCCTTCTGGGTAAGGATATACTTCAGGCTCTTATGGTCCGTATAAATAACCGACTTCTCCCTATACAGGTAGTGCCTCCAAATCTTTAGAGCAAACACTACCGCTGCCAATTCTAAATCGTGCATAGGGTAGTTCAATTCATGCGGTCTCAACTGTCGAGACGCATATACAACAACTCTTCCATCTTGCATCAACACACAACCTAAAACCTGTGTGTGACGCATCACAGTAGACGATAAATTCTTTTCCCACCTCTGGCTGAATTAACACCGGTGCTTCTGTCAAAATCTTCTTCAGCTTCTCAAAGCTCTCCTGTTGTTTGTCAGTCCAAACAAACGGTGCTCCCTTCCTCGACAACTTAGTTAGAGGTGCCGCAATTGAAGAGAACCCCTCAACAAACCTCCTATAATACCCTGCCAATACCAAGAAACTTTAAATTTTTGCCATAGACTTCGGCGACTTCCAATCTAATACAGCTTCTATCTTCCGAGGGTCTACCCTGATTCCCTCTGCAGAAACTACATGCCCTAAGAAAGTCACTTCCATTAGCCAAAACTCACACTTACTGAACTTTGCGAACAACTGCTTCTCCCTCAAAGTTCGCAACACCATACGAAGATGTTCATCATGTTCCTCCTCCGACTTGGAATAAACCAAGATGTCGTCAATGAACACCACGACGAACCGATCAAGATATAGTTGGAACACCCGGTTCATCATATCCATAAATGCTGCTGGCGCGTTCGTCAAACCAAACGGCATTACCAAGAATTCATAATGACCGTAACGTGTTCGAAACGCCGTCTTATGAATGTCTCCTTCCTTCACCTTTAACTGATGATACCCCGACCTCAAGTCAATCTTAGAAAAGATTGAAGCTCCTTTGAGCTGATCGAACAGATCATCGATTCTCGGTAGTGGGTACTTGTTCTTAGTCGTCAACTTATTCAGTTGACGATAGTCCACACACATACGCATGGATCCATCCTTCTTTTTCACAAATAGGACCGGCGCTCCCTATGGAGACACACTCGATCGAATAAATCCTCAACATCGCCTGAGATACAGCATCATCTCCGGGCGCCTCATCCTAAAATTCTCCTTCTACAGTCGGCAGATTCGACATCTCGTTTCCTGACCCATGGCCAGACCCTACTAGCTCTGACACGGTCCTCCTACCGCTACCGCGTCCACGCGGTAGACGTCCTCTACCCCTTGTACTCATTCTTTCGATCGACGTTTATCTAATTAAGAATTTTATGAATCATTAATTCTTTCCACTGGTTAACCACAAACAATCTTATGAATAGCAGTTTTAAGGGTAGTTCTTTCGAATTCGCATTCATAATTTAGTCTCATGTTCGTACCCTCTAGTTCTAGGAAACACATACACTTAATTAACATACAAAGAATCATCCATGAACTTACATTCATCAAATAAAGGTGTTTTCATTGTTTCACTACCCAGGGGTATTTTCGTCATTTTATCCTACAGGGGTATTTTTGTAATTTTCCAAAATAGGGTTCCTTGGTGATTTTTTGAAATAAGGGTATTTTGGTAATTTTGTAACTCGGGGGTATTTCGGTAATTTTGACATATGGGGGTATTTCGATAATTCTGACATCCAGGGGTTTTTCGGTCATTTTTAAATCCGGGGGTATTTTGGTCATTTCACACATCAGGGGTGGTTTGGTAATTTTACAAATCAAAGGTATTTTCAAAGGAAAATTTTACAAAACTAAGAAGTTCTCTTTTTTTTTTAAAACAGGGGTGTCTTGGAGAATTTGATTTCGGAGGAATAATAATAGTGTTCAGGTGTTTGTGGGTTTGTTGTCGTGTGTTGTGTGAGTTTTTCTTTGCTAGGGGAAATTTCGTTGACTTTGTAAATCGGGGTGTATTTGCAAATCATGAGTATCTTGGTATTTGTTTTCGAAGTAAGGGTGTTTTAGCAATTTGTAAAAATAAGGTGGTTGGTCCCTTTCGGGTTTTAATTATAAGGTTTAGCCTGTCAACAAGTCCTCATGATTAGGGTGAATAGTCACTACGCACCAGGTAGGATTCCAGCGAAGAGGAGGTGAGTCCCTAGGACTGCTTAAATACCAAGCTCTCCCTGAATCCTCTCCTAGACATGCGTATGCCTGTTGCCACACCCTAACTCGGCTAAGGTGAACAGTCACTACGCACTGCAGGATTCCAAATAAGAGGAGGTGAGTCACTAGGACTGCTTAAGAACCAGGCTCTTCCGGATCCAAGCCTAGACATGCGTATGCTTGTTACCACACCTTAGTCTTGCGGCTCGTTCACGGGTTTGTTTAGTGAAGTTAAGTCTTATGAGATTTTAGGAGTTGTTTCAGCTAGGCCTAGAGTCCATCAAGTTCTAATCTAACTAATCTACGTCCCATAGAGCCCATCAAGCCCACATACATATAACACTCAATGAGTTCAGAATACTTACCTGGCAGACTTGGGCCGGAGACGCAGGTGCCATGCCGAGCTAACAAACCTGTTATGCATGTTTCAAAAACCCATTTTTAGAAAACGTTTTGAGCCCAAAAAACCCAAAGCTGAGTTTTGAACCGGGCTCTGATACCAACTTGTAACACCCCAAACTCGGCCCACACACTACAACCGAATCTGGTATGTCACTTGAGTGATTTTGCAAAACATGTCGCATTTTGGAAAACGATTTCTAGGTTTAATCATTAATACCGAAAACTTAGTAATTTATTAAGTCATGTAAGATATAAAGTTATAAATTGCCTTGGTGAATTTTAATTAAAATCCAAAAAAAAAAAAAACCTTGTACATGTCTTAGCTTATTTTTAATCATAAAAATTAAAATGTCTAATAATTAAACCCAACTTAAACCCAAAAACATAAATAATAGTCTAGTGGCCCATGGCCTTATTACAACGAAATATAAAACCCACTTAAGACAAATTTCTTAAAAATAAATAAAATAAAGTCTTTTTGCGGAATCCTTAGTACTCTATCGCATGCCCACCTTGCTCTCCTCTCCAGCCCGGTCCGATGCACTAAGTGCTACCTGAAATTGTTAAAATAATAGGGTGAAACGCGAGACTCGGTGTGCAACCCACATGCACCATTAGATTTGGGCCTTAGCCCCACGTAACATATATCGAATATATTATAATGTAAATTATGCAAAGCCCAACCCAACTCCTAGGTTTCCAACCGCTACACACCACCCTTACGCCAATCACACCATTGGGGATTTCTACAATCAACCCACATCGCTACACACCATCGATGGCGGTCATGCTACGATTAGTCGCTCATCGTCAAATCGTGATGAGTCACCAGCCGAAATGGCATAAGCCACCAGAAAAGCGAGTTGTGACAGAGTCACCAGGCTGAAATGGCATAAGCCACCAGAACAGATCACTTCCCCTTTCATCAATTTCCCAACCCCAAGCATATATAAAAATAAACATATAAAACATATCATTTTTAACAGAAACATTCACTGATGAATGGTAGAAATCACTAACCTGATATTTAGCCTTTACCCTTCTCGGGTTTCCAAACGTTATGCCGGGATTCCGGCATTTAACGGAGTATAGCATATTTATTACACATATACATATATATATATACAATAAATCTAATGGTGTGAAAAGTTACACACCTGTTATCGCGAAGTACTAAACTCTTAGTTGGTATCCTTGCTATCCGGATTTATAACTTGGTTCAACCAAAAGCCGAAAAATCACAAAAATTGACCTCCCCTATAATCGGCCAAAGGTTAGTAAATCTCGAATTTACACACTAAAATCAATAGATCTCCTTACCTTGAAATCCCAAAAGTGACACGATTTGGGTATTACTGAACTTATGACTTAGAGATCTACACGATTGACTCCTCTTCAGATCCCGGAATGCCGAAAATAAGAGAAAAATAAGAGATTAGTTCCTAAATAGCCATTCGGCTAGGGACTTTGAAAAGCCGAGAAAGATTTGGTTTTCTCAAATCAACACTTACCTAAAGTTTCCTTCAGATTTCGGCACAAGTAGGCACCCCAGACTGATTTCGGCACACACAGAAGACTAGATCTCACGATTTCGGCTTTTATGAAAAATCTCGAAAAAGATAACCTATTACGTTTTCGACTTTTTTTCTTTAGAAGATCCGGGTGGTATGTTTCGGCTAACAAGGGAAAGTGAGAAGAGAGTAAAGAGAGGCTTGATGATTCGGCTAAGGTGTCTCAAAGAGATGAGAAAGAGAGGATTTGGCCAACTGAAGAAAAAGAAAAGAGAGGGAGAATAGAGTAGAAATTTGTACAGAGAAAAAGAAAAGATGGGAGCTTTAGCAAAGCAATTTTGGCACCCCCTCTGCATATAGAAAACTTATTCTCTCCTTAACAGAGATTGATTTTTGGCCAACCTTGTAAAACACTGATAGCTCCTATCCCTTTTCCCTTATCTCAATGTTATCTCCTCAAAAATAGCCCCTAATTATCACCAACTCCTTCTCCCTTTATCTGCTTAATATCCACACAATAAAAATCCCTAAAATTTTGCCTTGTTGCCGTCCCCCCCTTAGTCCCTTCTGAGTGCCGAATTTGGCCCTATAACTTGGGCTCCAGGCAGCTAAAATTTGGGCCCTCCTCATGTACTTGTGACGCCAACTATAGCTCCCCTTTACTGTGCTCCTGACTGTTGGGCCACAAGCCCAATATGTCAACTAGACTACTAAAACTTTAATTCAAGCCCCTAGAGTCTCTAAACAGGATATTTAATCAAAGCCTCAGCCCAAACCTGAGCCCCATTTACACATCCAACCCTTAAATTAATATTTTAAGCATACACTACACAAAATGCATAAGCCCATAAATTCAGGATGTTACATATTTGGAAAACCAAATGGGTCAGTTAGCTACGGAGCTTCGTAATAGACCACAAGGAACCTTTCCGAGCGATACTGAGAATCCAAGAAATTTGGGTAAAGAACATATCAAGGCAGTGGCATTGCGAAGTGGTAAAATTCTGGAACCTCAATTGATTGATGTCGAAGATAAGCCCGTTGAGAAGAATCAACCAGCTGTTGAAATTCCTACACCAAAGGAATCAGAATCTGCAAAGTCTGACAAGGTAAACCCTGACTTAGTGAATTTAGATATTTTAACATCTTCTTTGGATGCAGATTTACCTAATAAGAAAAGTTGTCTGGTACAACTGAAAGTTCCATCACCTCCATATCCGCAAAGATTGTAGCAACACAAGCAGAAACAAGAGGTGCAATTCAAGAAGTTTTTGGATGTTCTGAAGTAGTTATACATCAAAATTTCGTTGGTGGAGGCTTTAGAACAAATGCCGAATTATGTGAAGTTTATGAAGGATATACTGTCCAAGAAGAATCGACTGAGTGAGTATGAGACTGTTGTCTTGGCAAAGGAGTGCAGTGCATTCCTGCAGAACAAATTGCCACCAAAATTGAAAGACCCAGGAAGCTTTACTATACCCTGTAACATTGGTGAATCTTACTGTGGTAAAGCTTTGTGTGACTTAGGAGCAAGTATCAACTTAATGCCTAAGTCTATTTTTAAGATGTTAGGGATAGGTGAAGTAAGACCTACAACTGTGACGTTGCAGCTAGCGGATCGATCTTTAGCATATCCCGAAGGAAAGATCGAGGATGTTTTGGTAAGAGTCGATAAATTTATTTTTCCTGCTGATTTCATTGTCTTAGATTTTGAAGCAGACAAGGAAGTGTCGATCATCCTTGGGAGACCTTTCTTAGCCACGGGAAGAATGTTAATTGATCTGCAGAGAGGTGAACTCACCATGCGAGTTCAAGACGATCAGGTAACCTTTAACATTCATAAAGCGATAAAATTTCCTGATCCAGCAGAAGAGTGTTCAGTTATGAAAGAGATAGAAACCTTGGTTTCTATGGAAAGCAATTTGTAACGCCCCAAAAATCTCGAAACCCTAATTTCGGTGCATTGAAGTTAGTATGTATGTGTAGCACTTAGAACATTAATTTTAAGGTAATATTGGCATTATTTGAAGCCTTAGAGATAGGGGAGACCATAGGGAAAAATTTATTTTTCTTGCTTTAGTGGACCCTAATCTCAGGCATTAGGCCTCTTAAGCAGATTAAGAGAAAATAGGACACAAATGGGCTGTGTGGTCCAGTGGTAATTGGCGTCACCTGGGAGCTATAAGGTGGCGTGTTTGTAAGCTAAAGGGGTCTAAGGTTCGAGGCTTAGGAGTGGCATTTGGTGGAGTGTTTATTTTACAGTATGGACGGCCAGAGTTGTGTTTGTTTTGAACTCTTGCCGTGGAGAGTTTGAAGCAATCCGGTATGTTGGATGTGGAGGAAATTTTGGATAAGATTGAGGTGTTATCAGGGAGAAAAGTTAGGAGATGAGGAGAGGGAGGAGTTGGTCCCGAATGGGACTATGGGGAAAGGAGTGTTCGGCTGGTGCCTATAAAAGGAGGGGGCCGAATGCTTGAAAGGTTTTTTGAGTCTCTTTGGTTTTTCTTTTTCCCCCTAATCGGTTTTCCTATAGCCGAATTCTCCCTATTACCGAAATCTCCTAAAGCCGGATTTCTTTTTGTCGAATTCTCTCTTAGCCAAACCCTTCTACTGCCGAATTGCCATCATCTTCTCTTGCCAAAATTCCTATTTGTGCCAAACCCTTGTTGTTTTCCTCCATCATAAACCGATTGTTATTCACTATCAGTCAAGTTTAAAAAGCTGAATTTAGGCCGCAAGATCGAAAGTGGATTTGGTAAGTGTTCGGTTAACCTTTCTTGTACGTTTTGTTAAAAGCCGAAAGGCTATCTAACTGTCTTGTCGTTAATTCTGTGATAACAAGGATACGGTTCCATGATCGCAAGGGTGGTAGGATCATTAGCAAGGGTAAGTGTACTCAACTTGGTTATGGTTGAAATGAATGGCCGAATGTGTGGATGACTTGTGTGGATTACAAGTCACCCGAATTTTTGATGACGTATGTGTGAGTGCAGATCTAGGGAACACTTGTGATTAGTAGCTAAGGAAGGGCTATTAGAACCCGGTGGCACACGGTAAGGTTACGGTAAGGTTTCGGCTTTTGAGTAAATATTTTTGATTAAGTATGAGTGGTTGATTGAAGGTTGGTTGGTTGTAGGATCAAGGCTAAGGATAGGATAGCACGTCACAGTGATCAGGTGTGTACAAACACTACACATACGATATCGGCAATGCCGAAAAGTCGAAAAGCCGAAAGTGGCTAAACGGGCCCGGTGGGCCCTGAGGCTAAGTTTGATGAAATGGATTTATTTGATTATATGAACTGAGTTAGGCATGCATATTACATGATCTGTAATTGTTTTGGGCCTAGTAGGCCATATGAAATAGATTTGGGCCTAATGGAACGTAAGGATGTGATTTGGGCTTGATGGGCTTTATGGGGACGTAGACAAGTATGCTAGGGCTTAATGGACTTTAGGCCTAGTGCTGAACAACTCTTAAACCACATAAGACTTAATCTAATAATTAAACATGTCCGTGGACAAGTCGCTGGGTTAGAGTGTAGAAATAGACATATGCATGTCTAGGAGTGGATCTAGGGAGAGCTTGGTACTTAAGCGGTCCTAGTGGCCCACCTCCTCTTTTCTGGAATCCTACCTGGTGCATAGTGTATGTTCACTTTAGCCGCAAGGACTTGTTTATGGGCCAAAGTTCATAACTAAAACCCGAGAGGGACCAAATACCCCTGATTTGAAATTTACCAAAATACCCTTAGATTTGTAAAATTACTAAAATACCCTTAATTTGAAAATTACCAAAATATCGTTAGATTTTTTAAATTACTAAAATACCCCTGATTGTAAAATTACCAGAATACCCTTGATTTGCGGAATCACCAAAATATCCCTGACTTATAAAATTACCAAAGTACCCCTGTTTTGCAAAATCACCTAAATACCCCTGTAGAGTAGATTTACAGAAATACCCTTGGGTAGTGAAATGACTAAAATACCCCTAAGTGCCGAATGTGTGAAAATGTGTATGTTGCATTCATACGATATTCTGTTTAGGATGCATAAGGGTGGGAATTATGGTACGGAGGAAGAATTTGAGGATCGTATAGTCGCTTGACGACCGTGGATCCACCGGTGGCTTTAAGCCCATTTTATGATTAGCAACTTTGCTGCAACGTTGAGTAGTGCCTCTGATGGTGCTACCTTTTATGTGTTGGGATGGGTGGGTTGATACTTATATCCCCACAGGTGTGTAGGGTTGGAAGGGAAATGGTGTGTAGCGGATGGATTTTTGGGGAGGGTTTGCATAACCTTGTTTCCGTGTGATATGACATAATATGATATGATATGAGGTCATTGTGGGCTAAGGCTCAAGACCACTGATTTTGATAGGGCTTAGGCCCAATGTGATAATTGTATATTGAATTGAATGCCAAGGGTTGTACGTACTGAGTTTCGAAACTCACACCCTTTATTTAATGTTTCAGGTGATCCTCAGTAAATGGCTCGACGTGGGAGAGGACTCGGAGATGGCCACACTACAAGATGTTTAAATTTTTATTTATTTGTTTCAGAAGACATGGTTTTAATTGCTTTATTTTCGTTGGATGTAATAAGGCCTTATACTCCGATTTGACTTTAGAAATTATGGGTTTTATTGTTCCAACTGTTTACTTAATTACTAAACCTAAGCAAATTTCTTATGTTTAAACTTGGGTTCCAAAATACTTTAAATATTATAATGGGCTTTTATCATTACTCAACAAGACTTAAGGATTTTGGGCTTTTGGGTCTTAAATTTTCACTTAGCAAAATCGTTTGAATTGTGCCTTTAATGTGACATTCCCGGATTTGGCCATAACGTCTGGGCCAGGTTTGGGGATGTTACATTTAGTGGTATCAGAGCCCGGTTGCAAAGCTCAGGCTGTGAAATGGGCCTTAGATTTATTTTGTTTTTAAACAAGTAGATTAAGAAGTTTTTGCAGGATTCTTGAAGTGTGGTTCACCGAGCCCTCGACGTCGAGCCAAGTAAGTTTTTTGTACTACATTTGTTTAAATCACGGAACTGTATAGATAATGGGCTACTTAAAAATAGGCTTTTAGAGACTAAAGCCCGTAGGAAACTTAAGCCTGTAGTGGATTCTCGACCGCGGAATAACTTTAAAAAAAATTTTACTCGCATAAGATATGTGCCCTAAACAAGTGGAACTATGTACGAATTTCATAAAATTTTTAATTCAGAAATACGCAACGATGAGCGCTAGAAGAGGTGCAAGAGGCCGCGGCAGAGGCCGTGGAAGTTTTAGGGCAGGATCGTCAGAGTCAGGCCATATGCCCAACTTTGGAGTAGGGGAGGCTCTGGCCTCACCAGTAGCTGAAAGAGGACCATATGAACGGGCTACCGCTACGGAAGATGCAGTATCGTAGGCCATGTTAAGAATCTTAGAAAGAGTCGTTGGGCCCAATAATGGTACGGGAAGTCGTGGGTCAATCGCGGAGCGACTCCGAGCTAATGGGGTAGAGATTTTCAAAGGAGTAGCGGGGGTGGCCCCGAATGTGGCGGAGTATTGGTTGGAAGCTACTGAAAGAATAATGGACGACCTGGATTGCACGGCTGAACAAAAGTTAAAAGGGGCGATATCCTTACTAATGGAGGAAGCCTATCAGTGGTGGTTGACCGTAAAGGAGGGCAACCAATCGGAGCAGATCACTTGGGAGTTCTTCAAATCGAAATTCCAGGGGAAGTACATTGGAGCGGCCTATGTGGATGCCCGAATGAAGGAGTTTTTTAGTCTGACTCAGGGACATAAGTCGGTAGCAGAATACAAGGCTGAGTTTATGCTCCTTAGTCGATATGCCAAAGGGATAGTCGCAACGGAGTATGAAAGATGCGTACGGTTCGAGGATAGATTAAGGGATAACCTTGGGGTACTTATAGCTCCACAGAGGGAGCGAGATTTTACTGTTTTGGTGGAGAAGGCAAAGATAGCAGAGGAGGTAAAGAGCACGGATCGTCGCAATCGAGAGAAAGAGAAGGGAAGAACAAGCGGAATGTGGAACCTATGGGAGCCGAACAGGGGCCCATAAGGAGGGCCAGAGTGAATGGGTCGGTTAGAGCTGTGGCCCCTATTGATGCTGCTAATAACGGAATACCACTATGTGCTGGGTGTGGGATAAGGCATCCGGGCGAATGGTGGAGGAGGATGGGAGCGTGTTTGGGCTGTGGATCTATGAAGCATAGGATTAGGAAGTGCCCGAGAAGGCTAGATAAGGAGCGAGCCGATGGTAGAGGTAATTTTCAGCCACAGAGGGGTGGTCAACAACCACCAAGGGGCCGTGGTCAAGCCAGAGGTGGCAATGGTGCAGGACGAGGACGTGGAGCACCGGGCAGAGTTGCAGGTCAGGCAGAGGCGAGACAGCCAGCGTATGTGTATGCTGCTCATAGCAGAGAGGAAGGTGATGCACCGGATGTGATAACGGGTACGTTCCTTATTTGTGAGCTACCTTATATTGCGCTAATTGATGTGGAGTCGACACATTCGTACATTGCATGCAATAGGACTGAAACTGTAGGGGATGAGTTTGAAACCATTGAGAATGAAATGACTGTGTTAAGTCGTTTAGGGCAGTCAGTGAAAGTTAGTAAGCTGTTTAGGAATGTACCATTGGTAGTTCAAGGAGTTATTTTCTTGGCAGACTTGGTGGAATTACCATTTGGTGAGTTCGACCTCATCTTAGGCATGGATTGGTTGACGAGGCACCAATCAACTCTAGATTGTGCTATGAAGCGAATGGTGTTAAGGACTGTGGAAGGTGATTGTAACACCCCATACCCGAGTCCGAGGCTCAGACAAGATACGAGACATTACTATGCTTGAACTTACTTAATCATGACATTACGGGCTATAAAATTCTATTCCGAAATTAAAACTTCTCATTCTTAAACAATTCGTACATTTCATGGGCCCTCGATGCCTTAAACTCAGATCTTGGTAAACTTTGGAACCTTATCAAAAACTTTTCTTTGAAACAGGGGTTACACGCCCATGTAATATAAGACACGCCCGTGCATAGGCATACACGCCCATGTCCTCAGACCGTGCGCTAAAACTCAGTATTCTACCGATTTCCACACGACCATGACACGCCCGTGGACTTAGACCGTGTACTACATCTTGATATACTTACTTATTTCACACGGACGGGCACACGCCCATGTTCTAACCGTGTGTCATGCACGGCCTTAACACGGCCGTGGGATTAGTCCGTGGCCTATCCTTATTTATAAGACTAAGGTGCAGTTTACGCACGGCCTAGACACAGGCCCGTGTGTCCAACCGTGTGGACACTTAGAGGCTATTTACCAAGCCAATCACCACCCTGAAACTAAGATCACATTCATACTCAATTCAGCAACTCAATACTACATCATTCTTGAATAATACTACATGATTCATTGATAATTATAAGCATATACACTTGGCCAATCACTTAGCCATATACAAAAGAATAACAAACTTAATAGCCTATACTTTGGCTCTTCTTAAAACATTTACTCAAAATGTAATGCTACCTATACATGCCATACTTAATAAAACAACTTGGCTATACCAAAATAGCGATTGATAGTGTGCTCCGAGCTCCGACTTCAATGATCCATAGTTTAGCTTGGCGGGACTACATGAAAAGAAAGAATTAAAGACGTAAGCATTTAGCTTAGTAAGTTTGCATATGAAACACATATCAACATACTTGCTTAAATAGACCATTTGACATAATCAATGGTATCATAATTTCAGCTATAAAGATTATTTGCTCATACTTGGTTCTTACATGCCTTGTAATACTTACTAGTCTCATACTTGCGAAGTAAACAAGATACTTGTATCACTTGATCACATTGATCAGCATACTTTAACATAGTAATCATAATCTCTATGTTATCAATCATAATATGACTAATATTTGTCCCCACTTGATAATGATTTTGCTTACTAAACTTTCTTGTTATCTCTTGTGAGCTTACCTCATTTGCCCGATGAATTCCTATGAATAATCGAGAATACCAAATCTCTTACCATGAACTTGATGCTAAAGCCATATTTTGGATATGGTCTTACATGGGATATCTCATCTTGGTTTCAAAGCCATGTCTTGACATGGACTTATAAGAAATCCTCCTCTTGATAACTTGTTCAATGCCAAGCTTGGATCCTTGGACTTACATGATAACTTGTTCAATGCCAAGCTTGGGTCCTTGGACTTACATGATAAACTTGTCAATGCCAAGCTTGAGTCCTTGGACTTACATGATAAACTTGTCAATGCCAAGCTTGGGTCCTTGGACTTACATGATAAACTTGTCAATGCCAAGCTTGGGTCCTTGGACTTACATGATAACTTGCTTGATTGCCGATGCCATGCCTCGGCTTGGTCTTATACGGACTTTCTCATACTTGATCTCATTAATTTCATTGTTTAACTTAACGTTAAACAATTTCATAATAACATTGTACACTATACTAAGCAATTCAATGATATAAATCATAAAGCTTAGAAATCATACAAACTTACCTCGATATACAAAATGTAGCTAGATATGCAATTTAGTCCTCGACCTTGTTCTTGCCTCGGTTTCAATCCGGGCTTTGTTTTTCTTGATCTATAGTCATAAATAGATCATTTAATAATCACATTGACTAAATTGACTCTTTACTCATACTTTGGAAAAATTACTATTTTGCCCTTATACTTTCTCATATTTGCACTTTTGCCCCAAGGCTCGTAAAATAATTTTCATTCAACTTTCTTAAACTTCATACTTAGCTGAATCATTTTCTCTATTATAACAATCATCAATTCTTGCTATTTTTAACATGTATGACCAATTTTCATAACTATTACAAAATGGTCCATACTTTCATCTTTCATGAAATTCACTTAGAAAAAGATGTTTATCTAACATCAAACTCTCATAAACTTCCATAAAACATCATTTAACATGCATATTAATCATGGGTAGATTTTTGAACATGCACTTTAGCTCACTTTATAGCTAAAAATAGCTTACTCATGCTACCGGGACTTTAAAAATACGAAGAATATCAAAAACGAGGCTAAGATGAACTTACTAGCAAGCTTGAAAGATGAACAAACCCTAGCTATGGGTTCTTCAAAATTTTGGCACACACAAGGAAGAAGATGAATGATTTTTATCATCTTTTTCCTATTTTAATCACTTATTAGACAAATGACCAAAATGCCCTTCTCTTAAAAATATCACCATTTACTAACTCATGTCCAATTTTGTCCAAAAATTATGATTTGGGAAAATTGCTATTTAAGGACTCATAATTCCTATTCTAAAGCTATTTCATACAAAATGCTTCTAGAAACCCATAAATTGCAACTTTTGCAATTTAGTCCTTTTTGACCATTCAACCTTAATTTAACCAAATTGCTTCATGAAACTTTTACACTAACATGCAAACATGGCATAAACCTTTAAAGACTCATAAATTCACCTCGGGTTTGTGGTCTCACACCACTATTCCGACTAGGCCCTAAATCGGGCTGTTACAGTGATGAAGTGGCAGTGATCAGGGAACAACGTGATTACTTGTCGAACGTGATTTCAACTTTAAGGGCAGAAAAGTTGGTGAGGAAGGGCCGTGAATCTTATTTAGCTTATATCAGTGATTTGGAATCTAAGAGTCTTACTGTCCAGGATTTGAAAATAGTAAAACAATTCCCTGAAGTTTTTCGGAGGAATTGTCGGGGTTACCTCCCAATAGAGAGGTGGAGTTTGGAATAGAGTTGTTACCTGGTACGGCTCTTGTGTCCATCGTACCTTATAGGATGGAACCGAAGGAGCTAGTGGAATTGAAGGCTCAGATTCAGGAGTTGTTGGATCGCGAATTTATTAGACCAAGCGTGTCTCCATAGGGAGCACCGGTATTATTCGTGAAGAAGAAGGATGGGTCCATGAGGATGTGCATCGATTACAGGCAGTTGAACAAGTTAACCATTAAGAATAAGTACCCTCTGCCTAGGATAGATGACCTTTTCGATCAACTTAGGGGAGCTTTAGTTTTCTCAAAGATTGATTTGCGTTTGGGGTACCATCAACTGAGGGTTAAGGAAGCAGATGTGTATAAGACAGCTTTCAGAACTTGTTATGGACATTACGAGTTTTTGGTAATGCCGTTTGGGCTAACAAACGCACCTGCTACTTTTATGGATCTCATGAACCGGGTTTTTCAACCGTACCTAGACCAGTTCGTAGTAGTCTTCATAGATGACATCTTGGTATACTCGAGAACGGAGGTTGATCATGATGCACACTTAAGGATTGTGTTGCAGATTCTAAGGGAGAAGCAACTTTATGCTAAGTTTAGCAAGTGCAAATTCTGGCTAAGGGAAGTCACTTTCTTAGGGCATGTGGTCTCCGCTGAGGGAATTAGAGTTGACCCCCGAAAGGTGGAAACAGTGTTGGATTGGAAACGATCTAAGATGGTGTCAGAAATTCGGAGTTTTCTAGGCCTGGCAGGGTACTATAGGCAGTTTGTTGAAGGGTTTTCCCTAATCCCAGCACCTTTGACCAAGTTATTACGGAAGGGGGTGTCGTTTGTGTTGATGGATAAACAGCAAGAAAGCTTAGAGAAGCTTAAGAAGGTTTTAACGGAAGCTCCTGTTCTAATTCAGCCGAAGCATGGGAAGGAGTTTACGGTTTATAGCGATGCGTCACACGTGGGCTTGGGCTGTGTTTTGATGCAGGAAGGGAAGGTGGTTGCATATGCGTCACGCCAACTTAAGACTCATGAAAGAAATTACCCAACCCATGATTTGGAATTGGCGGCAATGGTGTTTGCACTTAAGATTTGGAGGCACTATTTGTATGGAGAGAAGTGCACCATCTACACGGATCACAAGAGTCTGAAGTACCTCTTAACTCAGAAGGAGTTGAACTTGAGGCAGCGCAGATGGATTGAGCTGTTAAAGGATTATGATTGCACGATCGAATATCACCCGGGCAAAGCGAATGTGGTGGCTGATGCGCTAAGCTGTAGGTCTATGTTAGACTTCAGAGCAATGTTTGCTCGGTTGAGTTTGTATGACGACGGGAGTTTGTTAGCCAAGTTGCAAGTGAAGCCACTGTGGGTTGAGCAGATTAAAGAGAAAAAATCATTAGATGAGACTTTGGATTCTCGATTCAAGCAAATTGAGAAGGGGGAAACGTCAAATTTTGGGATAAATAGTGACGGGTTGTTGTGTTTCCGTGGTAGAATTTGTGTGCCAAGGGACGAAGAGCTAAGGAAGTCTATACTATGGGAAGCGCATAGTAGTTCCTATGCTATGCACCCCGGAGGTAACAAGATGCATCAACATTTACGAGAGCTTTATTGGTGGCCGGGATTGAAACATGAGGTTACGGAGTTTGTGAGCAAATGTTTAGTATGTCAGCAAGTGAAAGCAGAGCATCAATTACCATCAGGATTACTTTAGCCGATTACGATTCCACTATGGAAGTGGGAGCGGGTTACTATGGATTTCATTAGTGGGCTACCCTTGACGCCTGCTAAGAAGGACTCTGCGTGGGTTATTGTGGATCGGTTAACCAAGTCTGCCCATTTTATACCGGTCCGCACCGACTACTCATTACAGAAATTGGCAAGGCTGTATGTGGCAGAGATTGTGAGGTTGCATGGGGTTCTAGTCTCCATTATATCTGATAGAGACCCTCATTTTACGTCTCGCTTTTGGAAGAAGCTGCATGAGGCGCTAGGTACGAGGTTGGATTTTAGTACAGCATTTGTCCCCCAGACTGATGGTCATTCGGAGAGGGACATTCAAGTTTTGGAGGATATGCTGAGAGGGTGTGTAATTGAGTTTCGAGGTAGTTGGGAGGACTACTTGTCGTTAGCTAAATTTGCGTATAACAATAGTTATCAGGAAAGTATTGGAATGGCACCATATGAAGCACTGTATAGACGAAGATGTCGTACTCTAACTTGTTGGACTGAGTTGGGTGAGCGACGAGTTTTGGGTTCGGATTTGGTAGCAGACACCGAAGATAAGGTAAAATTGATTCGGGATCGGTTGAAGGAGGCGGCGGATAGGCAGAAATTGTATGCTGACCTCAAACGAAGAGAGATCGAATATGCGGAGGGGGACATGGTTTTTCTCAAGGTTTCCCCTTGGAAGAAGGTGTTGAGATTTGGTCGGAAGGGCAAGTTAAGCCCAAGATTCATTGGGCCTTACCGAGTGTTGAAGCGAATTGGGCCAGTTGCCTATCAGCTGGAATCGCCTTCTAAATTGAGCCAAATACACGATGTGTTCCATGTGTCAATGCTAAGACGTTATCGCTCAGACCCTTCTCACAACGTGTCAGTCGAGGAGATCCAGGTTAGACTAGACCTAACCATTGAAGAGGAGCCGGTTCAGATAATTGATCAAGATGTCAAGGTACTAAGAAAGAAGTCTGTCCCTTTAGTCAAAGTGCTTTGGAGTATCCATAATGTCGAGGAGGCTACTTGGGAACCTGATGAGGCAATGCGTCGACAATACCCTCACTTGTTTCAACCAGGTAAATTTCGAGGCCGAATTTTTTTTTTAAGAAGGGTAAAATTGTAACGCCTCAAAAATCCCGAAACCCTAATTTTGGTGCATTGAAGTTAGTATGTATGTGTAGCACTTAGAATATTAATTTTAAGGTATTATCGGGATTTTTTGAAGCCTTAGAGATAGGGGAGACCATAAGGAAAAAATTATTTTTCTTGCTTTAGTGGACCCTAGTCTCAGGCATTAGGCCTCTTAAGCAGATTAAGAGAAAATAGGACACAAATGGGCTTGTGGTCCAGTGGTAAGTGGCGTCACCTGGGAGCTATAAGGTGGCGTGTTTGTAAGCTGAAGGGGTCCAAGGTTCGAGGCTTAGGAGTGGCATTTGGTGGAGTGTTTATTTTACAATATGGACGGCCAGAGTTGTGTTGGTTTTGAACTTTTTCCGTGAAGAGTTTGAAGCAAGCCAATATGTTGGATATGGAGGAAATTTCGGATAAGATTGAGGTGTTATCAGGGAGAAAAGTTAGGAGATGAGGAGAGGGAGGAGTTGGTGCCGAATGGGACTGTGGGGAAAGGAGTGTTCGGCTGGTGGCTATAAAAGGAGGGGGCCGAATGCTTGAAAGGTTTTTTGAGCTCTCTTTAGTTTTTCTTTTTCCCCCTAATCGGTTTCCCTATAGCCGAATTCTCCCTATTGCCGAAATCTCCAAAAGCCAAATTTCTTTATGCCGAATTCTCTCTTAGCCAAACCCTTCTACTGCCGAATTTCCATCATCTTCATTTTGGTAAGGCCGTGTGTAAGGCCGTGTGGTCTGGAAATCTGCACTTTGGTTAGTTTATAGTTAGGTGCTAAAAAGGAAAAATAAAAGTAAAAGAAGAATTAAAAAAATGTAAAAATTAATGGGGTTAGTGCTCGGGTTGCCTCCCGAGAAGCGCTCGTTTATAGTCTTAAGCTAGACTTTACCTCTCATTCGTATGGTCATGGTGGTTTGAGGAGGTGAAAATCCTTTCGCATGTGATCAATTCGGTTATGGATATATAGTTTAAGTCGAGTAATGTTTTCCTCAAAAGTGTTGAATTTAGGATTGCTTACCTCGGCTGTGCCGTATAGGAAGACATTAAGTACCTCAAAAGTGATTTCTTCTTTTGTCTTGAGGTCTGAATTGGTGATTCGAGGGTCTTCCTTATTCAACAATACCTGATCCCCTATTTTGAAGTGATTTGTTGTTCCTATCAGCTCATCTAGGGTTTCCTTTGGTTTCACTTCGTGTATTCCTAGTTTCTCTTTAAAGTGTGTTTTCCACTCGTCTAGTTCATCGACCTGAAGCCTTAGTTCTTCATGAATTATTTCTTTATGGGTACGAGGTCTAAGATCTAGCTCAGCTAGGTGATTTCGTGATGCTTCCTGTAAAGAAGGTTGAACCAAATGGTTATCAATAGAATTAACGTTCGTACCTTTATTACTCGATGTCCTAGCTGAGTCAAGAGCTTGAAGAGTGATTGTTTCATCGTCTACACGAAGTGTGAATTCACCGAATTCTTCCTCTGTGTGGTCTTTCTTTATTGCATCGAGATATGGCACACGAGGTCGGTACTCTGTAATTGCCGATTTTGGTATATCATGGCACACTTCAACCTCACCTTCACTTACCACAGGTTCTTCCCTTGGGTTTGGTTCGTCTAACCCTTCACTATCGTAAATGGCTTAATTTTGATCTCTCGGGTTAGTTTCAGTATTGCTTGGCAAGCTTCCTTGTTTTAGTTCTGAGATCAGCTTAGCAAGTTGTATAACTGACTTAGTAAGTTACCCAACTGACTCAGTAAGTTCCCCAACTTGGTTCTTGATCCCTTCAATCGATGTTTGTTGGTTTTTAAGTGTTGTCTCAGTGTCTTGGAGACGGGTATCTGTGGCTATCATGAATTTTGTCAGCATCTCTTCAATGTTCGACTCCTCTTCCTGTTGGTGAGGTGGTTGTTGAAAATCTGGAGGAAGTTCCGGTCTTTGGCTATTTTGATCATCCCACAAGAAATTGGGATGGTACCTCCAACCTGCATTATAAGTGTCATTATAAAAATTATTTTGTGGTCTAGAATAGTTACCCGTATAGTGAGCTTGCTCGTTTTCCATGCCATATCCGTAGAGTGGGTACTCAGGATTCGCCACGCCTCCTAAATTTGAACCATATTGTATTTCTAGGTGTACCTGCGAGAGACTATTCAAACCATCAATTTTTTTATTCATCATCTCTAACTGATTAGATAACATGGTGACCACGTCGAGGTTGAAGACGCTGGCTACTTTAGTAGGAATTGTCCTCATCGCTTGCCACTGATAATTATTCAGTGCCATCTTCTCTATAGACTAAAATTATCTGCCAAAAGCAAAATAGAGGAAAAATTAGCAAAGTAAAAAAATAAAAAAAATAAAAAAAATTGCAAAAAAATGGCTAAACTAATAAAAATAGAGCTTTCTTAATATTTTAGTTCCCCGGCAACGGCGCCAAAAACTTGATCGCTGTAAATTAGAGTTTTAAAATTTATAAAAGAATGATCGAACCTGGAAACTAACTCTGACAACGATTAAAGGCAAGTGCACCTATCGAACAGTAGTATAGTTTAGGCAAGACCGGATTGTCGAATCCAAAGGAACTAAAAGTACTAATACTCACTGTCTTTTTATTATTTAGCCTTAATATAAAGTGATGGTTGTTTAAACTAAAACTAATCTACTTACTAAGCTAAGACGCAAAGACAAAAAGAATGAATTCGGGAAATAACGTTTGGGAAAACTCAGTTGACTCAAGCGATACCCTTAGGAAGAATCCACACCTAGACTTCACTTGTTATCTAACCTTAAACCATATGATTTATTTACTTAGTTTGATCCGTGAGACTCCCTAACATATATTAAACCCTCTCTCGAAGCGAAAAACATCTAACCCTAGGTTAACTAGTGGAAATCTCTTTCTCTTATAGTAACCCCCTAGAATAGCAGTAAATCGATCTGTGGACTCCCATATTAGGTTTCACCCTAATCCGGCAAAATCTCGTCACCCTATCTCTAGGCGTGCGATCAACTCCGCTTAATTATGTTGGATCTACTCTTAGGCAGGGTCTATTCCTCCTCCACCTAAGCACATTAGATTTGGATTAAGTTCACACAATTAAGAACAAACTAAGTTATTATCATATAATTTAAAAAATCAAATAAAAAGATTCATCATAGGTTTCATCCCCTTGGGGTATCCGAAGGTTTAGTTCATAATAATAAAAGGAAACATCTCAAGAGAAAAGATAAAACAAAACATAAGAAATCCCTAAAACTCCCTGAAGGAATTGAAGGAGAGATCTGCCATCTTGAGTAGAATTCCGGCTTCTTGAGATGGATCAACTGGCTATCTTCGAGTGATTCCCACAAATCTGACCTTTTCGGCTTGGCTTCTTGGCCTAGCTCACCGCCCTGACAAAAGCCCTGGCAGAAGGCTTCTGCCGAACTCCCCGAATAAGTTGCCCCCTAGGGTGTTTATATAGGCTTTGAGATGCCTTACTTGGCCTCCAAGTATCCTAATTTGAGTGCAATTCCTATTTGGGGGTTTAATTAGACTTTGGAGTGTGTTTCTTTGCCTCCAAGCATCCAAATCCGAGTAAAACTCCTCTTGGCCGCGGCAGGGGCACGCCCATGGCACACGCCCGTGTGAATCGTGGCCAGGCCGTGTGGACTCCTTTCATGAGGCACGGCTATGTGGTCTTGGGCCCAGGCCGTGTCAATTTTGTGATCTGGCCCATTTGGCCCGTTTTAAGCCCGTTTCTTGTTCTTTTCAGCCTCTGGTGCTTCCCTGAGTATATAACATGAAAAGAAAGGATTAAGAGCACCAAATTATACCAAATAAGGGATAAATCATCCAGAAACATGCTAAATGTGGGACTAAAATATGTTACTTTTACGGTTTATCAGCACCCGACTGCCCTATTGCACATGGCTAGTCGATGAATTAGCAGTGTGAACTTGATCCTATTCATTCAATGTCTTCTTTGAATCCACTATCGTAGAAACAAAAGAATATCGTGATGTGCAAAAATGATTTTTACCTTCTCGAATTGCCAAAGGAACTTCCTCACTCGTTAATGGATTAGTTGGATCACCATTCTCATCCCTCTTGTATTCATCATGACGAATACCATCCAAATTGACCTGCTGAAGTGCTTCCATTCAGTCATGATTCCCTATGACTTGGAAGAAACTCTGAGTAACCTTCTGCCCAATCGGTCCCTCACGAATAACAGGAGAGTTCCTAGTCGAAGCCCAAAAGACATCGCCTTCTTCTCGCAGCCAACAACACTTTGCTATCACTACCCTACGAGGAAGTGCCTTTAACAGTAGATCCTACTCAACTGGGATCTCTTTTGTCCCATACATTACTCGAATCTGATAGTATCCCTCGTTATGACTAAGTCTTCCACATAAAAAACAAAAACTAATCAATCGATCATATTGAATCCGGGCATAGATGGTTTGATTAGTTGACAAAGTGATCTTCTTCCGTCGTTTCAAGGGCACCTTAGCGTCGATCCAAACCTGAACTCGCATAAACCCCTATAGATACTAACGAGAGACCTCGCATCAAAGTCAACAAAAGACCCCAGAAAACCCCCAAACTGCCTCGCCATTCTTTCGGACATCAATCCGACCAGGAGATCATGAATTTGAACCAAAAAATCCCCAAAATGCAATGGGACCCCTAATAAATCCTCTCCCAATTGCAAGCGATGAAACACCAAAAGATGGTTTTTAAACGTCTAAGGACTTCCAACAACCACCCTATCAATATCAACCTCGTAATAGAATCGATAGAGGTAGCATTTATCCCCCCCAATACTGAGATTGTTATCTCCCAAGAAGGTGCCACAAATTGGCCAAAGTAGTTTGCAAAGCCTGAAATTGGATGACACTAGCAGTTAAGAAACACCCAATGAAATATAGCCCATTCCCGATGTAACACCCCTTACCCATATTCGACACCAGAATAGGGTACGAGGTGTTACCGAACTTATATGCAAGCAATCATACAAAATCGAGACATGACTTTCCATACAAATTTAAAACCTTTCATATCACCCCTTAAACAAGCCTACGAGGCCCAAAACATACATAAGCAGTAGTTTGGGACTAAACCAAAAATTTTAGAAACTTTTGGGAAAACTTAGAAAATTTTCATCAAAACGGTCCACACGCCTGTGTGGGAGAAGGGACACACCCGTGTGGCATATCACATTCTCGTGCTTCAGGCCGTGTCAAATATAAGGACATTCTGTTTATGACGTCATCACCCAAATAAGGTTAAATTCCTAAAATCAAGTGCAGACTTCACACAGCCTGAGCACATGCCCATGTCCTATGGTCGTGTCTTCCACACGGTTAAGACATACGGCCATGCCTCAGCTCGTGTGGTTACTACTGGGCATTTTGTTTTGCCAACTTAGGATGCAGGGGGACACACGGTCGGACTACACGCCTATGGGGTAAGCCGTGTGTCACACACGGTCTAGACACACGCCCGTGTGTCTACCCATGTGGACAAAATAAGGCTATTTACCAAGCCTTTTTGCCACCCATACTTGTACCAACCTACACAACATCAAAACTACACTAATCTAAATCCAAATATATATACATATAAATTCAAGGCACTTAATATAGCATAACTAAGTGCTTCACCATCATCAAACATCCATAATCACATGCAATATATCCTCATTCAACCATCAATAACCATAGACCATATCATAATGGCATTGGCATATATATATGCATATATGAATAGGTTTACATCCAAATAAACATTATGAGCCACATCTCATGGCCTTATACAAAATGAATCAAATATCATCATAAGCCAACACATTTGGCTAAACCAATATGACATACAACCCAAAAGACCAAGTTCTTATACATGCCATAATTCAATGTAAATCTCAATATACCAAAATATGTGGATAGTGTGGGTGATCCTCCAACGGTCTTCGTATCTTGAGCTGGCTTTTTGACACTATAAAACAAGGGAAAAGAAAAGGGAGTAAGCTTTAAGCTTAGTAAGTCTACATGTAAACAATGAACATCATACCACATACTTATTCATCAAGAACATTACATACAAATCAAGAACAATTCAGAACCTTGGAGTTGTACTTACTCATTTCAAATCTTACCACATCTCAAATGCATATCATAAATATTGCTCACATTTACATGCACATATACCCTACACTTGTCATTACATAATCACACGTAATTTCACTTAGTCAAAGTTTCTCGATGAACGCTTCGAAATATTACCGGATACACGGTGGTTTCGCACACAGCCCACCATTAATAAATCATACGATGGTATCGCACACAGCCCACCAATAATCACATATCCACGGTGGTATAGCACACAGCCCACCAATAATAATAAAAATGATGGTATCGCACACAGTCTACCAATAATCACTTAATCACGGTGTTTATCCTTAACATTTTCCTATTCCGAAGGTTCATCCGAGAATTTCCTCACTTTCTATCATTTTAATAGATATCAATAATATTCAATCACATTTCACATAATACATTAATATGTAGAAACATAAGTAAAAAGGATGTATCATTTACATATAAACTTACCTCGATACAAAATATGTCAATTTGCAATTTAGTCCGAAACCTTGCCTTTTCCTCAGTCAAGGTTGATTCCATGTTCTTCTTGATCTATAATGACATATTTAGCTTATTAAATAACCACATTAATCAAATCACTCCAAAAATTCCCATTTTGGAAAAATTACTATTTTGCCCCTAGACTTTCACAAAATTATGATTTTGCCCCTAGGCTCGTAAAATGAAATGTGTTCATTTTTCACACACACAAGCCTAGCCAATTCATATACTCTCTTATAGCAACTCAAAATTTCAATTATTTCACACATTTACTATCCATTTTTATAACTTTTACAAAATAGTCCTATTAGGTGTTTTCATGAAAAATCCTTTCACAAAAGTTGTTTATTAAACAACCAAGATTCATTTTCTTCCATAAAATTTTAGCAAACACATGAATACTATCATGGAAAAACCCTAGACTCTCAACCATTTTGCAAAATAATTCCCTCATTAGCTAGATTAAGCTATAAGGGTCCCAAAAGTACAAAAATTATCAAGAATAACCACCAAAATCACTTACTTACAAGGAGTATAAGTTGCTAAAAATTTCAAGCTTCCAAACCCCTATTCTTGTTGATATTTTTGGTGGAAGAAGAAGATAATAGGAAAAGATGATAGCTTTCTTTGTTTTATTTTATTTTATTCATTTAGTCACCTAATGTCACCAAACCTTGACCAAATTTAATTTCTTTGTCCCTATGTCCGGCTATCACCCTTAGAAGGGCCTATTTCCACATTAAAGACCTCTAATTTAAAGGTCTCTGGCTATTTAACACCTTTAGCTTGTAAAATAAAACTTTTGCACCTTATGCGATTTAGTCCTTTTTCAAAATTAAGCATGCAATCACTAAAATTAATTCACCAAAATTTTCATGCACTCATATAATCATACTATAACAAATAAACTAATATTAAAATAAATTTTATCTGACCTCGGATTAGTGGTCCCGAAACCACTGTTCCGATTAGCCCCTAAATCGGGCTGTTACACCCGATGTCCTCTTGACCAATGCTAGAGGAGATGTGCAAGGCATCATCCTCTCCTCTGTTGAGAGACAAAATCGCTAGATCGGCCTCCATTATCACCATGACAAGCACCCACTGAACCGAAACGCAAAGAGACAATAAAAAAATCACACTATATTGTCACAAAAGAGCAAAGAAACCAAGACCAACCACCGTAAAAACTGTTAGACATGCTAATGAAACAGACATAAAAACCGTGTCATTAAGATAGATTAAGGCTTAGTTTAGCATTTCTTCTCAAAAGTGCTTTTGAGAAAAAAAAACACTTTTGGGGAGAAGCTAAAATTTGCAGTTTCTGAAAAAAGTGCTTTTAGGCCAATTTTTGTCTTGGGAGAAACACTTTTTCTCTCAAAAAGCAGCTTGTTTAGGAATACTTTTGTCCAAAAGTGCTTTTTTATCTCAAAAGTGCTTTTTAGAAGCAATACACCCTATATGTTAATTATTTTTTTAATCAAACGATATTCAACACGCCAACAATGACCAAAAATAGGCTTTTTTACCTAATTATTATAAAAATATTTAATACCAAAATGGTATGCCAGTATGATTAAGTATCAAAATGGTATGTCAGGGGGTGGTGCCTTTCTCATAGGCGGCACCACCATTTTTATAATAATTTTCTTTTTATTTTTTTAAAATATTATTTTATTTAGTGGTGCCATTTACATATGCGACACCACTTTTACAAATTTTCGAGTCTAGTATGCGCCCGTGTACAAATACAGAATTGGTATACAAGGGGTGGTGCCTATCTGATAGGCGACACTAGTTACCCCTATCTGATATGCAGCACTAGTGACCCCTATCTAATAGGCAGCACCAGTGGTCCAATTTTAGGGCCCTATTTAATGGTCCCGGTGAATAAGTGAATGAGGGTTCAAAAATAATAGCAAGAGAGAAGGAAGAAGAGATGGAGAAGAAAGAAAGAAAGGAGAAGAAAAAAGAAGGATAAGGTTTTTTTTTTTTAAATAGAATTGATTATGACGAGGATAAATTATTTTGTTAGTATTGTGTAGTTTGTTTATTGTTATTTTTATGTTGTTTTTAATTTATTTTAAAGTTTTTTGTTAGTTACTATTATAAATTATTTATTTAGTTTAATGTTTATTATGATTTGTTAGGTTATGAATATTAATTTTTATTAATTTTTAATTTATTTTAAAGTTATTTTTGTTAGTAAGTTTGATTGTTTAGGGTTTATTGTGATTTATTAGGTTATGAATTAATCTTTAATATTTTTTAAATTTATTTGAATGTTATTTTGTTAGTAACTATTATAAATTAATTATTAGTTAGTGATGACACCAGAGAAAAATAGATAAAAACTGAAAATCGAGAAAAAAATTATTTTCTGTCATAGATATTGGTAGAAATAGCAATAAATTTGATATTGCCTGATGAGATAACAACTTCAACACAAAGGGAGAAAGTTGATAAAATAATAAGAGAATTGCAAGATTACAAATTGAAACCGGAAGAAGACATCGTTCAACACCTTATTACCGTAAATCAAAAGATGCAAAAAGTGTTATGGAAGGGTCATGAACTGATTAGAAAGAATAAAGTTGTAACGCCCCAAAATTTTAATTTTTGATTTCGTGTATGTGTGACACACAATGTCTATCTGCTTCAGTGGTTATGTGTTCTGGGTGTGTGTGCGAGGTCCCAAGTTCAAGCCTTACTTGGGCAAATTTTGGTATTTTTATAAATAAAGTCTTAACCATGTACAAAGGGCTTAAGTTAAAATGTTGGAAAAATTACATCAGAATGGGCCTGCTGGTCTGGTGGTTAAGTGGTGTGTTATTATGGTGGAGGTCTTGTGTTTGAATCCCTACGCAGGCAAAGGTATTACTTTTTTTGCTCAGATTTTGGGATAGAGTTGTGTAATAGGGGGATTCTGAGTAGTGGATGTGAAGTGGGAATTAGGGGAGAAGATTAAGGGATTTTGGGGGTTATCGGGATTTTATTTTATTTTTTCCCATAACCGAATTTTGGCTCCCTTTTCCAAAAACAATTTCTGCCGTCTATTATTCTCCCTCACCTCTTGCCGAAATTCTCTCAGTTTTTCCATCTTTCTCTTCTTTTTATTTTTCTTGATTTTTCCCTAATCCATTTATTTTCCTTCGTTTTCGCACGCGGTTAGTGCTCGTTTAGTTTCGGTAAGTGTTTCTCTTCGTTTCTGTCATGAATCTCTTAGCGACTGAAGTGGTAATGTTTTTTCTCTGGGATTTGGGCGTAGGGGGAGGCTCGGACTGGTGAATTCAGTGTTCTCGTCTTAACAATAGTTAAATGGAGGGTTATCGTTGGTGGTAAGTTGGGTTTCTGTTCATTCTTGGTTGTCAATTCGCTTGTAAATCCGTTAAATTGATGTTAAGTATCTTGATTTTATGCCTTGAAGTACTCGGGAGTGATTAGGCATCAAAACGATACCAGGTGTGTACCCGAAACGTAGAAAATGGGGTTCGGCGAAAAGCCAAAATTGCTTGCGGTCGAGAAATAAGAGAAATAAGAGAAAATGATGCGAAAAATTGTAGAGAAAGGAAATAAGGGTGTTAAAAACTAGGAAATCAATATTTTGCACTAAAACAGTTTTGGACAGCAGCAATAGTCTAACTTTGAAAAATCATCAAAAATAGTGTAAATTGAGTTAGAGGTTGAATAAAATATGAAATTAAATTTTATTGAGTCTAGTCTTTCATGGAAGAAACAGTGTAAGCAATGGAATTGTAAATCATGAGTTATAATTAATTTTGTGAGACAAGGGCAGAATGATTTCGGGTTCCCCTGTTCTGACTTTGGAAAATCATCAAAAATTGTAAAAAAATAATTAGGGGCTTAAATTTATATATTTAAATCCTTAATGAGTTTATTTTAAATAGAAACAAACGGAAACATAATCTAATTTTTTTTACTAAGAGATAAATACTTTTTAGTAAGGAAAGGTCGAAGTTGTCAAATAGTAGAATAGGGATAACTTTAAAGATTTTACTGTACTTATTTGATAAACTATAAATTCTAAAAATTTTATGGTAGAAAGTTATTTGAGTCTAGTTTCAAAAACATCAAGCGGATCTTAATTTGGAATTTTGTAGCTCAAGATATAAATAATTTAGTGATAATGACTCAAGTAGACAGCTTTGAATGAACATATAAGTAAATAGTGAAAACATATATGAGTACTGAGCTAGCATAAGTTACTTTAAAAATGGATCACACGACCAAGGTCAATTTGGGTCGAGTGGGCCACACGGGTGTGTGGGCCCACACGGTTAGATCACATTGGCATGTGGGCCGATTTTTACCGAAATGTTTTTAAGGTTGCACAGGTCGCCCAAGTCGACTGTGAACCTACTGTAGGGTCGGTAAGTGCTAATTAGACCCCTAAATGTGTGAAATTGACTGAATGATATATGTACTAGGCATGTTAATATCTGAACTGAATATACGTACTAAAATTGCATAACAGCATGTCATCCATTGTGTGTTGCATTGCATTGGGTTGGGGGTTGTTATTTGGAGGAAGTGTACTGAAAGGCTTTAAGCCTAATTTCTTGCGACTCGACTACAAACTCATGTAGACAGCCGCATTTGGTACTACTTGGAGTGTAGGGATGGGTGGGTTGATTATATCCCCACATGGAATGTAGGGTTGGACGGAGATGGTGTGTAGATGCTGGTTGGGTAGGTTTTTACTAGTGCATAATCATTATCAAGCATCGATCTTTGTGATGGGCTAATGCCCTCTCGCATTTTGACATCATCTTGAGATGGGCTAAGGCCCAAACTGTCACTAATACTGAAAAGGGCTTAGGCCCAAAACTGTTCAATTGTGCACTGTGAATACTGATTGTTTGTTTGTTTCTGCGGGATTACACACTAAGTTTATGTAAACTCGCCCTTTTTGTTTAATGCGCACAGGTAATCCCCAGACTTGACAGATTGGTGCAGCGGACGACTCGGCGGTGGCCACACGTATTTTAAACTGTTTTAATTTCAGTTTTTGTATTTATTTCTTAATTATTTTCTAGGTAATTTTTTATGTAAATTGAACTTCTTGGACTGTTTGCTTTTATTTCGGATTTTAGACTGTTTTTGTGGATTTAAAAACTGCACAAACTCAACGAACAAACGGTTTTCTCTAAAACAAAAGGGTTTTCTAAGATGGACGGATTTACCTAATTAACTCAGTTTTTCATAAAATAAATGATTTCTAAAGCTTCCACAACGAATTGTGTTTTAAAACAATCAATTAAATAAGTAAGTAATTTTGGAGTCAACAAGAGTAAATAAATGAAAACGATTTTATCGTAACAACTTAGTTTCAACACACTATTATGTGACATTGCCAGATTCGGCCATAATGTCTAGGCCGAGTTTGGGGTGTTACATTTAGTGGTATCAGAGCCAAGTTACAAAACTCGACTGTGGATTATAGGTTTTATAAAAAATGGGCTTTCACAAAATTGATTGATTTCCAAATAATTTGAAATGTTTTTACTAAATAAGTGGTACACCGAGTCTCCGGCGTCGATCCTGTAAGTATTCTGAACTGTGATTTGTTTTAAACTGAAACTATTATGGATAGTATATTTTGAAACTACTATAGGTAGTAAACTGTACTGAAAACACTCTAGTTAGTGTATACTAAAAATTGTAGAGAAATTGAAAACTATAGTGAGACCGCGATTTACGAAAACAAACTCTGAATAAATGATACTTTTTTATATAAAACATTTGTTAATAAACACTAGAACTGTAACTGATTCATAAAACTGTTAATACAGATAAATGTGATTAGACAATGAGCGCACGATGTATCCGCGAACGGGGTACTAGAGACCGAGGTAGAGGCCGTAGAGGGGCTTGAGGTGAGTCTTCTTCACTGAGTAGCATACCGAATTTGGATACGAGTGAGACGCCAGTGTCGCCTGCTACTGATATTGGGTCTCAAGATCGCATGGCTAGGGACGACGTATTGTCCCAAGCTATGCTAAGGATTTTGGAGAGGGTCACTGGGCCTAGTATTGGATTTAGAGGCCGAGGGTCGGTTACGGAATGACTCTGGTCCAATAGAGCTGAGCTTTTCAGGGGTGTCACTGGGGTCGCCCCTAATGTGGCCAAGTACTGGATTGAGGCCACAGAGAGGATCATGGATGATCCGAGGCGCACCCACGCAACGAAACTAAAGGTGCGATTAACCATTTGCTGCGTGATGAGGCTTATCAGTGGTGGCTCACTGTTAAGGAGGGCACTCAGCCCGAATGACTGACCTCGGAGTATTTTAAGATCGCCTTCCAGGGGAAATATGTGGGGGCCAGTTACGTGGATGCCCGTAGGAGAAAGTTTCTGAATCTGACTCAGGGAGATAGATCAGTGGCCGAGTATAAGGCTGAATTTCTGCGACTAAGCCACTATGCGCAAGGTATGGTGGCAACTGAATATTAGCGATGTATCTTCTTCGAGGATGGTCTCAGGGATAATCTGAGGGTTCTGATAGCTCCGCAGAGGGAGTGATATTTTACTGCACTGGTGGAGAAGGTGAAGATCGCCGAGGAGGATACTGAGGTAGTCATGATTGGAGAATGCCAGAATTACTTATCTAATGTGATCTCTGCACTGGTGGAAGAGAAGATGGTTCGTAAGGGATGTGAGGCATTCTTGGCCTACGTAAGTGTTTTGGATTCTGGGGATTCTACAGTTAAGGATGTCAGAACTGCAAAGGATTTTTCGGACGTCTTTCCTGAGGAGCTACTGGGGTTACCTCCGAATCACGAGTTGGAGTTTGGTATTGAGCTCCTACCTGGTACTGCTCTGGTGTCCATCGCTCCATATCGAATGGCACCGAAGAAGCTTGTGGAGCTAAAGGCTTAGATTCAGGAGTTATTGGATCGTGGGTTCATCCGCCCTAGTGTGTCTCCGTGGGGAGCACCGATGCTATTTGTGAAGAAGAAGGATGGATCCATGCAGATGTGTACATACTATCAGCAATTGAACAAGTTGACCATTAAGAATAAGTACCCCCTACTGAGAATAGACGATCTATTTGACCAGTTTCGAAGAGCTTCGGTATTCTCCAAGATTAACATCCGATCTGGGTATCATCAGTTGAGGGTTAAGGAGGCTGATGTATTTAAGATGGCATTTAGGACTCGTTATGGATACTACGAGTTCCTAGTGATGCCTTTTGATCGATTTAATGCACCAATGCACCGGCGACTTTCATGGACCTGATGAACCGAGTATTCCAGCCCTATCTGAATCGGTTTGTGGTGGTGTTCATCAACGACATACTGGTTTATTCGAAGACTGAGGATGAGCTTGATGAGCTCCTTAGAGTTGTCCTTCAGACTTTGAGGGAAAGGCAGCTCTATGCTAAGTTTAGCAAGTGCAAGTTTTGATTTCTGTGGTAGTTGGGAGGAGTATTTGCCATTAACGGAGTTTGCCTATAATAACAGTTTCCAGTCTAGCATCCAGATGGCACCTTACGAGGCACTGTATAGTCGTAAGTGTCACACTCATTTATGTTGGACTGAGTTGGGCGAGCGACGTGTTCTGGGTCCTGAGTTGGTTTCTGAGACAGAGGATAAGGTTAGCCTGATTCAGGATCGACTGAAAGCGGCTTCTAACAGACAGAAATCCTATGCAAATCTGAAGCGATGTGAGATTGAGTATTCGGTGGGGGACTTTGTATTCCTTAAGCTCACCATGGAAGAACGTACTAAGGTTTGGTCGTAAGGGCAAGTTGAGCCCTAGGTTTATTGGACCTTACCGTATTTTGAAGTGAGTGGGACCAGTCGCTTATAAGTTGGAGCTACCTCCAGAGTTGGATCGTATCCATGACGTATTCCACGTCTCGATTGTAACACCCCAAACCCGGTCAATACACCACGACCGAATCTGGCATGTTACGGGGAAAATCGCGTTTGAGGGGTTAGGTTTCAAGTTAAAGATTCGATGAGAAACTCTTTATCCTATTTTATACTTGTCGAAATCTTTGGCATGATTGCTTTGTCAAATTTTAATGTTTTAGGGTGATACCCGATGGTAAAGTTTAAAACGTATCGCGTTGTAGTTTGGAAACCTCATCTTTCCAAGTTTTATCCAATATTAATCCAATTCTTTGTTAAGGCATATTTAAAATCCAATACCAGCATGTAAATAACAAAAACATAAAGTTAAAAGGCCTTTTACAAACCAAATAAAAACCCAAGTGAAAATAAATCAAATATAGTACCAAGTTTTAAAAAAGTGCAACCTCGATTTTTATTCATGGCATGAGCACCTCGAGTCCACCCCGGCTCCATGTCCGCAACTAAGTGTCACCTGAAATGATAAGGGAGAAGGTGAGTCGCAAGACTCAGTGCATAAATCCCCCTCCCGGTATATGCAACATACCAACACACATCATACTAAAGCAATAAAATCAATGCACCCGATCCTAACCATCCATATCACCTTTCTACCCCGTGTGGTACCAAACCACTGGTGGTGCCAAACCACTGGTGACCCAAAGTCACGATATCCATCAATATGGTGCCAAACCCTTTGGTGACCCAAAGTCACGAATAATCCAATGATGGGGCCAACCCATCGTGTGATACCAAATCATTTGGCGTCAATCTCAGATCTCAACCGTGGGGCCAACCCCCATTGTGGTACGGCCACCGGGACGAGACGCAGCTATGAGGTGCCAAACCTCGGTGTCCCAAAAACACAATGTGATACCAAATCACTTTGGTGACCGAAGTCACGAATCCAATGATGGGGCCAACCCATCGTGTGATACCAAATCACTTTGGCGTCAATCCCGTAATATCAACCGTGGGGCCAACCCACCGTGGTGCTAAGCCTTTGGGACGACGACGAGGTGCCAAACCTCCGTGACCCAAAGTCACAAAATATCATCTCGTGGTACCAAACCCTTTGGAGGTGCCAAACCTCTGGTGTCCCAAAGACACGGATATCATATTCCCCCTCCTCTCATATCACCCATACATGTCATGCGATGCAAATCATGTAAATCATGCGATCATGCCAATATGTTTAATATCGCATCTCATATCACATACCTCAGCAATCATGTTATCATATACCATTAATAGAACTCGTAATGAAACGGACTTACCCGGATCCGTACACATATGCGGGTACCATATCCATCAACCATATTGTTTTGATCTTAATAGGCAAGCAGTTATTAAACATATCGCTAAGTAGATAGTGTGTTAGTCTACACACTGTTCGAACACAAGCTTTAACCAAAGAACCGATCTAAGACCCTCGATAGCCTCGACAACCTTGCTCCTATAATCGGCCAAACAAGAGATTAGCATCCTAGGCCATTCGGCCAAAAGCAGTAACATACCAAAAGGGTCAACACTTGAAACCCGAGACCTACCTACACGCTTTAGAACACTAGCCAACACCACCAAGTGCTCCCGCTTCACTTCCTACAATCGGCAATCAATAATAATAATAACCTTAGGCTTAAACGAATACCAACCAAATAGGTGCTAAAACAATCCCTTACCACTACTTACTCAACGATCGACCAAAGAACCGAGGCTACGCTTGATCGCTTCGAAATCTCGGATGCCCTATGCCAAAACGATTCCAAACAAACGATCAAAACACTACCAAACAAACGTCAAAGCTAACTCTTACCCTTGTAGATGTCAACAGAGAACAGAGAATGGACCATAAGGCATTCGGCCCTTACCTATTTACCTTCTCCAACGCTTGAAAACAAAACTCAAAAGCAATCCATACCACACTTAGATTTCGCCATAGCGCAAAATTGAAAGGGAAGGGGATATTCGGCAACACAAGGGAGAGAGTCGGCTAGGAAACAAAGCAAGCTTGGTACAAGTTTCAAGAAGAAATAAAAAGGTATGAGAGGAAGAAAATGACCATTCGGCTTAGCACAAGGAGAAAAGAGAAAAGAATGGTGAGAAGGTGTATGGTTCGGCCAAAGAACAAAAGAGGTAAAAGCTTGAGGGCTCAAAAGCATTCGGCTACAACACTTTAGGAGACACAAATGCCAACTTTCGGCAAGGTGAAGGTTACTTAGGATTTTCGGTTTTGGCTACAAGGAAATAAAAGAAGAGGGTTTTCTTTTACTCACTTTCGGCACAAGACTAGGGGAAGACTCAAAGGAATTCGGCACCAAAAGGAATGGAGAAACAATTTCGGCAAAGGGAACAAATGGGAAAAAAACCAAAAGGGTGAGCACCCCCCTACTTATACTACTAAGGTTTCGGCACCCACCTAACACCCCCCAACAAAGCCGAAATTGCCCTCCTTAAGCACCCCAAAACCGGCCACTAGCTCCCCTTCTCCTAAAATTCGGCCACATCTCCCCCAAACACTCCACACCACCACTTCAAATTATTTTGAACAAGTCCACTTCCTACAATCACTCTCTACCCACCATTTGAGCATTTGACTTGGTCTTAGGCAGAGTTTGAACTGCCTATAACTCCTCCCCTCCATGCCGTCAAAATGAGAGCAAAAATGTGGGATTTTCGCAACTTGAACACAGGACCTCTCCCCCCTGCAAGTGATGCCAATCCAAGCTCTTAGTGGCGCCTAGCTTGCCACTCCACCGGCTCCTTTCTTGTACTCAAATTCACCAAAGAATACTTATTAACCCCAGCTTCTTTAGCTCCTCTCACCTAAGCCTAAAAACTGAAATTTTTCCTACCTCTCAGGCTTACACCTAGCTTACAACTAAGCCTCAACACATCAAAAACAACAACATAGCAGGCCAATAACATGCAAACAATGCCATAACAAAATAGGCCCTAACCCAGGATATTACAGTTCTACCCCCCTTAAAATAATTTTGACCTCGAAATTACCTGATCAAAAGAGTTGAGGGTACTGCTGTCTCATCACATCCTCGGGTTCCCACGTAGCTTCTTCCACGCCATGGTTCCGCCATAGCACCTTTACCAGGGGCACTGACTTCCTACGCAAAACCTTTACATCCCGATCTAGGATCTGCACCGATTCCTCCTCCATGGTCAAACCGGATTCACCTCGATCTCTTCCATCGCTACGACATGCGATGGATCTCGAACGATAACGCCTAAGCATCAAAGCGTGAAATACATCGTGAATCGACTCAACTCCACCGGCAACTCAAGCTGGTAAGCTCATGGTCCCACTCGCCCGGGTACCTTATACGGCCCAATAAACCTCGGACTTAGCTTGCCTTTCCTTCCGAATCTCAATACTTTCTTCCATGGCGAGACCTTCAGGAAAACTTGATCCCCCACAGCAAACTCTATATCTCTCCGCTTGAGGTCGGCATAAGACTTCTGCCTATCCGAAGCTTCTTTCAATCGAGCCTGAATCAACTTAACCTTGTCTTCGGTCTCTGCAACCAACTCTGGTCCCAACAATTGGCGTTCACCCAACTCCGTCCAACATGTAGGTGAGCGACACTTTATACCATACAACGCATCATAAGGTGCCATTTTGATGCTTACTTGGTAACTATTATTGTAGGCGAACTCAGCTAATGGCAGAAACTCCTCCCAACTACCTCTGAAATCCAGAACACAACCTCTTAGCATATCCTCTAAGATCTGTATAACCCTTTCCGACTGCCTGTCAGACTGCGGGTGGAAAGCCGTGCTGAAATCCAAGCGCGTACCCAAAGCCTGATGCAACGCTTTCTAGAACCTTCACGTAAATCTGGGATCCCTATCCGAGATAATCAATACTGGCACACCGTGCAATCTCACTATCTCCGACACATACAGCTTCGCCAACCTCTGAAGTGAGTAATCAACCCTTACCGGAATGAAGTGAGCTGATTTAGTCAGACGATCCACAATTACCGGCATCGAGTCTTTCTTGCTCGGCGTAAGAGGTAATCCACTGACGAAATCCATAGTTATTCTTTCCCACTTCCATTGTGGAATCTTCACTGGCTGAAGCAACCCCGACGGCAACTGATGCTCAGCCTTGACTCACGACATGTCGCACTTCCCTACAAACCCCGTCACTTCTTTCTTGGACTGCCACCAAAATTGCTCTCTTAGATCTCTATACATCTTGCTTCCTCCGGGATGCATAGCGTATGGGCTGCTATGTGCGCCTGAAGAATCCTCTCGCCTCGGCTCAACGTCCTTCGGCATACAAGCTCGCCTTGAAAACACAACACTCCATCACTAGATAAACTATAACCCTCCAAACCACCATCCCGCATCACGAGACCTCTGCGCACTCAAAACCTCATCTTCCATCTGTTTTCTCTCGATCCGCTCAACCCAAGTAGGCTTAACTGCGCAGCTCGCGAGAATACTTCCGTCGTCATACAAACTCGGATGGGCAAACATCACTCTTAAGTCCGAAACAACCTTACGGCTCAACGCGCGTCGCCACCACGTTAGCCTTGCCGGATGATATTCAATCGAACAATCATAATCCTTGAGCAATTCAATCCATCTGCATGGCTGCTTCAAATTCAAATCCTTCCGAGTCAAAAGATACTTTAGACTCTTGTGATCCGAGTAGACTATCGATCTCTCTCCGTACAAGTAGTGCCTCCAAATTTTCAAGGGGAAGACTACAGCGGCTAACTCCAAGTCGTGCGTCAGATAATTGACCTCATGTGGCCTCAACTGCCGAGATGCGTAAGCCACAACCTTACCTTCCCGCATCAAAGACACAACCCAATCCCGTATGTGATGCATCGCAATACACACTGTGAATTCCTTCCCACCAAAGTTGAATTAAAACAGGAGCTTCAGTCAAAATCTTCTTTAGTTTGTCGAAACTCTCCTGCTGCTTCTCAGTCCAAACAAATGGAACCCCTTTCCTTAACAACTTGGTCATTGGCGCTGCGATCAATGAAAAACCTTCTACAAATCTTCGGTAGTATCCTGCCAAACCCAGAAAACTCCGAATCTCAGCCACTGACTTAGGCGGCTTCCAATCCAAAACTGCCTCAATCTTTCGAGGATCTACCCTAATCCCCTCAGCCGACACTACATGACCCAAGAATGTCACCTCCCTGAGCCAGAACTCGCACTTACTAAATTTTGCATAAAGCTATTTTTCCCTCAGAATCTGCAGTACTATTCGCAAGTGTGCATCATGCTCCTCCTCTGTCTTTGAGTATACTAAGATGTCGTCAATAAAAACCACTACGAACTGGTCCAAATACTGCTGAAACACCCTATTCATCATATCCATGAATGTTGTCGGTAGCGTTAGTCAACCCAAGCGGCATTACGTAAATTCGCAGTGCCCATACCGAGTACGGCTTATTTGTCTTGTGGAGATCCGCCTCCTTCACCTTTAATTGGTGATACCGGACCTTAAATCAATTTTCGAGAATACGAAGCACCCTTGGTGATCAAACAAGTCATCTATCCATGACAGCGGATACTTGTTTTTGATCGTCGACTTGTTCAATCGGCGGTAGTCTATACACATCCGCATGGTACCATCTTTCTTCTTAACAAAGAGTACTGGCGCTCCCCAAGGTGAAACACTTGGCCTAATAAAGCCTCGATCCAACAACTCCTGGATCTAAGCCTTTAATTCCACTAACTCCTTTGGCGCCATCCTATACGGAGCAATAGACACTGGCGCAGTTCCGGGTAACAGATCTATCCCGAACTCTACCTCACGATCCGGTGGCAAACCCAGAAGCTCCTCAGGAAACACATCCGCAAATTCCCCAACTGTCCGAACTTTCTCTACAGCAGACTCTTTAGCCTCCAAGGCATACACATGAACCACATACGCCTCACAGCTCTTTCTGACCATTTTCTCAACCTTCAGAGCAGATACCACATTAGATAAGTAATCTCTCCTATTACCTATCATAACCACTTCACCACCCTCCGACGCCTTAAGAACCATGCGCTTAGCCGCGCAATCCAACCTCGCCTGGTACTTAACCAACCAGTCCATCCCAAGAATCAGATCGAACTCCCCAAACGGCAGTTCCATTAGATCAGCCAAAAACACTACCCCTTGAAGTTCTAGGGGTACACCTCTATACAGCTTATCTACGACTACAGAGTGACCTAGAGGGCTAATGACTGTCATCTGCCTAGAAGTAGTTTCAGAGTTTAAGTCCATGGTCTCTACTATACTACTAGCCACGTAAGAATGCGTCGAACCCACATGAATCAAAGCAGTAAATGGAGAACCAAAGATCAAGAACGTACGGGTTATGACGTCCGGTGCGTCGCCCTCCTCTCGGCGCCTCGCTGCATACACTAACCCGGTATGCCCGCCTCGCGATTACTACGCACCTCTCGCTGGTGCTCCACGGCCCCGACAGAACCATTACCTCCTCGCCATTACCACGACCCTCTGCGGTGGCGGTCCGTTATTCTGAATCGAGTACGACCACGACTCTCGGACCGAACCCTAGCCAACTTACGCGGGACGGTCCCTCACACGATGATCCAATGAGCCACACTCGAAACACCCTTTTCCACCGGTCCAACATCCTCCCCAATGATATTTCCCACAGCGGTTACATCTGCGGCGGTCCACGACTAGCAAGAACAAACCTACTGCATCGACTCCGCCCACTCGCCTAGTCCTTTTCTCGAGGATTACCGATGACCCGTAAGATCCAAAACGCCTCTTATGTCCTGTTCCTATCCATGCCCCGCCTTACCGACTCCTTCACTCCTCGGCTACCTTAGCCTTCTCAACCAGACGGTAAACTCACGCTCCTGCCGTGGAGAGTGTCAAGTAACCTCAACTCGTCTCTCGGACCATCCTCGAAACGAACACACCTCTCATGTTCAAAAGAGCCACAATGCCCCTAGCATACCGACTCACCTCAAGAACTCAACCTCGCACTCGCACGGACTTACTCCCCGAACTAACCTCGGAAATGCTGCACTGCATTGTGGCGTCGATGTAGCTACCTCCAATGTACTTTTTCTCGATAAGCGACCTTTAAAATAATCCCACGTAAGATCCTCTCTGCGCAAAGATCAGTTCCGAATCGTGAGCCACCACTGGTATGACTCATCCCGAAGAATCGATACTATGCCCTTGACTTCTCCTCGCAAAGCGATCGGTCTAAATCATCCATGACCCGCCTGTCGCCTCCGGCCAATACTCGTTTGTCTTTGGCGCAACACCAAAAACACCTCGAAATACCTCACCCGTTTCGCGGAGTCGCTCAGCACGATTTCGACCTGCGCCTCCACCTACTCCGGCTACCCTTTCCAAAACCCGCAAAGATCGCTGCGACAACGCATCATCCCCGGTTTGATCTTGAAACTCACCACCTCCGGTGGTGGCGGTACGATATCTTATTCTCGACCCGACTGGATCCTACGGGTTCGAAACTGTCATCCTACCACGACCTGCGTCCACGACCGCGTCCACCTCGAGCACTCATGACTAAAATCTCTACGTGATTCGATTTAGGAGTTTTATGCATCAGTAATTATTCCTCTGTTTTAATAGCAAAGTCTTATGAATATTAAAGAAGCTTTGTTTCCGCGAGTTCTGTAAATCCTATCGGTTTTCAGTTTCTACAGTAATCCACTATTACTAATCATACAATCCCATCAAAATCACAGGCAATAGTGAGGGGTACTTACCTGGGCAAACTGGTGCCGGAGACTCGGTGCCATGCCTTTTTCAACCACATATTTAAAAACAAAACTCTTAAAATAACTTTTCAAAACATTTTGGGCCTCGGGCCCATAGCCGAGCCTTTGAACTTGGCTCTGATACCATAATTGTAACACCCCAAACCCTGTCAATACACCACGACCGAATCTGGCATGTTACGGGGAAAATCGCGTTTGAGGGGTTAGGTTTCAAGTTAAAGATTCGATGAGAAACTCTTTGTCCTATTTTATACTTGTCGAAATCTTTGGCATGATTGCTTTGTCAAATTTTAATGTTTTAGGGTGATACCTGATGGTAAAGTTTAAAACGTATCGCGTTGTAGTTTGGAAACCTCATCTTTCCAAGTTTTATCCAATATTAATCCAATTCTTTGTTAAGGCATATTTAAAATCCAATACCAGCATGTAAATAACAAAAACATAAAGTTAAAAGGCCTTTTACAAACCAAATAAAAACCCAAGTGAAAATAAATCAAATATAGTACCAAGTTTTAAAAAAGTGCAACCTCGATTTTTATTCATGGCATGAGCACCTCGAGTCCACCCCGGCTCCATGTCCGCAACTAAGTGTCACCTGAAATGTTAAGGAGAAGGTGAGTCGCAAGACTCGGTGCATAAATCCCCTCCCGGTATATGCAACATACCAACACACATCATACTAAAGCAATACAATCAATGCACCCGATCCTAACCATCCATATCACCTTTCTACCCCATGTGGTACCAAACCACTTTGGTGGTGCTAAACCACCGGTGACCCAAAGTCACGATATCCATCAATGTGGTGCCAAAAACTTTGGTGACCCAAAGTCACGAATAATCCAATGATGGGGTCAACCCATCGTGTGATACCAAATCATCGGCGTCAATCCCAGTATCTCAAGCGTGGGGCCAACCCATCGTGGTACGGGCCACCGGGACGAGACACTATGAGGTGCCAAACTTACGGTGTCCCAAAGACACAATGTGATACCAAATCACTTTGGTGACCGAAGTCACGAATCCAATGATGGGGCCAACCCATCGTGTGATACCAAATCACTTTGGCGTCAATCCCGTAATATCAACCGTGGGGCCAACCCACCGTGGTGCTAAGCCCTTTGGGGACGAGGCGGCGAGGTGCCAAACCTCGTGACCCAAAGTCATAAAATATCATCTCGTGGTACCAAACCACCTGGAGGTGCCAAACCTCGGTGTCCCAAAGACATGGATATCATATTCCCCCTCCTCTCATATCACCCATACATGTCATAATTGATGCAAATCATGTAAATCATGCAGTCATGCCAATATGTTTAATATCGCATCTCATATCACATACCTCAGCAATCATGTTATCATATACCATTAATAGAACTCGTAATGAAACGGACTTACCCGGATCCGTACACATACTGGGTACCATATCCATCAACCATATTGTTTTGATCTTAATAGGCAAACAGGTTATTAAACATATCGCTAAGTAGATAGTGTGTTAGTCTACACACCTGTTCGAACACAAGCTTTAACCAAAGAACCGATCTAAGACCCTCGATAGCCTCGACAACCTTGCTCCTATAATCGGCCAAACAGGAGATTAGAATCCTAGGCCATTCGGCCAAAACAGAACATACCAAAAAGGGTCAACACTTGAAACCCGAGACCTACCTACACGCTTTAGAACACTAGCCAACACCACCAAGTGCTCCTGCTTCACTTCCCTACAATCGGCAATCAATAATAATAATAACCTTAGGCTTAAACGAATACCAACCAAATAGGCTGCTAAAACAATCCCTTACCACTACTTACTCAATGATCGACCAAAGAACCGAGGCTACGCTTGACTGCTTCGAAATCCTGGATGCCCTATGCCAAAACGATTCCAAACAAACGATCAAAACACTACCAAACAAACGTCAAAGCTAACTCTTACCCTTGTAGATGTCAACAGAGAACAGAGAACAGACCATAAGGCATTCGGCCTTACCTATTTACCTTCTCCAACGCTTGAAAACAAAACTCAAAAGCAATCCATACCACACTTAGATTCGTCCATAGCGCAAAATTGAAAGGGAAGGGGATATTCGGCAACACAAGGGAGAGAGTCGGCTAGGAAACAAAGCAAGCTTCGGTACAAGTTTCAAGAAGAAATAAAAAGGTATGAGAGGAAGAAAATGACCATTCGGCTTAGCACAAGGAGAAAAGAGAAAAGAATGGTGAGAAGGTGTATGGTTTGGCCAAAGAACAAAAGAGGTAAAAGCTTGAGGGCTCAAAAGCATTCGGCTACAACACTTTAGGAGACACAAATGCCAACTTTCGGTAAGGTGAAGGTTACTTGGGATTTTCGGTTTTGGCTACAAGGAAATAAAAGAAGAGGGTTTTCTTTTACTCACTTTCGGCACAAGACTAGAGGAAGACTCAAAGGAATTCGGCACCAAAAGGAATGGAGAAACAATTTCGGCAAAGGGAACAAATGGGAAAAAAAACCAAAAGGGTGAGCACCCCCCCACTTATACTACTAAGGTTTCGGCACCCACCTAACACCCCCCAACAAAGCCGAAATTGCCCTCCTTAAGCACCCCAAAATCGGCCACTAGCTCCCCTCCTCCTAAAATTCGGCCACATCTCCCCCAAACACTCCACACCACCACTTCAAATTATTTTGAATAAGTGCACTTCCTACAATCACTCTCTACCCACCATTTGAGCATTTGACTTGGTCTTAGGCAGAGTTTGAACTGCCTACAACTCCTCCCCTCCATGCCGTCAAAATGAGAGCAAAAATGTGGGATTTTCGCAACTTGAACACAGGACCTCTCCCCCCTGGAAGTGACGCCAATCCAAGCTCTTAGTGGCGCCTAGCTTGCCACTCCACCAGCTTCTTTCTTGTACTCAAATTCACCAAAGAATACTTATTAACCCCAGCTTCTTTAGCTCCTCTCACCTAAGCCTAAAAACTAAAATTTTTCCTACCTCTCAGGCTTACACCTAGCTTACAACTAAGCCTCAACACATCAAAAACAACAACACAGCAGGCCAATAACATGCAAACAATGCCATAACAAAATAGCCCCTAACCCAGGATATTACATCGATGTTGAGGCGCTACCGCTCTGATCCTACTCACATCGTTTCCGTTAAGGAGATTGAGGTTAGGCCAGACTTAACCTTTGAGGAAGAGCCGGTTCAGATTCTGGATCGAGATGTAAAAGTACTGAGGAGGAAATCTATTCCACTGGTTAAGGCTCTTTGGCGTAATCATAACACTGAGGAGGCTACGTGGGAGCCTGAGGATACGATGCGTCAGTAATATCCTCATCTGTTTTGACTAGGTAAATTTCGAGGACGAAATTTTCTTTTAGGGGGTAGAATTGTAATGCCCCAAAATTTTAATTTTTGATTTCATGTATGTGTGACACACAATGTCTATCTGCTTCAGTGGTTATGGGTTCTGGTGTGTGTGAGAGGTCCCAAGTTCAAGCCTTACTTGGGCAAATTTTGCTATTTTTATAAATAAAGCCTCAACCTTGTGCAAAGGGCTTAAGTTTAAATGTTGGGAAAATTACATCAGAATGGGCCTACTGGTTTGGTGGTTAAGTGGTGTGTTATTATGGTGGAGGTCTTGTGTTCGAATCCCTGCGCAGGCAAAGGTATTAATTTTTTTTCTTAGATTTTGGGATAGGGTTGTGTAATAGGGGGATTCTGAGTAGTGGATGTGATGTGGGAATAAGGGGAGAAGATTAAGGGATTTTGGGGGTTATCGAGATTTTATTTTATTTTTCCCATAACCGAATTTTGGCTCCCTTTTTCCAAAAACAATTTCTGTCGTCTATTATTCTCCCTCTCCTCTTACTGAAATTCTCTAAGTTTTTCCATCTTTCTCTTCTTTTTCTTCTTCTTGATTTTTCTCTAATCCATTTAATTTCCTTCGTTTTCGCACGCGATTAGTGCTCGTTTAGTTTTGGTAAGTGTTTCTTTTCGTTTCTGTCATAAATCTCTTAGCGACTGAAGTGGTAATGTTTTTTCTCTGCGATTTGGGCGTAGGGGGAGGCTCGGACTGGTGAATTCAGTGTTCTCGTCTTAACAATAGTTAAACGGAGGGTTATCGTTGGCGGTAAGTTGGGTTTCTGTTCGTTCTTGGTTGTCAATTCGTTTGTAAATCCGTTAAATTGATGTTGAGTATCTTGATTTTAGGCCTTGAAGTGCTCGGGAGTGATTAGGCATCAAAACGATACAGTGTGTACCAAACGTAGAAAATGGGGTTCAAATAAAAGCCAAAATTGCTTCTTTGTCGAGAAATAAGAGAAATAAGAGAAAATGATGCGAAAAATTATAGAGAAAGGAAATAAGGGTGTTAAAAACTAGGAAATCAACATTTTGCACTAAAACAGTTTTGGACAGCAGCAGTAGTCTAACTTTGAAAAATCATCAAAAATAGTGTAAAGTGAGTTAGAGGTTGAATAAAATATGAAATTAAATTTTATTGAGTCTAGTCTTTCATGGAGGAAACAGTGTAAGAAATGGAATTGTAAATCATGAGTTATAATTAATTTTTTGAGACAAGGTCAGAATGATTTCGGGTTCCCCTGTTCTGACTTTGGAAAATCATCAAAAATTTTAAAAAATAATTAGGGGCTTAAATTTTTATGTTTAAATCCTTAATAAGTCTTTTTTCAATAGAAACAAACGGAAACATCATCTAAATTTCATACTAAGAGATAAATAATTTTTAGTAAGGAAAGGTCGAAGCTGTTAAATAGCAGAATAGGGATAACTTTAAAGATTTTAAAATACTTATTTTATAAACTATAAATTATAAAAATTTTATGGTAGAAAGGTATATGAGTCTAGTTTCAAAAACATCGAGCGGATCTTAATTTGGAATTTCGTAGCTCAAGATATAAATAATTTAGTGATAATGACTCAAGTAGACAGCTTTGAATGAACATATAAGTAAATAGTGAAAACATATATGAGTATTGAGCTAGCATAGGTTACTTTAAAAATGGATCACACGGCCAAGGCCAATTTGGGCCGAGTGGGCCACACGGGCGTGTGAGCCCACACGGTCAGATCACATGGGCATGTGGGCCCATTTTTACCGAAATGTTTTTAAGGTTGCACGGGTCGCCCAAGTCGACTGTGAACGTACTGTAGGGTCGGTAAGTGCTAATTAGACCCCTAAATGTGTGAAATTGACTGAATGATATCTGTACTGGGCATTTTAATATCTGAACTGAATATACGTACTAAAATTGCATAATAGCATGTCATCCATTGTGTGTTGCATTGCATTGGGTTAGGGGTTGTTATTCGGAGGAAGTGTACTGAAAGGCTTTAAGCCTAATTTACTAGCAGCTCAGCTGCAAACTACTGTATTATGCCGCATTCGGTACTACTTGAAGTGTAGGGATGGGTGGGTTGAATATATCCCCACATGGAGTGTAGGATTGGACGGAGATGGTGTGTAGACGCTGGTTGGGTAGGTTTTTGCTACTACATAACTGTTACTGCTACTGATGCCTTGATGGGCTAAGGCCCTACTGCATTTTGACACTGTACTGAGATGGGCTAAGGCCCAAACTATCACTAATACTGAAAAGGGCTTAAGCCCAAGACTGTTCAACTGTGCACTGTGAATATTGATTGTTTGTTTGTTTCTGCGGGATTACACACTGAGTTTACGTAAACTCACCCTTTTTGTTTAATATGCACAGGTAATCCCCAGACTTGACAGATCGGTGCAGCGGACGACTCGGCGGTGGCCACACGTATTTTAAACTGTTTTAATTTCAATTTTGGTATTTATTTTTTAATTATTTTCTGGGTTATTTTTTATGTAAATTGAACTTTTTGGACTGTTTGCTTTTATTTCAGATTTTAGACTGTTTTCATGGAATTAAAAACTGCACAAACTCAACGAACAAACGGTTTTCTTTAAAACAAAAGGGTTTTCTAAGATGGACGAATTTACCTAATTAACTCGGTTTTTCATAAAATAAATGATTACTAAAGCTTCTGCAACGAGTTGTGTTTTAAAACAATCAATTAAATAAGTAAGCGATTTTGGAGTCAACAAGAGTAAATAAATGAAAACGGTTTTATCGTAAAAACTTAGTTTCAACACGCTATTATGTGATATTGCCAGATTCAGCCATAACGTCTAGGCCGGGTTTGGGGTGTTACAAAAGTGCAATACTTGACCCTTAGAGGGACATTAATAGAATGTGAGCATCAAATCATTTTAGACCAACTTTGGAAGACATTGGTACCACGAACCTATTGGAATATAGTTATATACTTCGTGAAGTTTATAATCTCTTATGGAGCAAGGAAAATAGTGAGACAAAGTGTAGGTATGCGAAAGTTGACTGAGAAGCAAAATGTCTTTGACATGCCATGGATGGATAAATTAGTTGTTAGGAAATTACCATGAGAATTTATAAATCCAATACCCATTATAAAGATTGAAGAGGAAGAAGATCCTGAGGAATTTCCAAATTGGATTATAGAAGATGAATTTGAAGAGAAATCAAAATTTAATATAGAGAATTTCCCGAAGGAAGATACAGAATCGAATATGGAAGAAAATGTAGAAATGAGTTTAAGTTGTTAAATGTAAGGATAAATGTTAGAGAGTGAGAATGTGAAAAAAATAGTAAATATGGTTGTACATGTACGAAATGAGAACTGAAAAAGTCTGAGCTTATGAATGAAAATTTTTGCATATTGTTATAATTTTGGTCTCTTTTTATTCATTAATTTTTTTTATGTAAGTATTTTTTTTGTTCGAAATTGTTTTGAGAATTTTTATTTTTTTTAACAGATTTAGTATTGAAGATGGATAATCAGTTTTTCGTATGCGTTTATTTCGATGGAGTAATTTTGACAACAACCGTGGGATGTATATTTGAATGTCGCCAACAAATAGCAATGAGATTTAATAGAAATGTCTCGTTTGATGATATGAAGGAAAGGATTAGTGTAAAAATTGTTAGACGTTGTGGGAGAAGGATCTCGAAACTTTTCTACAAGTTTCTAGTTTCGACAGATCCCATAAAATTCACCGAAATGAAACTTGTAGACGATAAAGACGTGGAGACAATGGTTGCTCTTTATTGTGGGAATCGGAGTGACCAAAATACACTGATTCAGTTATTTGCTGAGTTAGCTGGTGTGGAGTCAACTGAAGATCCCACTCCATTAGGTGAACAATATGGAACTCAAAAGGCGTGTATGGTGGTTCTAATATTGTACATTGATAGTCAATCGACTGTATGAGGGATCGACATCAATCTTTATGCTGCAGCTAATACTGATGTGGTTGGTGATGATGGATACGATAGTAGTTGTACTTCTGATCACGAGGTCGATAGTGATAGTGATCCAGATATGGACGAGGTCCCGAATGATATTGACGATGAATGCGTGAATGACGACGGAAACGTTAACGCGTCTTTAGTCGGGAACCAGATTCACGTATTGTGATACACAATAATCCTAGGGCACACATGTCGCTTATGGACCTCGATGCGACACACGTAGCCGAGTTCTCGGAGTACCCTGAAATACTACCTCTGCTCACCAGCTGGACGTAGATTCCGATCCTGAGGAGTTGTTTTTGGGCCAGAGATTTGAAAGTAAGGAAGAGTGCGTATTTGCCATTGAGTGTTATAACATGAATATATCAGTGGACTACAAAGTCACCGTGTCTAAACCGACATTATATATTGTGGAGTGTTGGATGTCGGCAGAAGGCTGCAATTGGCGAGTACGAGCTGCATTTATCCAGATGTCGCAGATGTGGGAGATACGAAAATTTCTTGGGCCTCACACATGCACTTCAACACGTATGACAGAAGATCATCGAAAACTTGATTCCAAAACTATTTGTACGTGCATCATGCCAATGGTGAAGAACATGCTTGTAACATCCTTAAATAGGGGCTATTGTGTTTAAATTGTTCCTGCATGTGTATGTATTGATTGTGGTATTAATTGAGGTGTTCTAGGGTCTAGGTATAAGCCGAGGGTAGGCCCGAGCTATAAGAAAAATTTTGTTTTTAAGCTTTGGTCAAGAGGAGCTGAAGGAGCGAGGGGTTAAATATATTTCGGGGTGAAATCAAGCACAAGAATTGGCTTAGGAAAGTGGCAAGGAGGTGCCACTTAGGGCCTTGAGAGTGACGCCACATGCAGGGAAAGGGGAGCTCAGGTTCGAGCAGCGGAGATCCTATTTTCTGCTTACCATTTTGACGCCAATGAGGGAAGAGTTGTGCTCAGCTCAAACTCTATCAGATTTGTTGATTAAGTCAAATTAATTTAAACTGGTGGAGAAGAGAAAATTTAGGAGCTTGTGGAATTCAAACATATTTGAATTGTTGGTCAGGAGAAATTTGAGGTGTTGGCCGAATCTTGAATAGTGGAGGAGGAGTGTTCGGTTGGGGAACTTGCTAGGTGTGTCGTCCCTCCATAGTTAGCTTAGGAGGACATTTTCGGCTAGTCTAGGCTATAGTGCATTCGGTTGAGAAGCAAACCGAAACTCTTCTTTGCTCATCGATTTTCTCTTAACGCACCATGTTGAAGCAAAAGCCGAAATCCCTTTTTTGCACATGTCGAATTCTCTTGAAAGCACCTAGCCGAATGTCCACCTAAACTTCCTTAGTTTTATTTCTTTTTCTTCTTCTTCTCAAGTGCTTGGCCGAATCTCCTTCTCTCCCATCTCTCTTTTCCTTTCTCTCATAATTATTCAAAACCGCATCAACAGTCTCTTCTTCTCAAATCAACAACTTTCCTTTCTCTTCATTCTCTCTTGTGCCGAATCTTCTTCTTTTTCTTTCTCCTTTTTGCCGAAATCTCCCTACTTTCTTCTTGTTTTATTTTGGCCGAATATCAACCAAGCATAGATCTCCCTTGGTTCTTCTCTAATCGGATTTGAAGAGGGTAAGTAATCTTGGCCGAAACTCTATTCTCACTTTCTCTTTTTCTCTGTCGACATGTGTAGACAAAAGCCAAATTTCGACATTTGTCTTGGCTTTTAATCGACCATGCAATTGGTTTCTTATAGGACCTTCGGGATTTTGAAGCAGTAGATCGGGGTCATCTATTTCTTGTCAAGCGATTTCGGTAAGTCAGTGGTAAGGTTTCATGCCGATTCGATCTGAAAAGCCGAAGGCTATCAAGATTAAGTGTTAATGTTGGCCGATTGTAGGGGAAAGATCAGTCTCGCACATCTCGGGTTGTGGTTAGCATTCGAAAGGCAGTAAGGTGAGGGTTGTGTTTGGTTGTGCGTTATCTCACCCTTCAGGATTTGCTAGTATAGCCGAATGGCTTTTTGCTAATGATCTTAGTGTGGGCCGAATGTAGGAAAAGGGGATCTAGTGCGATAGATCGGGACCTTCGAGATTCAGTAATCGCATTAGTGATCAGGTGTGTAACGCTTACACACTTCGTTAGTATGATATGTTTATTATGTTACTGTTAATAGCTATTGAAACCGGTAGTTATGCCTTGTGGGCATGGCGTGGACTCGGGTAAGTCCACGATTATGGATCTCGATATATGCTATCATGTTATTGTTTAATGCTATTCCATGTGTTATTTGCATCATCATACGTTATTATGCCACGATTGATATGGACATGGTGGTGGGATTGTTGAGAGGAGGGGGAAAAATGATTTGGACCGTCACCATTGGTTTTGACCACATGACGGGTTGACCCCGTCTTTGATATTATTATTTGTGACTAAGTCCCAGTGGTTTTGACCACCAGTGGTTTTGACCACATATATGATATTGTGACTACGGTCACCAGTGGTTTTGACCACATATGGATATTGTGACTCGTCCTAGTGGTTTGGTACCACAGTGGGTTGGCCCCACATGATTGATACGGGATTGTCATCAGTGGTTTTGACCACCAGTGGTTTTGACCACACGGGGTAGATAAAGGAGATCAGATGGTTAGGTTATGGGGTTGCATGATTTACATGTTTTACTGATGATTTGCGTAAGTGTTTGCACTATCGGGTTGGTGATTTATACACTGAGTCTCGGTGACTCACCCCTTCCCTTATATTTTGCAGATGGGGCATAGATCGCGGATATGGAGCCGGGGAGGACTCGAGGTGGCCATGCATCTAAATTTCGGGTTTAACTTTAAATTACTACTTCGAGTTATATTTTACTTAAATTTGGTTTTGGTTTTTTGTAATAAGGCCGCTAAGAATTATTTTGGGTTTTATTTCTGGATTTTGTTTTACCTATCTTATGCTTGTGATTAACAATTTGATATTGCTTAAGTAAGGATAAATAGCAACGTTTTCAAAAACTATACTCTATTTGGGATTTTCAAAACGTTACCATCGGGTAACATTATTCATAGGGTAATAACAAAGGTAATATAGATGGTTTTCAAACCTAAATTTTCAAACAACTACAAATGCAAATGGTTTTAAACTTGACTATGTTCAAACTCACTCGGTTTTTAATATGTATCGAAAGGTTTTCCAAAACTAGAAACAGCAATTGGATGTTCCAAACTTATTTTTCGGATTTTAAAACAACACTAAAACGATTTCAACATCACTTCATTCAGGGTATTATAAACCTTAAAACGATAACAGCGTTTTCAATCAAAATAAATCGGCAAACTTGTTTTTCTTAAAACATTTTCACTCCGTAATATGCCAGATTCGGTCGTGGTGTGTTAACCGGGTTTGGGGTGTTACAATGCTGGCCATTAAAGTTTCAGTACTAATTGCCGAAATACAAGCATGATTCCAATATCGAGTATCATACCGGAAGGCATGAATAGCTAAACAGATGGAAATAGAGCAATTGTATGGAGATTTCGATGCATCGTACAATGAGCTATAGGGATGGATAGCCGCTATACGGGAGTACATGCTGGGGACTGTCATTATGTAGCTCTGGCTCTGCCTCTGGCTCGGGTGTAGAAGGCGAATGTGGAAGGGGATGGGAGGGTTGCCCAAGTCGTGTCATGTGCGGGGGGACTACCATCGACCGCCCACTAAACAAAAATGGTTTCCCCATCTCAGAGTACCACTGTATGTACTCTAACGAGGGCTGCAGATCCAAAGCACGATCCATCTGAGGTATATGCCCCACCGATTATTCCACATTGCAATATATTCTTCATGCACTTCCACCCAATCATTTCCATGTTTCCCCTTCTTGTTAATCCCATGGATGTCCCCCAACTGTACTGGCAGTGTCGGGATATACTGTATGCAACCGAACTACCGGAGTACTCGATCACCGTGATACCACTCCACTGTCTGGATATTGATAATGGGTGTGTTAATGCACTATAGGTTTGAGTGGACATGGGCAAACGAGGGAATAACCTTCATAATTTATGGGACAGAATACGACATCTAGATGAACTGCATAGTTAATAACATGGTTATATTAATGCGGGTCGAGTAAGATAAAATAATAAAATGTCATGAATATTGGAAAGACTTAACCCCTCTCCACCATGATTCTCAATCATCAGACGGTATATCGGAACCATGTATGACCTCCGGATACCCGGATTAGTGCTCTATCTACGAAAACAAATTGTTAGAATAATATCATCCAAAAAAAAATGTCAACTAATTGTTATAATGAGTAAAAATTCATCACCTATTCACAAGTGGAAATACATATGATTGGAGACTAATCGATGCCAAGAATGGCATCCGGTAAAGCGCCCAAGACTGTAGCAATATGAGGCATCTGCCTATGTCCACCGCAGAAGGATTTGTTGTCCGACAAAGTTGGCGATACAACATAGCTAACACTGCGGAGCCCAACTCTACGAACGGATGTTATTCAAATCAGATAATAGGGGCAAGTACATCAAGTACACCCCTATAATGTGCATAATGTAAGCTTGAACGGCGTGCATCGCCTTCCATTCACTGGCAGTACTCGGTAAATGCTCGAAATTGGCCTTTAGCCATGAAAACCTCAAACCCGTAAATTTTCCCTCATTAGGCGAGCGTCCAAGTAAGTTATAGCAAAGGGCGGTCGACCTAGAGATCGAACTTACGCCTGTGATCGCATTCCTGTCGACGGGGAGCCCGAGCTGTAGTGCAACATCCTGTAGAGTGATAGTGTACTCCCCACACGACAAATGAAATGTGTGGGTCTCCAGACGCCATTGCTCTATCAAAGCGGATATTAAGTCATATCGCAGATCAAAGGTTCGGATCAATGCCGCTGATTTGGATCCGGCTAACTCCAAGTATGGCATTAGGCGTTCATCTGGCAGATAGCCTACACTATTAACACAGCCCCTCAATGCGCGGTACGAGCCTTGACATTATTAAATTAGCAAAATAGCTAATATAATCTAATTTAATTTCGTAAATGACGTGAGTGACAAATAACAATTTTATTATCATCTCATTAATAGTACTTGATATATGATCATCATTATTAATCAAAGAACCCATTTGTTGCAAATCTACAATTAAAAAAAAAAGGAATTCATTTAGTTTGTTGCAAAAAACACAGTAAAAAATTTAGAATTTGAGTAACAAAAAAAAACACAGGAAAAAACACAATAAAAAATATCTCATAAATTCTCATATTTTACCTACATAAAAAAAATTATGTTAGTTTACAATAATAATATAATTAAAAGAAACATAAACTATCTAAACATAAAAAAACATATGAATCGACAAAAAATAAAATAGAAACATACCTGTTTAGTTTCTTTCAAACAACCTATAAAATTATATAAAAATAAATTTAATCAACATTTCAATAAATCAAAAAAATTATCAAATAAATAAAAAACAAATAAAATTACATTATAACAAATCACAATACACATTAAACTAAATAAATAATTTATAACCTAATCATAAATTACTAACAAAATAACTTTAAAATAATTTAAAAAAAAAATTACATTTATAACAAGTCACAATAAACACTAAACTAAACACAAACAATTTATAACCTAATAATAAATTACTAACAAAATAACTTTAAAATAATTAAAAAAATTCATTCATAAAAAATCACAATAAACACTAAACTAAACACAAACAATTTATAACCTAATCAGAAATTACTAACAAAATAACTTTCAAATAATTAAAAAAAAATTTACAATCATAAAAAATCACAATAAACATTAAACTAAACACAAACAATTTATAACCTAACCATAACTTACTAACAAAATGACTTTCAAATAATTTAAAAGATACAAAAAAAAATTACATTCATGAAAAATCACAAAACACTAAATTAAACACCAAAAATTTATAACCTAATCATAAATTACTAACAAAATAACTATAAAATAATTAAAAAATAAAAAATTTACATTCATAAAAAATCACAAAACACTAAACTAAACACAAACAATTTATAACCTAAGCATAAATTATTAACAAAATAACTATAAAAAATTTTACATTAATAAAAATTCATAAAACACTAAACTAAATACAAACAATTTATAACCTAATCATAAATTACTAACAAAATAACTTTCAAATAATTAAAAAAAATTACATTCATAAAAAAAATCACAAAACACAAAACTAAACACAAACAATTTATAATAATTAATAAAAAACAATATAAAAAAAATAACTAATCCCTTTAAATTAAAAAACATTAATTACTAAAATAATACATACTTTTTTTTTTCTTTTTCCTTCTTTCTTTCTTCTTCTTCTTTTCCTTTCTTTCCCTCTTTTTTTCTCACTACAGTACCCTTCTTCTACAAGGGGGGCCATGCTTATAAGGTTCCCCATTCTCTCTTTTTTTCCCTTAAAAAGGACTAAACACTGAAAATTTACAGTGTACAGGCGCGGCGAAGGGGACGAATGACTGGAACCAATGTCGCCTGTCAGGGAGGTGTGACTTGTGTCTCCAGTCTAGGTGGCGTCATTTTGGGTGGGCCGGTCACGGGTCAAAATTTGACTCGTATTTTAACAGTATATCTATCGTATAAAAGTGGTGCCGCCTATATAAATAACACCACTAAATAAAATAATATTATTTAAAAAAATTAAAAAAATTATTAAAATTAAAAAATTAAAAAATTTATTAAAAAAATGATGGTGCCATATGTAACAACCCGATTCAGGGCCTAGTCAGAATAGTGGTTGCGAGACCACAAATTTGAAGTAGAAATATCTGTTTTATGGTTTTTATGAGGTCCATGACATGTTTGCATGATTATGTGAAAATTTCATGAAGAAATTTTATAATTTAGTGATCAATTTATTCATTAGGACTAAATTGCAAAGATTGAAAAATATGAGATTATAGAATATTCAAGTATGAGATAGCAATAGAAAATTTATTAGAGGTCCTTATTTAGCAATTAGACCATTATAACTTATGATGGACAAAAATAGACATGGGAAGGAAAAATCTCAAGAAATGGGCCTTAAGGGCATTTTGGTCATTATGTTAATAAGTTAATAAAAAGGGAAAAAAAGTCAAAATTGATGTCGATCTTCCTCCCCATTGCCGAAAATTTCAAGCTCACCATAGCTAGGGTTTTGTCATCTCTCAAGCTTGATTGTAAGTACCTCCTAGCCCCGTTTTTCATGTTCTTTGTATTTTTGAGATCCTCGTAGCTTGATTTAGCTATTTCTACCCTTATTTTGAGCTAGGGTTCATGTTAAAAAATTTACCCAAGCATGAAATGCATGTATTTTGAGGTTTAATGGAAGAATATTAAAGTTTGATGTATGATAAACATCTTTTTCTAAGTGATTTTCATGGAAAATTCATAAAAAGGACCTAGTTGTAAAAGTGATAAAATGTGTAGTAAAAATCATTTTTGAAGGAAAGTGTGAACTGTTATAAGCTCAATAAATATTCGGCTAGGCTTGGGTAACCAAAGAAATGAGTGTATTTCATTATACGAGCCTAGGGACCATTTTGTAAATATGTGAAAGTTTAGGGGAAAAATCATAATTTTGCCAAAGTATGATTCACGAGTCATTTTAGTCAATGTGATCATTAAATAAGTGAAATTGTCATTATAGATCAAGAAAATCGAAGTCCGAACCGAAACCGAGGAAAGAACAAAGTGGTGGACTAAATCGAACAACTAAACATATTTTGGTACCGAGGTAAGTTTGTGTGTAATAAATCAACGTAATGGTATTATGTTTTAATATGCTTGATATCATGAGAAATGTATAATACCTTTATGAAATTGATTAAGGAAGTCCCGATGAAAGTATGATGAAAATTTTGTTAAGTTGAAGTCCCGGTTGAACCTTAGGAATGGAAAGGATACCATTGTCGTGACATGAGATTAAGGAGGTCCCGTATAAGACCATGTCTGGGACATGGCTTCGGCACCTAATTGAGATCCCGTATAAGACCATATCTGGGATATGGCATCGGCATCGAATAGAGATTCCGTGTAAGACCACGTTTGGGACCTGGCTTTGGTATGAAATCGTGTAAGACCATGTCTGGGACATGGCATCTATATACGATCTCGTATAAGACCATATCTGGGATAAGGCATTGACATCGATATGAGATCCCGTATAAGACCATATTTGGGATATGACATTGGCATCAAGAAGTGATCCCATGTAAGACCATATCTGGTGTAACACCCCAAACCCGGCCCAAACACCACGACCGGATCTGGTATGTCACTTGGGAAGAATTTGTAAAACTACGCGAACTTCAAAAAAACTTTTAAATTCCTTTTTTTGAAAACTCCAGATCAGTAGTTCGTTTGAAAGCCCAATAATCATTTAAGGAAAATTTTTCATTAGCCCAATTCTTGTGTTTAGGTGACGTTTGAAAATGCATGTTGTTACACTAGATTAAACTAGAAGTTTGTCGTAAAAATCCGTCTGTAAAATCGTTAATTAAGTTATGAGAGAAACTTCAAATTTTCATTTTGAAAAAAAACGTCTTATCGATTATTTGTATTCAAAACATTCAGAGTTTAGATCGAAATTAAACCAAATTAAAGTGGCCTTATTACATAACAAAATCCCAAAATTAAAAGTAAATAAGTCTAAGAGGAGAAAAGCAAAATTTTACTAAACATAAAGTACATGGCCACCTCGAGTCGAACCCACCCATGTCATTGAACTAAGAATTACCTGCAACATTTAAGCAGAGGGGGTGAGTCAAGAAGACTCAGTGTGCAATTACTCATCAATCACCATAGTTGGGCCTCGGCCCTTACAAATTACTTTGGGCGAAGCCCACACAGAATCAGACTGAGCCTTGGCCCATTTAGCAGAGAATAGCAGATGATCAGAAATTAATGCATTATGATGCAAATCCCAACCCAACCTAGTTATCCATCCGCTACACACCACCCTTACCTGCTAATCACACCAATGGGGATTTCTACAATCGACCCTCACCGCTACACACCACCGATGGCAGTCATGCTGCAGTTAGCTGCTCATCATCAAATTGTGACAGAGTCACCAGACTGAAATGGCATGGCCACCAGAACAGAGTGTGGCAGAGCCATCAGAACAAAGTGTGGCAGAGCCACCAGATTAATGTGACATAGTCACCAGATACACTTCCCCTTCATTTCATAGCATATACCCATCCACTATGCGAACATGACATCATGGTGTATGAATGCAACAGATATCGACATGTATATCATATGATCAGAGTGTACGTATAATCATGTCAGCATAGTCGCATATATAACATAATCAGAAATCACTAACCTGATGTCTTGATTTTACCCTCCATGGGTAAAAGCAGCATATGCCAAAGTTTCGGCATTTAATAAAGCATATATATATATATTTGAAGAAAACGATAGAAGAAGGGGTGAGAACTACACACCTGTAAACACAGAGAACTAAGCTATCAATCTCGCTAACACCCTCACTCGCAGGGATCACAGCGATCTGCGTATCCCGCTCCGAAGCCGGTCCACGACCCGGTGGAAAGTCTCGTACTGTCGAAATCGTACGTTTTTTGAACTTAGGGGTAGGGACTACGAGTCCAACCCCCTCCTTTACTTGGCTGGTATTCGAATCCATGAAAAATATCTTGGTCAGAAGACTGAGTTAAGGCACTGAAGAAGATAAAAGTAAGAGCACACGCTCTAACGAAGAGGTTTCTTACCTAGATTGACAGAAACCGAAAGCTTCAGGCTTGGATTATGAAATCGGCTAAGTCCCAAGAATCTTCTAACCGTAGGCTAGATGCAGAAAAGAATACGAACACAAAGCCCCTCCTACATTCGGCCAAAGCATCCAAAGTACCAAGTTAACCCCTTCGGTTTAACAACCAGCAAGGGAAAAGAAAGAATCAAAAGAGAAGAAGCACACTTACCACCAAACAAGAAGAAGCCGATTTGAGAAGGTTAGGAGTATGAGTGACGGCAATCCAAGGAACAAGAACGAGTGAAGAGGAACAAACACACAAGGAAGATTCGGCTATGAAGAAACAAATGGAAGAAAAACAAATGAAATGGAAAAGGCACCAAACACCACTCTTATGTTCGACTAGAAAAGAAAATGGTAGAGGGGGGAGAATTTCGGCTTGACAAAGAAGAAGGTGATAGGAGGGTTCGGCTAAGGGGAAGTGAAGTGTAGAATGAGTATGAAACAAAAACAAAAAGAGGGTTGTAAAAGCAGGAAACCAAAATAGTATGAAGGAATTCGGCTAGCCACCAAAAGATGTTTCAATTTGAGAGAAAATAGAATAAAAAGTGATGCTTGCTAATAAAAGAATGCTCTACCGAAAATGAGAAGGGTTAAGGACATTCGGCACCTTCAAGGTTTAAGCTACCCAAAGTGCACCCAAAAATGGCACACCTACCCCCTCAAACCGAAAATGTCAAAAGCAGCTAGGCAAGGTTTCGGCACACCCCTAGCTATCACTAACCCGAATCCAACTCCCCCTAACAAGCTTCCACAACCGGCCAACATCCTTACCAAGCCTCAAACCCCACACTTTTCTCCTACATTCACTCTCCTCCCATCATTCAAATTGGTTTGAATAATTCAAACTCCACCTTTCACTCATGGCCACACATTCAAATCATTTGACTCATTCAACCCCCATCCATGAAGAGCCCTTGTCGAAACCACCACTCAAGCTCCCCAGGTGCAAAAATAAAGTTTCCAATTGCTGACGACGTGACTCGAACCCCTTCTCCCCACAGCTCCCATGTGACGCCACTTCCATGCACTCAATGTGGCGTCTCCTTGCCACTTTACCACCTCTTTTCTTATGTCAGCAAACCCAAATATTTATTCTTAAGACATGCCTCTGCTAGCTCTCCCCCCTAAAGAGCCTAAAGAGAAAATTTTCACCAAGGCTCAGGCTTAACCCCGAGCCTTCCTGGGACCCCCAAACACACCAATCACATAGAAACATAGCAAATGCAAAGCCCCTAATTCCCGGATGTTACAGTTCTACCCCCTTAAAGAAATTTCGGCCTCGAAATTTACTTGGTCAAAAGAGATGAGGGTGCTGCTGACGCATAACATCCTCTGGCTCCCACGTGGCCTCCTCTGAACCGTGGTTCCGCCAAAAAACTTTGACTAAAGGGACTGATTTTCTTCTTACCACCTTAACATCTCGGTCCAAGATCTGTACTGGTTCTTCTTCGAAAGACAGGTCTGGTCTTACCTCAATTTCCTCCACCGGCACAATGTGAGACGGATCCGAACGATAGCGCCTCAACATCGAGACATGGAACACATCATGTATCTGTTTCAATTCTGAAGGCAACTCAAGCTGATGGGCCACTGGTCCCACACATTTTAATACCCGATAAGGCCTGATAAACATGGGACTTAGCTTGCCCTTCCAAACAAACCTCAAAACTTTCTTCCTAGGCGAAACTTTTAGGAAGACCTGATCACCCACTGCAAATTCTATATCCTTACCTTCAGATCGGCGTAGGATTTCTGCCTGTCAGAAGCCTCCTTCAATCGAGTTCGAATTAATTTAACTTTCTCTTCTGTCTCCGAAACCAGTTCCGGACCCAACATCTGACGTTCACCCAATTCCGTCCAGCAGGTAGGAGTACGACACCTCCGTCCATACAACGCTTCATAGGGCGCCATCTGGATACTGGACTGGTAACTGTTGTTATAAGTGAATTCTGCCAACGGTAGAAACTCCTCCCAACTACCCCTGAAATCAATAACACGGCCTCTCAACATATCTTCCAAGATTTGAATTACCCTCTCAGACTAACCATCAGACTGTGGATGAAATGCTGTGCTGAAGTCTAGTCTTGTACCCAATGCTTGATGCAGCGCCTTCCAAAAATGCGACGAAAACCTGGGGTCTCTATCCGATATGATCGACACTGGTACCCCATGCAACCTCATAATCTCCGCCACATACAGCTTAGCCAACTTCTGCAGAGAATAGTCGACACGAACAGGTATGAAATGGGCGGACTTTGTCAACCGATCAACAATCACCTATACCGAATCTTTCTTAGTAGGCGTAAGAGGTAGCCCACTAACAAAGTCCATCGTGATTCTCTCCCATTTCCACTGTGGAATCTTCACCGGCTGCAATAACCCTGAAGGCAACTGATGTTCTACTTTCACCTGCTGACACGTCAAGCATTTACCCACAAACTCGGTAATCTTCCGCTTCAAACCAGGCCACCAAAACTGCTCACGCAGATCCCGATACATTTTATTCCCACCAGGATGCATAGCGTAAGGGCTACTATGCGCCTCCTGAAGAATCATCTGTCTTAAACCAACATCCTTCGGCATGCAAACCCTCTCACGGAAACACAGAACCCCATCACTATTTAAACCAAAATCCTCTACCCCACCATTCTGTACCTGCAGAAGTCGAGTACTCAAGACATCATCCAATAACTGCTTCTCTTTGATCTGACTAACCCACGTCGGCTTTACTTGAAGTTCAGCTAGCACACTCCCATCATCATACAAGCTGAGATGGGCAAACATTGCCCTCAAATCTGATATCACTTACCGACTTAACGCATCCGCCACCACGTTAGCTTTACCCGGATGGTATTCAACAGAGCAGTCGTAATCCTTCAATAGTTCAATCCACCTCCGCTGCCTTAAATTCAACTCCTTCTGAGTGAGGAGATATTTTAAACTCTTGTGGTCAGTGTAGATAATGGACTTCTCCCCGTACAGGTAATGTCTCCAGACCTTCAAAGCGAACACTACCGCACCCAACTCCAGATCATGCGTGGGATAGTTCAACTCATGCGGTCTTAATTACCGAGACGCATGCGCAACTACCTTCCCGTCTTGCATTAACACACACCCTAATCCCATGTGTGAAGCATCACAATAGACCACGAACTCTTTCCCAGCCTCAGGCTGAATCAAAACTGGAGCCTCTGTTAAGATCCTCTTCAACTTCTCAAAGCTTTCCTGTTGCTTGTCAGTCCAAACAAATGATACCCCTTTCCGCAACAACTTAGTTAAGGGTGCCGCAATTAAGGAGAATCCCTCAATGAACCTTCTGTAGTATCCGGCCAAACCCAAGAAACTTCGAATCTCTGCAACAGACCTAGGCGGTTTCCAGTCCAACACAGCTTCAATTTTCTGGGGATCAACCCTAATTCTCTCTGTCGATACAACATGACCCAAAAAGGTAACTTCTTTTAACCAAAATTCACACTTACTGAATTTTGCGTACAGCTGCTTCTCCCTTAAAATTTGCAGAACCACCCGAAGATGCGAATCATGCTCTTCTTCCGTCTTGGAGTATACCAAAATGTCGTCTATGAACACCACAACAAACCGGTCCAGATAGGGTTGGAACACTCGGTTCATCATGTCCATAAATGCAGCTGGTGCATTCGTCAATCCAAACGGCATCACTAAAAACTCATAGTGACCATAGCGAGTCGAAACGCCGTCTTATGAATATTCGCTTCCTTGACCTTAAGGCGATGATAACGACCTCAAATCTATCTTGAGAAGTGAAGCCCCCTTAAGTTGATCGAACAAATCGTCAATCCTCGGCAGCGGGTATTTGTTCTTGATGGTCAACTTATTCAACTGACGGTAGTCAATGCACATACGCATCGACCCATCCTTCTTCTTCACGAACAACACCGGTGCTCCCCATGGAGATACACTTGGTCGGATAAAACCCCAATCCAACAATTCCTGAATCTGTGCTTTCAATTCCACTAACTCTTTCGGCGCCATTCTATATGAGGCAATAGACACTGGCGCTGTTCCCGAAAAAAGATCAATACCGAATTCCACCTTGCGATCCGGAGGTAACCCTGGAAGCTCCTCTGGAAAAACATCAAAAAACTCATTCACTGTTCTGACATCCTTCACAGTCAACTCCTTGGCCTCAAGAGCACGAACGAAAGTTAAGAAAGCCTTACATCCTTTTCTCACCATTCTTTTCACCTTTAAAGCAGACACTACATTGGACAAGTAGTTTCTCCTTTCGCCTATCACTACAACTTCATTATCCTCAGGAGTCCTTAACACCATGCGTTTAGCAGCACAATCCAAGTTTGCTCGATATTTTACAAACCAATCCATACCTAAGATTAAATCGAACTCCCCGAACGGTAGTTCCATCAAATCAGCCGGGAAAACCAACCTTTGTACTTCTAGAGGCACATTCCTAAAGAGTTTGTTTACCACTACTGATTGTCCTAAAGGACTAAATCTGATCATCTCCTAGAAGCAATCTCAGAGTTCATGTTTAAAGTTCCAGACACCACATTAGCCACATAGGAATGCGTCGATCCAATATCAATCAATGCAGTAAAGGGCAAACCGAAAATGAGAAACGTACCAGTTATGACGTCCGGTGTATCACCCTCCTCTCGACGTCTAGCTGCATAGACTAACCCAGGCTGTCTCGCTTCTGTATTCCCAGCACCTCTGCCCGGTGCTCCACGTCCCCAACTAAAACCATTCCCTCTTCCAATCGGACCACGACCTCTCTGTGGTTGCTGCCCACCTCTCCTAAACTGATCAAAACCCTGTCTAACAGACCGCACCTGATCTACTTATAGACAATCTTTCACCATATGATCCATAGATTCGCACTTGAAACATCCATCGGTTCTCTTCCTACACTCACCAGAATGCCTTTTCCCACAAAGAGCACATGATCGAATCTGGCCCATTGCCGCAGGCCTCACAACTCGAGCTGGCCCATCAAACCTAGGCCTCTTATGAAAACCTCCAGACGACCCCGACGACCCAAAACTCCTCTTATTCTTACTCTTATCCTTCTCCTTGGTTTGAGTCCCAGTCCGCTTAACCTCTTCAACTATTTTAGCTTTGTCAACCAGAGTGGCAAAATCTCTTTCCATTCTTGAAGCTATCAACACCGCACTGACTCGTCTCGTAACCCATCCTCAAACCGTACGCAACGTTCATAGTCAGTCGCAACTATTCCTCGGGCATAACGGCTCAATCGCAGAAATTTTGCCTCATACACAGCCATAGATTTGCCCCCTTGTACCAAATTCAGGAATGCTTTCCTCTGAGCATCTACATAACTTGCCCCAACGTATTTCCCTTGAAATGCCGTCTTAAAGAAATCCCAGTCAATTCGATCCGCTGGAGTACCCTCTTTTACGGTGAGCCACCACTGATATGCCTCATCCCGAAGAAGAGCCGCCGCTCATTTCAATTTCTCCTCAACTGTGCAATTCAGATCATCCATAATCCGCTCGACTTCCTCCAGCCAGTACTCGGCTACATTTGGGGCCACACCAGAAATACCCCTGAATACCTCTGCCTCATTTGCTCGAAGTCGCTTAGGAATAGACTTTCGAGATACTGCCCCAGAGCTCGCTCCAGCAACTCGCTCCAAAACCCTCAACATCGCTTGAGACAAGGCATCATCTCCACCAGTCCTATCTAAGATCCTGCTTCTGCCACAGGTGATGCTGGCGTTTCACCCTCAGGCTCCTGCCTTGCTTCCGAGAACTCAGCCTCAACACCCCGGCCTCTACCACGGCCACGTACAACACGTCCATGTAATCTCACACTCATGTTTACCGATTCGTTTTAATCTGGTTTACAAATTTTATGCATTAGCTTTTCTTTTCACTGTTGATTAATGAGTAGTTTTATGATAATGGAGTTTTGAGTAGTTTCCGCAAAACACACATATACCTAAAGGTTTCCATTTCTAAAGAAGAGTTTCTTAATTCTAAATTTCATAACACATCATATCTAATTTATGCAATTCACACAACTTAGTCAGAAGAACTTACCGTACGGACTTGGTGCCGGAGACTCGGGTCCCATGCTTCTAGAAAACTTGCATATATATTTTTTTTCCAATCATTTTTAGACCAACTTCAGAAAATGTTTTGAACCAAAAACCCATGGTCGAGTTTTTGAAACCAGGCTCTGATACCAAATTGTAACACCCCAAACCCGGCCCAAACACCACGACCCGATCTGGTATGTCACTTGGGAAGAATTTGTAAAACTACACGAACTTCAAAAAACTTTTAAATTCCTTTTTTGAAAACTCCATATCAGTAGTTCGTTTGAAAGCCCAATAATCATTTAAGGAAAATTTTTTGTTAGCCCAATTCTTGTGTTTAGGTGACGTTTGAAAATGCATGTTGTTACACTAGATTAAGCTAGAAGTTTGTCGTAAAAATTCGTCTGTAAAATCGTTAATTAAGTTGTGAGAGAAACTTTAAATTTTCATTTTGAAAAAAAAAACGTCTTATCGATTATTTGTATTCAAAACGTCCAGAGTTTAGATCGAAATTAAACCAAATTAAAGTGGCCTTATTACATAACAAAATCCCAAAATTAAAAGTAAATAAGTCTAAGAGGAGAAAAGCAAAATTTTACTAAACATAAAGTGTATGGCCACCTCAGAGTCGATCCTAGCCCATGTCCATTGAACTAAGAATTACCTGCAACATTTAAGCAGAGGGGGTGAGTCAAGAAGACTCAGTGTGCAATTACTCATCAATCACCATAGTTGGGCCTCGGCCCTTACAAATCACTTTGGGCGAAGCCCACATAGAATCAGACTGAGCCTTGGCCCATTAAGTAGAGAATAGCAGATGATCAGAAATTAATGCATTATGATGCAAATCCCAACCCAACCTAGTTATCCATCTGCTACACACCACCCTTACCTGCCAATCACACTAATGGGGATTTCTACAATCGACCCTCACCGCTACACACCACCGATGGCAGTCATGCTGCAGTTAGCTGCTCATCGTCAAATTGTGACAGAGTCACCAGACTGAAATAGCATGGCCACCAGAACAGAGTGTGGCAGAGCGACCAGATTAATGTGACATAGTCACTAGATACACTTCCCCTTCATTTCATAGCATACACCCATCCACTATGCGAACATGACATCATGGTGTATGAATGAAACAGATATCGACATATATATCATATGATCAGAGTGTACGTATAATCATGTCAGCATAATCGCATATATAACATAATCAGAAATCACTAACCTGATGTCTTGATTTTACCCTCCATGGGTAAAAACAGCATATGCCAAAGTTTTGGCATTTAATTAAGCATATATATATATGAATAAAACGACAGAAGAAGGTGTGAGAACTACACACCTGTAAACACAGAGAACTAAGCTATCAATCTCGCTAACACCCTCACTCGCAGGGATCACAGTGATCTGCCTGTCCCGCTCCGAAGCCAGTCCACAACCCGGTGGAAAGTTTCGTACTGCCGAAACCGTACGTTTTTTAAACTTAGGGGTAGGGACTACGAGTCTAACCCCCTTCTTTACTTGGCTGGTATTCGAATCCATGAAAAAGATCTTGGTTAAAAGACCGAGTTAAGGCACTGAAGAAGATAAAAGTAAGAGCACACGCTCAAACGAAGAGGTTTCTTACCTAGATTGACAGAAATCGAAAGTTTCAGGCTTGGATTACGAAATCGGCTAAGTCCCAAGAATCTTCCAACCGTAGGCTAGATGCAGAAAAGAATACGAACACAAAGCCCCTCCTACATTTGGCCAAAGCATCCAAAGTACCAAGTTAACCCCTTCAGTTTAACAACCAGCAAGGGAAAAGAAAGAATCAAAAGAGAAGAAGTACACTTACCACCAAACAAGAAGAAGCCGATTTGAGAAGGTTAGGAGTATGAGTGACGGCAATCCAAGGAATAAGAACGAGCGAAGAGGAACAAACACACAAGGAAGATTCGGCTATGAAGAAACAAATGGAAGAAAAACAAATGAAATGGAGAAGGCACCAAACACCACTCTTATATTCGACTAGAAAAGAAAATGGTAGAGGGGGGAGAATTTCGGCTTGACAAAGGAGAAGGTGATAGGAGGGTTCGGCTAAGGGGAAGTGAAGTGTAGAATGAATATGAAACAAAAAGAAAAAGAGGATTGTAAAAGCAGGAAACCGAAATAGTATGAAAGAATTCGGCTAGCCACCAAAAGATGTTTCAATTTGAGAGAAAATAGAATAAAAAGTGATGCTTGCTAAGAAAAGAATGCTTTGCCGAAAATGAGAAGGGTTAAGGACATTCGGCACCTTCAAGGTTTAAGCTACCCAAAGTGCACCCAAAAATGGCACACCTACCCCCTCAAACCGAAAATGTCAAAAGCAACTAGGCAAGGTTTCGGCACACCCCTAGCTATCACTAACCCGAATCCAACTCCCCCTAACAAGCTTCCACAACCGGCCAACATCCTCACCAAGCCTCAAATCCCACACTTTTCTCCTACATTCACTCTTCTCCCATCATTCAAATCGGTTTGAATAATTGAAACTCCACCTTTCACTCATGGCCACACTTTCAAATCATTTGACTCATTCAACCCCCATCCATGAAGAGCCCTTGCCGAAACCACCACTCAAGCTCCCCAGGCACAAAAATAAAGTTTCCAATTACTGATGACGCGACTCGAACCCCTTCTCCCCATAGCTCCCATGTGACGCCAGGTCCATGCACTCAAGGTGGCGTCTCCTTGCCACTTTACCACCTCTTTTCTTGTGTCAACAAACCCAAATGTTTATTCTTAAGACATGCCTCTGCTAGCTTTCCCCCCTAAAGAGCCTAAAAAGAAAATTTTCACCAAGGCTCAAGCTTAACCCCGAGCCTTTCCGGGACCCCCAAACACACCAATCACACAGAAACATAGTAAATGCAAAGCTCCTAATTCTCGGATGTTACATCTGGGATATAGCTTTGGCATCGTATTACGTGTATGATGAGTTTTTGTATCCTTCGGTATTTCAAGTGGTTCAACAGGATAAAGAGCTAAGTTATGTTCAAGATGTAAAAGTGCTAAAGTTATGTGATGAAGTGATACAGGTGTACATAAGAACCTTAGGAGAAATGAGTTCGATATGTGTTATGAGATTGGTAAGAGTAAGCATGAGTAAGTTATGTCTATGTGTTTGAGAATTTGAGTTATTACTCAATGTAATGTATGAATGTTATCTTAAGCTCTTATGTTGCTATTTATTTCATGCAAACTTACTAAGCTTTATGCTTACCCCTCTCCTTTCCCTTTTCCTTGTAGTATCGCCAAGCTAGCTCAGGGATCGTAGGACGTCGGAGCTCGATTCACACTATCAAGCTACTCTTTTGGTATAGTAAAGTTGATTATTTTGGGTATGGCGTGTATAGGAACCTGGTCATTTTGTTATATGTCATATTGGTTAGCTAAGGTGTTGGCTATTAATGTTACTCAATTCATTTTGTAAATGGCCATTAGAATCGGCCAAAACTAGTTAAGTTATATCTATTCAGTGATGATGAAATTCATGAAGTGCAAGTCTATGCAATTGTGTGAGTAAGTATAAAGTATGAGCATGATGAATGTAGTGGAATTCAAGGTGTGGATGCCTTGATTATGGATATTTGAGATGCATTATTGTTATGCCATGAGTTGCTAGAAATAGTATAAGTGTGGTTGTTTTTCAAGGTGGCAAATGGCTTGGTAGATAGCCTTCCATTTGTCCACACGGATAGACACACGGGTGTGTGTCTAGGCCGTGTGTGACACACGGTCTGCCACATGGGTGTGTAGTCTGGCCATGTGTCCCCTGCGTCTAATTTGCGAAAATTCAGTTCGTCACACAGGCCAGCACACGGATGTGTGGCTTGGCCGTGTGCCCCTAAGGGTTTGCTGACGTCATAAACAGAATGTCCCTTATTTTGGACACGGCCTGAAGCACGGGCGTGTGATATGCCACACGGACGTGTCACTTCTCTCACACGGGCATGTGGCCCTGTTTTAAGAAAAAAATTTCTAAGTGTTCGTAAGTTTCCGGTTCAATCCTGGATCACTCCATGTGTATATCTTGGGTCTCGTAGGCCAATAATAAGGACGTTAAGAGTTCAAACGAAAAAGTTTAAGTTGAAAAGAAAGTTCATTGCTTGATTTTATCCGAATAAGTAAGTTAAGTCCGGTAATACCTCGTACCCGGTTCTGGCGTCGAATACGGGTAAGGGGTGTTACATTTAGTGGTATCAGAGCTACAATTTAGTCGATTCTCGGACTAACATAGCGTAAGTACGAGTCTAGCTATACATGCCATACGTATGAGTATTTATATAATGATAGTGTGACGACTCCTAACAACTTAAATTATGTTTTCATATAGTAAATAGATCCCGACAGAGCATTGGCGGATGATGTAGAAAGTAACGCGCCGGCCCCCGCCCAAGGGACGGTGCCGACTAAAATTGAGAATAGACCCATGACTGTGAGTCAGAGAGGAGGAAAAGAGGCTAGGGAAGCCTTTCTCCACATGATGAATGCTTGGTATACAAAGTTCGTTTGAATGAGCCCGAACACGCAACCCCCTCCTCCCCCACCTATTCCTCAGCCTACCCCTACAGCTCCCCAAGTTGTAGAAGTTGTAAGAAGAGAAAAGCCCCCGATTGATAGAATCCAGAAACAAGGAGCTGAGGAATTTCGAGCTAATAAGGATGACGGAAAGAGCAGAATTTTGGCTTAAAAATACTATCAGAGTATTTGATGAACTATCATGCACACCTGAAGAGTGTATGAAGTGTGTGGTGTCACTCTTAAGAGATTCGACTTACCAGTGGTGGAACACCCTTGTGTCGGTGGTACTAAGAGAGAAAGTTAATTGGGAATTTTTCCAAGAAGAGTTTCGAAAGAAGTATATTAGTTAAAGGTTTATTGATCAGAAAAGAAAGGAATTCCTCGTACTAAAATAAGGCCAAATGACGGTAACTGAATATAAACGTGAGTTTGTAAGGCTCAGTAAATATGCTCGAAAGTGTGTATCCATTGAAGCCATTATGTGTAAAAGGTTTGAGGATGGGTTAAATGAGGATATCCGATTATATGTTGGTGTCCTAGAACTAAAAGAATTTGTTGTGTTAGTAGATAGAGCTTGCAAAGCCGAGGAGTTGGCCAAAGAGAAAAGAAAGGCTGAAATCGAGTCTCGTGACTCAAGGAAGAGACATTTGAGCAAGTCATTTCAATCCTCATCCAAGAAATCAAGAGAGTTCACTACTCGATTAGCCACTTCAGCTGGGTTTTCAAATCGAAGTAAAGGTAAACAGTACTCGGGTTCTAAAGCTCAGACCACCTCAATTGCTAGTGTTGGTAACGCTCGACCAAGTAGACCAAAGTGTCTACAGTGTGGCAGACGTCACCCCGGTGTGTGCCAAGCACACGAGAGAGCTTGTTTCAAGTGTGGATCCCAAGATCATTTTATTAGAGAATGTCTCGAGATGGATGAAAAAGAGAAATTTTAGAGTGTAAGATCGGGTAGTACTACTAGAGGGAGACTACAGAGAAATTCGGGAAACAGAACGAGTAGTAAGAATACATCTAGACAGTAGACTACAAAATCTGAGGGTAGAGCGCCTGCGATGACCTATGCTATTCGCGCTCGCGAAGAGGCGTCATCCCCTGATGTGATCACGGGTACATTTTCTCTCTATGATACCCATGTTGTTTCTTTAATTGATCCGGGATCTACCCACTCGTATATTTGCATGAAATTAGTATCTAGCATGAACATGCCTGTATAGTCTACAGAATTTGTGATAAAAGTGTCAAATCCCCTAGGCAAATGTGTGTTAGTTGACAAAGTATGCAAAGATTGCCCTTTGATGATTAGAGGTCCTTACTTTCTGGCTAATCTCATGTTATTGCCGTTTGATGAGTTCGATGTAATTCTTGGTATGGATTGGTTAACTATTCATGATGTGATAGTAAATTATGGAAAGAAACTTATTGAGTTAAAATGTGAAAATGGGGATATTTTTCGTGTTGAATCAGATGAACAGGACAGATTCCCTGTAGTGATTTCTCATATGTCTGCCCAAAAATATGTAAGAAAGGGATATGAAGCTTATCTTGTCTTTGTGATGAATGCCAAAGAGTCTGAGTTAAGAATTGAATCAGTGCCCATAGTATGTGAGTATCCAGATGTGTTTCCAGAAGAATTGCCAAGGTTGCCTCCGGTTAGAGAAATTGAATTTGGCATTGAATTAGCCCCTAGTATTGCCCCTATTTCAATTGCTCCGTACAGGATGGCTCCAACCGAGTTGAAAGAATTGAAGGCACAGTTACAAGATTTTATGGATAAAGGTTTCGCAAGACCAAGTTAATCTCCGTGGGGTGCTCCCGTATTATTTGTGAAAAAGAAAGATGGTTCCATGAGGTTGTGTATAGATTATCGACAGCTCAATAAGGTAACCGTAAAGAACAAGTACCCATTGCCAAGGATTGATGATTTTTTTGACCAATTGAAGGGAGCCACTGTGTTTTCCAAGATAGACTTGAGGTCTGGATATTATCAGTTAAGAGTCAAAGACTCAGATGTGCCTAAAACCGTATTTCAGACAAGGTATGGTCACTACGAGTTTTTAGTGATGCCTTTCGGTTTAACCAATGCCCCTGCTGTGTTTATGGATTTAATGAATCGCATCTTTCGGCCATATTTGGATAAATTCGTTGTAGTCTTCATTGATAATATATTGATTTACTCTCGTGATAAAAACGAGCATGCTGAGCATTTGAGGACAGTCTTACAAATTTTACGAGATAATCAGTTATATGCCAAGTTTAGTAAAAGTGAATTTTGGCTTAAAGAATTTAGATTTTTGGGGCACATTATATCGGGAGATAGAATTAGAGTTGACCCGAGTAAGATTTCAGCAATTGTTGATTGGAAATCGCCAAGGAACATATCTGAGGTTAAAAGTTTTTTGGGCCTAGCTGGTTATTGCAGACGGTTTGCCAAGGGATTTTCTATGATAGCTACTCCAATGACGCGGTTATTACAAAAAGATGTAAAGTTTGAATGGACAGAAAAGTGCCAACAGAGTTTTGAAAAACTAAAGGCAATGTTGACCGAAGCTCCAATTTTGGTGCAACCTGAACCGGAAAAAGAATTTGTAGTTTATAGTGATGCATCCCTGAATGGATTGGGTTGTGTACTCATGCAAAAGGGCAAGGTGATCGCTTATGCCTCTAGACAGTTAGAGCCACACGAGAAGAATTACCCGACACATGATTTGGAGTTAGCTGCCATTGTATTTGCGTTGAAGACTTGGAGACACTACTTGTATGGTGAGAAATGTCGGGTATTCACTGATCACAAAAGTCTAAAGTACTTGATGACTCAAAAGGAATTGAACCTAAGGCAACGAAGGTGGTTAGAGTTAATAAAAGATTACGAGTTAGTGATCGACTACCACCCAGGAAAGGTGAATGTGGTTGCCGATGCTTTGAGTAGGAAATCTTTGTTCGCATTGAGAGCTATGAATACACAGTTGGCCTTATCGGATGATGGATCTATTCTAGCTGAGTTGAGAGCTAGACCGATGTTTCTCCAAGAGATTTGTGAAGCTCAGAAAGGTGACAGTGAGTTGCAAGCCAAAAGAATTCAATGTAAATCAGGTATGGAATCAGACTTTCGTATCAATTCGGATGGATGTTTGATGTTACGAGATAAGTACGTGTACCAAAAGACGATGAACTTATTCGGAAAATTTTACATGAAGCACATAGTGGATGTTTATCTGTACATCTAGGCAGTACAAAGATGTATAATGACTTGAAGAAATGGTATTGGTGGCCGAGTATGAAGAAAGATATTTCTGAGTTCGTATCGAGATGCTTGATTTGTCAACAAGTAAAAGCTGAGCACCAAGTACCTTCGGGTCTACTTTAGCCTATTATGGTTCCCGAGTGGAAGTGGGACCGTATTGCTATGGACTTTGTGACAGGATTGCCTTTGACACCGAAAAAGAAAGATGCGGTATGGGTTGTGGTTGATAGGCTTGCGAAATCGACTCACTTTATATCGGTACGTATTGACTATTCGCTTGATAAATTGGCGGAATTGTATGTGTCAGAAATTGTGAGATTACACGGAGTACCATTGTCGATTATTTAGGATAGAGATCCGAGATTTACATCACGATTTTGGAAAAAATTGCAAGAAGCCTTAAGCACAAAATTAAATTTTAGTACAGCTTTCCATCCGCAAACCGACAGACAGTCGAAGAGGGTAATACATATACTTGAGAACATGCTCCGATGTTGTGTTTTAGAATTTCAAGGTAATTGGGAAAAGTACTTACCATTAGTAGAATTTTCCTACAATAACAGTTTTCAGTCGAGCCTGAAAATGGTGCCTTATGAGGCATTATATGGGCGTAAGTGCCGAATGCCCCTGTATTGGACTGAACTCAGAGAGAATCAGATTCACGGGGCCGATTTAGTCAGAGAAACTGAAAAGAAGGTAAAAGTGATTCGTGATTGTTTAAAAGCTGCTTCTAATAGGAAAAAGTCCTACGTAGATTTGAAACGAAAAGAGATTGAGTTTCAAGTTGGTAATAAGGTATTTTTGAAAGTGTCACCATGGAAGAAAGTTCTCAGATTTGGCCAGAAAGGCAAGTTGAGTCCGTGCTTTATCGGACCGTATGAGATTACCGAGAGGATAGGACCGGTAGCCTATCGTTTGGCATTACCATCTGAGTTGGAAAAGATTCATGATGTATTCTACATGTCTATGTTACGTCGCTACCGATCAGACCCTTCGCATGTGATTGTACAGACAGAGGTTGAAATTCAACCTGACATGACTTATGGTGAAGAGCCGGTTAAGATTTTAGCACGAGAAGTTAAATAGTTAAGAAATAAAAGTATAGCCCTTGTGAAAGTACTATGGCAAAGACATGGGGTAGAAGAGGCTACATGGGAGCTTGAGGAGGTGTAACACCCCAAACCCAGTCAAAACGTTACGACCAAATCTGGGTTGTCACAGGAATAATAGATTTAAAAATTTTGACAAAACATCGTGATTTGTGAAATTATTTTTGTTTGGAGAATCCATGTTAAGGCCATTTTCAAAGGAATCTGTTTGACTACACATACTCTACCATTTTCTCATTAAGTTAATTAGGAGCTGAAAACGGGTTTATTTTACCAAAACTGAACTTAGAAAATTTCGAAAGGTGATAATCGAAATGAAAGTTCAGGTGCGTAATCATTGGAAATAATATTTGTAATGGTAAGAAAAAAATTCCAATTTTAAATTATTTATGGCTTGTTATCCAATCGTTGAACTTTTGGAAAACCTCTATTTATGTTTTTAAGAAAACCCCGCTTTTCGATAATTCATAACATATATAAAGCCAGCATGTAAACAAAACCCCAAAAATAAAGTTAAAGCGGCCTTATTACAAATTAAAATCCCGAAATAGAAATAAGTTTAAAATAAAGTTCGAGTTTACTAGAGAACTCGCAATGCATGGCCACCTCGAGTCTGTCCCGGCTCCAAAACCCGCCACCTACCGATTATCTGCAAGATTAACAAAGGGTGAGTCATCGAGACTCGGTGTGTAAATCCCCGTGAAAGCGCAAAGCGGGCCTTAGCCCGCTCGATCACGACATATGTCTCATGTATGCAATGCAGCCCAACCAGTCTAGCTCTCCATCCAAACACCGTGGCATTATGCCCCGCGTGGTTCATGACCACCGTGGTCCCGGACCACTCGTGGCAGCGATCACTCGTGACAAAGTCACTAATACATATAATCGTGGGGCCAACCCAGCGTGGTCTTAGACCACCGTGGACGATCTCTCGATATGTTTATGATTACGTGGGGCCAACCCCAGCGTGGTCTTAGACCACCGAGACAAGTCAGCGATATAAGCATACGTGGTTTCAACCACCGTGGTATAGACCACTCGTGACAATAGTCACTTGATTATCACCTCTTCCTCCATTCAATTCCCGAGCCCATGCTCTCTTCATCATGCCAAATATGAATGCAACATACTCTTAATGGGAAACAGTTAATAACAACATACATGCATACAATCAAAAATATCATCATCGAAGAACTTACCCGGTGTCTCCAACTTTACCCATAAGGGTATCTCGACTATCAGATTAGCTATTTCGGCTTTCAGCTAATACAGTTAATAATACAACCACAAGATACGTGTGAGTAATACACACCTGATAACGTGTAACACTAAGCTTTCTACGTCGACACTTTCGTTAGCAGGGACGACGGCTATCTGTCTATCCCAGGCAGACGTTGGCTCTCTACCACAGCCCGGTGAAAAATCCCAAACTGCCGACACAGCACGCTTCTTAAACTTAGGAATAGGGGTTACGGATACGCTCCACTCCCTGGCTTGATCGTTCCTTGTATCCATGAAATGGACTCGATTAGAGATCAAAGAGAACCTCTAATCAAGAGATTCGGTTAAGATAGACTATAATCAGAAAAGAGTCCAAAAACGCAAGACTAAAGAACTCTTTACCATAAGAATGCGAATAGAGTGATTTAATTTCGGCAAACAGCAACCCCTTGGCTTTGGACTACAAATCGCTTGACTAAAGGTGTTTCCCGGAGTAAGCGTCCCCAACAGAGAAACGAAGAAAGGAAGAAGGGTTAGCCCAAGCTGTAACCGCCAAGCCAATTAGCCATTCGGCTTTGGCTACAAAAACCGAAAGAAGGGAAAGAAATGGGCAACAGAGTCTTTCTTACCTTAACAATAGAACCGATTGCAAAGATCCCCCCTGACCAACGATTCCTAGCACCTTGCTATATGATGTTCGGCTTGGAGCAAAGAATGTAAGAAACAAATTCAGTTGTTTACAAAATAGGTTTGGCTTCAACATGAAAAGAAAGAACAGAGGGATTGATCATGAGAAAAATAAAAGAGAGATACTTACCTTAAAGCAGAGATACCGATTAACACACAAGATGTTTCAGCTATGGTGTTTAAGAGAAGAACAAAGAAGGTGACAAAGTTTCGGCAAGAGAGGTGACTTCAGAGGGTTTCGGCTTGTGAAGAAGGTAGCAAAAGAAAATGAAACCAAAATGTGAAGGGTGGATGGTAATGGAAGATTCGGCCAAGGGTGTTTGGTAACCTTGAAGAAAAGAAAAAGAAGACACGAATGAGGAGGTTTGTACTTAAGAGAAAAGATTAGAAAAGAGTTGAAAAAAACACCAAAATGAAATAAGGAGAACTCTTAGATGTACTAGAGAAAATCGGCACATACTAGAACCAGGCAACCCGAAAAAAATAAAAACCAAAGACTCTCTCCTCACATTCGGCACACCTCAAGCTAGCACTAAACCGAATCCTCTCCCCCCACTTCAAGCTTCCCACATTCGGCCACCACTCCACCAACACCAAATCCCATATTTTTCTCTTACCTTCACTCCACTCCAACAATTTGAATCGGTTTGACCGATTCAAACTCCACCACCTACTCATGGCCACCCATTCAAACACTTTGACTCCTTCAACACTCATCCTTGAAGAGCCCTTGCCGAATCCACCACTCTAGCTCCCTAGGCACAAAAAATAAAGCTTCTGAATGCTGTTAGTGCAACTTGAACTCCTTCCCCCTGTTGCTCCTTTGTGACGCCACTTCCATGCACTCTAACTGGCGTCTCATTGCCACCTTACCACCTCTTTTCTTGTGTCATCAAACACAAGTATTTATTCTTAAGACCTGCCTCTGCTAGCTCCCCCCCCCAAAGTGCCTAAAAACAGAATTTTCACCAAGGCTCAAGCTTTACCCCGAGCCTTCCCGGGGCCCCCAAACACACCAAAATAACAACAAGACATGCCAAACACACAGCAACACAAAATAATGCAGAGCCCCTAATTCCAGGATGTTACAGTTCTACCCCCTTAAAGAAATTTCGGCCTCGAAATTTACCTGGTCAAAAGAGATGACGGTATTGCTGTCTCTGGCTCCCACGTGGCTTCCTCTGAACCGTGATTCCGCCATAACACTTTAACCAATGGAACCGTCTTTCTCCACAACACCTTAACATCTCGGTCTAGGATTTGAAATGGTTCCTCCTCAAAGGATAAATCAGGTCTTACTTCGATTTCCTCCACTGGCACTATATGAGATGGATCCGAATGATAGTGCCTTAACATCGAGACATGGAATACATCATGAATCTACCCCAATTCCACAGGTAACTCGAGCTGATAAGCTACTGGTCCCACACGCTTCAACACACGATAAGGCCCGATGAACCTAGGGTTCAACTTGCCCTTCCGTCCAAACCTTAGGACTTTCTTCCACGGTGAAACTTTTAGGAAAACCCGATCACCCACTGCAAATTCTATATCCTTACGCTTCAGATCCGCATAAGATTTCTGCCTATCAGAAGCTTCCATTAACCGAGTCCAAATCAACTTAACCTTTTCCTCTATTTTTGCAACCAATTCCGGACCCAACAACTGTCGCTCACCCAACTCTGTCCAGCAAGTAGGAGTACGACACTTCCGACCATATAACGCTTCATAGGGTGCCATCTGAATACTGGATTGATAGCTGTTATTGTACGCGAATTCTACCAACGGTAGGAACTCCTCCCAACTACCCCTGAAGTCAATAACACAACCTCTCAACATGTCTTCCAAGATCTGAATTACCCTCTCGGGTGACCATCGGTCTATGGATGAAATCTTTGTCTTTGAAATCCGATCTTGTACCCAACGCTTGATGCAACGCCTTCGAACCTCGACGTAAACACGGGGTCTCATGCGATATGATAGACACACAGGTACCCCATGCAACCTCACAATTTCTGGTACATAAAGCTTGGCTAACTTCTGTAGTGAAAATCAACCCGAACTGGTATGAAGTGAGCGGACTTCGTCAACCGATCCACAATTACCCACACTGAATCTTTCTTCGTAGGTGTAAGGGGTAGCCCACTCACAAAGTCCATCGTTATCCTCTCCCACTTCCAAAGTGGAATCTTTACTGGCTGTAGCAACCCTGAAGGTAACTGATGTTTTGCCTTTACCTGCTGACACGCCAAGCACCTACCCACAAACTCGGTAACCTCTTGCTTCAGACCCAGCCACCAAAACTATTCACGTAAATCCCGATACATCTTACTCCCGCCAGGATGCATAGCATATGGGCTACTATGCGCTTCTCAAGAATCTTACGCCTCAATTCGGAATCCTCAAGATACAAGCCTTTCCTCGAAAGCATAATACCCCATCATCATGCTCACTTTGAAATATTCGTCTCACCACCCGCCACTAGCTGAAATTTAGGGCTTAGCGATTCATCTAATAACTGTTTCTCCTTTATCCGACTGACGCAAGAAGGCTTCACTTGCAGTTCAGCTAGCACACTTCCATCATCATACAAGCTGAGATGGGCGAACATTGCCCTCAAGTCTGATATCACTTTACGACTCAACGCGTCTGTCTCAATGTTAGCTTTACCCAGGTGGTACTCAATCGAACAATCATAGTCCTTTAGCAATTCAACCCACATTTGCTGCCTTAAATTCAACTCCTTCTGGGTAAGGAGATATTTCAGGCTCTTATGGTCGGTGTAGATAATGGACTTCTCACCATACAGGTAATGTCTCCAAATCTTCAGAGCAAACACCACCGCGGCTAACTCCAGATCATGCGTGGGATAATTCACTTCATACGGTCTCAACTGTCGAGACGCATATGCTACCACCTTCCCCTCTTGCATCAACACACATCCTAACCCCGTGTGCAACGCATCGCGAGAAACAACAAACTCCTTCCCACCTCAGTGAATCAACACCTGGAGCCTCGGCCAAGATCCTCTTCAACTTCTCAAAACTTTCCCGCTTTGCTTATCTAACTGGACAAGCGGTACCCTTTCCGTAACAACTTGGTTAATGGTGCGGCTATTAGTGAGAACCCTCAACAAACCTTTCAGTAGTACCCGGCTAACCCAAGAAAACTTGAATTTTACGCTACTGATTTAGGCGGTTTCCAGTCCAACACGGCTTCAATTTTCTGGGGATCAACCCTAATTCCCTCAGCAGACACAACATGTCCCAGAAAGGTAACTTCCCTCAGCCAGAATTCACACTTACTGAATTTGGCGTACAGCTGTTTTTCTCTTAGAATCTGCAGAACCACCCGAAGATGCGAATCATGTTCCTCTTCCGAACTTGAATAGACCAAAATATCGTCTATGAACACCATGACAAACCAGTCCAGATAGTGTTGGAATACTCGGTTCATCATGTCCATAAACGCAGCGGGTGCATTCGTCAACCCAAACGGCATCACCAAGAACTCGTAGTGACCATAACGAGTTCGAAAAGCTGTCTTATGAATATCTGCCTCCTTGACCTTAAGCTGGTGATAACCTGACCTCAAATCTATCTTTGAAAAGACCGAAGCGCCTCGCAACTGATCGAACAGATCATCTATTCTAAGCTACGGGTACTTGTTCTTAATCGTTAGCTTATTCAGTTGCCTATAATCAATCCACATCCGCATCGACCCGTTCTTCTTCTTAACAAATAGCACCGGCGCTCCCCAAGGTGACACACTGGATCGGATAAAACCCCGGTCCAACAGTTCCTAAATTTGGGCTTTCAGTTCCACTAACTCCTTCGGCGCCATTCTATATGGGGCAATAGACACTGGCGCTGTCCCCGGAAGAAGATCAATACCGAATTTCACCTCGCAATCCGGAGGTAACCCTGAAAGTTCTTCTGGAAAAACATCAGAGAATTCCCCCACTATCCTAACATCCTTTAAAGTCAACTCATTTGCCTCCAAAGTACTGACAAAAGTTAAGAACGCCTCGCATCCTTTTCTCACCATTCTTTCAGCCTTTAAAACAGACACTACATTGGACAAGTAGTTCCTCCTTTCGCCTATCACTAAGAATTCGTTATCCTCAGGAGTCCTTAACACCATGCGCTTAGCAGCACAATCCAAGTTTGCTCGATATCTCACTAACCAGTCCATACCTAAAATCAAATCGAACTCATCGAACGACAGTTCCATCAAATCAGCCGGGAAAACCATCCCTTGTACTTCTAGAGGCACACTCCTAAAGAGTTTGTTCACCACTACAGATTGTCCTAAAGGGCTAAATACTGATCATCTCCTAGAAGCAATCTCAGAGTCTATGTTCAGAGTTCTAGACACAGTACTAGCAACATAGGAATGTGTTGACCCAACATCAATCAGTGCAGTAAAAGGCAATCCGTAAATAAGGAACGTACCGGTTATGACGTCCGGTGCATCGTCCTCCTCTCGGCGTCTAGCTGCATAGACCAACCCAGGCTGTCTTGCATCCGTGTTCCCAGCACCTCTGCCCGGTGCTCCACGTCCACGACCAAAACCATTTCCACCTCTGGCCGGACCACGACCTCTCTGTGGCTGCTGACCACCTCTACCAGGCTGAACATAATTCTGGCCCACTGGCCGCATTCTGTTTGGCTCTTGTGGACAATCCCTTACCCGATGATCCATTGATCCACATCTGTAGCATCCATTACTTCTTACCCAGCACTCTCCTAAATGAAACTTCCCACATGTAGCACATTGCTGTGGCCGACCGGTAACAATGGGCCTCGCAACTCGACCCGGCCCATCCAACCTAGGCCTCTTCTAAAAATTCCCAGTAGATCTTGACGGTCCAAAGCTTCTCTTATTCCTACCCTTGTCCCTATCCTGATTCTGCCTTTCAGATCGCTTTGCCTCTTCGGCTATCTTAACCTTCTCAACCAAAATGGTGAATTCCCTTTCCCGTTGTGGAGCTATCAGTACTCGCAACTCATCCCTCAGACCATCTTTAAATCGAACACAACGCTCATGATCTGTGGACACAATTCCCCGGGCATACTGGCTAAGACGTAGGAATTCTGCCTCATACTCGGCTATTGTCTTACTCCCCTGAACCAAATTAAGGAATGCCTTCTGACGCTAGGCGTCCACATAGCTCGACCCAATGTATTTCCCCTGGAACGCAGACTTAAAGAAATCCCAGTTAATGCGGTCCACTACTGTACCATTTCTAACCGTGAGCCACCATTGGTAAGCCTCATCTCGGAGAAGAGACACAACTCCTTTCAGTTTCTCTTCAGCGGTGCAGTCAAGATCATCCATAATCCGTTCCACCGCTTCTAACCAGTACTCAGCTACATTAGGAGCCACACCAGAAATACCTCTAAACACCTCAGCCCCATTGGCTCGAAGTCGCTCCGACACAGATTTTCGAGCCACTGATCCCGTGCTCGCTCCAGTAACTCTTTCCAAGACGCGCAACATAGCCTGAGACACCGCATCGTCTCCACCAGTTTGGTCCTGAAATTCTGCTTCCACCACTGATGATGTTGGCATCTCATCTTCCGGCCCATGCCCAGATTCCGAAGGCTCAGCCCCAACATCTCGGCCTCTTCCATGGCCTCGAATACCGTGTCCACATCCTCTAGTACTCATTACTACTAACGTAATTTAATCTGATTAAAAGTTTTATGAGTTAGTGTTTTCTTCCACTATTTTATTACAGAGCAGTCTTATGAGAATAGCATTATGAGTAATTCTCGCCAATTCATACATACCTAAGGTTTCAGTCTCTAGAGTTGCATTTCTCAGTATAAGTAATCATAGCATATTAATCTTACTTCATATAAATAATCAATAGTCAGGAGACTTACCGTGCGGATTTGGTGCCGGAGACTCAGGTGCCATGCTTCCAGAAAACATGTATATTTCTAAACTATTTTCTAAACCATCTTTTGAAACGTGTTTGAACCTCATACCCACAGCCGAGTTTTTTAAACTTGGCTTTGATACCAAAATTGTAACACCCCAAACCTGGTCAAAACGTTACGACCAAATCTGGGTTGTCACAGGAATAATAGATTTAAAAATTTTGACAAAACATCGTGATTTGAGAAATTATTTTTGTTTGGAGAATCCATGTTAAGCCCATTTTCAAAGGAATCTGTTTGACTACACATACTCTACCATTTTCTCATTAAGTTAATTAGGAGATGAAAATGGGTTTATTTTACCAAAACCGAACTTAGAAAATTTCGAAAGGTGATAATCGAAATGAATGTTCAGGTGCGTAATCTTTGGAAATAATATTTGTAATGGTAAGAAAAAAATTCCAATTTTAAATTATTTATGGCTTGTTATCCAATCGTTGAACTTTTGGAATACCTCTATTTATGTTTTTAAGAAAACCCCGCTTTTCGATAATTCATAACATATATAAAACCAGCATGTAAACAAAACCCCAAAAATAAAGTTAAAGCGGCCTTATTACAAATTAAAATCCCGAAATAGAAATAAGTTTAAAATAAAGTTCGAGTTTACTAGAGAACTCGCAATGTATGGCCACCTCGAGTTTGTCCCTGCTCCAAAACCCGCCACCTACCAATTATCTGCAAGATTAACAAAGGGGTGAGTCATCGAGACTCAGTGTGTAAATCCCCGTGAAATGCAAACTGGGCCTTAGCCCGCTCAGTACGACATATGTCTCATGTATGCAATGTAGCCCAACCCAGTCTAGCTCTCCATCCAAACACCCATGGCATTATGCCACTGTGGTTCATGACCACCGTGGTCCCAGACCACTCGTGACAGCAGTCACTCGTGACAAAGTCACTAACACATATAATCGTGGGGCCAGCCCACTGTGGTCTTAGACCACCGTGACGATCTCTGATATGTTTATGATTACGTGGGGCCAACCCACTGTGGTCTTAGACCACCGAGACAAGTCACTAATATAAGCATACGTGGTTTCAACCACCGTGGTACTTAGACCACTCGTGACAATAGTCACTTGATTATCACCTCTTCCTCCATTCAATTCCCGATCCCATGCTCTCTTTATCATGCCAAATATAAATGCAACATACTCTTAATGGGAAACAATTAATAACAATATACATGCATACAATCAAAAATATCATCATCGAAGAACTTACCCGGTGTCTCCAACTTTACCCATAAGGGTATCTCGACTATCAGATTAGCTATTTCGGCTTTCAGCCAATACAGTTAATAATACAACCGCAAGATACGTGTGAGTAATACACACCTGATAACGTGTAACACTAAGCTTTCTACGTCGACACTTTCGTTAGCAGGGATGACGGCTATCTGTCTATCCTAGGCAGACGTCGGCTCTCTACCACAGCCCGGCGAAAAATCTCGAACCGCCGACACAGAACGCTTCTTAAACTTAGGAATAGGGGTTACGGATACGCTCCCCTTCCTGGCTTGATCGTTCCTTGTATCCATGAAATGGACTCGATCAGAGATCAAAGAGAACCTCTAATCAAGAGATTCAGTTAAGATAGACTATAATCAGAAAAGAGTCCAAAAATACAAGACTAAAGAACTCTTTACCTTAAGAATGCGAATAGAGTGATTTAATTTCGGCAAACAGCAACCCCTTGGCTTTGGACTACAAATCGCTTGACTAAAGGTGTTTCCCGGAGTAAGCGTCCCCAACAGAGAAACAAAGAAAGGAATAAGGGTTAGCCCAAGCTGTAACCGCCAAGCCAATTAGCCATTCGGCTTTGGCTACAAAAACTGAAAGAAGGGAAAAAAATGGGCAACAGAGTCTTTCTTACCTTAACAACAGAACCGATTGCAAAGATCCCCCCTGACCAACGATTCCTAGCACCTTGCTATGTGATGTTCGGCTTGGAGCAAAGAATGTAAGAAACAAATTTAGTTATTTACAAAATAGGTTCGGCTTCACCATGAAAAGAAAGAACAGGGGGATTGATCATGAGAAAAATAAAAGAGAGATCCTTACCTTAAAGCAGAGATACCGATTAACGCACAAGATGTTTCGGCTATGGTGTTTAAGAGAAGAGCAAAGAAGGTGACAAAGTTTCGGCAAGAGAGGTGACTACAGAGGGTTTCGACTTGTGAAGAAGGTAGGAAAAGAAAATGAAACCAAAATGTGAAGGGTGGATGGTAATGGAAGATTCGGCCAAGGGTGTTTGGTAACCTTGAAGAAAAGAAAAAGAAGACACGAATGAGGAGGTTTGTACTTAAGAGAAAAGATTAGAAAAGAGTTGAAAAAACACCAAAATGAAATGAGGAGAACTCCTAGAAGCACTAGAGAAAATCGGCACACACTAGAACCAGAGCAACCTGAAAAAAATAAAACCAAAGACTCTCTCCTCACATTCGGCACACCTCAAGCTAGCACTAAACCGAATCCTCTCCCCCCCACTTCAAGCTTCCCACATTCGGCCACCACTCCACCAACACCAAATCTCATATTTTTCTCTTACCTTCACTCCCCTCCAACAATTTGAATTGGTTTGACCAATTCAAACTCCACCACCTTCTCATGGCCACCCATTCAAACACTTTGACTCCTCCAACACTCATCCTTGAAGAGCCCTTGCCGAATCCACCACTCTAGCTCCCTAGGCGCAAAAAATAAAGCTTCTGAATGCTGTTAGTGCGACTTGAACTCCTTCCTCCTTGTGCTCCTTTGTGACGCCACTTCTATGCACTCTAAGTGGCGTCTCCTTGCCACCTTACCACCTCTTTTCTTGTGTCATCAAACACAAGTATTTATTCTTAAGACCTGCCTCTGCTAGCTCCCCCCCTAAAGTGCCTAAAAACAAAATTTTCACCAAGGCTCAAGCTTTACCCCGAGCCTTCCCGGGACCCCCAAACACACCAAAATAACAACAAGACATGCCAAACACACAGCAACACAAAATAATGTAGAGCCCCTAATTCCAGGATGTTATAGGAGGCCATGAGAAACCAATATCCCAACCTTTTTACCGGTAAGATTTTCGGGGACGAAAATCTCTAAGGGGGAGAATTGTAACAACCCGATTCAGGGTCTAGTCAGAATAATGGTTACGAGACCACAAATCTGACGTAGAAATATGTGTTTTATGGTTTCTATAAGGTCCATGACATGTTTGCATGATTATGTGAAAATTTCATGAAGAAATTTTATAATTTAGTTATCAATTTATTCATTAGGACTAAATTGCAAAGATTAAAAATATGAGATTCTAGAAGATTCAAGTATGAGATAGCAATAGAAAATTTATTAGAGGTCCTTATTTAGCAATTAGACCATTATAACTTATGATGGACAAAAATAGACATAGGAAGGAAAAATCTTAAGAAAGGGGCCTTAAGGGCATTTTGGTTATTATGTTAATAAGTTAATAAAAAGGGAAAAAGAAGTCAAAATTGATGTCGATCTTCCTCCCCATTGCCGAAAATTTCAAGCTCACCATAGCTAGGGTTTTTTCATCTCTCAAGCTTGATTGTAAGTACCTCCTAGCCTCGTTTTTCATGTTCTTCATATTTTTGAGATCTTCGTAGCTTGATTTTGCTATTTCTACCCTTATTTTGAGCTAGGGTTCATGTTAAAAAATTTACCCATGCATGACATGCATGTATTTTGAGATTTAATGGAAGAATATGAAAGTTTGATGTATGATAAACATCTTTTTCTAAGTGATTTTCATGGAAAATTCATAAAAAGGACCTAGATGTAAAAGTGATAAAATGTGTAGTAAAAATCAGTTTTGAAGGAAAGTGTGAGCTCTTATAAGCTCAATAAATATTCGGCTAGGCTTGGGTAACCAAAGAAATGAGTGTATTGCATTATACAAGCCTAGGGACCATTTTGTAAATATGTAAAAGTTTAAGGGCAAAATCATAATTTTTCCAAAGTATGATTCACGAGTCATTTTAGTCAATGTGATCATTAAATAAGTGAAATTGTCCTTATAGATCAAGAAACACGAAGCCCGGACCGAAACCGAGGAAAGAACAAAGTGGTAGACTAAATCGAACAACTAAACATATTTTAGTACCGAGGTAAGTTTGTGTGTAATAAATCAACATAATGATATTATGTTTTAATATGCTTGATATCATGAGAAATGTATAATATCTTTATGAAATTGATTAATGAAGTCCCGATAAAAGTATGATGAAAATTTTGTTAAGTTGAAGTCCCGGTTGAACCTTAGGAATGGAAAGGATACCATTGTCGTGACATGAGATTAAGAAGGTCCCGTATAAGACCATGTCTGGGACATGGCTTCGGCACCTAATTGAGATCCCGTATAAGACCATATCTGGGATATGGCATCGGCATCGAATAGAGATTCCGTGTAAGACCACGTATGGGACCTGGCTTCGGTATGAAATCGTGTAAGACCATGTCTGGGACATGACATCGATATACGATCTCGTATAAGACCATATCTGGGATATGGCATCGACATCGATATGAGATCCCGTATAAGACCATATCTGGGATATGGCATTGGCATCAGGAAGTGATCCCATGTAAGACCATATCTGGGATATGGCTTTGACATCGTATTACGTGTATAACGAGTTTGTGTATCCTTCGGTATTCCAAGTGGTTCAACGGGATAAAGAGCTAAGTTTATGTTCAAGATGTATAAGTGCTAAAGTTATGTGATGAAGTGATACAGGTGTACATAAGAACCTTACGAGAAATGAGTTCGATATGTGTTAAGAGATTGGTAAGAGTAAGCATGAGTAAGTTATGTCTATGTGCTTGAGAATTTGAGTTATTACTTAATGTAATGTATGAATGTTATCTTAAGCTCTTATGTTGCTATTTATTTCATGCAAACTTACTAAGCTTTATGCTTACCCCTCTCCTTTCCCTTTTTTTTGTAGTATCGCCAAGCTAGCTCAGGGATCGTAGGACGTCGGAGCTCGGTTCGCACTATCAAGCTACTCTTTTGGTATAGTAAAGTTGATTATTTTAGGTATGGCATGTATAAAAACTTGGTCATTTTGTTATATGTCATATTGGTTAACTAAGGTGTTGGCTATTAATGTTACTCAATTCATTTTGTAAATGGCCATTGGAATTGGACAAAACTAGTTAAGTTATATCTATTCAGTGATGATGAAATTCATGAAGTGCAAGTCTATGCAATTGTGTGAGTAAAGTATGAAGTATGAGCATGATGAATGTAGTGGAATTCAAGATGTGGATGCCTTGATTATGGATAATTGAGATGCATTATTGTTATGTCATGAGTTGCTAGAAATAGTATAAGTGTGGTTGTTTTTCAGGGTGGCAAATGGCTTGGTAGATAGCCTTGCATTTGTCCATACGGATAGACACACGGGCGTGTGTCTAGGCTGTGTGTGACACACGGTCTGCCACATGGGTGTGTAGTCTGGCCGTGTGTTCCCTGCATCTAATTTGCGAAAATTCAGTTTGTCACACGGGCCAGCACACGGGCGTGTGGCTTGGCCGTGTGCCCCTAAGGGTTTGCTGACGTCATAAACAGAATGTCCCTTATTTTGGACACGGCTTGAAGCACGGGCGTGTGATATGCCACACGGGCATGTCACTTCTCTCACATGGGCGTGTGGCCTTGTTTTAAGAAAAAAAATTTTAAGTGTTCGTAAGTTTCTGGTTTAGTCCCGGATCACTCCATGTGTATGTCTTGGGTCTCGTAGGCCCATAATAAGGACGTTAAGAGTTCAAATGAAAAAGTTTAAGTTGAAAAGAAAGTTCATTGCCCGATTTTGTACGAATAAGTAAGTTAAGTCCGATAATACCTCGTACCCAGTTCTGACATCGAATACGAGTAAAATGTGTTACACCATCTATGAGAAAGCCCAAAAGTATCTTCCATAAAAAAAAAAAACACATTGAGATAAAACGACGAAATTAATAATAATAAAAGGAAAGAAAAATCTTTATTAAAAAAAAAAAAGAAACAAAAATCTTGGAGAAATTACCATTTATACATACCAAATATATCTTTCATGTTCCCCACTTCGACTGTAAGAAGTGTATAAAATCAAAGTGCAGGAGCTAGGGTTTCCATCAATTGCAAAAATGGAGGGATTAGTTTCAATGAAAACTGCTCCTGGAATTTCCTTTCAATCTATTCCTTCCCCTAATCAGCGACCTAATTTCTTCCTCAGACGCTCCTCAATGGACCTTCAGCATCGGCGATTCCATTTTCCCTCCATTCGAGCTCAACAGGTTATTAATAATAATCATTTTACTTACATACATTGAATCTAATACTCTTCTTTCTAAAATAAAATTTGTGTGTAGTCGGGGACGATATTTCCGCGAAAAGAAGATGAGGAAGATTCTTTGAAGGTAAAGGAATGGGAAGTTGGAATGTTGCAAAACGAAGTCGCAGCGAGTCAAGGGATTAGAATACGGCGGCGTCCACCGTCGGGTCCGCCTTTGCATTACGTGGGTCCCTTCGAATTCCGTTTACAGAATGAGGGAAACACTCCTCGTAACATTCTTGAAGAAATAGTTTGGCACAAAGATGTGGAAGTTTCCCAAGTAAATTTTTTTAATTTTATTTTTTACAATTTTAATTAGGTCAAGGTATTCGTCTTTGCTTTTTTTTTTTTTTTTTAACTGTATGGTGATATAATGATTTTTTGGGTTTGGCAGATGAAAGAGAAGAAGCCTTTGCTTTCATTGAAGAAGGTTATCGAGAATGCACCTCCAACTAGAGATTTCGTCGGGGCTCTTAAAGCGGCACATTTGCGGACTGGAGTGCCTGGTTTAATTGCTGAAGTTAAGAAGGCTTCGCCTAGCAGAGGAATTCTCAGAGAGATTTTTGACCCAGTTAAGTACCTTCTTTATTCCTAGTCCATACTTTTTGGAAGAAAATTATCCTAATTTAATAATATACTTATTATTTTATAAATAAATATATCTAATGGTGCATTTATCATTCATCTAACCGCGTTTATGATACTTACTAGAAATTTTGATACGAAAATTTGACTGGATTTGTCATAAAATTGAGGTTCTTCCCCCAACGAGATTAGTGGACTCATAAAATGTCCTGCTGATGAAAACCCGCTAGTGAGGTTTGAGGGTTAGAATTTATAAACACCATCTGGTATATTTATGATGTTATTAATGAATTAATCAGATATTATTCAATAAACATTTGTCAGCTTTCTACCTCCTGCATGGTTTATAAGATAATACAAGTATAGATACTCTATAAGATTAAAGTTGTCTTCTTGGTATTATGGTTGGGAGGAAATTTTGATATTTTAGAGTATGTTTCAATCCGGGTAAAACCTTAGAGAAAGAGTGAACTAACCTTCCATATCTTTTTTTATATAAGATTAAAGTTGTCTTCTTGGAATTATGGTTGGGAGGAAGTTTTGATATTTTAGAGTACGTTTCAATCCAGGTAAAACCTTGGAGAAAGAGTGAACTAACCTTCCATATCTAGTTTTATTGTATCATTCTATTTCTCTTTATTACTGAGTAATTTGTGATATATTTATGTTTCTTGTGATAGGTTGAGATTGCTAGAGCATATGAGAAGGGTGGAGCTGCTTGTCTGAGTGTTTTGACTGATGAAAAGTATTTTAAGGTAAACATAGTCATTTTTATTTTTGTTTTTGAAGATTTTGTATCCAGTTGCTTAGTCTATTTATTAATTCTCTGACTTGCTACTCGTCAATCAAGGGAAGCTTTGAAAATTTGGAGGCAATACGTAATGCTGGAGTAAAGGTTTGTTGGATAAGTCATTTGTTATTTGATCTGTAATCTTGATTTTTTTCTTTTATATACACTTGGTTAATCGGTATACATCTTGCCATCATAATGAATGCAGTGTCCTCTATTGTGCAAAGAATTTGTGATAGATGCATGGCAGATATATTATGCTCGAATTAAAGGAGCAGATGCTATACTTCTAATTGCTGCTGTTTTGCCCGATCTTGACATCAGATACATGATTAAAATCTGCAAGATGCTTGGTTTGGCGGCTCTGGTAGAGGTTAGACAGAGCTTTCTTTGTTATTATTATGGTTTCATCAGTTTTGAATTGTTCAGGTTATTTTTGGATTCATGAAACTTATTTCTTTTGGGAGCTAATTTTCATAATTATCGAGCATTTTGAGGCCGTTCTTTTCCCTTCAATTGGAAATGCTTTTTATGCTTTTACAAGTTGTATGATGCTATGATTTGAACTTATGGCATCATAACCAGATTCTAACATTTGGTTTTATTAACTATTCATATACAACTTTTTCTTTCCAATATATGCTCTTTTTTATTGTTTTCCTTTAGGTGCATGATGAGAGGGAAATGGACCGTGTTCTTGGTATAGAGGGGATTGAACTTATTGGTATCAATAATCGTAACCTTGGTAAGGTTTTTCAAGTTTTTGCAATTGCTAATTGAGTTGCCTCATTCTGATCATAGTTTAAACTTGTTTCTTTGATGTTGCCAACTTAAATGACTTGTTTGAGAAGGTATAAAAGTGTGGATCAGATCCGAATCACAGGTGTTCACAATTGGTATTTTGAAAACTGGTTTTCTGGGGACAATGCTAGCCAGAGCAGAAGGGGGAAAATGAATTCAAAATAATTTAAAGATTAGTTCATAACTCTATATACATATGCATATGATCACATCACTTAGAATATTTACATGGATATTATTTCCAATTGTTAAAATAAATGTGTGATAGAGTGAAGAGAGTTGCAGATTTTTAACCCTTGCACCCACCAAATTTAGAAGGTGAAAAAGTAAATTCCATAGAGAAGTTCTTGCTAACATCTTTGAAAAGTTTTAAACTTGACCTGCCTTTGGATAATTCAAAAACAAGGCTATGATAACATGACCTAAATGTGGTTGTAGGATGTGAATTCATTAACCCCTGAATGATTTTTACTTTATAACAATACTAAGATGATATAACCTGTGTTATTGTACGAAGCATAAGGTTAACTTTTCGACATGTTAAATTTAATGTGTTTAAAATCTTTATTTCTTTCAAGAAAGTTTAAATTTAATGTGTTTAAATTCTTGATTGCCTTTAGCCTTTCAGGTTTTGGTTTTCTCCCTACGTTTCTGCATTTTGTGTATATAACATGTTAATGCTTTAAGTATTAGGATTCAACAATTTTCATGTAAATCAACTTCTGAAATAGCTCAAAGTGTATCGATTACTATATTGTTAACAATTGAAGCATCCATTGATCCCATAACAATAGTAACAAACCAGAGTCTATCAGAAACTCAATAACATCTCTGCCATATCGACTGAAATGACAAATTGCGAGGCATTAAAAATTCATCCCTTTTTTTTCCCAGAAACATTTGAGGTAAATATCAGTAACACAAAGAAGCTTCTTGAAGGAGAGCGTGGCCAGATGATTCGCAAGAAAGATATAATTGTAAGTGAGGCTTCAGAACATTCATTTATCTATGTATTGAAAGATAAAGTTAGTGCATGTCCGTGCAAACATGTCATAAACTGTTCAAATAATCTTGTTAATTTTAACCATCAGGTTGTAGGAGAATCCGGGCTTTTTACTCCTGATGATGTTGCTTACGTCCAAGAAGCGGGTGTTAAAGCAGTAAGTTATGCAAGTTCTTAGCATATTGCATTCTTTGTTTGATATTAATCTTTTTTCCCTTCTGCTGCATATAGCTATGTTATAGAAGTGAAAGTATTTACATACAGAAAAATATTGACCAGTGCCAAGTGGCAATGGTTTAAGTTATATTTAAAGAAAGGTTTTTTTTATTTTCCTTGAATTCAATAAAATGATCAAGTTTGTGACCTATGTGCTGCAAATTAGGTGAGAAATTTGAAGTTAAAATTGTTATTGAAATCCATGAAATGCAACCTGGCAGGTTTTGGTTGGGGAGTCGATAGTGAAGCAAAGCGACCCTGGAAAAGGAATAAGTGGACTTTTTGGTAAAGACATTTCGTTATGAGTTCACACAGGGAAAAGTGGACTCTGGATGTGTGCTTCCGAGACTTCATTTACAATTACTACAGTGCAGTTAATCGATCAGAATCTTTCAGCATGTTGAATCCATATTTCGAAGTGGAGCATCTTTACATAATCTCTGTACCTTGATTGTATAAATTATAATACTAATAGAATAAATTGCGGATGTGCATTTCTGTTCTCGTGTTTTTTAATCATTTACTTTTCCGTATCCTTCCCTATTATTATTTCTACTTTGTTTTTATGTTTGCTAAATTAGTCATAACTAAAGACGCTAGTGGAGGGTCTGAATTCTAGAAAGTTCAAATCCTCTTTCTTAACCTAATGGTTCAATGTATTATTAATTTCTTTTATGTATATTGTTTTTGTCAAGTACCTTAGGTGATGTATAATTTTCTGTCATTATAGATACGTTTATGTCTACTAACTTTAGCATTAGTTTAAGAATCTTTTTTTTTCTAGAAACGGGTTAAAGTTACGTCAATAAAGCTAATATTTATAGCTGACAGATGAATTTTTCTGTTGCTACAGTTTTTTTGTTACAGTGGTTTAAATATTTCTAAATATGAATTCTTGTCATCCTAAGTAACATTTTCATGTTTCTATAGTTACCTCGTCACTCTAGAATGCATTAACAATGAACCATGACAATTTTGGTTTGAGGTAACATTCTCATCATTGTTAGGAACGTTTTAGGAGCAATAGATTTTTTACAGGTTAAGTTATCATGTCACTATAAAAAGTATTTAGCAATGAGAGATCAGCATTTTTAGCAAGTAGTTAGTATTTTATTGGTGGGCGTAACATTTTTATCTTGGTATTGGTACGTACTTGTACTGGTATTGGCATGTTTCGATACGTTTTAAGTTTATTGATGTTATTAAATATTTTTTCATATATACATTTTTCTAGTGTAATTTTTAATTTCTTGATATATTATATATACATTTAAAATTTTCACATATATATTTATAGTTTTAGTTTTAGTTTCTTCATAAAAAATATATTTTTTAATAAAAAATTATATATTATATATACATGCAAATATATCTCAATTATATCCGTATAAATATATTTATATATAAATGTAAGTTTTAAAATTGTTAATTAAGTTGAATAATTCAGTTTAATAACTTTTAATTTTAAATGTAATTATGGAGAAATTAAAATGGTTAAGATAAATTTTAAAATTAGTTTAAAATGTCAAATTTTTGTACCAATTAGTATGGGCCGGTAGTACCGATACAAAGCCGATATTAACGGAAACGGGTTGAAATACATTGCAATGGTTGAAATCCACTAAAATTTTGATTGAAACGGATATAAACTACTTGGTACCAATTTAATATTGAAATAGTACGTACTGATCGGTATCGACTACCATAAATTTTAGTGATGATTAGGTTTCTGTCACTGCCAAGAACTATAAGTTTTCAGACGCTAGGGACTTATTTATTAATGGATTAAATATTCGCCACTATAAAAGGATATTACAACGGATAATTTTCTTGCTATAAATCTATAATGACTAGGATTCTATCATTGTAAGAGGTTTTTGCGACGGTAAATATTTCATTACTATAGTACTTAACACTGACAAATGCCATCATTTTAGCAGCAAGAACTCATGGCTATAGGTAAATTAGCAGTAAATAACGTCTTAAGCTGTGATGATAAAGTTGTCATGCAATCGTATTTTAGCAACGGGTACTGTGACAAGTTTGGCAGCTACATAAATTCTTAAAGGATGGGTAACTTTTCAACACTGAGGGTTTTTACATAGTTATATAGTTTATATTTATCATCGATATAAAAGTATCCTTTTAAATTTCTTTCAATGTCGAAAACTTTTTATCTTTAATTAAAACTATAATCCTTTAAGTGAAGAAGGATCAACGCATAAAACACAACTGGGCTGCTCTTCTGTTTCAGGCCTAATTTTTTAAGAGGGTATTAAGGACCAGGGTTTTGAAAAGGAACGGGGTGCCACAGATTTGGGCTTGGCTGAGCCTAGTTTTATAGCTGGACCTCAAGACACACAAACGAGAGTGGGTGTTAGATCTTCTAAGGTGGATTCTGGGCCCGTTGTTTTAAATGGGGTCATAGGGCTTTAAATTTTAAAATGGCTGAGTCAAAATTCAGCAGCTCACCATCCAATCCACAATTAATAACCCCACAGAATTTTCTTTTTTGCCGACTAAGAAAATTCCCAGCAGAGATACTGTTTTGTCTAAGCAAGGAGAATCCCATGACTTTGTGGAAAAAACAGGAGTAACGACTTTGAACTTGGATTGTCATTCGGTCATTAACTTTGTTAAAAATAGAAACCCCGATAGTTCCATCGGTTATAGGCTTCCTATTGTTTCTTCATAGACACAAGATGAACGTACTATTGTTTCGGCTGCGTTGAAAATTGGAGATACCAAACGCTTAAGGAAAGGTTCCTATATCTTTCGGGGTAAAGGAAACAAATTTAAGGTCAGGGCTATTACTCGTGAATTGGTAGCTGAAGCGATGTCAAAGGTGGTTGAAAGAATCGGGTCTGAAAGTTTAATCACGGACTTAAATTATGTATAGGGGGCTTCGACGGATCCCATTGAGGTGGCTACCTTGGATGTTTAAGGTGGGTCTGTTAACTTGTTTTTTTATAATTATTATTGGATGTTTCCAAGTATTTATGTTTGAAATTGTCAAGGGTGTGCGTCTCCTAAGTTTGTTCGAATTGTTAGAGAGTATTTTGTGGAGTTTGAGGTTGATATTGCTGCTTTTCTTGAAACACGAGTTAGTGGTCCGAAGGCCGATGGAATCATTTCAAAGATTAGTTTGGATTATTCCCATAAGATTAAAGCTCGAGGTTTTTTTTAGGGTTTGTGGATTTTTTGAAAGAATAGTGTCCAGGTCCAAATTCTCCAAAATGACCATCAGTTTGTTCATTGTCGATTGGGGAAGAAAATAGGGTTCAAAATATTTTGGTGACGTTTGTTTATGGTTTTTTGGATAAACAGAAACATAAGGTCTTGTGGGATTGGTTGGATCTTGTTGCCCGTTCCGTCAATGAGCCTTGGGTTTTGATGGGGGATTTCAATTCCCTGCTTTCTTTGGATGAAAAGAGAGGGGGTAGACATAATTTTCTGGTTGTAAGTTATTCCAGAATTTTATTCTTAATAATGGTTTAAAGGATCTTGGTTTCAAAGGTCTGCAATTTACTTGGGAATAGTGAGCGGTGTTGATCTTTCTCTAACGCGACTGTTTTTCATCTCCTTCGTCTCAAATCTGATCATGGGCCAATCCTGTTATCCATCCGCTCTTCTAGTCACACTTATCACACTAGGCCTTTTTGCCTTTTAGCTTCTTGGGTATCTCATCCGAATTTTGCACAATTTGTCCGTGATAATTGGAGGAATGGGTCGGATTTATCTGGTAATCTTATTTCTCTCACTAATGATATTAAAAGATGGAATTATGAGGTGTATGGTCACATTATTCAAAGAAAACGATCAATCGCTCATTGTATGGGAAGGATTCAGGTTACTTTGGATCGTAAATGGGCTAGTTTTCTTCCAAATCTTGAGACCAACATGCAAATTGAATATGAGAAAGTTCTTGGTGAGGAAGAATTACTTTGGAAGCAAAAGTAGAGATTGGACTAGATTCAATTTAGGGATCGTAACACGAAGTTCTTCCACAACAAAGCTCTCATAAGGCAAATTTTTAATGAAATCCTTTCTTTGACAATTGGCAATAGTTGGTGCTATGATAATGAGGCTCTCAATGATGAGGCAGTTTGTTTTTTCTTTTCTCTCTACTCTTTGGATGATTCACCTTGTGTTTCGTTTCCCTTACATGGTTATTTTTTGAAACTTGATTCTAGCAATTGGGATTATTTATCTTTGAAAATTATTGATGAGGAAGTTTGGAATGCGTTGTTTAGTATGGATCTCTTAAAGCCTCGGGTCTAGATGGTCTTCATGCACTTTTTTATCAGAGTCAATGGGACACGGTTGGTTTGGATGTGTGTTCTTGGGTTCGTGGTATTTTTTTTTGGATAGCCTCTTAATTGTTCTATCAATAAGACTCTCTTGGTTCTCATTCCCAAGATTACAAGCCATGAATGTCTATTGCAATATCGTCCTCTAAGCGTCTATAACGTTCTTTACAAGATTGTTACCAAAATTATTGCAAACCGTTTCAAGCCAATTCTCCATTCCCTTATCACTCAAAATCAAGTTATTTGTGGCAGGGAGGCAAATCACAAATAACATTATAATTGCTTAAGAGATTGTGCACTCGACGCGTACCAACAAAAGAAAGAAGTCATGGATGACCATCAAAGTGGATTTAGACAAAACATATGATAGACTCCGTTGGGACTTTATTGAGGAGACTTTATTGGATGTTGGTTTTCCTTCGAACTTGGTTAATGTCATCATGGAATGTATCACATTGGTCTCCATTCAGATTGTGTGGAATGGAAGGCTTTCTGATGAGTTTGTTCCTAAGAGGGGTATTAGGCAAGGCTGTCCATTGTCTCCTTACATTGTTGTTCTTTGTATGGAGAGATTAGGTCCGTTAATTCACAAAAATGTTGAGGATAAGAACTCAAAACCAATTGTTTTAGGGAAGGATGGACTGCCCATCTCGCACCTTTTCTTTGCAAATTATCTTTTCTTGTTTGCTGAAGTTGATGTTGATCAGATGCATAGAATTAAGTATGCTCTTAATTATTTTGGAGTGGCTTTGGGACATTGAGTTAATAGGCTGAAAACTACGGTGTTTTTCTAAAAAATATTATGTTATCAATGCTACTGCCATTTGTAGACTTGGTTTTCGTCACTCAGATGATTTGGGAACGTATCTAGGATTGCCTTTGTTTCACAAGTGAGTCACAAAGAATACCTTTAACTTTATCATCGATAAAGTTAGGTGGAAGTTCGATAGTTGGAATGCTAGTATGCTTTTAATGGCTGGGCGAGTCACTTTAGTTCGGGTTGATCTGTTGTTGATACCTAATTATTTCATGTAAACTGTGAAGCTCCCTCATGGTATTTGTGCAAAAATTGAGAAAATTTATAAGGTTTTATCTGGGGGGAAAACAGATTCTAGAAATAAGATGTCTTGGGTTAATTGGGGAGATTGTTGCCGACCCTTGTCTAATAGGGGCCTTGGGATACGATGCCTTAAAGAACATAATGATTCTTTTATGCTTAAGCTGGGTTTTAAACTCCTTACTAGTAAGGAAGCTTTATAGGTTAAATTCCTCCGATCTAAATATAAGATTATTGAGGTAAATTTAGATGACATCTATCGTAGTAAATGTTCTTTCATCTAGAGATCGCTTTCAAAGGTTTGGCCTCTGCTACGCCAAAGCCTACTCTGGTCTGTTGGTGATGGGAATCTTGTGAAATTTTTTATTGATACTTAGATAGAGGATGTGGGTCCTCTTATTAATTTTTTTTTGGTTCCCGTCCCTTACTGATGTTTCTATCACCTTGAGTAAGGTTGTTACTACAGATAGAAATTGGAACTGGGATTATTTAAGTTGTTACTACGCCAAAACCGATCAAAATACATACCCAATTTAAGCATGAACCATGGCCAAATACCAAGCTTCCTTATTTCTTTCTCTTTTCTTTTTGTTTCGGTGGAGATGGATGAACAATCCACTACCCCGTTTCTTTTTATTGTCATAGTTTATAATATATATAATATATATAATATACTTTAACTTATAAGTTAATATATATATATAAAAACATATATATATATACACATATCAACATTTAATGCCGTCCACCACATATAATTTTTGGCTAATTACAACATTAATCCTCCCCTTTATAAAGACAACAACAATTTAGCACTTATAAATCAACACACAGCTTTTACACTTTATACGGTCAAGTCCTTTCTTCTAATTCGACACACCAATAATCAAATTATCATACAAAATTTTCACACAGGCTATGTCACGTACTATTCACATAGAAAATATCATTAAAATATTTTTACGACCTCAGATTTGTGGTCCCAAAACCACTATTCCGACCAGGGTCTAAACCGAGCTGTTACAGGTAGTCCTAGAACCGACTAAACCATATCTCTGATACCACTAAATGTAACACCCCTTACCCGGGTTCTACGCCGGAACCGGGCCCGAGGCATTACCGAACTCAAACCACTTGATCGCCACTTAGGCTCGTCGTAACTACTCTCTAAAGTCATCTCAACAACCTCATTCTCGACTTACGAGGCCTCACTCATACACACGAGGGCTCTCGAGACTAAACCGAAACTTTTTCCAATCTTAAAATTTTTCTCTTTTATACAGGTCTCGCATGCCCGTGCAAGATTAGACATGCACGTGCATGGACACACACGCCCATGTCCCCAAACCGTGTCTAAAAACCCCAGCATTCTGCCAATGCCCCACGGCCAAGGCACACGCCCGTGCTTACCACCCGTGGTGCACACTGACTACCTTAACACGGCCTAGAGTCTAGACACACGCCCGTGTAGCTAGCCCGTGGCCAACACTGATTAACACAGATGTTCTAGGCACACGCCTGTGTGACTAGTCCGTGGTCTATTCTGATTTACAAAACTAACATGCAGGGGACGCACGGCCAAGTTACACGCCCGTGGACTGACCGTGTGTCTCACATGGTCTAGACACACGCCCGTGTGTCTATCCACATAGACAAGAACAAAGCTATGTGCCAAGTTCTTTTCACCCCTCTAGCATACACAACATAAACTCATCTAACACAATCATAATCAACTCAAATTGAATTGCAATCTCACATAGACAACTATAACTTTTCATATAACATAAAATAACCAACAACTATGGCATTATACAAAATAAGCTATCCATCTAAAGGCCAACACATCTTAGCCATTTACAACAAAATTCACTAACTTGTCTAGCCCCTATACATGCCATATACAAAACATTGAGTCTCATGTACCAGAGTGTGCTGATAGTGTGGGCGATCCTCCAATTGATCCTCGTATCTCTGCTCAACACTTTTACTCTATAAGACAAGGGAAAAGAAAAGGAGTAAGCTTTGAGCTTAGTGAGTTTGCACATAAACAATTAAGCATCATAATATAAGCTAAACAACAACTAGCATTATACTACCATAAGTAATGAACAACTATGATTACTCTTTCTAACCCTTACCACACTTCCAACACATCATGAGTCACATACTCATAACCATCGAAATGCACCCCTGCATTCAATGTCACATTTACACAATATACAACACATCATTATTTCTCAATAATTCATCCACACAGCTAATTAACTTAATAATGCATCCACACAACTTCTTTACTCAATAATGCAATCACATGGCTAATCCACACAGTTAACCCACACAGCAAATGTCTCGGTGGTTTCGCACTTAGCACACCACAGTCGATTAATAAGGTGGTATCGCACTTAGCCTACCACAAAGGTAATCATAGGGGTTTCTCACTTAGCCCACTAAACGATATACCTAACGATAGCATTGCACATAGCCATCTCATCGTCAATATGCATTAGGATGGTATCGCACTTAGCCTGCCATCTAGCATTATCACTACACATTCACATGTCTACTTACTCAATTAAACATCCATTCACAATTCTACTACATTCATTCTACTTGAACCACATAGGTTCTCAATCAATCTCGAACAAGCTACACGCTAGCTATCATTAACAAATTGTAAGTATGAATGCATTGTTTATGCATAGACTTACCTCAGTACTCAAAAGTATTGAGACTTGCAATTTAGTCCACCACCTTGCTTTTGCCTCGGTTTCGATCCGGGCTTTGCCTTTCTTGATCTATAATGAATAAATCAGCTTATTCAATACACATATTGACTAGATTGACCCTTATCTCATACTTTAGCAAAATTATTATTTTGCCCCTAAACTTTCTCATATTTACATTTTAGCCCCAAAGGCTCGTAAAGTGATTTTTATTCAACTTTCTAGTCTTTCATGCTTAGTCGAATCACTTATTCAACTAAACCTATCATCAATTCTCACTAAAACACACATGTATGACCAAACTTGAGATTTTCACAATCAAGTCCCTACATGCATTTTCATGGAAAATCACTTAACAAAAGATGTTTCTACTACATCAAGCTTTCATAATCTTCCATAAAATATCAACATACATGCATGTCATACATGACCACATTTTTGAACATCCATTTTAGCTCATCAAATAGCTAAAAATAGCTTACTCATGCTACTAGGACTTCAAAAATACAAAGAATATCAAAAACGAGGCTAAATGCACTTACTAGCAAGCTTGAAAAAAAATTGAAGAACCCTAACAATGGCTCTTGGAATTTTCAGCAGCCTTGGAGAAGAAGATGAATGAATTTTGTCATCTTTTCTCCTATTTTAATCACTTATTTGTTAAATGACCAAAATGCCCTTTTTGATAAACTTTCTAGTTTAACTCATCCATGCCCAATTTTGTCCAAACATTAGAAATTGGAAAAATTACTATTTAAGGACCTCTAATTAATAACCTAAAGCTATTTCACACAATTAGCTTCTAGAATCTCACATTTTGCAACTTTTGCAATTTAGTCCTTTTGGACAATTCAACCATAATTTCACAAAATTGCTTCATGAAACTTTCACACTAGCATGCATATATAGCATAAACCTCAAAAACTCATTCATAAGCCTCGGATTTGTGGTGTCACACCACTATTCTGACTAGGCCCTAAACTGAAATGTTACACCACGTCTGGGACGTTGGCATTGATTTGAGATTTCGTGTAAGACCATGTCTGGGACGTTGGCACTGATATGAGATTTACGTGTAAGACCATGTCTGGTACATTGGCATCGTATTGATTCATTCAAGACCCTGTCTGGGACAGTGGCATCGATATTTGGTTACATGTAAGACCACGTCTGGGAAGTTGGCATTGTACGACTATTCTGAGCACTCGGGGTATCCTATTAGATTCTGAACGATTCAACAGGCAAGTCCGATAAATGAATGACTATGTGTGTTGTATATCCGCTTCAGGTACGTTTGATGTATATGCCTTGAATAGGCATGAAAGGTGAGAAAATATGCATATAGATGCAATGAGCTAAAATGTGATATATGAATGAATGTGACATGAGTAAATGAGATAGATGGAGATATGATGGTTGGTAAGCAATGGCTAAATAATGAGCCAATGAAGAATTATAAATTTACCATTGAGATATGTTAATGATTCATGTATTGACATGATAATGTGAATTATGTTAAGTTTATTTGTATATGGCTTACTAAGCTTTTTGAAAGCTTACTTTGTGTGTGTTTGCTATGTTTTATAGATCGTCAAAGCTACTGAAGGCTCGGGGACCATCAAGGATCGTCATCACACTACTCAATCTCATTTTGGTACCTTTTGAATGTGTAAATACTAAGTATGGCATGTATAGGCTAGTTGCCTTGAGCTATGTTTAATATGTGTATATGGCCATGTGATATGGCTAGATATATGGTAGTGATTATGAATGACTAGTTATGTATTATAATGCCTTGTTTGGTGTGGTTTATGACTAATGAAATGGCCAAAGTGATGGTAAGATTTTTGATGCAAAATTTGGTATATCCATGATGAGTAGATGTTATATTGAAATGGTAAGTTGTGGATGAGATTTGTTTGGAAATGTTGTGAATAAGTTGAGCTAAATGGCTTATAAGTTAGTTTGATTGTTGAGCTCATATGTAGTTAGAAATGATGAACATTTTGGTATGTTTTGGTTGCTTGAAATGTTTAGATTGATGCATAATTATTCTTGTAGGATTTTTCTAATGTGGGGATTGCATTTTGGCCTTGCAAATGGCCTATATTTGCCCACACAGTTGAGCACAGGGGCTTGTGGCTCGATCGTGTCCCTCGTGGTTCAATTTTGAAACAAGTCAGGCTCGACCACGGGTAAGACACACGGGCGTGTGACTGGCCGTGTGGTGCAAGTCAGGCTCGACCACGGGTGAGGCACATGGGCGTGTCCACGACCGTGTGGACAAGTCAGTATGTATGCCCTGTTTTGACACGGTTTAGACACACGGGCGTGTCTAAGGCCGTGGGAGGCACACGGCCTGCCCACACGGGCATGTGACCTCTATAACTTAGAAAATGTTTTAAATTTTCGAGAACTTCTTTATGTGTTCGGTTTAGCCCCGTCCCTATTCTTAAGCATGTTTAAGGTCTTGTAGACCTGTAACACCCCAAACCCGGCCTAGAAGTTAGGCTCGAATCTGGTGTGTCACACTGAAGTGTTTTTTCAAAAACCATGTTTTCGTCGAAAACCCTTCTTAATATTTAAAAACTTCTTTCATTTAAACTTGGGTAAAGCCTCAGCTTGCGTTCATTTATTTTCAAAATGGGGTTCCTTGAAAAAGGTTGTTCACTTTTAAAACGTTATTGATTTCCTTCAAAATCTCCTTCAACTGCGGAAGCTTTTTAAAACGTTGCAGAAATGTGATAACCAAAAATAGTTGTTGTAACATAGTGTTTTGAAAATAGTAATCATTTTGGAAAACCGCGATTTACTTCTTACAGATATAAATTAAAATAAAACCAAACCTAAAATTTAAAATTCGAAAACTTTAAGAGGCCTTATTACAAACCATACCAAAATAAAGTACTTAAGAATAACTTAATGAAAAACAGAAGCAGTTGTGTGGTCATCTCCGAGTCCCTCACAGCTCCGATCCGTCTAAGGCTGGGGATTACCTGCACAGTTAAAAACGGGGTGAGTTTACGAAAACTCAGTGTGTAATCCCCTAATATAAAACGATCGATCGGATAAGCGAGAATCTGAGCGGTGGGCTTGAGCCCTATTCGATCACAAGATGCGATTTGATGGGCCTAAGCCCATTGCAATATCATTTGGGTCTCGGCTCGTAGCAGAATTGTTTGGGCCTACCCCGTATCAGTATCGGATCTCATAAAAAGAAATGCAATAGTGTAAGAATGCACCCCACCCTAATCCAGCCAGCACACCACCCGTACCAACCAACACACCATGTAGGGATAAAATTGACCCACCCAGCCAGCACACCAATGTTAGCACTGGTTGCAGCACTAACCGATATCACAGCAGAGCTGCCAGAATATAAGCGGCTTAAAGCCGTCGGTAGGTCCACAGTCGTCTCGGGCGACCCGTGCAACCCTAACGGATCAATCACTTCCTCCAATTACAAAATCCCATTCCCATGCAGTATGTCATGTATGCAGAGCACATAGATATAAATCAAATGGCATACTCTAGAAAGACAGACAAATCATAGCTCAGGTCAGTCAAAACATAGCATAGAACAATCATTTACCTACAAGGGTAAAATAGTCATTTTACCCTATAAGGGTATTTCAGTAATTTTACCCTTCGAGGTTATTTCAATAATTTTGCAAACTGAGAGTATTTCGATAATTTTACAAAACGGGGGTATTTCAATAATTTTGCAAACTGGTGGTATTTCGGTAATTTTACAAACCGGGGGTATTTCGATAATTTTGCAAACTAGGGGTATTTAGGTAATTTTACGACCTTTCCAATGGCCTACCGTCGTCTCGAATGACTCAAATGCCTTATAGGGCCAAAATAGTAGAGTTGGGCCCAAAGCCCACAATTTGGCCCAAGTGGGCCCACACGCACGTGTGGGCCCATTCAGCCCAATTTCAATCACGGCTATGCGAACTTCACAGCCCAATCCATTGTTTGTCACTATCGTGAATTTTTACCCATGCGAGCCCATGAGCCCGTTGGGCCCACTTGGCCCATCTCGGCCTAACGAGGCCCATTACGGCCTAAGCCCACGAGAACGCTCGTGGTGGCTCCTACAGTCTAGCGCCCTTGTTCATGGGCTCAGTTAACCACACGCACGCTCATACGCTCATGTGGCATCACACGCCATATTTCTGGCTTTTCGGCATTCAGCCGACTCTACAATCTTAGCAGTATAACCATTACGTACTTTCGGCTTTTCAGCCTATTATCGAAAGCGGCATACAATTACACACCTGATTGCAACTGCGAAAACTGCAAATAATCCGGAGCACACAACCTATAACCAACACAACACACGGTTAAGGCATATTCTTAAACTATCACCTTTATTTATTTAAACCACAACCACTCACCATGCTTGAACTAACAGATACTAGTGCCTCCCTGCTGATCAAGGCGATTTCCCCCTCCTAACGTGATTTTGCATCGAAAAAGTTGTTAGAAAGCAACCAACATTCGGCCCCAAGAGAAAAATAAGAAGAGAAAGCCGAAGCTTGTTAATAGAGTCAAAGGAGGTCTTACTAATAACGAAATAATAAAGTGGTTGGTGTAACCTCTTACCAATATCAATAACCAAACTTATTTCAGCTGTAGTTAGTTAAGAAGATTCAACCCTAACCACGGAGAACAAAGAGATTGAGAGGGAGAGGGTATGAGTAATCGACTTAGCAGAGATGGGGGGAACGAAATATTAGAAAAAGAAGAACAGGAAGTAAAAGAGGAGAGGACTACAAATTCGGCAAATAGCAAAATATGGCGAAGAAAGAAAGAAAATGAGAAAACAACAAAATGAAAAGGGTGGGAGAGGAAGTGAACTCGGCAGAAGTGAAATGAAAAGGAAAGACCTGAATGGTAAAAAATGTGCCAAAATGTGAAAAGAACACCCAAAAATACCAGAGAAAATTCGGCACCTCTACACTCTCCCAAAGCCGAAAATGTACCAAATGACAACCCTTAGCCGAAATTCCCTTACTCATCCTTTCCAAAATTCGGCTAAGACTCCTACACACCCCAACTCCTTCAACCTCTCCACCAAATCCTCCTTGAATTGCTCCCAGCCTCCCATTCGAATTTGTTGACCAAGTCTTCAACCTCCTCTGCTGAGTTTGATTCAAACTCTACCTCTCGCACCACCAAATCATAAAATAAAAGCCCCCTATTTGCATGTCATGGGATTCGAACCCCACTCCCCTTGCCATCTTAATGACGCCACCACCATCAAGGCACATGCCTTTTTTGTGACATAGAAACACATATTTAAACATAAGTCCTAACTGCTAATAGCCCATTTCACTTAAGAGCAAAAATTAAAAATTTTCCAAGGCTCAGGCTCGAACCCAAACTTCCTAAAAACCCCCAAATACACTCAAATACTTAACCATTGAAGAACACATGGGATTTAAGACAAAACATACAAAATTACAGACCCTACATTTTTGGGGCGTTACAACTCTACCCCCTTAAAGAAATTTCATCCTCGAAATTTCAAACTATCTAATAGCCGCACAACACAGGTTACACCACTACGCTTTCGCTGCGCACTCTAGTCCTAATTGCAAGTTAGGTAATTAGCACACTATGGGTAAAGTACATACCAGTATTCACATCTGGAGCGTCTCCGTCTTCTCGGCGCCGTGCTGCATAAACCAAAGTTGTAACAGCCCGACTTAGGGGCTAGTCAGAATAGTGGTGCGAGACCACAAATATGAAGTAAAAATATGTGTATAAATGATTTTATAAGGCTTATGAGGCATTTGCATAATTGTGTAAAAATATCATGAAGAAATTTTATTAATTAGTGAATAAATTGTCCACTAGGACTAAATTGCAAAGAATAGAAAATGTGAGATTCTAGAAGATTCATGTATGAAATTGAATTATGAAAATTTCTAGAGGTCCTTATTTAGAAATTTGACCATTATATTTGATGATGGACAAAAATGGACATGGGAAGGAAAAATATTAAGAAAGAACCATTAAGGGCATTTTTGTCCTTTGGCAAATAAAAGAATTAAAAGGGAAAAAGAACTCAAAATTCATGTCCATCTTCTTCCTATGTGCCAAAAATTTCAAGCTCTCCATAGCTAGGGTTTTGTCATCTTTCAAGACTTGATTGTAAGTACATCCTAGCCCCGTTTTTAATGCTCTTCGTATTTTTGAAACCCTCGTAGCTCGGTTTAGCTATATCTAGATATATTTTGAGCTAGGGTTCATGTTCAAAAATTTACCCATGTATGACATGCATGTATTTTGATGTTTTATGGAAGAATAAGAAAGTTAGATGTATGATAAACATATTTTTCTAGTTAATTTTCATGAAAAATGCATGAAAAAGACCAAATTGTAAAAGTCATAGATATGGTCATACATGAGTGAAATAGTGGAAAATTCAATGTTGCTATAGTTAAGAAAATGATTCGGCTAGGCTTTAAATGCAAGAAAGTCGAATGAAAATCATTTTACGAGCCTAGGGGCAAAAGTGAAATTATGTAAAAGTTTAGGGGCAAAATCATAATTTTTGCCAAAATATGAATTATGAGTCGATTTAGTCAATGTGTGTATTTAACAAGTGAAATTGTTATTATAGATCAAGAAACGCGAAGCCCGAATCGAAACCGAGGCAAGAATAAAATCGAGGACTAAATTGAACATAGACACACATTATGAGATACGAGGTAAGTTTGTATGAAGTTTAAATTTCATAGTGTTTCGATATTTGAAAATATTTGATATTATGACCAAGTATGTTATGGTTATGAAAAATTGAGTAATGTAGTCTCGATGATGAAATGGTGGAAATAAGCTATATGAAATTTCTGAATAAAGATTCGAAATAATATGATTACCAGTGTATTAGCATTGAATAAATTAGGTCCCGTATAAGACCATGTCTAGGACATGGCTTCGGCACCACAGAAAGATCTCGTGTAAGACCATGTCTGGGACATGGCATCGACATCCATGCACGATCTCGTATAAGACCATATCTGGGATATGGCATCGACATCGAGCTATAAGATTTCGTGTAAGACCATATCTGGGATATGGCATCGGCATCAAGAGGTGATCCCATATAAGACCATATCTGGGATATGGTGTTGGCATCAAAATTTATGTACGATGAATTCGAATATCCTTCGATAATTTGATTAGTTCATGTTCAATTGAGTTAGGTATGTAAAATGGTGTTGAGCCAAATCCTTTTATGGATGACATTGAGTTTATCCATGATGAGATTGATGATGATTTGAGTTATGTTCATGATAGCATATGTGCTAAGCCACGTGATTAAGTGATACATGTATTATGAGTAAGTACAAGTTATAAAACTATATAGACATGAGACGGGTAAGAATAAATACGAGTGAGTGTGAATAAGTATGAGCAAGTATGCTTATTCAATTGAGACTTATGTTGCCATTGTTACATGATATGAATGAGTTTGATTTGAACAATTATGTTGTCCTAGAATATCATGCAAACTTACTAAGCTATATGCTTACCCCTCTCTTTTCCCTTCTCCTTGTAGTTTCGCCAAGTTAGCTCGGGGATCATAGAAAGTCGGGGCTCAGAATCACACTATCAACCGCTCTTTTGGTATACTAAAGTAAATCCATTTTGAGTATGGCATGTATAGAGATTTGATCATTTTGTGTTGTGTCATGTGTAAGGGCCAAAGAGGTTGGGTAACAATGTTTCACACTCATTTTGTATATGGCCATGGTGAATTAGCCAAAGTTGTCAAGTTTATGCTTTAAAGTTAATGAGTTAAATGAAATGAATGCCCATGCACGTTATCGAATATGAAAGAGAATGAAATGAGTTTTAGTTTAAGGATTTTTCATAGCTTGACCTTGTTATGTTGGTGATATTTATGAATACATAAGTGAGTCCTTGTTTCAGGATGGCAAAAAGGCTTGGAAAATAGCCTATAGTTGTCCACACGGGTAGACACACGGGCGTGTGTCTAGGCCGTGTGTGACACACGGTCAACCCATATGGGTGTGTTAATAGGCCGTGTGTCTCCTGCATTTAATTGCAAAAATTTGATTCGTCACACGGGCCAGCACACGGGCGTGTGCCTTGGCCGTGTACGATAGAGGGTTTGATGACGTCATAAATAGAGAGCTCAACGAGTGATAGACACGGGCGTGTGCTCAGCCGTGTGGAGTAAGTCAGTGTCGACCACGGGTGTCGAACACGGGCATGTCTCAAGGGCACACGGGCGTGTCCCTTGGACCACACGGGCGTGTGGCCCCTGTTTAGGCAAAAATTTTCAAAGAGAACAAAAATTTCTGGTTGAACTCCTAAACCTTCCGAGTGTATGATTAAGGCCTCGTAGGCCTATGTTATGAATTTTATGATTAAGGAAGAAAGGGTTTAAGTCGGAACGAAATTTTATTACCTGTAATTACATGTTCAAGCAAGATCAGGTATGGTAATACCTCGTATCCGTTTCCAGCGTTGGACTCGGGTAAGGGGTGTTACATTTAGTGGTATCAGAGCTACAGTTTAGTCGATTCTCAGACTAACGTAGCGTGAGTATGAGTCTAGCTATACATGCCGTACACAAGAGTATTTGTGAAATGATAGTGTGACAACTCCTAACGATTTGAATTGTATTTTTATATAGTAACTGGACCCTGATCCTGACCGAGCTGCAGTCGATGATGCTGTAAGTAATGCACCGGCTCCCACGCATAGGACCGCGCCAGTTGAGAGTAGACCCGAGACTTTGGGTCAGGAAGAAGAGGCCCGGGAAGCCTTTATCTGCATGATGAGCAATTGGTACTCACAGTACATACGAGCAAATCCGAATGCTCCACCTCCTCCACCTCTACCTATTCCTCAACCTACCCGTGTAGCTCCCCAAGTGGTAGAAGTAGTAAGAAAAGAAAAGCCTCCGATAGATAGAATCCTGAAGCAAAGGGCTGAAGAATTTAGGGCTAGTAAAGATGATGACCCAGAAAAAGCAAAATTTTGGCTTGAAAACACCATTCAAGTGTTTGATGAGTTATCGTGCACACCTGAGGAGTGTATGAAGTGCGTGGTTTCTCTCTTAAGAGATTCCGCTTATCAGTGGTGGAACACCCTTGTGTCAGTAGTACCAAGGGAAATAATTACCTGGGAGTTTTTCCAAGAAGAATTTCGAAAGAAATACATAAGCCAAAGATTCATTGATCAGAAGAGAAAGGAATTCCTTGAACTGAAACAAGGAAAAATGGCAGCAACTGAGTACGAGCACGAGTTTGTGAGGCTCAGTAAGTACGCTCGGGAGTGTGTGTCCTCTGAAGCCATTATGTGTAAGAGATTTGAGGATGGACTAAATGAAGATATTAAGCTGTTTGTTGGAGTTCTCGAATTGAAAGAATTTGTTGTGTTAGTAGACAGAGCTTGTAAAGCCGAGGAATTAGTGAAAGAGAAAAGAAAAGATGAGATGGAGTCTCGTGACTCGAGGAAGAGACAGATGAACAAGTCATTTCAATCTTCATCTAAGAAGTCAAGAGACTTTCCCACCCGATCAGCTACTTTAGCTGGGTTTCCAAGTAGAGGTAAGGGCAAGCAGTACTCAGGGTCAAAAGCCCAGACCACTTCAGTTGCTAGTGTTGGCAACGTCCGACCTAGTAGACTGGAGTGCCCGCAGTGTGGCAGACGTCATTCCGGCGAATGTCGAGCAAATGAAAAGGCCTGCTTCAGGTGTGGGTCTCTAGACCATTTTATTAGAGATTGCCCAGAGGGGGATGATAAAGAGAAGCCTCAGGATGCTAGACCGAGAGGCATTATCAGAGGGAGATCACAGAGAAACCCGGGAAGTGGAGCAAGTAGTAAGAATACGCACAAAGAGTAGGCTACGAGACCTGAGGGTAGAGCGCCTGCGAGGACCTATGCCATTCGCGCTCGCAAAGAGGCATCATCTCCTGACGTGATCACGGGTACATTTTTTCTCTATGATACTAAAGTTATTGCTTTAATAGATCCAGGATCTACCCACTCATACATATGCATGAAATTAGTATCTAGAATGAGTATGCCCATAGAGTCTACAGAATTTGTGATAAAGGTGTCTAATCCCTTAGGCAAAAGTGTGCTAGTTGATAAAGTATGCAAAGATTGTCCATTGATGATTAGAGGTCATTATTTTAAGGCGAATCTCATGCTATTGCCATTTGATGAATTTGATGTAATTCTTGATATGGACTGGTTAACCAATCATGGTGTGACTATAAATTGTGGAAAGAAATATATTGAGTAGAGATGTGAAAATGGAGACACTCTTCGTGTTGAATCAGATGAACAAGACAGATCGTCGGATGTGATCTCTCATATGTCCGCTCAGAGGTATGTAAGAAAAGGGTATGAGGCATATCTAGCTTTTGTGATGAATGCTAAAGAAACAGAGCTAAAGATTGAAATAGTCCCGATAGTATGTGAGTACCCAGATGTTTTTCCAGAAAAGTTACCAGGATTACCTCCGGTCAGAGAGGTTGAATTTGGTATTGAGTTGGCTCCCGATACTGTACCAATATCGATTGCTTCATATAGGATGGCCCCAACTGAGTTAAAGGAATTAAAGGCATAGTTGCAAGAGCTAACGGACAAAGGTTTTGCTAGACCGAGTTGTTCTCCATGGAGTGCGCCAGTATTATTTGTGAAAAAGAAAGATGGCTCATGAGATTATGTATAGATTACCGGCAGCTTAATAAAGTAACCGTGAGGAACAAGTACCCATTGCCAATGATTGATGATTTGTTCGATCAATTGAAAGGAGCCACTGTGTTCTCCAAGATAGATTTGAGGTCCGGTTATTACCACCTGAGAGTAAAGGACTCAGATGTGCCGAAGACAGCTTTCCGAATGAGATATGGGCACTATGAGTTCTTAGTCATGCCATTCGGTTCGACAAATGCCCCTGCGGTGTTCATGGATCTAATAAACCACATTTTTCGGCCAGTACTGGACAAGTTGTTGTTTTTATTGATGACATACTGATATATTCTCGGTATGAACATGAACATGTCGAGCATTTAAGAATAGTTTTACAGATTCTATGAGATAATCAGTTATACGCCAAGTTCAGCAAAAGTGAATTTTGGCTCAAGGAAGTTGGGTTTCTGGGACACATTGTCTCGAAAGATGGGGTTCGAGTTGACCCAGGCAAGATCTCAGCTATTACAGATTGGAAATCGTCGAAAAATGTATCTGAGGTTAGGAGCTTTTTGGTCTTAGCTGGCTATTATAGGCAGTTTGTCAAGGGGTTTTCTATGATAGCTACCCCGATGACGAGACTGTTACAGAAAAATGTAAAGTTTGAGTGGATAGAAAAGTGCCAACAGAGTTTTGAGAAATTAAAGGCAATGTTGACAGCAGCTCTAGTTCTAGTACAACCTGAGTCGAGAAAGGAATATGTAATCTACAGTGATGCCTCCTTAAGTGGATGAGGCTGTGTACTTATGCAAGAAGGCAAGGTAATAGCATATGCCTCCAGACAGTTAAAGTCGCACGAGAAGAATTACCCTACACACGATTTAGAATTGGCTGCCATCGTGTTTGCATTAAAGATATGGAGACACCATCCATATGGTGAGAAATGTCGGATATTCACCGATCACAAAAGTCTAAAATATTTGATGACTCAGAAAGAATTGAACTTAAGGCAACGAAGATGGTTAGAGTTGATAAAAGATTATGAGCTAATCATTGATTATCACCCGGGAAAGGCGAATGTAGTCGCCGATGCTTTAAGTAGAAAATCTTTATTTGCCTTGAGGGCTATGAGTACACAGATGACTTTGTCAGATGATGGTTCCGTTCTAGCTGAGTTGAGGGCTAGACCAATGTTTCTTCAAGAGATTTATGAGGCTCAGATAGGTGACAGCGATTTACAAGCCAGAAGGGCCCAATGTGAGTCAGGTGCTGAGTCCGATTTCTGGATCAATCCGGATGGATGTTTAATGTTCAAGGACTGAGTTTGTGTACCGAGGAACGATGAGCTCATTCGTAAAGTTTTACATGAGGCATATAGCGGATGCTTATCTGTGCATCTGGGTAGCACCAAAATGTATAATGATTTGAAGAAATGGTATTGGTGGCCGAGTATGAAGAAAGATATTTCTGATTTTGTTTCAAGATGCTTAATTTGTCAACAAGTAAAGGCTGAACATCAAGTACCCTCGGGTTTGCTTCAACCTATTATGGTGCCCGAGTGGAAGTGGGATCGGATTACCATGGACTTTGTAACAGGTTTGCCGTTGACACCAAGCAAGAAAGACGCCATATGGGTCATAGTCGATAGACTTACGAAGTCAGCCCATTTCATACCTGTACGAGTTGACTACTCACTAGACAAGTTGGCAAACTTGTATATTTCTGAGATTGTAAGGCTACACGGAGTGCCTTTATCTATTATATCAGATCGAGATCCGAGATTCACGTCTAGATTTTGGAAAAAGTTACAATAGGCCTTGGGCAAAAAGTTGAACTTTAGTACAGCCTTTCACCCCCAAACCGACGGACAGTCAGAGAGATTAATACAAGTACTGGAGGACATGCTCCGGTGTTGCGTTCTTGAATTTCAAGGCAGTTGGGAAAAGTATCTACCGTTGGTAGAGTTCACTTATAATAATAGTTTTCAGTCAAGTCTGAAAATGATGCCTTATGAGGCTTTGTATGGGCGTAAGTGCCGAACGCCTTTATATTGGACTGAGCTTAAGGAAAACCAGATTCATGGGGTTGACTTGATTAGAGAAACTGAAGAAAAGGTAAAGGTGATTCGCGATTGTTTGAAGGCTGCTTCTGATAGACAGAAATCCTACTCAGATTTAAAAAGAAAAGAGATTGAGTACCAAGTCGGTGATAGAGTATTTCTGAAAGTATCACTATGGAAGAAAGTTCTTAGATTTGGCTGGAAAGGCAAGTTGAGTCCGCATTTTATTGGACCGTATGAGATCACTGAGAGAGTTGGGTCGGTAGCTTATCAGTTAGCTTTGCCGACTGAGTTAGAAAATATTCATGATGTGTTTCACGTATCGATGTTGCGGCGCTACCGATCAGACCCATCACATGTAATCACACCGAATGAGGTTGAAATTTAACCCGATATGACTTATGGTGAGGAACCAGTTAAGATCCTAGCACAGGAAGTCAAACAGTGGAGAAATAAGAGTATAGCTCTTGTGAAAGTGTTGTGGCAAAGACACGGGGTAGAAGAGGCTACATGGGAACCCGAGAAGACTATGAGGAATCAGTACCCAAATCTTTTCATTGGTAAGATTTTTGGGGACGAAAATCCCTAAGGGGGGAGAATTGTAACAGCCCGACTTAGGGGCTAGTCGGAATAGTGGTGTGAGACCACAAATCTGAAGTAAAAATATGTGTATAAATGATTTTATAAGGCTTATGAGGCATTTTCATGATTGTGTGAAAATCTCATGAAGAAATTTTATCAATTAGTGAATAAATTGTCCACTAGGACTAAATTGCAAAGAATAGAAAATGTGAGATTCTAGAAGATTCATGTATGAAATTGAATTATGAAAATTTCTAGAGGTCCTTATTTAGCAATTAGACCATTATATTTGATGATGGACAAAAATGGACATGGGAAGGAAAAATATCAAGAAAGAACCATTAAGGGCATTTTTATCCTTTGGTAAATAAAAGAATTAAAAAGGGAAAAAGAACTCAAACTTCATGTCCATTTTCTTCCTATGTGCCGAAAATTTCAAGCTCTCCATAGCTAGGGTTTTGTCATCTTTCAAGACTTGATTGTAAGTACATCCTAGCCCCGTTTTTAATGCTTTTCGTATTTTTGAAACCCTCGTAGCTCGGTTTAGCTATATCTATCTATATTTTGAGCTAGGGTTCATGTTCAAAAATTTACCCATGTATGACATGCATGTATGTTGATGTTTTATGGAAAAATAAGAAAGTTAGATGTATGATAAACATCTTTTTCTAGTTAAGTTTCATGAAAAATGCATGAAAATGACAAAATTGTAAGTCATAGATATGGTCATACATGAGTGAAATAGTGGAAAATTTAATGTTGCTATAGTTGAGAAAATGATTCGGCTAGGCTTGAAATGCAAGAAAGTCGAATGAAAATTATTTTACGAGCCTAGGGGCAAAAGTGTAATTATGTAAAAGTTTAGAGGAAAATCGTAATTTTTGTCAAAATATGAATTATGAGTCGATTTAGTCAATGTGTGTATTTAACAAGTGAAATTGTTATTATAGATCAAGAAACGCGAAGCCTGGACCGAAACCGAGGCAAGAATAAAATCAAGGACTAAATTGAACATAGACACACATTTTGAGATACGAGGTAAGTTTGTATGAAGTTTAAATTTCATAATGTTTCGATATTCGAAATTATTTGATATTATGACCAAGTATGTTATGGTTATGAAAAATTGAGTAATGTAGTCTCGATGATGAAATGGTGGAAATAAGCTATATGAAATTTCCGAATAAAGATTCGGAATAATATGATTACCCATGTATTTGCATTGAATAAATTAGGTCCTGTATAAGACCATGTCTAGGACATGGCTTTGGCACCATAGAAAGATCTCGTGTAAGACCATGTCTGGGACATGACATCGACATCCATGCACGATCTCGTATAAGATCATATCTGGGATATGGCATCGACATCGAGCTATAAGATTTCGTGTAAGACCATATCTGGGATATGGCATCGGCATCAAGAGGTGATCCCATATAAGACCATATCTGGGATATGGCGTTGGCATCAAAATTTATGTACGATGAATTCGAATATCCTTCGATAATTTGATTAGTTCATGTTCAATTGAGTTAGGTATGTAAAATGGTGTTGAGCCAAATCCTTTTATGGATGACATTGAGTTTATTCATGATGACATTGATGATGATTTGAGTTATGTTCATGATAGCATATGTGCTAAGCCATGTGATTAAGTGATATAGGTATTATGAGTAAGTACAAGTTATGAAACTATATAGACATGAGACGGGTAAGAATAAATACGAGTAAGTGTGAATAAGTATGAGCAAGTATGCTTATTCAATTGAGACTTATGTTGCCATTGTTACATGATATGAATGAGTTTGATTTGAACAATTATGTTGTCCTAGAATATCATGCAAACTTACTAAGCTATATGCTTACCCATCTTTTTTCCCTTCTCCTTGTAGTTTCGCCAAGTTAGCTCGGGGATCATAGAAAGTTGGAGCTCGGAATCACACTATCGACCGCTCTTTTGGTATAGTAAAGTAAATCCATTTTGGAGTATGGCATATATAGAGATTTGAGCATTTTGTGTTGTGTCATGTGTAAGGGCCAAAGAGGTTGGCTAACAATTTTTCACACTCATTTTGTATATGGCCATGGTGAATTAGCCAAAGTTGTCAAGTTTATGCTTTAAAGTTAACGAGTTAAACAAAATGAATGCCCATGCACGTTATTGAATATGAATGAGAATGAAATGAGTGTTAGTTTAAGGATTGTTCATAGCTTGACCTTGTTATGTTGGTGATATTTATGAATACATAAGTGAGTCCTTGTTTCAGGGTGGCAAAAAGGCTTGGAAAATAGCCTATAGTTGTCCACACGGGTAGACACACGGGCGTGTGTCTAGGCCGTGTGTGACACACGGTCAACCCATATGGGTGTGTTGATAGGCCGTGTGTCTCCTGCATTTAATTGCGAAAATTTGATTCGTCACACGGGCCAGCACACGGGCGTGTGCCTTGGCCGTGTGCCATAGAGGGTTTGATGATGTCATAAACAGAGAGGTCCACGGGTGATAGACACGGGCGTGTGCTCAGCCGTGTAGAGTAAGTCAGTGTCGACCACGGGTATCGAACACGAGCATGTCTCAAGGGCACACGAGCGTGTCCCTTGGACCACACGGGCGTGTGGCTCCTGTTTAGGCAAAATTTTTCAAAGAGAACGAAAATTTCCGGTTGAACTCCTAAACCTTCCGGGTGTATGATTAAAGCCTCGTAGGCCTATGTTATGAATGTTATGATTAAGGAAGAAAGGGTTTAAGTCGGAACAAAATTTTATAACCCGTAATTACATGTTCAAGCAAGATCAGGTATGGTAATACCTCGTATCCATTTTCGGTGTTGGACTCGGGTAAGGAGTGTTACAAAAGCTGGCTGCCTAGCCTCCGAAAGACCAGCACCTCTACCCGGAGCTCCACAACCTAAACCGTTTCCACCTTGGCCTGTCCACGGCCTCTAGGCGGCTGTTGACCATCATTCAGCGGCTACACATTACCTCTACCCGTAGTTTGCATCCGATCTGGCCTTCAAGGACACTCTCTAATACGGTCCTCCATAGATCTGCAACCCAAACAGGCTCCCATCATTCTCCAACATTCGCCCACATGGCGTCTTCCACAACCAGCGCAAGATGGCAACCCAAAAGTGCCAAAAGGGGGCCCTGCTCTGACTGGCCCATCCACTCTGGCCCTTCTCTTAGGTCTCTGATCAGAATTGGAGTGCTCAGACTCCCTCTTGTTTCCGCCCCTTTCTCTTTCTCAATTTAGGCACTCAGAGCGCTTCACATCTTCAGCTATCTTAGCTTTCTCTACTAACGCAGCAAAGTCCCGCTCCCTTTGTGGAGCTATCAACACTCAGAGACTATCTCTGAGGCCGTCCTCAAACCAAACACAAAGCTCGTACTCCGTTGCCACAATTCCTTGAGCATACCGGCTAAGTCGCAAAAATTCTGCCTCGTACTCAGCCACAGACTTGTCACCTTGAACCAGATTCAGAAATTCTTTCCTACGAGCGTCAACATAGCTAGCACCCACATACTTCCCTTGAAATGTGGACTTGAAGAATTCCCAGGTCAATCGATCGGACGAGGTACCCTCTTTTACCGTAATCCACCACTGGTAGGCTTCATTCCTCAGCAAGGACACGGCCCCCTCCAACTTTTGTTCCAGCGTGCAGTCGAGATCGTCCATAATTCTTTTGGTGGCCTCCAACCAGTACTCTGCCACACTTGGGGCCACCCCAGAAACTCCCCTAAAGATCTTTGCTCCATTGGACCGGAGCCGTTCCGTAACCGACCCACGGCCCCCAATAACGGTATTAGGCCCAACAAACCCAGCAACTCTTTCCAAAATACGAAGCATTTCCTGAGACAGCGCGTCATCCCCAGCAGCTCGATCGAACGACCCTGTCTCTGTTACCGGTGAAGCCGGAGCCTCCCTCGCTTCAACATTGGGCATATGGTCTGATGCAGAAGATCCAGCCCTAGTACTACCACGGCCTCTACCGCGGCCTCTTGCACCCCTTCTAGCGCTCATTATCGCTTTGCGAATTATCTGAATTAGAAACTTTATGCTAATTAGCTTACAGTTTCAGTAGTTAAGCAGATGTCTTATGAGAAACAGAAGTTTAGAGTTTGTTTTCGCAATCGCAAGCTTAACTATAGTCTTAGTTTCCTACGGTTTTCCAGTTAACTCTAACTAGAGTAGTATAGTCTAATTTCTAGAGTAATCAAAGTATTTCCTATTGCATAACAGTAAAGAGCAGATAACAGAAAAACTTACGGATTCGGCGCCGGAGACTCGGTGAACCACGCTTCCAAGAAACATTCAGTAAAATAGTTCAAATAATTTTTTTTTTGAAACAGTTCTTTCAGAAATTCAATTTTAAAGCCCAATCCACAGCCGAGTTTTGCAACCTGGCTCTGATACCTCTAAATGTAGCACCCCAAACCCGGCCTAGAAGTTAGGCCCGAATCTAGTGTGTCATACTGAAGTGTTTTTTTTCGAAAACCATGTTTTCGTCGAAAACCCTTCTTAATATTTAAAAACTTCTTCCATTTAAACTTGGGTAAAACCTTAGCTTGCGTTCGTTTATTTTCAAAACGGGGTTCCTTGAAAAAGGTTGTTCACTTTTAAAACGTTATTGATTTCTTTCAAAATCTCCTTCAACTGCGGAAGCTTTTTAAAACGTTGCGGAAATGTGATAACTGAAAACAGTTGTTGTAACGTAGTGTTTTGAAAATAGTAATCATTTTGGAAAACCGCGATTTAATTCTAACAGATATAAATTAAAATAAAACCAAACCTAAAATTTAAAATTCGAAAACTTTAAGAGGCCTTATTACAAACCATACCAAAATAAAGTACTTAATAATAACTTAATGAAAAACATAAGCAGTTGTGTGGCCATCTCCGAGTCCATCACAGCTCCGACCCGTCTAAGGCTGGGGATTACCTGCACAGTTAAAAACGGGGTGAGTTTACAAAAACTCAGTGTGTAATCCCCTAATATAAAACAGTCAGTCAGATAAGCAGAATATAGAAGCAGACTAGGCTTGAGCCCTATTCAGTCACAGTACAGTTTCAGTGGGCCTAAGCCCATTGCAATATCGTTTGGGTCTCGGCTCGTAGCAGAATTGTTTGGGCCTAGCCCATATCAGTACCGGATATCATAAACAAAAATGTAATAGTGTAAGAATGCACCCCACCCCAATCTAGCCAGCACACCACCCGTACCAACCAACATACCATGTGGGGATAAAATCGACCCACCCAGCCAGCACACTAATGTTAGCACCGGTTGTGGCACTAATCGATATCGTAGCAGAGTTGCTAGAGTATAATCAGCTTAAAGCCGTTGGTAGGTCCACAGTCGTCTCGGGCGACCCGTGCGACCATGACAGATCAAATCGGTGGGTCCACAGTCGTCTCGGGCGACCCGTGCGACCCTAACAGATCAATCACTTCCTCCAATTACAAAATCCCAATCCCATGCAGTATGTCATGTATGCAGAGCACAATTATATAAATCACATACCATACTCTAGAAAGACAGACAAATCATAGCTCAGGTCAGTCAAAACATAGCATAGAACAATCATTTACCTACGAGGGCAAAATAGTCATTTTTCCCTATAGGGGTATTTCAGTAATTTTACCCTTCGAGGGTATTTTGGTAATTTTACAAATCGAGGGAATTTCGGTAATTTTACAAACCGGGGGTATTTCAGTAATTTTGCAAACCGGGGGTATTTCGATAATTTTGCAAATCAGGGGTATTTCAGTAATTTTACAAACCGGGGGTATTTCGGTAATTTTGCAAACCAAGGGTATTTTGGTAATTTTACGACCTTTCCAATGATCTACCGTCGTCTCGAACGACTCAAATGCCTTATAGGGCCAAAATAGTGGAGTTGGGCCCAAAGCCTACTATTTGGCCCAAGTGGGCCCACACGCATTCAGCCCAATTTCAGTCACGGCTATGCGAACTTCGCAGCCCAATCCATTGTTTGTCACTATCGTGAATTTTTACCCATGCGGGGCGCATGAGCCCATTGGGCCCACTTGGCCCATCTCGGCCTAACGAGGCCCATTACGGCTTAAGCCCACGAGAACGCTCGTTGTGGCTCCTACAGTCTAGCACCCTTATTCATGGGCTCGATTAACCACACGCATGCTCGCACGCTCTGTTGCATCACACGCCATATTTTTGACTTTTCGGCATTCAACCGACTCTACAATCTTAGCAGTATAACCATTACGTACTTTCGGCTTTTCAGCCTATTATCGAAAGCGGCATACAATTACACACCTGATTGCAACCGCGAAAGCTGCGAATAATCTGGAGCACACAACCTATAACCAACACAACACATGGTTAAGGCATATTCTTAAACTATCACCTTTATTTATTTAAACCACAACCACTAACCCTGCTTGAACTGACAGATACTAGCGCCTCCCTGCTGATCAAGGCGATTTCCCCCTCCTAACATGATTTGGCATCACAAAAGTTGTTAGAAAACAACCAACATTCGGCCCCAAGAGAAAAACAAGAAGAAAAAGCCGAAGCTTGTTAATAGAGTCAAATGAGGTCTTACTAATAACGAAATAATAAAGTGGTTAGAGTAACCTCTTACCAATATCAATAACCAAACGTATTTCGGCAGTAGTTAGCTAAGAAGATTCAACCCTAACCACGGAGAACAAAGAGATTGAGAGGGAGAGGGTATGAGTAATCGGCCTAGCAGAGATGGGGAGAACAAGATATTGGAAAAAGAAGAACAGGAAGTAAAAGAGGAGAGGACTACAAATTCGGCAAATAGAAAAATGGGGCGAAGAAAGAAAGAAAACGAGAAAACAACATAATGAAAAGGATGGGAGAGGAAGTGAATTCGGCAGAAGTGAACTGAAAAGGAAAGACCTGAATGGTCAAAAATGTGCCAAAATGCGAAAAGAACACCCGAAAATACCAGAGAAAATTCGGCACCTCTATACTCTCCCAAAGCCGAAAATGCACCAAATGACAACCCTTAGCCGAAATTCCCTTACTCATCCTTTCCCAAATTCGGCTAAGACTCCTACACACCCCAACTCCTTCAACCTCTCCACCAAATCCTCCTTGAATTGCTCCCAGCCTCCCATTCGAATTTGTTGACCAAGTCTTCAACCTCCTTTGCAGAGTTTGATTCAAACTCTACCTCTCGCACCACCAAATCATAAAATAAAAGCCCCCTATTTGCATGTCATGGGATTCGAACCCCACTCCCCTTGCCATCTTAGTGACGCCACCACCATCAAGCCACATGCCCTTTTTGTGACATAGAAACACATATTTAAACATAAGTCCTAACTGCTAATAGCCCATTTCACTTAAGAGCAAAAATTAAAAATTTTCCAAGGCTCAGACTCGAACCCAGACTTCCTAAAAACCCCCAAATACACTCAAATACTTAACCATTGAAGCACACATGGGATTTAAGCCAAAACATACAAAATTACTGACCCTACATTTTTGGGGCGTTACAAGACCTATTTAAGGGACACTTTGATGTGATTTGTCAGACTATGATATGAGATGACTGTAAAAGTTTCCGTTTGGTTCGGTAATGCCTTTAACCCTATTCCGACGATAATTACGGGTTAGGGGTGTTACACCCGTACCTTCATTTTCAAAACTATTAAAGTTTGTGAATTTTTCCATTGTTGATAAAGTGTGTATTTTGATAATTGATGATAGAAAATACATCATTGTTGTTGGATAAACAACATTTGTAAAGTGATTATTGATAGAAATGTCGATTAGGGACTAAATTGAGAAATGTGATAAATTGTGTGGTAAAAGTGTGAATATGTGAAAAATGTGGGCTGCTATAAGTATGATAAATATTTGACTAGGCATGGGTAGCAAAGAAATTAAATGAATTTCATTTTACGAGCCTAGGGGCAAAAGTGTAAATATGACAAAGTTTAGGGGTAAAAATGTAATTTTACCAAAAATGTGAAATTGGGCTAATTTGAGTAGCATGATGAATAAATAAATTAAATGTATTGTTATAGATCAAGGAAGATGAGATTTAGAATTAGATCGAGGGAAAGCAAGATAATCGAGTAATTGACTTATTTCGTCGTTTCATATCGAGGTAAGTTCGTATGTTAATAAGCATTAAATTTGATATGTTTAAATGCTTAACCGATATCATGTGTTATTTCGTATGTTATTATTGGATCATGAATAATATAAAAAATTACGAGATTGTATTGAAAGATCAAATTAAGAGAAATGCAGGGCGGAGTATGATCGAATTTCGACACGTGATGAGTTGACAGTAAAGACCATGGTTGGACCATGGCAATATGTGTGCCAGTGTAAGACCATGTCTGGGACATGGCATCGGCATTGATATGTGTGCTAGTGTAAGACCATGTCTGAGACATGGCATCAGCCACGATATGAGAGCCAGCGTAAGACCATGTCTGGGATATAGCATTGGTACGATACATCATGTACGAGTATCCTTAGTATCCCAAGAGGTTCAACGGGTAAATCCAAAGATGATGTCAAAGAAATGACAAAGTATGATCATGATAAAAGGGTATAGGTATGTACGCAAAATTCATGAGTACTAAAATCGATGTATATGGGACATTTGGTAAATATGTAAATGAGAAGTAATACCTATGAAAATGATCATGTGTGAGGCTTTTAGGCCAAATTAAATTGAGACATGATAAGTTTAAGTTTTGTTGTTGATGTATAGGTTAAAGGGGCAAGTGAATGGCATGTAAATATTCGATAATGACTAGCTATTGGAGTGGCTAGTTAAGGATATGCTTTGGTGTTATGTATGAATAAATGGATGTTAATACAAAGCAAACATGAAAGTGTAAAATTAGCAACAAAAAAAAAAGCTGTTTTGGATAGCAGTAGTTGTGTAACTTTGAAAAATCACCAAAAATTATGGAAATCGAATTAGAGGTTGAATAAGATATGAAATTAAAGCTTATTGAGCCTAGTTTCACATAGAAGAAACAGTGTAAGCAAAAGAATTTCATATTATGAGATGTTTGAAATTTTGTGGGACAGGGTTAGGATGATTTCGGAATCCCCTATTTTGACTTTGGAAAATCATTAAAAATAGTATAAAAATAATTACGAGTTATAATTTATATGTTTGAAATTTAATCAAACGGGAACATCATCTGAGTCCTGTACGAGGAGATAATTAATTCTTAGTGAAGAAGGGTTGAAACTATCAGACAACAGAAAATGGACGACTTTAAAGAATAAACTGTACTTATTGGCTTAACCAAAAATTCTGGAAAATTTATGGTAAGGAGATATGTGAGTCTAGTTTCAGGGAAAATTAACAGAATTAAATTTGGAGTTCCGTAGCTCAAGACATAAATAATTTAGTGATTATGACTCGCATAGACAATTGATATGCTCAAAAGTGAATAGTGGAACTTTGTGCAATTATGATTGTATTATCTTGAGAACTTAATATGAGGATTGTTAAAAGTATGTTAATAAATTGCTTATTATTTACATACCAACTTACTAAGCTATGTAGCTTACTCTATCTATTTTTCATGTTTATAAAGTCCTCAGGCTAGCTCGGGTTGGAGAACGTCGGAGATACCATCACACTATCAAGCTATCACTTCGGGTATTGTTGAATTCAAGTAGTTGAGTTGTGGCATGTATAGGAGATTTAATTATGTTGTTAAGTGTCATAGCTGAATTTGCTAAATGTGGGCCTATGCTATTTGATAGATCATTTTGTATAAGGCCATGGATGATGGCTAATATTTGTTATTGTTATATGCATATGATGATGTTTTTCATGAATGTGAAAATTCGCATGGTTGATCATATGGTATGTTAATGCATGATTGAGCAAGTTGTATGATTGAATTGATAAAGAATGTGATAAGTGTTGTATGTGAATGAAGTGAAGTGGCCATGTTGTGTAAATGTCTTAGTTGTGGTGAATTGGTCATGTATTTATGTGTGGATGGGTGTTACTTGATGTTGTGTATGTTGGTGCAAGTAAGGGTGGCAAAAGGCTTGGTAAATAGCCTTGTTTCTGTCCTCACGGGCGTGTGTCTAGGCCGTGGGTGACACACGGTCTACCCCATGGGAATGTAGTCCGGCCGTGTGTCCCCTGCACCTTAATTGTGTAATTAAATTCGCCACACGGCCTAGCACACGAGTGTGTGCCTTGGCCGTGCGACCTTAAAGGGTTGATGACGTTAGAAACTGAATGTCAAGGTTCTTGCACACGGGCTAGGGACACGGGTGTGTCCCAATATGCTCAGGCCGTGTGAGCTACACGGTCCTTTAGCATGGCCATGTCAAGAGGTCACACGGACGTGTCACTCTTCCACATGGGCATGTGCCCCTAATTTCAATGATATTTTCTAAAGTTTTTCTAAAGTGCTCGGTTTAGTCCCGAACCATTTTCAAAGTGTGTTTTGGGCATCGTAGGTCCATATTAGAAACTTTAAGGCAAAGTTTTAAAAGTTTTAAAATTCACTACAGCAAAACAGGGTTTTAGCGGCGTTTTTAGTGGCGTTTGGACAAAAAAACGCCGTAAAGATTATACATTAGCGGCGTTTTTTTGAAAACGCCACTAAAAACTGAGCAATAGCGGCGTCTTTACGTAAAACGCCGTAAAAAACTAGACAATATCGGCGTTTTTGTACAAACGCCTCTAAAAAACTGAGCAATAGCGGCACTTTTGCACAAACGTCGCTAAAAAACTGAGCAATAGCGGCGTTTTTGTGCAAACGCCGCTAAAAAACTGAGCAATAGCGGTGTTTGCTAAAAGCTGAGCCGCTAAAAACTGAGTAATAGCGGCGTTTTTTAACAAACGCCGCTAAAAACTGAGCAATAGCGGCGTTTTTTCACAAAAGCCGCTAAAAACTTAGCAATAGCGGCGTTTTTGGACAAACGCCGCTAAAAACTGAGCAATAGCGGTGTTTTTTAACAAACGCCGCTAAAAACTGAGCAATAGCGGCATTTTTTCACAAACGCCGCTAAAATCTGAGCAATAGCGGCGTTTTTATACAAACGCTGCTAAAAGTTGAGCTGCCATTTTTGTGTAGGGACTCGTTTCGATTTGATCCGATTTAAATTTCATAATTTTTTCTTATTCTTGTTTTGAATTATATTTTATTTTGATACATTCACTTATAAGCAATGAGAAAGTTTCATTTTATTTACTTATAATTATGAAAAGTTACAAATTGCTAACTAAGCTATTTAGAAGTTTTCATTTAAGTTATAAAGCTATTAAAATTTATTTAGGGTTTAATGTTTAGTAAGTTAATATTATGGTTTAGGGTTTGTTATTTTGGGTTATGGGTTTAGTGTTTTAAAGTTTGTTATTTGGTGTTTATTATTTAGGGTTTGAGATCTTAGTGTTTAACGGTATTAAGGTTTAAGTGTTAGTGGTTAGGGGTTCAGGTTAATGGTTAAGTGAATACGGGGTTAAGGGTTTAGGATTTTTGGTTTATGTTTTGTGGCTTAAGGTTTAGGGGATAGGGGTTCGGGTTTAGGGGTATATGGTTTAGGGTTTAGAGTTTGGGGTTTAGAGTTTAAGGTTTAGAATTTAAAAGAGTTGATAATGGTAATTAAATTTTTAAAATTTAATAATAAAAAATTAATAAATTAATAAATTAATAAATTAAAAACTAAAAAAAATAATATTTAATATTTTAGTTAAAAAGTTCAATATTCAAAATTTTCAAAAAATAAAAATTTCAAAAAATAAATGGGCCATACAAATTAGATTTGGGCCTAATGGGCCATACGAATGAGATTGGGCCTGGTGGGCCATACGAACGTATGTGAATTTATTTAGGCTTTGAAAGGGGTCTTGAGCTTAGTATTTGGTAAGTTGCTTGACCTTGCATAAAACTTAAATGATTAACTAATTGTGACCGTGGACAAGTCATAAGGTTAAGGTGTGGCAATGGGTATATGCATGTCTAGGATTGGATCTAGGGAGAGCTCGGTACTTAAGCGGTCTTAATGACCTACCTCCTCTTCTCTGGAATCCTACCTGGTGCATAGTATCTGTTCACTTTAGCCAACGAGGACTTGATAACGGGCCAAGGTAAGTAATAGACCCATAACACCGAGAAATGGCTGAAATACCCCTAAGGGCAAAAATGACTAAAATGCCCCTATGTGTTGAATGTAAGACTTATGGATGTTACATGTACATTTGCTGCATTCATATGATATTCTGTTTAGGTTGCATATGGGGGAATTATGGAACGGAGGAAGTATATGAGGATCGCATGGTTGCTTGACGACCGTGGATCCACCAATGGCTTTTTAAGCCCATTATATGATTAGCAGCTTTGCTGCAACGTTAGGTAGTACCGCAACCGAGCTACCCTTGAAGTGTATCGGATGGGTGGGTCGATTTAGAAATCCCCACAGAAGTGTTTCGGTTGGACGGAGACGAAGTGTACCGGATGGATTATTTGGGGAGGGTTTGCACAGCATTGCATGTATGATATTATTATGTTGATAATATGATATGTATGCTATTTGTTTGTCGAGGGTCGTACACACTAAGTTTTCAAAAACTCACTCCCTCTTTTTTTTTCCCTCAGGTGATCCTCAGTAGGCGGTTCGACGGATGGAGGGACTCAGAGGTGGCCAACTAGCAAGACGATTAGACCAGTTTTTCTTAATATCTAAATTCTGGATTTTAAGTTATTTATTTTAAGTTAATTTATTTCGGATTGTATAAGGCTTTCCCTCTAGTTATTATTCCATTACTTTCACTATGCATTGAAATTTTGAAACGGAACCTGGATTTATTTCTTTTAAACGTATTTCAAGGTTTTTGAAAATAATTGTGTTTTAAGGACGAGCTTTCGCTGTCAAAGGAAATTTTTACTTAGTAACAAGGAAATGGTTTTTGGATACACCTCGTTTTGAAAGTAAACTGGATTTTACTTAACTTTTCTTTAGAAGGGTTTTCAATGAAAACAAGGTTTTCGTAAAAACACTTCAATGTGACACGCCGGATTCGGGCCTAACTTCTAGGCCGGGTTTGGGGTGTTACATTTAGTGGTATCAGAGCCAGGTTGCAAAGCTCGGGCTGTGAAATGGGCCTTATTACTTGGGTTTAAAAAACTATTTTTTGATTGGATCGAAATGATTTTGAATTTCTTGTGATGTGGCACACCGAGTCTCCAACATCGAACCAAGTAAGTTCTCTTATTATTAAGCTTGGTTAACTTGATATACTGTAGATAGTTAGTGGGCTACTTTAGATGATTATACTAAAGCTTTTTAGTTAGAGTGAAACTAAAGCCCGTAGGAACTTGAAATTGTAGAGGATTTACGAAAACAACCTCTTTACTTAAAACTATCATAAAACATCGGCTTAATTACTGAAACTAACTAAAATTTCATAAAATTCCTAATTCACCGGGAAGACGGGGATGCCCAAATGTGATAACGGGTATGTTTTGTGTGGATGCGATATTTTGGGTATAGAAACTGTATGCGTGCAATATTTATCTGCTCCAGTGGGTAGGTTATTTTTTTTTGGGTAAGTGTAAAGGGTTCAATTAGAGCTAAAGTGTGTTAGTGTTATTAAAATCAGAGTGCGCAACGAAAGCATAGTGGTGTGACTTGAGCGGTGCGATTAATAGTTAGTTGAAATTTTCGAGGATGAAATTTCTTTAAGGGGGTAGAATTGTAACGCCCCGAATTTGGGCCTAGTAGAATTGGGCCTATTGGGCTTTGGGCTTTGGGTCTCAGAAAATTTTTAAGTGAACGAGAAAATGACAATTGGCATATGGGCGTTGAGGGTTAGTGAATTTGGAGTGTCTAGTGGTGTTGGAGTTGTTCTGGGATCAAGTAAGGGTATAGGAAAAATTTTGGTTTTAGCCCCAAGGGAACTGTGACTTCAGTTAGTAGGCCTTTTAAATAAATGAAGAAGAAAAATGACACAAAAGAGCTTGTGGTGTAGTGGAAAAGTGGCGCCACTTAGGGATCAGGGAGGTGGCGTCATTAGCAGGCAAGGGAGTCCAAGGTTCGAGTAGTGGCATGGTATTTTATTGTGGTATTTATTTTGCTGTCAGGACGGCTAGAGTTTGTGTTGCAGTGAAAGTCTGATGGATGAGAGGTTTGAAATGGTCATGGAGAGATTGTAGGAGCTTATCTTGGAGAAAATTTAGGATGAGATTGAGGAGTTATCAGGGAGAAAAGTTAGGAGCTAGGAAGTGTGAAGAGTTGGTGCTGTTTTGGGAAGTGGGAAGTGTATAAATTCGGCTTAGGAGGGTAAATGAGTGCCGTTTTTGGGTCTTTTAGGGGGTATTACGAATTTTCATTGTGGCTTTCGGCATTTGGAGAGTTTTGCAAATAGGTCAGTCTTTCTTTTCTTTACCGAAAATCCTGTAGTTACCCTCACACAAGCACATTTGACCTTTTTCTTTTCTTCTTGTCACCTTTTCCAAACCCTCTAAAGCTGAATAATTCTACCCTCCCTTTGCCGAAATTCTTTTTGTGCCGTCACTATTTCTTCAACCTAGCCGTTTCTTGTGTAAGTACTTTACTCTTTCAATTGATCTTGCTAGAACCGACTTCTCCTCTCCCCCACTCTTTCTAAATCGATTTTGGTAGGGGATTGATATTGAATCTCTGTTCTTTAGATCTCTGTCGAGTTACTTTTTATGCTTTTTAGGATTTGGATTTAGGAAGTACTCGTGATTAGTGATCGAGGAAAAGTTATTAAGGCTTGGTGTTTCAGGATCGTGGCTAAGGAGATCGCAACGCGTTTTGTTATCAGGTGTGTACATACACTATACACACACAATGGATTGGGAAATCCTGAAATCCCAAAAGTTTGGCTTCGGTAGTTTTGCGAGTGTGCGAACACTCGTATGGGGGAAATGGAATCGATAACAGAGACCCCATGAGCGATCTCATGGACTTGGGTCGTGTTTTGGCCAATCGGGCCAGGATGGGCAGAATGGGCTCGATGGGCCGTAGGCTCAAAATGGGCGAATTTGATGAGTTGGTAATAAGTGATGAACTTGTCATGCTGGTTACATGGCTTGAAATTGGTTTGGGCCAGATGGGCCATACGAATGAGATTTTGGCCTAATGGGCCATACGAATGAGATTGGGCCTGGTGGGCCATACGAACGTATGTGAATTTGTTTGGGCTTTGAAAGGGGTCTTGGGCTTAGTATTTGGTAAGTTGCTTGACCTTGCATAAAACTTAAATAATTAACTAATTGTAACCGTGGACAAGTTATAAGGTTAAGGTGTGGTAATGGGTATATGCATGTCTAGGATTGGATCTAGGGAGAGCTCGGTACTTAAGCGGTCTTAATGACCTACCTCCTCTTCTCTGGAATCCTACCTGGTGCATAGTATCTGTTCACTTTAGCCAACGAGGACTTGATAACGGGCCAAGGTAAGTAATAGACCCATAACACTGAGAAATGACTGAAATGCCCCTAAGGGCAAAAATGACTAAAATGCCCCTATGTGTTGAATGTAAGACTTATGGATGTTACATGTACATTTTTTGCATTCATATGATATTCTGTTTAGGTTGCATATGGGGGAATTATGGAACGGAGGAAGTATATGAGGATCGCATGGTTGCTTGACGACTGTGGATCCACCGATGGCTTTTTAAGCCCATTATATGATTAGCAGCTTTGCTGCAACGTTAGGTAGTACCGTAACCGGGCTACCCTTGAAGTGTATCAAATGGGTGGGTCGATTTAGAAATCCCCACAAAAGTGTTTCGGTTGGACGGAGACGAAGTGTACCGGATGGATTATTTGGGGAGGGTTTGCACAGCATTGCATGTATGATATTATTATGTTGATAATATGATATGTATGCTATTTGTTTGTCGAGGGTCGCATACACTTTGAGTTTTGAAAACTCACTCCTCTTTTTCCCCTCGGGTGATCCTCGAGAGGCGGTTCGACGGATGGAGGGACTCAGAGGTGGCCAACTAGAAAGACGATTAGACCAATTTTTCTTAATATCTAAATTCTAGATTTTAAGTTATTTATTTTAAGTTAATTTATTTCAGATTGTATAAGGCTTTCCCTCTAGTTATTATTCCATTACTTTCACTATGCATTGAAATTTTGAAACGGAACCTGGATTTATTTCTTTAAAACGTATTTCAAGGTTTTTGAAAATAATTGTGTTTTAAGAACGAGCTTCCGCTGTCAAAGGAAATTTTTACTTAGTAACAAGGAAATGGTTTTTGGCTACACCTCATTTTGAAAGCAACCTGTATTTTACTTAACTTTTCTTTAGAAGGATTTTCAATGAAAACAAGGTTTTCGCAAAAACACTTCAATGTGACACGCCGAATTCGGGCCTAACTTTTAGGCCGGGTTTGGGGTGTTACAGTTTCCCTCTTTTAGTATGAACTAAATCCCTAAATACCTAAGGGGATGAAACCTAATACAGATCTTATTATTATTTGATTTATGAGATAAATACTTGTGCTTATTCTTAATTGTGAGTTCTTATTCTTGTTTTGATAATTCGGGTTATTGATTCAAGTCGAATGTGCTTATTCAAAGTGGAGCAAAAGTCCTGTTTAAGAGTAGATCAACACAATTAAGCGGAGTTGATTGTACCCCTAGAGATAGGCGATTTAAAATCTACCTGGATTAGGGTCAAACCTAATAAGGGAATCCATAGATCGAGTTAATGCGACAATAGGGGTTTTAATTAGAAAGAGATTTCAATTAATCAACCTAGAGTCGGTTGTTAGTAGCCTCGAGAGAGGTATTAATATAATTTAGGGATTTCTACGGATTAAGCCAAGTGAATAAATCGCATGAATCAAAAGTAATAAGTGAAGTCTAGGTGGATTCTTCCTTAGGTATTGCCTATCTCATATAAGTTGTCCAAAAGTATTTTCCCAATTTACTCTCTCTGCGCGTTCATAGTTAGTTAAATTAGTTAGTAAATTTTAGATTAAAAATAAATCCCCTTAATTATTAGGCTAGATAATAAAAAGATAGTTAATACTAGTACTCTTGGTCCTTGAGGATACGATATTCCGAACTTACCACAGCTATACTTCTGTTCGATAGGTGCGCTTGCCTTTGTCGAAATAATAGTTAGTTTTGAGCTCCATCACTGGGACATGGCATCGGCCACGATATGAGAGCCAGTGTAAGACCATGTCTAGGACATGGCATCGGCATTGATATGTGTGCTAGCGTAAGACCATGTCTGGGACATGGCATCGACCACGATATGAGAGCCAGTGTAAGACCATAACTGGGACATGGCATCGGCATTGATATGTGTGCTAGTGTAAGACCATGTCTGGGACATGGCATCGGCCACGATATGAGAGCCAGCGTAAGACCATGTCTGGGACATGGCATTGGTATGATACATCATGTACGAGTATCCTTAGTATCCCAAGAGGTTCAACGGGTAAATCCAAAGATGATGTCAAAGAAATGACAATGTATGGTCATGATGAAATGGTATAGGTATGTACGAAAAATTCATGAGTACTAAAATCGATGTATATGGGACATTTGGTAAATATGTAAATGAGTAAGTCATACCTATGAAAATGATCATGTGTGAGGCTTTTAGGCCAAATTAAATTGAGACATGATAAGTTTAAGTTTTGTTGTTGATGTATAGGTTAAAGGGGCAAATGAATGGCATGTAAATATTCGATAATGACTAGCTATTGGAATGGCTAGTTAAGGATATGCTTTGGTGTTATGTATGAATAAATGGATGTTAATACAAAGCAATCATGAAAGAGTAAAATAAACAACAAAAAAAATAGTTTTGGATAGCAGCAGTTGTATAACTTTGAAAAATAACCAAAAATTTTGAAAATTGAATTAGAGGTTGAATAAGATATGAAATTAAAGCTTATTGACTCTAGTTTCACATAGAAGAAACAGTGTAAGTAAAAGAATTTTATATTATGAGATTTTTGAAATTTTGTGGGACAGGGTCAGGATGATTTTGGAATCCCCTGTTTTGACTTTGGAAAATCATTAAAAATAGTATAAAAATAATTACGAGTTATAATTTATATGTTTGAAATTCAATCAAACAGGAACATCATCTCAGTCCCGTACGAGGAGATAATTAATTCTTAGTGAAGAAGGGTTGAAACTATCGGATAGCAAAACAGGGACGACTTTAAAGAATAAACTGTACTTATTGGCTAAACCAAAAATTCTAGAAAATTTATGGTAAGGATATATGTGAGTCTAGTTTCAGGGAATATTAACGGAATTAAATTTGGAGTTCCGTAGCTCAAGACATAAATAATTTAGTGATTATGACTCGCGTAGACAGTTGATATGCTCAAAAGTGAATAGTGGAACTTTGTACAATTATGATTGTATTATCTTGAGAACTTAATATGAGGATTGTTAAAAGTATGTTAATAAATTTCTTATTATTTACATACCAACTTACTAAGCTATGTAGCTTACTCTATATATTTTCCATGTTTATAATGTCCTCAGGCTAGCTCGGGTTGGAGAACGTCGGAGATACCATCACACTATCAAGCTATCACTTCGGGTATTGTTGAATTCAAGTAGTTGAGTTGTGGCATGTACAGGAGATTTAATTATGTTGTTAAGTGTCATAGCTGAATTTGCTAAATGTGGGCCTATGCTATTTGATAGATCATTTTGTATAAGGCCATGGATGATGGCTAATATTTGTTATTGTTATATGCATATGATGATGTTTTTCATGAATGTGAAAATTCGCATGGTTGAGCATATGGTATGTTAATGCATGATTGAGCAAGTTGTATGATTGAATTGATAAAGAATGTGATAAGTGTTGCATGTGAATGAAGTGAAGTGGCCATGTTGTGTAAATGTCTTAGTTGTGGTGAATTGGTCATGTATTTATGTGTGGATGGGTGTTACTTGATGTTGTGTATGTTGGTGCAAGTAAGGGTGGCAAAAGGCTTGGTAAATAGCCTTGTTTCTGTCCACACGGGCGTGTGTCTGGGCCGTGTGTGACACACGGTCTGCCCCATGGGCATGTAGTCCGGCCGTGTGTCCCCTGCACCTTAATTGTGTAATTAAATTCACCGCACGGCCTAGCACACGAGTGTGTGCCTTGGCCATGCGACCTTAAAGGGTTGATGACGTCAGAAACAGAATGTCAAGGTTTTTGCACACGGGCTAGGGACACGGGCGTGTCCTAATATGCTCAGGCCGTGTGAGCTACACGGTCCTTCAGCATGGCCATGTCAAGAGGTCACATGGACGTGTCACTCTTTCACACGGGCGTGTGCCCCTGATTTCTATGATATTTTCTAAAGTTATTCTAAAGTGCTCGGTTTAGTCCCGAACCGTTTTCAAAGTGTGTTTTGGGCATCTTAGGTCCATATTAGGGTAAAAGTTTAAAAAGTTTTAAAATTGAACGAAATTTTATGACTCAGAAATGTATGTTTGCATGTGTTTAAGATAGGTAATGCCTCGTACCAAGTCTCGGTGTCGGTTACGGGTAAGGGGTGTTACACTATTCAATTATGTGTCTACTAGCCGTCGTCTAGTTAGGATCACTCAGCTAGTCTGAATGCATCCAATCACGTATGAGTGAAATACATCTTTATTTTAATTGAAAACATGATCGATTGAGGCACAAACACGTTAAACATGAATCAAACAAATATTATTGAATTAAAATAATCATCCTAGCAAAATAGAATTAAGCTATCATTGTTAATTGCAAGATCAATAAAAACTTAGCAAACATGTTTAAATTAAACAACAAGGAGGAAAAAGTAATCTCTAATTCAATTCAACAACCTTTCGGATCTTTCTAACTGAGGTGTTTCTCCGATCTGCCCGCTGCTCCTTTTCTAAGGGTTTCTCAAGGTGGTCGGCCAAGAGATGGTCTTGTCAAGTCTTTTGTTGGCTAAAGAATGGAAGGGAAAATGGAGTGGCTAGGCATGGGGAAAAAGGAAAGGGAAATGGAATGAGAGAAAAGAATGTAGAATGAGAGATGTGTTATGAATGAAGGGATGAATAATGAAGGATGAGTAGTGTGGTATTTATAGGTGAAGGTGAGGGTGAAGTTTACTAAAAATAGAGTTTAAAATCCCTCCATCTTATCCATTGCATGGCCGACCATAATTTGTTGAAAGGGAGGTGGTTTGGTTAATTATTTCAAACATAAAATCATGTTATAATTAGCATAGAGTGGACGATTTCAAAGGCATAGTTTGTGTGCCGATTTTTGATTAAATTGCAATTGCAGGAACCTCCAAGGAAAGATCGAAAAGATGATTTTTCTGCAACCATATACTTGTGCTAAAATTGGGCTTGACTCCCCCTTGTTGGATGTGTAACGCCCCAAACCCGGCCCCAAGCGTAACGACCGAATTCGGGCGCCACATGAAAGATCATGCTCTTTTGTAAATACTAAGAAGCTTTCTTTCTTTTTAAGACCTCAAGTTCAGTTGATTATTTGAAAACTTAGTGATTTCATATTTAATTTAAGATCTGCCTTTTTATGAAGTTAGAAAACGCTTGTTGTTACTTTAAGTTAACTGGAGGTGTTATTCAATGTCGTTGTAAATCGTAGGTTAGGTTTTTGGAAAACCGCTATTTTAGATTTTCTAGGAAAACATCATACCAATTAATTCGTATAGTAAAGCGTTTAAAATCAACCCAAAATATTTGTTACTTGTTATTATTTGAAAAAAAACTCACTTGTTACGTTTCAGAAATCATTCATTTATAAATGTTGACATGTCATCTAAACCTTGAATTTAAGCGTTTAAGAAAAGACACCCAAATTAAAAATAGTAGTGGCCTTATTACAACATCAAAATCCCAATTTTAAAGCAAATAAGTCTAAAGTGGAGAAAAGTGAAATTTTACTAAACATTAAGTGCATGGCCACCTCAAAGTCGATCCCACCCATGTCCATTTGAACTAAGAATTACCTGAAACATTTAAGCAGAGGGGGTGAGTCAAGAAGACTCAGTGTGCAACTACTCATCATTCACCATAGTTGGGCCTCGGCCCTTGCAAATCACTTTGGGCAAAGCCCATACAGAATCAGATTGTGCCTTGGCCCATTTTGCAGAGAATAAAAAATAATCAAGAAGTAATGCATTATGATGCAAATCCCAACCCAACCTAGTTTTCCATCCGCTACACACCACCCTTACCTGCCAATCACACCAATGGGGATTTCTACAATCAACCCTCACCGCTACACACCATCGATGGCAGTCATGCTGTAGTTAGCTGCTCATCGTCAAATTGTGACAAAGTCACCAGACTGAAGTGGCATAGCCACCAGAACAGAGTGTGGTAGAGCCACCAGAACAAATTGTGGCATAAGCCACCAGATTAATGTGACATAGTCACCAGATACACTTCCCCTTCATTTCATAGCATATACCCATCCATTATTCGAATATGGACTCATGGTGTATGAATGGAACAAATATCGACATGTATATCAGATGATCAGAGTGTACATATTATCATGTCAGCATAATTGCATACATAACATAAACAGAGATCACTAACCTGATGTCCTGATTTTACCCTCCATGGGCAAGAGCAGCATATACCGAAGTTTCAGCATTCAATAAAGCATATATATATTTATATATTCAAGTAAAACGACAGGAAAAAGGTGTGAGAATTACACACCTGTAAACATAGAGAACTAGGCTATCAATCTCGCTAACAACCTCACTCGTAGGGATCACAGCGATCTACCTGTCCCTCTCCGAAGCCGGCCAGAACCCGGTGGAAAGTCACGTACTGCCGATACCGCATGCTTTTTGAACTTAGGGGTAGGGACTACGAGTCCAACCCCCTCCTTTGCTTGGCTGGTATTCGATTCCATGAAAAAGATCTTGATCAGAAGACCGGGTTAAGGCATTGAAGCAGATGAAATAAGAAGATATGCTCAAACGAAGAGGTTTCTTACCTAGATCGACAGAAACCGAGAGCTTCAGGCTTGGATTAAGAAATCAGCTGAGTCCCACTATTCCCTCCTACATTCGGCCAAGACACCCAAAGTGCCACGGTTAACGCCCTCGATTAAACCATCAGCAAGAGAAAAGCAAGAATCGAAAGAGAAGAAGAATACTTATCGCAACAAGAAAACGGTTGAGAGGGTTACGAGAAAAGAGTGACGGCAATCCACTGAAACAAGAATCGAATAAGGGGAATGAACAAGGGAGATTCGTTTAAAATGAAAAGTAAAAGAAATCTCAAGGGGAAGAAATGAGAGATGGGTTTCGGCTATGAAGAACAAATAGAGGGAATATGGAGTAAGAAAAGATAGAAGAGAAGTAAATAAATGTTTCGGCTTTGGAGGATTAGAACTTGTGACAAATGGTGACAAGAATATGAAGCACTAGGTTTCGGCAATGGAGAAAGAAACAAAAGGAGTGCTACGGCTTTGAGTAGATGAGAAAAGAAACGAAAAAGAGAATGGGAGCTTTAAGAGAATTCGGCCAAGGGATGGGAGCTTGAGAAGTGAAGCAAATGAGAGAAGAAAGAAGAGAATGGAAGGGAAAGGAGTGCCCAAAAAGGTTTCAATTTTACCAATGAGAAGATGAACAATAATAGCCTTAGGAGTTTCGGCAAACATAGAAAGAAAATGGTGGAGGAACTTTCAACACCAAAATTTGCTAAACATACCCCAAACTTTCGGCACCTAACCCCTTCACCAAAACCGAACGCCTACCCCTCTAAAAGACCCCCAAAAACTGAATTTCTCCCCTAACACTATCCAAAAATTCGGCCAACTCCCTTCCCACCTCAATCCCTATGCTTCTTCCTTGATTCTCTCCTTAATCCCCTCTCCTCCACTCATTCAATTTGGTTTGAATTATTCAAACTCCCCAATTGTCTCTCCACCACTTATTTGAATTACTTGACCAGGTCTTGCCTCTCTCCTCCAGAGTTTGATTACCATCCAGCCTCCTCCCTTGCCTGAGCCAAAAATATAATATCCTCTTGTGCTGCTTGAGAGATTCGAACCCTCTCCCTCACAGCTTCTCTTGTGACGCCACTTCCCTGCCTGCTAGGTGGCATCTCCTTGCCACTTTACCACTGCACTTCTTGTGTCATCAAACACAAACAATATTCCTTACAGCCTGCCCCAACCAGCTCTCCCCTAAAGTGCCCAAAACTGAAATTTTTGCCAAAGCCTCATCTTAACCCCGAGCCTTCCCCGGCCCCCCAAACACACTCAAACAATAGGCAAAACATAACAAACACACAGAAACATAATAAATGCAAAGCCCCTAGTTCCCGGATGTTACAGGATGATTTCATAATCCAAAAATTAATCTGACATGTCCACTTTGTAACACACTTTAACTTGGTCAAATTAGCATCCTTGTGACCCAATTTTGCATGGTATTACCGTCCAAGTAAGGTGGATGTGTCCATGTCCATGCATCCTTATGGTAATCTCATCTTCCATGGACCCACTGCATAATAAAAATCACATATTAATAATTAACATGAAAATAATATAATTTATGCACAAAAATCATGTAATAAATCATAATTTCACATACTTCACAAATTCATGTCTTATATTATTTAAGCAAAATCCAAGTGTGACCCTTGGACACGCCCGTGTCCTACGCCGTGTGGTCGATTTAATTTTCAAAATTTTTCATAAAATAGGTGCAGACTTCACACGGCCGAGACACACGCCCGTGTCTCTGTCTGTGTGCTATATTCTGGACATTCTGTTTTGCAACAATTAAGGTGCAGGGGACACACGACTGAAACACATGCCCGTGGGGCAGACCATGTGTCACACACGGCCTAGACATATGCCTGTGTGTCTACCGTGTGGACAAAAATAAGGCTATTTACCAAGCCATTTTGCCACCCTTTAATACACACACCTACACCATGTAACATAGCACCAATTCAGGCATATACATACAATCAAATCAGCCACAACCAAGACATCAACACATCATTCACATGCTACCATCTATAATACACAAACATTTCAAACTAATCAACTCATATCATGTAAACTCTCACATCCATGAAAGGCATCATCATATAAATTACTTATACCAACATTAGCCAATTTCAATGGCCATTTACAAAATGAATTTTCAACCAATATAAGCCAACATATTTGGCCAAATCAATTATGACACATAACAAAATGACCAAGTCCCCTATACATGCCATAACTCAGAATGTTAAATTCATTGGCACCCAAAATAATTGTTGATAGTGTGAGTGGATCTCCGGCAACCTCCGAACCCTGAGCTAGCTTGGTGACACTATAAGACATGGAAAGAAAATAGGAGTAAGCTATATAGATTAGTAAGTTCCTATGCAAATAATAAGCATTATAACCACACATTTAACATACAATTAACATAATCTAAGTTAACATAAATGTTACTAAAATCTCATAGTCATAATTTACTCAATCACAAACTTACTGAGGGTTCATCACATATCGAACTCATTAATTATGAGTTTTACGTACATACTTGTACCAATTAACAACATAACCATAGTCTTTCACAAATTTGGCATTTTCGTTAAATTTTCCGTTGAACCACTTGGAATACTAAAGGATACTCGGGAATCTCGTACGCACAGTACTGTACTAATGCCATATCCCAGTTATGGTCTTACATGAAATCTCATATCGATGCCAATAGCCCAGCTATGGTCTTACACGAAGTCTCATATCGATGCCATATCCCAAATATGGTCTTACACGTAGTCTCATATCGATGCCATATTCTAGATATGGTCTTACACGTAATCACAATAACCCTAATGTCATGACATTTGTATCCTATCTATTCCTAAGGTTCAACCGGAATTTCTCGCTTGTCGAAACTTTGTCGAATACACCCAAAGGGTAAATCACAATTCATACAATACTAAAGCATTTAAAATATAAATATAATAATACATTATTTACATACGAACTTACCTCGGTACAAAAATAGTAGAAATGGGACTTAATCGTCAAACACTTTGTTTTTCCCCCGATCTAGGTCCGAACCTCATTTTTCTTGATCTATAATAACAAATTTAAATCATTTAATACTCACATTGTTCAATTCAGTCCAAAAATCAAATTATGGAAAAATTACATTTTGCCCCTAATGTTTTACATTTTTACAATCTAGTCCCTAGGCTCGTAAAATGAAACGTGTTCAATTTCTTTAGTACACAAGCCTAGACGAACCATTTTCATACCCATAACAGCCCAAAATTTCCATTAAATCGCACTTTTACTACATATTTTATAACTTTTACAAATAGGTCCTTTTTGACATTTTTACCGAAATTCACTTAGCAAAAGTTGTTTATCCAACATCAAATTTTTATAATCTACCATTAAACATCAAAATACACAATTATCTAACATGGGTCAAACCCTATACCTTGATCATTTCTCAAATTAGTGGTGGAAATAGATAGATCGGGTTACAACAATTTAAAAAATGTAAAGAACATTAAAAACGGGGCAAGAACGGACTTACAATCCAGCTTGAAAGTGGCCAAACCCTAGCTATGGCTTCCCTTATAAATTTTGACTATGGTGAGGAAGATGGACAATTATTTTTGGCTTGATTTTTCTTTTTAATTCATTTAATTACCAAATGACCAAAATGCCCCTAATTAAAACATAAAAATTCTCTTACTCCATGTCCATTTTTTTCCACTAACCTAACCAATAGTCTAATTACCATCTAAGGACCTTCAATTTAAATTTTCATAGCAATTAGACACCTCTAGCTTCTAGAATACACATTTTGCACATTTTGCAATTTAGTCCTTTTAACTAAATTAAGTGCCCAAACGTCAAAATTTTCGAACGAAATTTTCATGAAATCATTTCATAAAACTGTATACCATAGAAATATAATAAAAATAAATTTTACTGCGTCAGATTTGTAGTCCCGAAACCATTGTTCTGACTAGACCCAAAATCGGGCTGTTACACATCACAACTTTTGCTAAGGCAATTTTGCAATATGATAAAGCAGCATCAATATTTGCACATAATCATGCATAAACAAAATCATGCTAAAAAATTCTTTTTATTAATAAGTAGCTCAAATGCAAATATTATTTCCAAACTCTATACTAAATACAACATATTGTCAACATGAGTCATAATATGCATGCATTTCAAAGTCATAGATAACATTCACCAATCAATAAACTTTCCTTATCAATCTAAACATAGCAATCATAAGGTTTAATTAGTGGTCTTCATATGTTAAACTTAGAGATTCCTCTCCACTAATGTAGTCGGTATAATCATTAAATCAATAAGTCTTTTATTAGGTTATAATAAGGCTAGGCTAAAGGTAGGGATAAAGAGAAGTGAATTTTTAAGTTCAGTCATCTTAACCCTAACTTTGTCTTGGATCCTTTTGCGTCACAACCTTCATACAAATGGGTCTTTGGAACACCTCCAAACTTATTTCGAACTCATGCTCAACCTTTATTTTTTAGACTTTGAGCAAACTTCTTTACTCTTTATTTTATTTTTCAGAATTTGAGCAATCTTTTCTTTGCTCTTTATTCTTTTGAACAAACTTTTCTTTGTTCTTTCATTTTTTTTTTACAAAACATGAGAAGAGCATGTACATCTTTTGTATTTTTCCTCAAACTTTGATCACCAAGACAAATTTAGTTAAGATAGGTGCACAAAATAGGTATAATGTAGGTAATTTGCAATATTAACAGACCATTAAGCTCAAAAGTAAAGTTTCAAGGGTTAATTTAATAAGGTCGGATTGAAAGGCTCAAACGGTCTAAAGAAAACGTGCCTATATCATGTTTAGATTCTTATACCTCCTAGGATTTTGCATCAAGAAAGTTACTAAGTCAATTCTAAATACTTAAACCTTCATGCATGTCTACTTCCAAAAAAATTAAATATTCATGGCAAATACTACATAAGACTAACGAGCATACAAGCATTCCATCACTCATTATAACATAAGAATAACTTAGATAAAATTAGAAATCACGCTTATATTTGAACAAATTTATGAACAAAAATTCTCTCTGAACATTCATTCATTTCAACGTACTTAGGTAAAAAGATTAAAACATACTTGAAAATTTTAAAAATTCATGCTGCAAAATATTTTCCTTTGCCTTACCACCCTTTAAAAAGAAGCAATGTCCTCATTGTAAAAACAAAGTAATGAATGAAAACTGAACACCAGGTAGGGTTGTAAGAAAAGAGAGGTGAGTCATAAAGACTGCTTAAGTACCAAGTCTTTCTAAACAATCCAATCCTAGACATGTTTATTCACATTACCAAATCACTTTGCTTTTCCTAACAAAGAGAAATATAGCTTATTTTATTCATGCTTACAATTTATTATGCGAAAGCAAAATTCTAACTAGGAAATAAAAATAAACACCTAAAAAGAAATAAATACTAAAGACAAGAAATTCCCCCCTTTTATTTATTTGGCTTATCCTCCTCCTCGTCTTCCTCCTTTGATGCTTCAATCTTGCTTTCATCCTCATCTTCCTTCTATGACTCAAAGATATAATTTGGGAACTCAGGAACAAAATTGTTAGAGATATTTTTAACAGTATTTCATACAGAATCATCTTTAATCTTCGCATATTTCCAAAAAGCCTGTTGTTGGTTATGCATAAATTTCATCATATCCATCATAATTGAAAATTCCAATTTCTTCATAGTATTTGAAGAAGTGGGCATAGGAAGGGTCAACTTTGGATCAACACATGGTTCAACGGGCTCATCAGCATTCGTCTCCTCTCTTGGTTCAGAAATTTCTGGTTCCTTTATCGGTTCTGGATTGTTCTGTTCTTCTTTAGATTCTGTTTCTTCTGTCTCATCAATTGAGTCAGCTTCAAGTTTGGATTTTTTCGATGATTTGTCAGTTTCTGGTTCGGTTGGTTCACTTGGTTCCTTTGGGTTTAGCTCATGGACATTCTCCGCTAACCTTTTAAGATCATGGGCTATGATGCAACCTTGAACATACGAGCCCTTCAAGTTTGCTTTTGTTTTAACTTGGGCCCTCAAGCAAAGTGAAGTTATCAATGATGAGAAGTAAGCACTTCCTGTCTTCTTTCTAGCACAATCGTGGACCTCCTTAAGAATAATCTTCCCAACAATGATAGACTTTTTTTGTCATAATTGCATACAACAAAAGAATTTGCTCCATCAAGATAGTGGAACTATGTGAGATAGGGATGAAACTATATTGAACAAAGTAGAACCATACCTTAGCCATTCATTTTAGATATTCCCTTCGACAAGAATGACTATCATACTTTCTTTTAATCCATTGGGATCCCAGATTTGTCACAACATGAAGCACTTGTTGAATAAAATCCCAATTTATATTTGTCATCATGGCAAAGCACTCATCTTCTTCAACATAAGGTAGGTTAAACAAATCATTAATGGACTTAGAAGTGAGGGGTACCTTCTTCTTTTAAACAATAACTTCAATAGCATATGACATTGTAACACCCCAAACCCGGCCTAGAAGTTAGGCCCGAATCTGGTGTGTCACATGGAAGTAAAAACCATCTTTACGATTATTAAAAACTTGCTTGAGAAATACAGCCTCTTTGTTAAAACCAAAAACACTTAAGAAATTGTTAACTACTTGAAAACGTAATAATCTTTAAAAACCTTTTTGGTGGCGAAAGCATATTTGAAATAAACAATTTACAAAAATGTGATGTTTAGAAATAGAGCTGCAGAAGTATTTTGAAATCGTTGCGGAAATGTAGATAAAATACAAGTATTTTTGAGAGATAGTTTGATGAGTCAAAAATCAAGGTAGTGAGCTTTAAAACCGTGGCTTTTGAAAATATTGTTGATAATTCGAGAGAAAATTTTCGAGTTAAAATATTTGTAAAAGTTTGTTATAAAATCCATTTATTAATCAACTTTGGAAAACCATTATTTATGATTTTAGAAAATCCCCGTTAAAACAATTCAAGCAATATAATAAGTACGACTAAACATAAAGCAAATTAAAACATATCCCAGAGGCCTTATTACAACTTAAACCAAAATAGCAAAATAATAAAATAAACCGAAATAGAAATTTAAAGTTCAATAACACCATTTTTGAAGTATGGCCTCCATCGAGTCATCCATGGGCCCAAGTCCTCATTACGGAGCATTACCTACAAGGGTTAAGAAAAAGGGGAGTGAGTTACAAGAACTCAGTGTGAAACCCCTTACCGTCATCCACTGGGCCTGAACCCATATAGCAAAAATTTGGGCCTAAGCCCTTTTCCATAAAAAATCTTAAAATGAAGCAAATGTATGAATGTATGCAATCCCAAACCAACCTAATAATCCATCCGCTACACACCACCCGTACCATCCAACACACCTGTGGGGATCAAGTCAACCCACCCCACCAACACACCAATCGTAGGCATTTAGCCATTTATATCAATTCGAATTGTGGACAAGCCACCGAATAACAGAATATACGTGGCTTAGCCACTGGACAAAATGTGACAGAGTCACTGAATATGGTGTGAGCCACCAAATTTCACTTCCCGATCATCAATATCCCAATCCCATGCAACTTATGTAAATGCAACATACAATCCGTAAATCATAATATTTACAATATAACCACGATAATTAATAACTCAGAGATTTATTACAAACAATTTGGCCCATTAACACTTTACAAAATCGGCCCATTAGTGCATTATATCAAATCGGCCCATTAAGCCATATATCAAATCGGCCCATTTAGCAATATATCATATCGGCCCATTAAGCAATATATCAAATCGGCCCATTATGGCTATATATCAATTCGGCCCATTAAGGCAATATAACAAATCGGCCCGTTAAGGCAGTATAATAAATCGGCCCGTTAAGGCAGTATAACAAATCGGGCCTTTAGGGGAATTTCCGTAATTCGGTAATCTTACCTACTAAGGGTAATTTGGTAATCCGCAACCCAGGGGTATTTCGGTAATTTATCCTCCAAGTGTATTTTGGTAATTTCGCAACCTAGACTTAAATACTAATGTGGGGCATAAAAATCGAAACTGTCCATCTGCGTCGTACTGACTAAATTGACTATAACTCGAGTTAGGAATCTCGAAATCTAAATCCGTAAATTTTCCTTGAAACTAGACTCATATATATTATTACTACTATTTTTCCAAAATTTTTGGCTTAACCATTTAGTACAGTTTATTCCTTAAAGTTTCCCTTGTTTCACTGTCCAATGATTCTGACCTCTCTTAACCGAAATTCAAATATCTCATTGTACAGTTTTCATATGTTGCTCCCACTTGTTTCTATTGAAAATAGGCTCACTAAGGAATCTATACATATAAATTATAACTCATAGTTCCATTTTTACAATTTTAAACGATTTTTCCAAGACAGAACAGAGAACCGCGAAGTCGATCAGAACCAGTCTCACTAAAATTAAGATATCACAGAATATAAAATTTCTCTTCCTCCTCTGTTTCGTTCATATAAAAATAGACACAGTAAGCTTTATTTCAATATCTTTTTCACTTTCTAACTCCCTTTATCCTATTTTTTTTGATTTTTCAAAATCACATCACTGCTGCTGACCAAACTATTTCATTGCAAAAATATGATTACCACTACGAATATACGCACGCCCGAGTGGTCATGGATGCCGGTTTCTGGTTTTCTTTGGTATTTCGACCGAATCACAGAACATTTCATGCAAAATTTTAGAGAGGTATGAGATTACACACCATTTCAAACATGTATTCGGAAGGGTACGAGATTACACACATGATAAGGATTCCCTAAAGAACCACTCTTCGTTGCCCCCTAAAAATAAAATCGATCAAAAGTTAGCCTCGATTTCTTAAAAGTTCCAAAAGTCCAAAAGTACACAATCGCGATCCTTCCCTACTAGATTCTAAAATACGGTATTGCACCTTGGCTGTTGCAACGAGTCCCAATCAACTTTCGAAACCAAGGCTAAGAGAAAGATAAGTAGCAGCAAAGGATGGCTTGATTCGGCCTTCATCAAAAGAGAATAAGAGGAGTTTAAAATAACACCAAGTGGCCAGATTCGGCTTAGCCAAGGGATGAGATTTTTGGCTTAGCCAAGTCAAGAGAATAAAGAACAAACAACATGAATAAGAAGAAAGAACCGTTACCTTAATAATAGGGATGAACCGAAATGAAGAACACGGTTTGGCACTAGTAGCAAGACAACAAAGAAGGATCAGTAGTTTCGGTTTTCAAGAAAAGATGAGTGAAAATATGTAACACCCCAAACCCGGCCCAAACACCACGACCGGATCTGGCATGTCACTAGGAAAAAGGGTTTGAAAGGTTTTATAAATTCTGGAAAATTTCTTTAATAAAAATCAAATTTAATGGCATATTTGAAAACCCATTAATTAAGTAAAAAGGTATTTAGCTAGCCTAGTGATTAGGTGATGTTTGAGAAAAACAAAACTTAGCTCTCTTTCGATTTATGAACTATCCAACAAAAATCTTTAATTTCGTAGGAAATGTGTTTAAACGGGTTTGCAAAGAAACTTTTGATTATTTTTGATAGAACGTTCCATCGAATAGTTCATAATTAATGAATAACAAAACCCAACTTAAAAATCCAAAATTTACCAAATCCGAAGTGGCCTTATTACATATAAAAAGAAATATCCCAAAAGAAAATAGCGATTAATAATTCAAAATAAAGTTTAATAAAAGAACCCTAGTATGGCCACCTCGAGTCCAATCTAACCCAGTCCAAAGAATCATGAGCTACCTGTAATTTGTTAAGAAAACAGAGTGAGTCACAAGACTCAGTGTGCAATTAGTTCACAAAATTCCACAAGTGGGCTTGAGCCCCAAACCATTATCGGATTCTCACATCATGCACAAGTAATCAATATGATAGCCCAGCCCAACCTAGTATTCCATCCTCTATACACCACTCCGTATGTCCATCCTCATACACACCTGTGGGGATTTCTACAATCAACCCTCCATCCGCTACACACCTCTTTGGCAGTCATGCTGACAGACACACTTCTCAAAGTCCACATAAGTGGTCTAGCCACTGATTCCACACGTGATTAAATCACCAAATCCACAATGAGGCACCACACCATCATTAATCGTGACAAAGTCACCAATATACACTTCCCCTTTAAATCATTTTCATCCCAATATCCCATGCACATGCAACATAGTATAAAAGATAGGTTACATGATATGAAATATATATAATACTTGGCATACACCCACAATCAGGTTATCCGCAAATATTAATAACGCATGAGTATAATATACTGACCTGGTTTTCCGGTTTACCCAACATAGGTAACTCAATCACCATTGCCGCTATTTTCAAATTTTAAGCATAACACATACAAATATATAAAGCTAAGGAAATAGTGTGATAATTACACACCTGTAAACCTGAAGAACTAAACTATCGATCTCACTAACGTCCTCACTCGTAGGGATCACGATGTCTGCTTATCCTTTCGTAAGTGGCCCACACACCCGGTGGCCAATCTCGAACCGCCGAAACTGCTCGCTTCTTGAATTTAGGGGTGGGGACTACGTGTCCAACCCCTTCCTTTACTTGGCTGGTACTTGATTCCATAAAAAACGATCTTGAGCAGAAGACCCAGTTAAACCGTTGAATAAGATAATAGCGAAAAATAATTACTTTGAACGAAGAAGTCCTTACTGAAATCGACAGAACCTAGAGGGTTCTACACTTGAATTAATAGATCGCCTGGTTGATCGAATCCGAATGATCCCTAATACCCTTCAAACGCTGGCTAAAAGCAGAAGAAACACAAAACCAAGCCCTTCATATATACGGCCAAAATCCATGGAACAGGATTAATGCCTTTGATTTCGACAGTCAAAAAGAGAGAAAAGAAAGATTCGAAAGAGAAAGAGAACACTTACCACTACAAAGAAGAATCCGATTGAGAAGATTGAAAAGAGGAGAGTGACGGCAATCTTCTAGCAAATCGATAAATGAAAAGAAGTAACCACACCAGAGAGGTTCGGCTTTAGAAGAATAGAAAACGGAAGTAAAACCCAAAGAGAAGAAATAGGGATAGATTTCGTCTAGAATAGATGAGATGAGAACCGAAAGAGAAAGAAAAGACCAAAGGGAATTCGGCCAAGAGATGGGACTTGAGAAGTAAACAAATAGAAGAAAGAAAGAATGGAATGGAGGAGATTAGAAGGTTCGACTATGGTTCATCAAATGAGAAACACGTTTGGCCACAAGAAGAAAAGAATTGTTTCGGCTTTTGATGGTGAAATAATCAACTCAAATTACCAAAATAAAAAGGAGAGGGAGAGAGAGTTGAGGTTTGTTTCTTGAAGCAATTAAGTGAAAGTGGTAAAAAATGAGAGAAGAAAGGTAAGAGGGTTCGGCTCTTAAGAGATGAAAGCAAGGCTTACACGATACTAAAAAAAATGCTAAAAAGGGAGAAGATGTTTCGGCTTTAACTAAAGGAAGAATTAACCAATTTGCTCCAAATGCACCACAAACAAATGCCGAAAAGAAAAACTTATTATACCTAAAAGTTGATATTTCTAACATGTAACACCCTGAAAATTTGAGTAATTTATTTTCTATGTGTGCTTTGAGTAATTATTCTAGAAAGTAAAATTTTCTGATTTATTTTCGTGGTTAGTATAGTCCTGAAGAAGGGTTTAAAATTTTTTTAGAAGGAATAATATTAATTTTGAGAATTTATGGAAATAGACTAAGTGGCATTGACAGATAAATTAATTTAAGTGTCAATGTGTAGCATAAGATGAGTAGTTGGACAAGTGGTGTTGGCGCATGAGCTAGTACATGGGGGTGAAGGTTGAATCCCCTAAATAGCATCTAGGTGAATTTTATTTTTGATTTTTCGCCCATGTATAGCAAGTGTCGGCCAAGAGCATATATGGAAGGTGTTGACTTGTTATTTTTGGTTAGTATATCAAAGGAATAAGGAAAATTTGAACTTAAGGAAGGGTATCAAAAGAATAAGGAAAATGTGAGGATATGAGGCATGAATCAAGGAGTTGTTTAAGGAAACAATATCTTGGCCTAAAGACCAAGCATATGGACGGCATTATGGCTAGGGGAGCCGAATTTTGGTGATAGTTTGGCTAGGAAGTTTAGTCTTTGGTTTTGGTCATTTTGTTTAGTTTGTGCAAGTTTTGAAAATTCTCTCAAACTCTCTTTTCCTTGGCCGAAATTGTGCACTTGGTAAGCCTAGTTTCTTTTGTCAAATTGGTCATTTTGTTTTACACTTTGGTGTCAATTTTGTGCCTTTCTCTTTGTGCCGAATTTACCAATACCTAAAGAGACCATTCTTTTCTTTTCTTCTCCCCATTGCCGACTATACATTGCTCTCAAAACTTATCTTTTCTTTCTTTTCTTTTCCATTCTATTTGGAAACCGAAACATCATCACCATCTCTCTCCTATTTGATTTCTTTCAATCGAAATTCTCTCCACCTACACTTTCATGGCGAATGTTAAAGTGCCTATAACCGATTTTATTTTCTCTTTTCTTTGTTTCTTCATAGCCGAATTCTTCTTAGATCCATATTATTCTCAAATCCTATCTTTTCGACGTGGAAATAGGTAAGAATCCTTTTCGTTTCGATTAGTTAATAGTGGTTATGGCGAATATTGATGATGGTTTGAAGGCTTTATTAGATCAAAATAAACGTTCCTTCTTTTAACGCTTATTTTGTTATACTTTAGTGCGATAACGGAAGTTTGGAATCAAGAAGTCGTGGGTGACAAAACGTTGGAATCAATTTTGTGGTAAGGAAATCATATCTTTAAAACCTTAGGATTATTTTGATATCATTGGATTAACCTTCCTTTGTCTTTGAAGACATTCAAAATAGGGAAGAAAAGGGCGGTGTTTAGCCTTCGGAAGAAGGGAGGTTACGTTATTCCCCTAAGTACAAGCAAAGGATTGTTTTGAAGAATCCGGGATTTCCCAGGGTTGTGGACGTTCAACCGAGGAAAATCAACTGTTCGAAGTCGTTCGTACTCGAACCATTATTTGTTCGTGGATTCGATTCGGTTAGCGAACCATCAATCGGAGAGAAATCGCAAGTAGAAGTCTTACGAAAATCCGAGGGTAAATTTCTAGATCGCTATAGTTAGATCGGTTTTATTATAGATTATAGTGTTTTAATTAACACAATACGTATAGGTGTTGAAGAGCGGGAAAGTTTAGTTCTCTCCATAACCAGTGTGTAACTTCACACTCATTTCGGGTTGGACATCAAGTTGTAAGTTACGTGATAAAATCGTAAAATAGTAAAAGCGGGAAAAAATACGTAGTAACTCATATTTTTGAGTAAATGCATGAAAAGCAGTTAAAACCAGAAAATAATGGGCGATAATACTCTAGTTCGATAAAATGGGCCGATAATACTCTAGTTCGATAAAATGGGCGATAATACTCTAGTTCGATTAAATGGGCGAAAATACTGTTTCGATAAATTGGGCTAAAATGGGCCAAAGTCACTAAACTACTAAATGGGCTAGTTGATAAATTGTTTATATGAGCCTAATGAAGGGTTAATTGATAAGCCCACCGATGATATGGATTAATGAAAATCACTGTTATATGATTATATTTGTTATATACGCATGATTGCATGGGGTGGGTTATATGAAGAGAAGAATGGCCAGTTGCCACAAATATGGCTCATTGCCTCTAGTTCGGTGGCTCTGCCACAATATGGCTCATTGCCTCTAGTTCGGTGGCTCGCCACAAATTCGCTAAATGCCTCTAGTTCGGTGACAATGTCACAATCTAGTTGATGAGTGCACTACAAAATTATTTAAGGGCTTTAAGCCCATGATTGGTGTGTTTGGCGGGGTGGGTTGACTTGATCCCCACAGTGTGTTGGTTGGTACGGGGTGTTAGCGGATGGATACTAGGTTGGTTTGGGAAATTCATATTTCATGCATTCTTTTCTTTAAATTATGTTACTTTACAATGTATGGTTGAAATCTGTTAATGGGCTCAAAGCCAAACATGATATCTTGACGATCCGGCCTAAAAATGGTGGTAAGTGAGTTGCACACTCGAGTTCTTTGTAACTCACCCAATTTTATTAACCATTTCAGGTAATGGAAATTGACGTGGACTTGGGTAGGAGATGACTTGGTGGAGGCCATACTACAAACTTGGGTTTTTATTAAACTATGACTTTATTTAGATTATTATCTTAAATATCTCATTATGGGTTTTATGTAATAAGGCCTCTTATATGTTTTTATGGATTTTATTGTGTGGATGGTTTAAATTTTATTTCTAAACTTTTAATATGGTTTTATCTTAAATATGTTAAGTTTTCTTAAGAACATTGGTTTTATAACAAAATTTCTGGACACTTTAATTATTTAAAATTCTTTCAAAGTTCTTTTAAACCATCTTAAGATTTTGACATTTTATCTTGACGATAAGTTTTCAAACAAGTATTATTCTTAAGCTACAAATTTCAAATCCTTGTATTAACTTCTTATTAAACTCGATTTTCAAAAAAAATTTTGTAGCACTATTTTATTTTAACCATATGAAAATAAACGAATGTATGATTGGTGTGACAAACCAAATCTTGTCTAAACGCATAGACCGGGTTTGGGGTGTTACATTTAGTGGTATCGTGAGCTTTTGTTTCAAAACTCTACTGTGGTTTGGGTTCAATAAAGAAATTTGTTTGAAAATAATTTCTAGAGTTTTGATTAAAGGTAGTATGGCACCATGAACATCCCGCGCCAAGTCAAGTAAGTATCTCAGATATCTTTGTATGTTTATTATCATTGTGATATGATTATAAGAAACACTCTAGAACTTCTAGTTTTAGGTGTTAAAACCGTAGAGATTGAGACAATAGGATATTGATGCGAAAACACTCTATCTCTTTCATATCATAAGATATCGTTAATAAACAATTGAAATATTATTTCGATTCATAAAACTCTTAAATCGATTAAATCCAATTAGTCGCCATGAGCACTAGAGGACGTGGTCGTGGACACGGTAGGCGTGGGCCGTGGTAGAGGACGAGGTGTTAGGGGCAATCGATGTGCCGGGTCATATGTCGGAAATGGATGCACTGCGTCACTTGAGAGTGAGACGGATCGCACGACCATATGGAAGAGGATAATGCCGTGACACGAGCAATGCTGCGAGTACTTGAAAGGGTCATTTGGATCCGCTGAACCGACCAACCGCCGTGGTTCGATATCGGAGCGATCGAAATCCGATGGAGCCGAGGTTTTCGAGAGGTGTCTCGTGTAGCTCCCAATGTCGCTGAATATTGGCTTGAGGCGAGAGAGCGAATTATGGACGATCTTGAGTGCATCGTGGAACAAAAGTTAAGAGGAGCGGTATCTTTGTTGAGAGACGAAGCTTACCAATGGTGGCTTACTATCCGAGATGGCATCGATGTCGCTTTGGTTAATTGGGAGTTCTTTAAGGCTTCCTTTCAAGGGAAATATGTGGGAACAAGCTATGTGGATGCCCGAAGGAAGGAATTCTTGAACTGGTGCAAGGAAATAAGACGGTGGCGACATATGAGGTGAGTTCTTACGTTTGAGTCGCTATGCTCGAACGATAGTGGCAACGGATCATGAGCGTTGTGTGCGCTTCGAGGACGGTTTGAAAGACGAGTTGCGGGTTCCGATAGCCCCACAACAAGTTAGAACTTTGCCGCTCTTGTGGAGAAGGCCAAGATAGCCAAGAGGCTAAGAACTCCTAACGTCAAAATCGGGAGCAAATTCGAGGCAAGAAAGATCAAGCATTCGGGTTCTTCGAGAAGATTCTCAAGAGGCCGGAATGAGGAACCAGCTCAAGGAAGAGCACCGATGAGTCGTTAATCGTAGTCGGGATTGTGCTTGAATGTGGAAAAAGACATTAGGAGAATGTTGGAGGAAAAGCAGGTGCTTGCTATAAATGTGGATCGACAGAGCATCAATATAGGAGTTGCCTCGACGTATGGATACAACTCAAGAAGTTCGTGCTCTCGATGTACCACCCGCAAGAGGAGTTCAAACAACCACCGAGAGGTCGGGACCAGTCGTGGTGGTAATGGGGCGGACGTGGTCAAGGTGCGCGTGGTCGAGGCAATGGTCCTAGGGGCAACGCGGATGCAAGATGACCCGGGATTGGTGTATGCGGTCGACGTCGTGAGGATGGCAATGCACCGATGTGATAAGCTGCACGTTCTTCATTTCGATGTACCCGTTATTGCCTTGATAGATATTGGTTCTACTCATTCGTACATTGCTAGCACCATAACTCGGAAACTTGAAATTAGACTCAAATTTCCGATAAAGAGATGAGGGTGATTAGTCCCTTAGGGACGATCGGTGTTGGTTAATAAATTGTTTAGAGACGTGCCCTTAGTAATTCAAGGAGAAACATTCTCGCAAATTTGATGGGCGCGCCTTTTGGCGAATTCGATATTATTCAGGCATGGATTGGTTGGTTAAGCAAGGCGAAATTGGGTGTCTTGAAAAGCGTATGTCGATAAGAAATGTGGAGGATAAGGAGATAGTTATGATAGGCGAGCGGAGAAATTACTTGGCAAACATGATTTCTGCGTTGAAGGCGGAGAAGTTAGTCTGAAAAGGATACGGAGCATTTTTAGCATTTATTTATGCTTTAGATGCCAAAAAGTGTTGGTGGAAGATGTGAGAACGGTGAAGGAGTTCACGATGTTTTTCCAAGAACTTCTGGTGTACCTCCGGATCGGAAGTGGAATTTGGTATTGAGCTTTTGCTCGAACCGCTCCGGTGTCCATTGCTCCTTATAGAATGGCACCGAAGGAGTTGTCTGAGCTTAAAGCCCAAATTCAAGAACCGCTAGATCGTGGTTTTATTCGACCGAGTGTGTCTCGTGGGGAGCACCTAGGTTTTGTTTGTTAAGAAGAAGGATGGGTCAATGCGTATGTGTATTGACTATAGGCAATTGAATAAGTCGACGATCAAGAATCGGCACCCTCGCCGAGGATTGACGACTGTTTGATCAATTGAAGGGAGCTTCGCTTTTCCAAGATTGATTTAAGGTCGGGTTACCACCGGCTTAAGGTGAAAGAAGCGGATATTCACAAGACAAAGCGTTCCGAACCCCGTTACGGACACTATGAGTTTTTAGTGATGCCGTTTGGGTTGACCAATGCACCAATTTGCATTTATGGATATGATGAACCCGGGTCTTTCAACCATTCTTAGATCGGTTTGTGGTGGTATTCATAGATGACATTCGGGTTTATTCGAGGAGCGAAGAAGAACATGACTCGCATTTGCGGATTGTATTGCAAGTGCTTGAGATAATCGATTGTATGCCAAATTCGGTAAATGTGAATTTTGGTTAAGAGAAGTGACTTTCTTGGGTCATGTGGTATCATCGAAGGAATAAGGGTGGATCCTCGGAAGATTGAGGCGGTATTGGATTGGAAACCACCAAGTCGGTGAAAGTGAGATTCGGAGTTTCTTGGGTTTGTTTGGATATTATAGGACGCTTTGTTGAGGGTTCTCATTGATTCTTCGCACCTCTAACTAAGCTTTTTGCGGAAGGAGTGTTGTTTATATGGACCGATAAGCAAAGCAAGAAAGTTTCGAGCGATCAAGAAGGTTTTAACGGAAGCGCGGTATTGATTCAACCCGAGGTGGGAAGGAGTTTACAGATTTATTGTGATGCGTCACATACGGGTTTAGGCTGCGTATTGATGCAAAGTGGGAAAGTTGTAGCTTACGCTTCTCGTCAATTGAGACCGCACAAGTGAACTACCCTACTCATGATTTGGAGTTAGCAAAGAGTGGTGTTTGCCTTAAAGATTTGGAGGCATTACCTCTATGGTGAAAAGTCTATCATCTATACGGATCACTAGAGTCTTAAGTATCTTCTTACTCGTAACGCGAGTTAAACTTGAGACAACGAAGATGGGTGGAGTGTTAAAGGACTATGATTTCTCTATTGAGTATCATCCTGGAAAGGCTAATGTAGTGGCGGACGCATTAAGTCGTAAGGTGGTATCTCGATTTGAGAGCTATGTTTGCCCATTTGAGTTTGTATGAGGATGGTAGTTTGATAGCGGAATTTCAAGTGAAGCCTATGTGGTTGGAACAAATTAAGGAAAAACAGATTTTAGATGAGAAGTTGAGACTTTTATTTCAAACAAGTGGAAAATGGTGAAATTGAGGATTTTGGAATAAATTCGGAAGGTGTATTGTGTTTTCGTGGAAGGGTGCAGATGCCTAAGGATTCAGATCCGAGGCAAATGATTTTGAGGAGGCGCATAGTAGCCCTTATGCTATGCACCGGAGGAAATAAGATGTATCGGGATCTTCGTGAAGCATGTATTGGTGGCCCAGGTTGAAACGTGAGATTTCGTAATTTGTGGGAAAATGCTTAACTTGTCGCCAAGTGAAAGCGGAGCATCAATTGCCGTCGTGTCTTTTGCAACCGATTAAGATTCCTCTTTGGAAATGGGAGCGGATAACAATGGATTTTGTTAGTGGGTTACCTTTAACACCTACTAAGAAAAATTCTGTTTGGGTAATTGTTGATCGTCCGACGAAGATCGCTCATTTTCTACCGAAGACGTCACGGACTACTCGCTGCGAAGTTGGCGAAGGTTGTATGTATCCGAAATCGTGAGGTTGCATGGGGTACCAGATCGATTATATCGGATAGGGATCCTAGGTTTACATCTCGATTTTGGAAAGCTTTGCATGAAGCCTTGGGTACAAAGCTTAATTTTAGTACGGCTTTTCATCCTCGATCGATGGTCATCGGAGAGAGTGATTCAGATTCTGGAAGACATGTTAAGGGGATGTGTAATCGACTTCAAAGGTAGTTGGGAGGATTTTCACCGTTAGCGGAATTTGCGTACAACAACGACTACAGCCTAGCATTCAGAGGGCACCCTACGAGGCATTGTATGGTCGTAGGTGTCGTTCTCCTATTTGTTGGACCGAGTTGGGTGATCGGCGATTGTTAGGACTCGAGATGATTTTCGAAACGGAAGAAAAAGTGAAAGTTATTCGCACGGTTAAAGGAAGCTTGGATAGACGTAAGTCGATGCGGATCCAAGCGTAAGGATATCGAGTATGCCGTAGGAGATCAAGTCTTCTGAAGGTCTCACCTTGGAAGAAGATATTCGATTCGGGAAGAAGGGCAAGTTGAGTCCTAGATACATTGGACCATATCGTGTGGTGAAACGAGTTGGTCCAGTGGCCTATCAGATTGAGTTACCTCGGAATTGAGCCAAATTCATAATGTTTTCCACGTGTCCATGTTGAGGTGCTATAGATCGGATCCTTCGCACATAGTACCGGTAGAAGAAGTGGAGTTGAATTTGGATTTGTCTTTTGAGGAGGAACCAGTGGAAATCTTAGACCGAGACGTGAAGGTGCTAAGAAAGAAGAGCTGTGCCGTTGGTCAAAGTGTTGTGGCGTAACCACGGAGTGGAGGAAGCTACGTGGGAGCCCGAGGATGCAATTCGGCAACAATACCCTCACCTTTTTCAGCCCGTGTAAATTTAGGGACGAAATTTTCTTTTAGGGGGTAGAGTTGTAACACCTCGAAAATTTGAGTAATTTATTTTCTATGTGTGCTTTGAGTAATTATTCTAGAAAGTAAAATTTTTCGATTTATTTTCGTGGTTAGTATAGTCTGAAGAAGGGTTTAAAATTTTTTAGAAGGAATAATATTAATTTTGAGAATTTATGGAAATAGACTAAGTGGCATTGACACATAAATTAATTTAAGTGTCAATGTGTAGCATAAGATGAGTAGTTGGACAAGTGGTGTTGGCGCATGAGCTAGTACATGGGGGTGAAGGTTCGAATCCCTAAATAGCATCTACGTGAATTTTATTTTTGATTTTTCCGCCCATGTATAGCAAGTGTCGGCCAAGAGCATATATGGAAGGTGTTGACTTGTTATTTTTGGTTAGTATATCAAAGGAATAAGGAAAATTTGAACTTAAGGAAGGGTATCAAAAGAATAAGGAAAATGTGAGGATATGAGGCATGAATCAAGGAGTTGTTTAAGGAAACAATATCTTGGCCTAAAGACCAAGCATATGGACGGCATTATGGCTAGGGGAGCCGAATTTTGGTGATAGTTTGGCTAGGAAGTTTAGTCTTTGGTTTTGGTCATTTTGTTTAGTTTGTGCAAGTTTTGAAAATTCTCTCAAACTCTCTTTTCCTTGGCCGAAATTGTGCACTTGGTAAGCCTAGTTTCTTTTGTCAAATTGGTCATTTTTGTTTTACACTTTGGTGTCAATTTTGTGCCTTTCTCTTTGTGCCGAATTTACCAATACCTAAAGAGACCATTCTTTTCTTTTCTTCTCCCCATTGCCGACTATACATTGCTCTCAAAACTTATCTTTTCTTTCTTTTCTTTTCCATTCTATTTGGAAACCGAAACATCATCACCATCTCTCTCCTATTTGATTTCTTTCAATCGAAATTCTCTCCACCTACACTTTCATGGCCGAATGTTAAAGTGCCTATAACCGATTTTATTTTCTCTTTTCTTTGTTTCTTCATAGCCGAATTCTTCTTAGATCCATATTATTCTCAAATCCTATCTTTTCGACGTGGAAATAGGTAAGAATCCTTTTCGTTTCGATTAGTTAATAGTGGTTATGGCGAATATTGATGATGGTTTGAAGGCTTTATTAGATCAAAATAAACGTTCCTTCTTTTAACGTTTATTTTGTTATACTTTAGTGCGATAACGGAAGTTTGGAATCAAGAAGTCGTGGGTGACAAAACGTTGGAATCAATTTTGTGGTAAGGAAATCATATCTTTAAAACCTTAGGATTATTTTGATATCATTGGATTAACCTTCCTTTGTCTTTGAAGACATTCAAAATAGGGAAGAAAAGGGCGGTGTTTAGCCTTCGGAAGAAGGGAGTTCTCGTTATTCCCCTAAGTACAAGCAAAATTTGTTTCAAGAATCCAAGGATTTCCCCCAGGGTTGTGGACGTTCAACCGAGGAAAATCAAGCTGCTCAAGTCGTTCGTACTCGAACCATTATTTGTTCGTGGATTCGATTCGGTTAGCGAACCATCAATCGGAGAGAAATCGCAAGTAGAAGTCTTACGAAAATCCGAGGGTAAATTTCTAGATCGCTATAGTTAGATCGGTTTTATTATAGATTATAGTGTTTTAATTAACACAATACGTATAGGTGTTGAAGAGCGGGAAAGTTTAGTTCTCTCCATAACCGGTGTGTAACTTCACACTCATTTTGGGTTGGACATCAAGTTGTAAGTTACGTGATAAAATCGTAAAATAGTAAAAAGCGGGAAAAAAATACGTAGTAACTCATATTTTTGAGTAAATGCATGAAAACGGTTAAAACCAGAAAATAATGGGCGATAATACTCTAGTTCGATAAAATGGGCGATAATACTCTAGTTCGATAAAATGGGCGATAATACTCTAGTTCGATTAAATGGGCGAAAATACTCTGTTTCGATAAATTGGGCTAAAATGGGCCAAAGTCACTAAACTACTAAATGGGCTAGTTGATAAATTGTTTATATGAGCCTAATGAAGGGTTAATTGATAAGCCCACCGATGATATGGATTAATGAAAATCTGTTATATGATTATATTTGTTATATACGCATGATTGCATGGGGTGGGTTATATGAAGAGAAGAATGGCCAGTTGCCACAAATATGGCTCATTGCCTCTAGTTCGGTGGCTCTGCCACAATATGGCTCATTGCCTCTAGTTCGGTGGCTCTGCCACAAATTCGGCTAAATGCCTCTAGTTCGGTGACAATGTCACAATCTAGTTCGGTAGTGCACTACAAAATTATTTAAGGGCTTTAAGCCCATGATTGGTGTGTTTGGCGGGGTGGGTTGACTTGATCCCCACAGGTGTGTTGGTTGGTACGGGGGTGTTAGCGGATGGATACTAGGTTGGTTTGGGAAATTCATATTTCATGCATTCTTTTCTTTAAATTATGTTACTTTACAATGTATGGTTGAAATCATTAATGGGCTCAAGCCCGGCGCATGATATCTTGACGATCCGGCCTAAAAATGGTGGTAAGTGAGTTGCACACTGAGTTCTTTGTAACTCACCCAATTTTATTAACCATTTCAGGTAATGGAAATTGACGTGGACTTGGGCCGGAGATGACTTGGTGGAGGCCATACTACAAACTTGGGTTTTTATTAAACTATGACTTTATTTAGATTATTATCTTAAATATCTCATTATGGGTTTTATGTAATAAGGCCTCTTATATGTTTTTATGGATTTTATTGTGTGGATGGTTTAAATTTTATTTCTAAACTTTTAATATGGTTTTATCTTAAATATGTTAAGTTTTCTTAAGAACATTGGTTTTATAACAAAATTTCTGGACACTTTAATTATTTAAAATTCTTTCAAAGTTCTTTTAAACCATCTTAAGATTTTGACATTTTATCTTGACGATAAGTTTTCAAACAAGTATTATTCTTAAGCTACAAATTTCAAATCCTTGTATTAACTTCTTATTAAACTCGATTTTCAAAAAAATTTTTGTAGCACTATTTTATTTTAACCATATGAAAATAAACGAATGTATGATTGGTGTGACAAACCAAATCTTGTCTAAACGCATAGACCGGGTTTGGGGTGTTACATAACACTTCTGGCACCCACTCCCCATACCCAAAACCGAAAGCCTCACCCCCCTCACTATTCAAAATTCAGCTAACAACCCATCTCACCCCAATCCCCCATGCCGTCCCCTTGAAACACTCCTTAATTCCCTCTCCTCCACTTATTCAAACTAGTTTGAATAATTCAAACTCCCTTAATCACTCTCCACCATCCATTTGAAATATTTGACCAAGTCTTGCCTCTCTCCTACAGAGTTTGATTACCATCCAGCTGCCTCCCTTGCATGAACCAAAAATAATACTTCCTTGTGCTACTAGGGAGTTTCGAACCCTCTCTCTCTCAGCTTCCCCCTTGTGACGCCATCTCCCTGCATGTTAGGTGGCGTCCCTTTGCCACTCTTCCACTGCACCTCTTGTGTCACCAAACGCAACAAAAACCCCTTAATTCCTGTTCCCATTCAGCTTCCCTCCTAAAATGCCCAAAACTAAAATTATACCAAGGCTTCGGCTTAACTCTGAGCCTTTCCGAGGCCCCCAAACACATCCAAATAACAGGCATAACTCAACAAACTCTGAAAAACATAAAAGATGCAAAGCCCCTAAATCCCAGATGTTATAAAATAATTGGTCACAAAGGCTAGGTGTTTTCGGCAAGACAATAAAGAAAAGAGAAAATGCCCACTATTGTCTTGAAGTTGTAGCAATGAGAGGAGAAGTTGGAAGAATGAACACAAGGGATGCCAAAAGGAATTAGGCCTAACCAACACCAAAACTATCAAAATGCTCCCATCAAAATTCGGTTACCCTCTCCCTTTCCCAGACCATTATCATCTTTACCAAAAGATGAACATAGACCAAATAAAACCTTTCCAAAACATCCCCCACGAAAAATGCCAACATGTTCCCTACTCCTTCCCTTTTCTTTTACTCCTTTCCATCCACTCTTCCTTACCATATTTCCTTAGCCACCTTGCCAAAATTAAAAAGTCCAACTTGCCTTATTTACAAGCTTGGCCGACACTTAGGGAAAGAGTACAAAAAATAGTCAAAATTTTGCACTTGATGGGATTTGAACCTCCTCCCTCAAAGTCCTTCATGTGGCGCAATAACCTCTTTACCATATGCTCAATTATGCAAGAAAATTGCTCTCTTATTTCCATAAGCCTTGATGCCACTTACTATCTCTCCTTAAAGTACTAAAACACAAAATTTTACTAAAGCCCAACTTGAACCCGGAACTTCATAGAACCCCGTAAATTTCTAAAATCACCTTTCTAATAAGTCCAACTTGAAATAATGCCGTTCTCTTATTCTCTAAAATTTTAAAACGCTTCTACGCTCAAGGCCCAATGGGCCCAATCCTACTAGGCCTAATTTCGGGTCGTTACAGACATAGTTAGGTTGGCATAGAACTCTCGAACTAAGTACTCTTCAGGCAATGATCGTGCATTACACAAATAGTTCCAATTGAGGCCATCAATTGTCTTTTTATATTGGCCACGACACAACCATCTTATCATTGCTCTCCAAGTTGAAACCTTTTTCTGGCATCATGGGTTAATTTTTGAAGATGGAACCGAACCTTACTTTTTCTTCCTTATCTTGGATAACAATTGGATTTTCGACAGAGGTCTTAGAAGATCTAGTTCTTTTGCGAGACATGATGATTTTTCTAGAAAAATAGGCAGAATTTTGGCCAATGAAAGAGAAAAGAAATCAACAAGGGATGGTAGCAAGATTTTTGCCGTGGCGATAGGCATGTGGCGGTGATAAGGTTGCTCCAACAAAAGACTCGCGGCAGAAAATAACGATGGCTTTGCGAAAAGAGATGGAAATTGGGGAAATTTTTCGGGTTTTAGACCGACGGCTAAGAGGAAGAAGAATGAGTTGCTAGGGTTTAAGCTAATTTCGTGAAGGGTTGTAAAAATTATGGTGGTAGAGATGGGTTTATATAATGGTGAATTAGGGCAAACTTGTAGCAAAAATTTAGCTACAAGGGTGACTTGGGTGGCAAGTATAGAGAAAGGGAGAAAGTGTTGGAAAAATTAGGGGTTTTAGGAACCCTTGGACATTAATATGGGGTAAATTTCTATTCTTCGCTGTTTTAGGTTGTAACACCCCAAATTTGGGCCTAGAAGAATTGGGCCTATTGGGCTTTGGGCTTTGGGTCTCATAAGTGAGCAAGAAAATGACAAATGACATGACGGCTTTAAAGGTTTAATGAATTTGGAATGTGTAGGTGTGTTGGAGAAGCTCAGGGTTCGTGTTTTATGGTGGAGGATTCTTAATTTATTTAATTAAGGAATCAGGGTTGTGAGTAGTGAAATTTTAAATAAAAATAAGTGAAAAATGGCACAAAGAAGCCTGTGGTGAAGTGGCTAAGTGACGCCACTAGGGTGTAGAGAGGTGGCGACATATGCATGCAGTGAGGTCTGAGGTTCGAGTGCTAGTTTAGTTTTATTTTGGAATTTAATTTTAGGCTTCTAGAAGGCCGGAAGTAGCGTGTAGTGGGAATCTAAGGAGAAGTGATCAGTAGAGAGAATTTAGGAGAAGGATAAGGGAGATATCATGAAGAAAAATTAGGAGATGAGCAGTGGATGAAGTGGTGCCGAATTGGACTTTAGGGGTGGCTAAGTTTCAGCTATAGGCTATATAAATGTGTGTGTGCCGGATCTGGGATCCTAGGTAATGCCAAATTTTCCATTCTTTTTCTTTCTTTTCTTCCCCTCAATCGGTTCCTCCAATAGCCAAACTCTCCCATTGCCGAAATCTCCTAAAGCCGAATTTCTTTGTGCCGAATTCTCTCACAGCTAAACTCTTCTATAGCTGAATTACCACCATCTTTTCTCTTGCCAAAATTCCTATTAGTGCCAAATATTGGTGGTTGTTCCTCCATCACAAATCGATTGTTACCTACTCTCAGTCAAGTGTTGAAAGCCGAATCTAGTTAATAGCTATCTAGGCCGCAGGATCGAAAGGGGATTTGGTAAGTATTCGGTTAACCTCTTTTGTACATTTTGCTAAAACCTGAAAGGCTATCTAACTGTCCTGCCATTAACTCTATGATAACAAGGATAAGGTTCAAAGATCACAAGCATGGTAGGATCGTTAGCAAGGGTAAGTGTACTCAACTCGATTGTGGTTTAAGTGAATGGCCGAATGTGAGTTTGATCTATAGGGGTGACTTGTGTAGAGTATGAGTCACTCAAATCTTGATGGTGTGTGTGTGAGTGCAGATCTAGGGGATACTCCTGATTAGTAGCTAAGGAAGGGCTATTAGAACCCGATTGCACACGGCAAGGTTACGGTAAGGTTTCGGCTTTTGGTTGATATTTTGTTTAAGTATGGGTGATTGATTGAAGGTTGGTTGGTTTAGGGTCAAGACCAAGGATAGTATAGCACGTCGCAGTAACCAGGTGTGAACAAACACTACACTTACATGATATCGGCAATGCTGGAAAGCCGAAAAGCTAAAAGTGGCTATATAGGCCTAGTGGGCCCTGAGGCTGAGTTTTATGAAATTGATTGATTTGGTTATATGAATTGAGTTAGTCATGCTTGTTTCATAATCTGAATTGGATTTGGGCTTAATGGGCCACATGATAGAGATTTGGGCCTAATGGGCCATACAATTGTGATTTGGGCCTAATGGGCCATATGATTGAGAATGGGCTTTGTATATGGATTGGGCTTAGTACCTGATAACTACTAAACTTTCATAAAACTTCAAAACTTAATTGCAACCGTGGACAAGTCACAAGGTTGAAGTGTTGTAATGGGTATATGCATGTCTAGAATCTGATCTAGGGAGAGCTTGGTACTTAAGCGGTCTCAATGACCCACCTCCTCTTCTCTGGAGTCCTACCTGGTGCATAGTGCCTGTTCACTTTGGCCAATGGGGATTTGTCAATGGACCCAGGTAAGTACTAAATCCATAATACTTAAAAATAACCGAAATGCCCCTAAGGGCAAAAAAGACTAAAATACCCCTATGTGTTAAACTTAGGATTTGTGGATATTACATGCTGCATTCATATGATATACTGTCTAGGTTGCATATGGGTGGGAATTATGGAACGGAGGAAGTATATGAGGATCGCATGGTTGCTTGACGACCGTGGATCCACCGATGGCTTTTAAGCCCATTAGCAGCTTTGCTGCAACGTAGGTAGTACCGTAAATGGGCTACCATAGATGTGTACCGGATGGGTGGGTTGATGTAGACATCCCCACATGATGTGTATCGGGGGACGGAGATGATGTGTACCGGATGGATTATTTGGGGAGGGTTGCACAGTATTGCCTGTATGATGTTGCTATTATTATGAAAAGGGCTTAGGCCCAATTGATTGCTTGTATTCTATTTGTTTGCTGAAGGTTGTACACACTGAGTTTCGAAACTCACCCTCTCTTTTATTTTTCTTAGGAAATCTTCAGTAGTCAGTTCGATGAATGGAAGGACTCAGAGGTGGCCAGCTAGCAAGACGTTTCGTTTTACTTGATTTTCTTTATAGTTTTAAGTACTTTGATCATTTTAAGTTGGATTGTAATAAGGCTTTCCCTCTTTTTAACTTTACATTGAATGTTTTACTTTATTTCTTTTAAGATTTATATCAAACCTTTCTGAAAACAAGTGTTTTATTCAAAATTAAGCTTCCGCTGGTAAAAAGTTTTATTTTAAAATTATTGTTAACTTACAATCGAAAAGACATATTTCCTAATACACTTTGATTTGGAAGACAACTATGAGCTGGGTTTTTAATCAAAATTCTCTAAGAAAGGTTTTCAATGAAAATAAGGTTTTTCGCAAAAACATATCAATATGACACGCCGGATTCGGGCCTAACTTCTAGGCTGGGTCTGGGAGTGTTAAATTTAGTGGTATCAGAGCCAGGTTGCAAAGCTCGGGCTGTGAAATGGGCCTTAGATTTTGAGTTTTAAAAAAACAGTTTTTGCAGGATTCTTGAAGTGTGGTTCACCGAGCCCTCGACGTCAAGCCAAGTAAGTTTTCTGTACTGCATTTGTTTAAATTACTGAACTATATAGATAATGGGCTACTTACAAATAGGCTTTTAGAGACTAAAGCCCGTAGGAAACTTAAGCCTGTAGTGGATTTACTACCGCGAAACAACTTTCAAATCGTTACTTGCATAAGATATGTGCTTTAAATAGTGGAACTATGAACTAATTTCATAAAATTCTAATCTAGAAATACGCACGCAACGATGAGCGCTAGAAGAGGTGTAAGAGGGTTCAATTAGAGCTAAAGTGTGTTAGTGTTATTAAAATCAGAGTGCGCAGCGAAAGCATAGTGGTGTGACTTGAGCGGTACGATTAATAGTTAGTTGGAAATTTTAAGGACAAAATTTTTTTAAGGGGGTAGAATTATAACGCCCCAAATTTTGGGCCTAGTAGAGTTGGGCCCATTGGGCTTTGGGTTTCATAGACTTTTTTTAAGTGAGCAAGAAAATGACAAAAGACATGACGGCTTTAAAGGTTTAATGAATTTGGAGTGTGTAGGTGTGCTGGAGAAGCTCTGGGTTCGAGTTTTGTGGTGGAGGATTCTTAATTTAATTAATTAAGGAATCAGGGTTGTGAGTAGTGGGCTTTTAAATAAAAATAAGTGAAAAATGGCACAAAGAAGCCTGTGGTGAAGTGGCTAAGTGACGCCACTAGGGTGTAGAGAGGTGGCGACATATGCATGCAGGGAGGTCTGAGGTTCAAGTGCTAGCTTAGTTTTATTTTGGAATTTAATTTTAGGCTTCTAGAAGGCTGGAAGTGGCGTGTAGAGGGACTCTAAGGAGAAGTGATCAGTAGAGAGAATTTAGCATAAGGATAAGGGGGATATCATGGAGAAAAATTAGGAGATGAGAAGTGGATGAAGTGGTGCCGAATTGGACTTTAGGGGTGGCTAAGTTTCGGCTCTAGGCTATATAAATGCGTGTGTGCTGAATCTGGGGTCCTAGGTAATGCCGAATTTTCCATTCTTTTTCTTTCTTTTCTTCCTCTCAATCGGTTCCTCCCATAGCCAAACTCTCCCATTGCCGAAATTCCTAATAGTGCCGAATCTTGGTGGTTGTTCCTCCATCACAAATCGATTGTTACCTACTCTCAGTCAAGTGTTGAAAGCCGAATCTAGTTAATAGCTATCTAGGCCGCAGGATCGAAAGGGTATTTGGTAAGTATTCGGTTAACCTCTTTTGTACGTTTTGCTAAAAGTCGAAAGGCTATCTAACTGTCCTGTCGTTAACTCTGTGATAACAAGGATAAGGTTCAAAGATCGCAAGCGTGGTAGGATTGTTAGCAAGGGTAAGTGTACTCAACTCGATTGTGGTTTAAGTGAATGGCCGAATGTGAGTTTGATCTATAGGGGTGACTTGTGTGGAGTATGAGTCACTCGAATCTTGATGGTGTGTGTGTTAGTGCAGATCTAGGGGATACTCCTGATTAGTAGCTAAGGAAGGGCTATTGGAACCAAGGTGGCACGGTAAGGTTACTGAAGAGTTTCGCTTTTGGTAGATATTTTGTTTAAGTATGGGTGATTGATTGAAGGTTGGTTGGTTTAGGGTCAAGACCAAGGATAGTATAGCACGTCGCAATAACCAGGTGTGTACAAACATTACACACACATGATATCGGCAATGCCGAAAAGCCAAAAAGCCGAAAGTGGCTATATGGGCCCGGTGGGCCCTGAGGCTAAGTTTTGTGAAATTGATTGATTTGGTTATATGAATTGAGTTAGTCATGCTTGTTTCATAATCTGAATTGGATTTGGGCTTAATGGGCCAGATGATAGAGATTTGGGCCTAATGGGCCATACAATTGTGATTTGGGCCTAATGGGCCATATGATTAAGAATGGGCTTTGTATATGGATTGGGCTTAGTACCTGATAACTGCTAAACTTTCATAAAACTTCAAAACTTAATTGCAATCATGGACAAGTCACAAGGTTGAAGTGTGGTAATGGGTATATGCATGTCTAGGATTGGATCTAGGGAGAGCTTGGTACTTAAGCGGTCTCAATGACCCACCTCCTCTTCTCTGGAGTCCTACCTGGTGCATAGTACCTGTTCACTTTGGCCAACGGGGATTTGTCAACGGACCCAGGTAAGTACTAAATCCATAATACTTAAAAATGATCGAAATGCCCTTAAGGGCGAAAAAGACTAAAATACCCCTATGTGTTAAACTTAGGATTTGTGGATATTACATGCTGCATTCATATGATATACTGTCTAGGTTGCATATGGGTGGGAATTATGGAACGGAGGAAGTATATGAGGATCGCATGGTTGCTTGATGACTGTGGATCCACCGCTGGCTTTTAAGCCCATTAGCAGCTTTGCTGCAACGTAGGTAGTACCGCAAATGGGCTACCATTGATGTGTACCGGATGGGTGGGTTGATGTAGACATCCCCACATGATGTGTATCAGGGGATGGAGATGATGTGTACCGGATGGATTATTTGGGGAGGGTTGCACAGCATTGCATGTATGATGTTGCTATTATTATGAAAAGGGCTTAGGCCAAATTGATTGCTTGTATGCTATTTGTTTGCTGAGGGTTGTACACACTGAGTTTCGAAACTCACCCTCTCTTTTATGTTTCTTAGGAAATCTCCAGTAGACAGTTCGACAAATGGAGGGACTCAGAGGTGGCCAACTAGCAAGACATTTTGTTTTACTTGATTTTCTTTATAGTTTTAAGTACTTTGATCATTTTAAGTTGGATTGTAATAAGGCTTTCCCTCTGTTTAACTTTACATTGAATGTTTTACTTTATTTCTTTTACGATTTATATCAAACCTTTCTGAAAATAAGTGTTTTATTCAAAATTAAGCTTCCGCTAGTAAAAAGTTTTATTTTTAAATAATTGTTAACTTACAATCGAAAAGACAGATTTCCTAATACACTTTGATTTGTAAGACAACTATGAGATGGGTTTTTAATCAAAATTCCCTAAGAAGGGATTTCAATGAAAATAAGGTTTTTCGCAAAAACACTTCAATGTGACACCCCCAGACCCGGCCCAGACGTTATGGCCGAATTTGGGGATGTCACATCAAAGGCATAATTCAAAACGATTTTGCTAAGTTCAAATTTAAGGCCTAAAAGCCCAAAATACTTGACACCTTGTTAAGTAGGGATAAAAGCCCATTTAATTATTTTAAGCATCCCAAAAACCATGTTTAAACATGAGAAATTACTCAGGTTTAATAATTAAGTAAACAGTTGAAACAACAAAACTCAAAATCCAAAGTCAAAACGGAGTACAAGGCCTTATTACATCTAATAAAAATAAAGCAATTAAAATCATGTCTTTTGAAATAAATAAATAAAACTTCTAAGTATCTTGTAGTGTGGCCGTCTCCGAGTCCTTTCCCTTGTCGAGCTGTTTACTGAGGATTGCCTGAAACATTTAATAAAAAGGGGTGAGTTTTGAAACTCAGTGTATACGACCCTTGGTAATCCAATCAACATACAATTATCACATTGGGCCTAAGCCCTATCAAAATCAGTGGTCTAGGGCCTTAGCCCATAACGACCTCATATCACATCAGTATCACATGAATGCAATGCTCCCATCCCAAATCCAACCCTGCACACCATTTCCCTTCCAACCCTACACACCTGTGGGGATATAAATATCAACCCACCCATCCCTACACACCAAAGGTAGCACCAGCAGCGGCACTACTCAAACGTTGCAGCAAAGCTACTATAAAGGGGCTTAAAGCCACCGGTGGATCCACGGTCGTCAAGCGACTATGCGATCCTCAAATGTTCCTCCGTATCATCAAAACCCACCCAAGTGCAACATATATTTCATGAATGTAACATACACATTCTCACACATTCGACACTTAGGGGTATTTTAGTCATTTCACTACCCAAGGGTATTTTCGTAAATATACTCTATAGGGGTATTTAGCTAATTTTGTAAATCAGGGATATTTTGGTGATTCCACAAGTCAAGGGTATTCTGGTAATTTTACAATCAGAGGTATTTTAGTAATTTTTCAAATCTAAGGATATTTTGGTAAATTTCAAATCAGGGGTATTTGGTCCATCTCGGGTTTTAGTTATGAACTTTGGCCCATTAACAAGTCCTCGCGGCAAAAGTGAACAGACACTATGCACCAGGTAGGATTCCAGAGAAGAGGAGGTGGGCCACTAGAAGGCTGGAAGTTGCGTGTAGAGGGACTCTAAGGAGAAGGGATCAGTAGAGAGAATTTAGGAGAAGGATAAGGGAGATATCATGGAGAAAAATTAGGAGATGAGTAGTGGATGAAGTGGTGCCGAATTGGACTTTAGGGGTGGCTAAGTTTCGGCTATAGGCTATATAAATGTGTGTGTGCCGGATCTGGGGTCCTAGGTAATGCCGAATTTTCCATTATTTTTCTTTCTTTTCTTCCCCTCAATCGGTTCCTCCCATAGCCAAACTCTCCCATTGCCGAAATCTCCTAAAGCCGAATTCCTTTGTGCCGAATTCTCTCATAGCCAAACTCTTCTATAGCCGAATCACCACCATCTTTTCTCTTGCTGAAATTCCTATTAGTGCCGAATCTTGGTGGTTGTTCCTCCATCACAAATCGATTGTTACCTACTTTCAGTCAAGTGTTGAAAGCCGAATCTAGTTAATAGCTATCTAGGTCGCAGGATCGAAAGGGGATTTGGTAAGTATTCGGTTAACCTCTTTTGTACGTTTTGCTAAAAGCCAAAAGGCTATCTAACTGTCCTATCGTTAACTCTGTGATAACAAGGATAAAGTTCAAAGATCGCAAGCGTGGTAGGATCGTTAGCAAGGGTAAGTGTACTCAACTCGATTGTGGTTTAAGTGAATGGCCGAATGTGAGTTTGATATATAAGGGTGAGTTATGTGGATTATGAGTCACTCAAATCTTGATGGTGTGTGTGTGAGTGCAGATCTAGGGGATACTCCTTATTAGTAGCTAAGGAAGGGCTATTAGAACCCGGTGGCACACGGTAAGGTTACGGTAAGGTTTCGACTTTTGGTAGATTTTTTTTTAAGTATGGGTGATTGATTGAAGGTTGGTTGGTTGTAGGTTCAAGACCAAGGATAGTATAGCACGTCGCAGCAACCAGGTGTGTACAAACACTACACACACATGATATCGGTAATGCCGGAAAGCCGAAAAGTCAAAAGTGGCTAAATGGGCCCGGTGGGCCCTGAGGCTAAGTTGGATGAAGCTGATTGATTTGATTATCTGAATTGAGTTAGGCATGCATGTTACATGATCTGGAATTGTTTTGGGCCTAATAGGCCATATGAATGAGATTTGGGCCTAATGGGCCATAAGGATGTGAATTGGGCATAATGGGTTATATGAACGTGAAAAGGGCTTGATGGGCTTTATGAAGATTTAGACAAGTAAGCTAGGGTTTAATAGACTTTAGGCCTAATTCGGAACAACTCTTAAACTGCATAAAACTTAATTCTAATGATTAAAATGTCCGTGGACAAGTCGCTGGTTAGAGTGTGGCAACGGGCATATGCATGTCTAGGAGTGGATCTAGGGAGAGCTTGGTACTTAAGCGGTCCTAGTGGCCCACCTCCTCTTCTCTAGAATCCTACCTGGTGCATAGTGTCTGTTCACTTTAGCCGCGAGGACTTGTTTATGGGCCAAAGTTCATAACTAAAACCCGAGAGGGACCAAATACCCCTAATTTGAAATTTACCAAAATATCTTTAGATTTGAAAAATTACTAAAATACCTCTGATAATAAAATTACCAGAATGCCCTTGACTTGCGGAATCACCAAAATATCCCTGATTTACAAAATTAACTAAATACCTTTGTAGAGTAGATTTACGGAAATACCCTTGGGTAGTGTAATGATTAAAATACCCCTAAGTGACGAATGTGTGAGAATGTGTATGTTGCATTCATGAAATATATGTTGCACTTGGATGGGTTTTGATGATACGGAGGAAGATTTGAGGATCGCATAGTCACTTGACGATCGTGGATCCACCGGTGGCTTTAAGACCATTATAGCAGCTTTGCTGCAACGTTCGAGTAGTGCCGCTGCTGGTGCTACCTTTGGTGTGTAGGGATGGGTGGGTTGATATTTATATCCCCACAGGTGTGTAGGGTTGGAAGGGAAATGGTGTGCAGGGTTGGATTTGGGATGGGTGTATTGCATTCATGTGATACTGATGTGATATGATGTCGTTATGGGCTAAGGCCCAAGACCACTGATTTTGATAGGGCTTAGGTCCAAAGTGATAATTGTATGTTGATTGGATTACCAAGGGTGCATTACACCGAAGTTTCAAACTCACCCCTTTTTATTAAATGTTTCATCGATCCTCGAAACAAATTTCGACGTGGGAGAGGACTCGGAGACGGCTGGACTACAAGATACTTAGAAGTTTTATTTATTTGTCTCAAAAGACATGATTTTAATTACTTTATTTTCGTTGGATGTAATAAGGCCTTGTACTCCGATTTGACTTTAGATTTTGGGTTTTGTTGTTTCAACTGTTTACTTAATTATTAAACCTGAGTAAATTTCTTATGTTTAAACTCGATTTTTGAAATACTTAAAATAATAAAATGGGCTTTTATTATTACTTAACAAGCTTAAGGATTTTGGGCTTTTGGGTCTTAAATTTTTACTTAGCAAAATCGTTTTGAGTTATGCCTTTGATGTGACATTCCCAGATTCGGCCATAACGTCTGGGCCGGGTCTGAGGGTGTTATATTTAGTGGTATCTGAGCCCAGTTGCAAAGCTCGGGCTGTGAAATGGGCCTTATATTTTGGTTTTTAAAACAAGTAGATTAAAAAGTTTTTGCAGGATTTTTGAAGTGTGGTTCACCGAGCCGTCGACGTCGAGCCAAGTAAGTTTTCTGTGTTTACCTTTGTTTAAATTACGGAACTATATCTAGATATGGGCTACTTTAAAATAGGTTTTTAGAGGCTAAAGTCGTAGAAAACTTAAGCATGTAGTGGATCTTCGACCGTGAAACAACTTTTAAATTGTTACTTGCATAAGACATGTGTTTTAAACAGTGGAACTATGAACTAATTCAATAAAACTTCTAAACCAGAAATACGCACGCAACGATGAGCGCTAGAAGAGGTGCAAGAGGCCGCAGCAGAGGCCGTGGAAGTGTTATGGCTGGGTCGTCGGCATTGGGCCATATGCCCAACGTTGAAGTTTGTTAGTAAAATCAGAGTGCGTAGCGAAAGCATAGTGGTGTGACTTGAACGGTGCGATTAATAGTTAGTTGGAAATTTTGAGGACAGAATTTCTTTAAGGGGGTAGAATTGTAACGCCCCGAATTTGGGCCTAGAAGAATTGGGCCTATTGGGCTTTGGGCTTTGGGTCTCATAAAATTTTTAAGTGATCAAGAAAATGACAAATGACATGATGACTTTAAAGGTTTAATGAATTTGGAGTGTGTAGGTGTGTTGGAGAAGCTCTGGGTTCGAGTTTTGTGGTAGAGGATTCTTAATTTATTTAATTAAGGAATCAGGGTTGTGAGTAGTGGGCTTTTAAATTGAAATAAGTGAAAATGGCAAAAAGAAGCCTGTGGTGAAGTGGCTAAGTGACGCCACTAGGGTGTAGAGAGGTGGCGACATATGCATGCAGGGAGGTCTGAGGTTCGAGTGCTAGCTTAGTTTTATTTTGGAATTTAATTTTAGGCTTCTAGAAGGCTGGAAGTGGCGTGTAGAGGGACTCTAAGGAGAAGTGATCAGTAGAGAGAATTTAGGAGAAGGATAAGGGAGAAATCATAGAGAAAAATTAGGAGATGAGCAGTGGATGAAGTGGTGCCGAATTGGACTTTAGGGGTGGCTAAGTTTCGGCTATAGGCTATATAAATGTGTGTGTCCCGGATCCGGGGTCCTAGGTAATACCGAATTTTCCATTCTTTTTCTTTCTTTTCTTCCCCTTAATCGGTTCCTCCCATAGCCAAACTCTCCCATTGCCGAAATCTCCTAAAGACGAATTCCTTTGTGCCGAATTCTCTCAAAGCCAAACTCTTCTATAGCCGAATTACCACCATCTTTTCTCTTGCCGAAATTCCTATTAGTACCGAATCTTGGTGGTTGTTCCTCCATCACAAATTGATTGTTACCTACTCTTAGTCAAGTGTTGAAAGCCGAATCTAGTTAATAGCTATCTAGGCCGCAGGATCGAAAGGGGATTTGGTAAGTATTCAGTTAACCTCTTTTGTAAGTTTTGCTAAAAGCCGAAAGGCTATCTAACTGCCCCGTCGTTAACTCTGTGATAACAAGGATAAGGTCCAAAGATCGCAAGCGTGGTAGGATCGTTAGCAAGGGTAAGTGTACTCAACTCGATTGTGGTTTAAGTGAATGGCCGAATGTGAGGTTGATCTATTTGGGTGACTTGTGTGGATTATGAGTCACTCGAATCTTGATGGTGTGTGTATGAGTACAGATCTAGGGGATACTCCTGATTAGTAGCTAAGGAAAGGCTATTAGAACCCGGTGGCACACGATAAGGTTTCGGCTTTTGGTAGATATTTTTTTTAAGTATGGGTGATTGATTGAAGGTTGGTTGGTTGTAGGTTCAAGACCAAGGATAGTATAGCACGTCGCAGTAACCAAGTGTTTACAAACACTACACACATGATATCGGCAATGCCGGAAAGTCGAAAAGTCGAAAGTGGCTAAATGGGCCCGATGGGCCCTGAGGCTAAGTTGGATGAAGCTGATTGATTTGATTATCTGAATTGAGTTAGGCATGCATGTTACATGATCTGGAATTGTTTTGGGCCTAATAGGCCATAAGAATAAGATTTGGGCCTAATGGGCCATAAGGATGTGAATTGGGCGCAATGGGTTATATGAACGTGAAAAGGGCTTGATGGTCTTTATGAAGATGTAGACAAGTATGCTAGGGTTTAATGGACTTTAGGCCTAGTTCGGAACAACTCTTAAACTGCATAAAACTTAATTCTAATGATTAAACATGTCCGTGGACAAGTCGCTGGGTTAGAGTGTGGCAACAGACATATGCATGTCTAGGAGTGGATCTAGGGAGAGATTGGTACTTAAGCGGTCCTAGTGGCCCACCTCCTCTTCTCTGGAATCCTTCCTGGTGCATAGTGTCTGTTCACTTTAGCCGCGAGGACTTGTTTATGGGCCAAAGTTCATAACTAAAACTCGAGAGGGACCAAATACCCCTGATTTGAAATTTACCAAAATATCCTTAAATTTGAAAAATTACTAAAATACCCCTGATTATAAAATTTCCAGAATACCCTTGACTTGCGGAATCACCAAAATATCCCTGATTTACAAAATTAACTAAATACCCATGTAGAGTAGATTTACGGAAATACCCTTGGGTAGTGAAATGACTAAAATACCCCTAAATGCCAAATGTGTGAGAATGTGTATGTTGCATTCATGAAATATATGTTGCACTTGGGTGGGTTTTGATGATACGAAGGAAGATTTGAGGATCGCATAGTCGCTTGACGACCGTGGATCCATCGGTGGCTTTAAGCCCATTATAGCGACTTTGCCGCAACGTTTTGAGTAAATGCATTGCTTTGGTGCTACCTTTGGTGTGTAGGGATGGGTGGGTTGATGTTTATATCCCCACAGGTATGTAGGGTCGGAAGGGAAATGGTGTGCAGGGTTGGATTTGGGATGGGTGCATTGCATTCATGTGATACTGATGTGATATGAGGTCGTTATGGGCTAAGGCCCAAGACCACTGATTTTGATAGGGCTTAGGCCCAATGTGATAATTGTATGTTGATTGGATTACCAAGGGTCGTACACACTGAGTTTCAAAACTCACTCCTTTTTATTAAATGTTTCAGGTGATCCTCAGTAAATGTCTCGACGTGGGAGAGGACTCGGAGACGGCCACACTACAAGATACTTAGAAGTTTTATTTATTTGTCTCAAAAGACATGATTTTAATTACTTTATTTTCGTTGGATGTAATAAGGCCTTGTACTCTGATTTGACTTTAGATTTTGGGTTTTGTTGTTTCAACTGTTTACTTAATTATTAAACCTGAGTAAATTTCTTATGTTTAAACTCGGTTTCCGAAATACTTAAAATAATAAAATGGGCTTTTATCATTACTTAACAAGACTCAAGGATTTTGGGCTTTTGGGTCTTAAATTTTTACTTAGCAAAATCGTTTTGAGTTATGCCTTTGATGTGACATTCCCGAATTTGGCCATAACGTCTGGGCCGGGTCTGGGGGTGTTACATTTAGTGGTATCAGAGCTCAGTTGCAGAGCTCGAGCTGTGAAATGGGCCTTAGATTTTGGTTTTTAAAACAAGTAGATTAAAAAGTTTTTGCAGGAATTTTAAAGTGTGGTTCACCGAGCCGTCGACGTCGAGCCAAGTAAGTTTTCTGTGTTTACCTTTGTTTAAATTACGGAACTATATCTAGATATGGGCTACTTTAAAATAGGTTTTTAGAGACTAAAGCCGTAGGAAACTTAAGCCTGTAGTGGATCTTCGACTGCGAAACAACTTTTAAATTGTTACTTGCATAAGACATGTGTTTTAAACAGTGGAACTATGAACTAATTCCATAAAACTTCTAAACCAGAAATACGCACGCAACGATGAGCGCTACAAGAGGTGCAAGAGGTCGTGGCAGAGGCCGTGGAAGTGTTATGGCTGGGTCGTCGGCATCGGGCCATATGCCCAACGTTGAAGTGTGTTAGTAAAATTAGAGTGCGCAGCGAAAGCATAGTGGTGTGACTTGAGCGGTGTGATTAATAGTTAGTTCGAAATTTCGAGGACGAAATTTCTTTAAGGGGGTAGAATTGTAACGCCCCAAATTTGGGCCTAGAAGAATTGGGCCTATTGGGCTTTGGGCTTTAGGTCTCATAAAATTTTTAAGTGAGCAAGAATATGACAAATGACATGACGGCTTTAAAGGTTTAATGAATTTGGAGTGTGTAGGTGTGTTGGAGAAGCTCTGGGTTCGAGATTTATGGTGGAGGATTCTTAATTTATTTAATTAAGGAATCAGGGTTGTGAGTAGTGGGCTTTTAAATTGTAACGCCTCAAATTTTGGGCCTAGTAGAGTTGGGCCTATTGGGCTTTGGGTTTCATAAAATTTTATTTAAGTGAGCAAGAAAATGACAAATGACATGACGACTTTAAAGGTTTAATGAATTTGGAGTGTGTAGGTGTGTTGGAGAAGCTTGGGTTCGAGTTTTGTGGTGGAGGATTCTTAATTTAATTAATTAAGGAATCAAGGTTGTGAGTAGTGGGCTTTTAAATAAAAATAAGTGAAAAATGGCACAAAGAAGCCTGTGGTGAAGTGGTTGAGTGACGCCACTAGGGTGTAGAGAGGTGGCGACATATGCATGCAGTGAGGTCTGAGGTTCGAGTGCTAGCTTAGTTTTATTTTGGAATTTAATTTTAGGCTTCTAGAAGGCGTTGTACTCCTATTTGACTTTAGATTTTGGGTTTTGTTGTTTCAACTGTTTACTTAATTATTAAACCTGAGTAAATTTCTTATGTTTAAACTCGGTTTCCGAAATACTAAAAATAATAAAATTGGCTTTTATCATTACTTAACAAGACTCAAGGATTTTGGGCTTTTGGGTCTTAAATTTTTACTTAGCAAAATTGTTTTGAGTTATGCCTTTGATCTGACATTCCCAGATTCGGCCCTAACGTCTGGGCCGAGTCTGGGGGTGTTACATAGGCCTTGAGCCCAAATTGTATTTACAAACTAGATTGCTTAAGATAAAATAAGTTGATTAGTACTTGGGCCAATTTGACCCCTTTATTAAACAAATAAAATAAAATGAACATTAACATTAACATTAAAAAAATATTAAAATGGAAATAAAATTTCCAAATTTAATTAGAAAATTTCTTCTTAAAAGATTACATTAAATTAATTCCCAGGAAAGGTTAGAGGGGTCACAACGGTCCCGCTTAAGTTCCAATCTCCTTAGACAGAATTAATTAAATGTACTAATTTAAGAAAAATAATTTATAATTATTTATTAAAAAGTAAGATCATAAAAATTAAGGGTCTATTAATTTGAACGAGGCTTTAATTCACTCAACTTCACCATCCCAATAGTGCTTGAGACGTTGACCATTAACTTTAAACGTACCTCCATGGTTGTCGTACAATTCTTCAACTCCATATGTATAAACTTTGTAGATGGTATAAGGTCCTCTCCATCGGGATTTGCGCTTCCCAGGGAATAACATTAGCCTCGAATTAAACAACACTTTCTGACCTTCTCTAAATTCATGAGGTTGTATACAACTGTCATGCCATCTCTTAGATTTTTCTTTACACATCTTGGCATTCTCGTGTGAAAATAACATCAACTCTTCCAATTCATCAAGCTGTAGCATCCTTCTCTCACCGGCTTGCTTGAGATCCAAATTTAATTGTTTCAAGGCCCAATGAGCTTTATTTTCCAACTCAAGCGGCAAATGACATGCCTTTCCAAAAACTAGCCGATAGGGAGCCATTCCCAACGATGTCTTAAAAGCAATTCAATAGGCCCATAGAGCATCATTGAGCCTTCGAGACCAATCTTTTCTGTTAGGGAGCACTACCCTCTCAAGGAAACCTTTGATTTCACGGTTCACCCTTTCAACTTGTCCATTTGTCTGTGGGCGATAGGCAGTAGCAATTTTATGTTTCACATCTTACTTTTCAAGCAACCACTTAAGCCATTTATTCACAAAGTGAGATCCTTCATCGCTAATTATAGCTCTAGGAGTCCCAAACCATGTAAATACATGCTTATATAGGAATCGCAGGACTACCTTAGCATCATTTGTTGGGTATGCCTCGGCTTTAACCCACTTGGATACATAATCTACAACTACCAAAATATACATGTTCCCACAAGAAGAAGGAAACGAGCCTAGAAAATCAATGCCCCATACGTCGAATAGTTCTACCTCTAAAATATTTGTCAAAAGCATCTCGTTCCTCCTTGATATGTTTTCGGTTCTTTGACAACTATCGCAGTTTTTCACATATGCATACACATCCTTAAATACTGTAGGCCAAAATAATCCTACTTGAAATTTTTTTTCTGTAGTGCGAGATCCACCAAAGTGTCCCCCACTCAGAAATGAATGGCAATGGTACAAAATATCGTCAATCTCACTTCCAGCTACGCACTTCCTGATTATGTTATCTGCACATTGTTTAAACAAAAATGGATCCTCCCAGAAATAATACCGACTATCATGAAGGAATTTCTTCCTTTGTTGGTATGTCATTTCTCGAGGAATTATTCCACATGCTATATAATTGACAAAACCAGCAAACCAAGGTGTTTCATGAATTCGACTTACCTCGAAGATATGCTCATCAGAAAAATTCTCATTAATTGGAACCAGTGAAGAAGTTACCTCATTTTGTTCCAACCTCGACAGGTGATCAACTACTTGATTTTCAACACCCTTTCTATCTTGGATCTCAAGGTCAAATTCTTGGAGTAAAGGTATCCAAAGAATTAGCCTCGATTCAGCATATTTCTTCGTGAGTAAATACTTAATGGCCGCATGATCGATAAACATTGTAACTTTGGTACCTATAAGATATGAACGGAACTTGTCAAAAGCAAAAACTATAGCAAAGAGTTCTTTTTCAGTTATCATATAATTGAGTTGGGCTCCTATCAAAGTTCTTCTTGCATAGTAGATCGGATGAAACACATTTTTTCTTCTTTGACCCATCACAGCTCCAGCAGCGAAATCACTTGCATCACACATCGACTCAAAAGGTGAGTTCCAATCAAGTGTAACAATTATTGGGGCTGAGATTAATTGGCTATTTAATTCTTTAAAAGCTTCTAAATATGCTTTGTTAAAATAAAAAACAATATCTTTTTCTAAAAGCATACACAAAAGTTTAGAAATTTTTGAAAAATCTTCGATAAACCTACGATAAAAACTAGCATGACCTAAGAAACTTATAACTCTTTTCTGTAACACCCCTAACCTGTCTCTGTCGCCGGATTAGGGTTACGAAGCATTACCGATCAATCAGAAATCATTTAACATCATAATATTAAATAATTTAACCTTATTAAAAACCAACCAATCATATGCATTTTGTCCCTAAATCGAGCCTTCGAGGCCCTAAAAATAGCTTAGAAACAATTCAGGACTAATTTGAAACAAACTAGAAAATTTTAGAAAATATGAAAAATTTCAAAAATAGGGGACACACGACTGTGTGACCAGGCCGTGTGGAATGCCCCAAGTCGTATAACTTTTGAAATAGGGACACACGGCCATGTCTCGGCCCATGTCCCTGCCCGTGTAACTCATTGAGTAGGGCCACACAACCGTGTCGTAGGCCGTGTGCCAGACCGTGTAACTCTCTAACTTGAGACACACGGCCGTGCCGCAGGCCGTGTAACACATTGACTTAATACACACAACCGTGTCTCTGACCATGTGTGGCACACAGCCAAGTGACACGGGCGTGTCCCAGGCTGTGTACACCTAATTGAACCTTAAATGTCAAGTTTACCATTTCAAGCTTTTTGGACACTAAGCAAACCATTTACTAGCCATTAAACCTATTGTAAATGACATTAAACAAGCTCAAACCATGCTATTTCAACCATCCTAAGTGCCTAACCAATGTACCCTTATTGGTACCACAAGTATACACAATTATACAACAACATGAATCATCAACCAAAGCATGTCAATTCACACAACTTAACACTCAACCAATATGCCAATCATAGGCACCTCAAATCACAACATTTCAATATGACATATACTATAAACTTGTACCAAAAACATCTTCCTTCATTCACACATATCATAATTAATTGTTTACTTGCACTTAAGATCATTCTTTATAGATTTACATATCAAAAAAATAGTAATGACAAACAAACCTATTACATGCCATATAATCCAGAATGAACGTTCCAAAAATTATCAAAAATATGTGGATAATGTGACTCGAGTGCTGATCCCATCGTCCAACCTTCAGAAGTATCTACAAGAATAGAAATTAACACAAGTAAGCTCATTGAAGCTTAGTAAGTTTGATGTACAGAAACAATAAATCTTACCGAAGTAAATACAACAATTCAATCAATAATAACTCAATTACAAGTGTTTCCTATCATCCACAATCTCAAACTGATGAATTGCATAATTCAATTCAAAGCTCAAATACATGTCATGCCTTTAAAAAGCATTAAACAAGTTATAATACAACAATTTATGACCTGATGAATGACTTACGGATACGAGTACACAAGTAATCCAACCGAAACACGCCAATCGCTCATAAGAGCTAATCCACCGAATAACACGCCAAATGCTCATAAGAGCTAATCGATCCAATAACATGCCAAATGCTCATAAGAGCTAATCCACCCAATATCACACCAAATCAGGGAGTATAACGCGAGTGTTTGCAACAAATGCTGAACCTCGGTATACTCAGGAAAATATATATATCACATCACATCAATATTCACTTCAACTTCCCCCTTGTAACGCGCCGTTATTTAGTCATACTCTATCTCACGTTCATCCTGTCCAAGTACTAAAATTTAATAACATTTTCTCAACATCATTATAACCTCAATTAAACAATTAAAATAAACTATTTCACATTATATCATCAAACCATTCATATAAATATCAAATTATAAACCAAACGAACTTACCTCGACTGACTTGTAATAGTTGTAGAAGTTTAGGGACTATTCCGTAATTTTTCCTTTTCCACGTAAATCAACATTGTCTTGATCTAAAATATAAAATTCCAAATTATTAGCTTACATTTTATATTCCAATTTACTTTACATTTTATACCCTTTTATTTTTTAAAATTACACAATTGCCCTTAACTTTTACAATTTTTTTTGAATTTAGTCCCTTAAATCGAAAATCGTCGAATTAACCATTTTATCAAGTCAGAAGTTTCAGCTGAATATTCAAGGCTTCTAAAAAGTCCACAAAACACCTCTTATTCACCAATAAACCATGTAATTTTAACATTTTAACAATTTAATCCTTTAATAAAAAACTAACTAAAATCACTTCACAAAACAACCAAAAATCACAATCAAAACTTCAATCACATAATTATCATCACAAACAACCAAGATTCATCAATGGTAACTTCTAAAATTTTTAATAGATTCAAAAACGAAGGTACGGGCTACCTGGACCTAGTTGCAACGATCTCAAAAACATAAAAATTACAAGAAACGGGTAGAAAAATCACTAACATGCAAGGAATTGAACTTGGCCGATTCTCTAAGCATAAGAAACCATGGAAATTCGGTTTTTGCATGAAGAATTTAGGAAGAAGATGATAATTTCATGTTTTATGTTTGTTTAATTAATACTTATTTACCTTTTTAACCATTAAAAATAATAAAAATTACTTTAAATGCCACACTAGACCGTCCACTTAATTAATATAAGATCTATTTTCCTTATTGGCCCTCCCATATTTAATAATTAAGCCATTTGATCATCTAATTGCAATAATCAACAAGTTTTGCACCTTTTTCAATTTAGTCCTTTTTCCTTAATTAGCTATCCAAACGTTAAAATTTCTTAACCAAATTTTAATACGACCCTAATGACTCCATAAATATTCTATAAATAATATTTACGAGTCAACACGATAGAAATTTGTGGTCCCAAAACCACTATTCTGTCACCATTGAAAAACGGGTTGTTACACTTTCACACTAACTAGAGGTGGTAATATTTCAATTATGTCCACCTTTTCTTTATCCACTTCAATTCCATTTTTGGAAATTTTATGTGTAACGCCCTGAATTTGGGCCTAGAAGAAATGGGCCTTGAGACTGGAATTAGCTAGGAGACTGCACATGGGTATTTGGATGTGCAAGAAAAGGACACAAATACATGACTGCTTTAGTGGCTAAGTGTACTGAGAGTGTAGGCGAAGTCTTGGGTTCCATCCCTGGCTTTTGCAAAATTTTGGTTTTTCTCTTAAGTGAACCTTGGTGTTAGCATGTAGGCTTTAAAAGAAATTTTGTTGTAATTATGACACAAAAAGAGCCTGTGGTGTAGTGGCAACGTGGCATGTGGAGTTCTCTTGAAGTCTAAGGTTCAAGTCATGGCAAGGTAAAAAGAGTATTTGTAATAGCCCGATTTAGGGGTTAGTCGAAATAGTGATCTCAGAATCACTAATTCGAGGTTAGAGAAAATTATTTTCATGATATATTATGTGTTATAACATGTTTATAAGGATGCATGAAAATTTTGGTGCCTTAATTTTAGCGATTTCTAGCTAAATTGTGAAAAATGACTAAATTGCATAAAGTGCAAAAGTTCTATTTTATTTGCTAGAAGTGCCAAATAGCTATGAATTATAAACTGGAGGTCCCAAATGTGCAATTTGGCCTTGTTAAGTGATTTGGCCGGTCAAGGAAGTTAAGGGGACAAGGGCATTAAATGTTGGTCATGTTAGGTGATTAAAAAGAATAAAATAAGATGAAATAAGAAAAGCTATCATCTTTTTTATTTCTTCTCCTCTTCCACCAAAAATGAGCAGCAAGAATGGGGTTTTTGAAGCTCAAAATTTCAGCAAGCATTTCTCCTCACAAGTAAGTGACTTTGATGATCTTTCTTGATAATTTTTGTACTTTTGGAGTCCCTAAAGCTTAAGCTTCCTAAAGAGAGGACTATTTTGCAACATGGTTGAAAGTTTAGGGACTTTCCATGAGAGAGTTTATGCTGGTGGCTGAGTTTTTATGGAAGAAAATGAATGTTAGGATGTTGATAAACAACTTTTGTGAAAGGTGTTGTCATGAAAACACCTAATTGGGACTAAAATGCAAAAGTTGTAATTTGTTCATTAAGGCATGAAATAGTTGAAATTATGGATAGTTATAAGAGGATAAAATGTTCAGCTAGGCTTGTTTAACAAGAAAATGTGATGAAAATTTATTCACGAGCCTAGGGGCAAAATCATAATTTTGCCAAAGTGTAGATTATGGTGTATTATGATTTATAAGTGATTAAATCAGTGAATTTCATTATTCTAGATCAAAGAAAATGAGTTTCAGACCTAGAACGGGTGAAAAGAGAAATGTGGGTAAAAAGTCTCTTTCGGCCCTTTCGACATCGAGGTAAGTTCATGTGCAAATATTGTAATTACATATGAGTTATTTTAATATTCCAAAGTTGTATGGAATGTATAATTATGCAATGAATGTATTAAATATTTGTCGATGAGTTGTTAAGAGAATTGAATCTAAGAATAGTAAGAAACATAAATAGTATGAAATGATGTTAGTTAAGGTTCCGTGTGAGACCATATTGGAATATGGCTTCGGTGAGAGATATTAAATAAGACCATGTCAAGGACATGGCAACGATGTGATATTTCATATAAGACCTTGTCGGGATCATAGCATGGACATATTAATGTATGTAAGACCCTATTGGGGTATGATGTTAATGAGAACTATGTGTATGAGACTCAAGAGAGTTATTTAACAATTTGAATGATTCAACGGGGATGTTGAATGTAAGTGGTTGTACCACGAGAAGCATAAGTATGTGTTAGAACTGAATTGATATGAATTCAATATATGATGAACCCTAGTGGGATATGTTTAATTAATGCACCTTAGTTGCATGAGATAGATTTATTGATGCATTGTGTGAATGAGAACAAGTATCGTAGAAAGTTAAGTAAGAATAGAAATGTGTGAGGATGTTCTCGGTTTAACATTTGAATTAGAAAAATGTATGTGGATAAATATTTATGAATGTATAATATCGGTGGGCTGTGTGCGTTACCACATGATATACTATTAATTGATGGGCTGTGTGCGATACCATCAACTATATCACTATCGGTGGGCTGTGTGCATTACCACCTGATTAATTAGTAATCGATGGGCTGTGTACGATACCATCTCTTATAAATGATTGGTGAGCTAAGTGTGAAATCACCATAAGTATTAATGAATGGTGGGCTGAGTGCGATACCACCCTATAAGAGATTCAATGGTGGGCTAAGTGCGTAACCACCGAGAGATTTGTAATATGAGTGTCTTAATGAAAATGCTTGATGTGTTGCTTTATATATGATCTTGTGGTGATCAGTGCAGGATTGTGTACTAATTAAACGAGCAATTGGCTTGTGGCATGGTAAGAATGTGGTAAGAGATAGAACGAGTAAACTTCAAGAGGGGTTGAGTAAGTAGCCATAAGTTAATGGAAAAACTCGGCATAATACTTGTGGTTATCTTTATTCAATGAATATCAGTATTTGTTAGTTTATGCAGATGAACTTACTAAGCTTTATTGCTTACTCCTTTCCTTTCCCATCTCTTATAGGATATTTTATCTAGCTCGGGTTGGAGGTCGTCGGAGATGTTTTCACACTATCGGATAGACGCTTGGTATGATGTTTCAAGTTCTTATGAGTCATGGCATGTATAGGGGCTAGATAAGTTAGGGAATTTTGTTGTAAATGGCTAGGATGTGTTAGCCTATAATTGAATAATCTATTTGTATAATGCCATAACTGTTGGCTGTTATTTTATATGAAAATGAAGTAGTTATCTATGTGAAATTGTGATTTCTTTTAAGTTAATTATGGATGTGTTTGATCAGTGCATGTTGGGTATGTTGTAGGGGTGAGAAGAGCTTAGCATATAGCTTGTTCTTGTCCATGTGGATAGACACACGGGCGTGTGTCTAGACCATGTGTGACACACGGTCAACCCACGGGCGTGTGACTTGGCCGTGTGTCCCCTGCAAGTTGATCCTTTTAAGTCAGGATAGACCACGGGCTAGTCACACAGGCGTGTGGCCAAGCTTTGAGGCCGTGTGGGTAAAGTCAGTGTTCACCACGGTTGAGAGGCACGGGCATGTGCCGTAGCCGTGTGGCATTAGCAGAATGCTTGGGTTTTCAGACACGGGTTGAAAGCATGGGCGTGTGTGTCTACACACGGGCGTGTCTCATTCTACACGGCTGCAGTGAGCCCCCGTATAAAAGAGAAAATTTTTAAGATTTGAAAAAGTTCCGATATAGTCTCGAGAGCCCTTAAGGGTATGAGCGAGGCCTCGTAAGTCGAGAATGAGGTTGCTGAGGTGACTTAAGAGAGTAGTCACGATGATCTTAAGTGGTGATCATGAGATTTTATTACGGTGACGCCTCGGGCCCGGTTCTGGCGTAGAACCCGGGTAAGGGGTGTTACAATATTTATTTTGCTCTCTTACCATGTGAGAAGCAGAAGTCGACTAGAACTCTGCAAAGTTGGAATTTGAATTGGTCAAGGTAAAGTTTGTGGAGAGGATTATGGAGGAATTTGAATGAAGTTTAAATTGGATGGTTGAGTGATTTGTGGAGGGATGTTGGAAGAGATTAAGGGAGGAAAAAGAGGAGTTTGAAGGGGAGTAGAATTGTGTTGAATGGGTAATTGGAGGCTCATGAATTCGGTTATGATTGCCTCCTCTTTTCATTTTTACCTATTTGGTTTCGATTTTGTCTGCTTGAAGGCAGATTGAGGTAAAGGTGCGTTCGAGTTTTTGCATTTTGGGACCCTTTTTGTTTATTCTTTGTAACCGATTTCTCTTTCCTTTGTACCAAAGTTTGTGAGAGATTTCAAGTGTCGATCAGTTTTGGCAATTCTCTTCCTCTCCTTGCATCTAGTTGGGCCGATTCTCTCCTCTTTTCTCTCCCACTCTCGAGTTTTGGTGACTTCGTTTTTCCCTCTCACTCAAACACTTTGCTTTGGCCGATTATTTCCTCTCCTCCTCTTTTTCATTTCTTTCGGCTTTATGGCTGAATCTTTCCTTCTTCAGCCTTTACTTCTTCATTTTGGTTTTTGATTTCACATCTATTCTCTGGCAACCAGTGAGTATTCTCGACTCTTTCTTGTATTTTTTATCAATCTTTTTCAAGCCATCTCTCTCTACACTGTTGAAAGTCGAATACTTCTTTCTCCTCTTGATTCTCTTATTGTCGATTGTGTTCTTCAAGTTCTAGAATTCCGCGAAGAGTGAATGAGTACTCAAGAAATACTGAAGCATTTCAAAACGTTCCTATCGTCGTTCGTCTGAAGGTAACCCTGTTGCTATTATTGTGCTCAATCTAAAGTGTGTTGGTTGTATATTTTGTTGTGGCTGAATATTACTTTCCTTTACCTAAGGGTTTTGTGAGGATGATCAACCTTTGGGTTTAGGCAATCGTGTCTAATGGGAGTGTACTTGTAACACAGATATTTGGCAAGCAACGATTGATCAATCCTAATCAGCAATCTAAGTGGGCTAAGCCACATCTGTCGATCAAGGCAAGTATTAAATTATTTTGGATAGTGGTATTGAAAGGGATTATCTAAATCCAATTGATTAAGAGACTGATGGTGTATCATGGTTGATTAGGTTTGGAGTTCTCGTGGATCTTAGCACATCTTCGCAAATAGGCGTGTAATCATACTATCTCCTCTGCGAATCGGCAAAAGTTGAAAAGCCGAGACCTCGGCATATGAGGCCTCACGAGCGTGCGATCGTGTAACAGCCCGATTTAGGGGCTAGTCAGAATAGTGATCTCGGGATCATTATTCTGAGATTTGAGAAATTTGTTTTCATGTTATATTATGAATTAGAAGATGATAGCACATGTGCATGAAAATTTTGGTGCTTTAATTCTAGCGATTTCATGTTTAATTGCGAAAAAGGACTAAATCGCATAAAGTGTGAAAGTTCCATTTTATTTTCTAAAGGTACCAATTAGCCATAGATTGTCAAGTTGAGGTCTTTAAAAGGTAATTTAGCCCCTTGTAATTGCTTGGCCGTCCATAGACTAGATGGGAGACAAAGATGGACAAAATTTGGTCAAAGTTAGTAAGAGTTGGTGACTAATTTGACTAGTTTAATATTAGACTAAAGAAAGAGAAAATATCATCTTTCTTGTTCATCTCTTCCACCGAAATTTGCAAGGAAAATAAGGGTTGAAAGCTTCAAAAATTTCAGTACACTCATCTCCTCATTAGTAAGTGTTCTAGTGATCTTTTCTTGAAAATAGTTGTACTTTTGAAACCCTTAAAGCTTGAGCTTTCAAATGAGGGGACTATTATGCAATATGGTGAAAGGTTTAAAGTTTGTCCATGAGAGCTTTCATTGTTATTTGCTTCATTTTTATGGAAGAAATTGAGTCTTAGTTGTTAGATGAACAACTTTTGTGAGAGGTGTTAGCACGAAAACACCAAATAGGACCTTGATAAAGAGGTTACAAATTATGTAGTAAGTATGTGAAATATTGATTTTTGATGATAGCTTTAAAAGCATTAAATGTTTATCTAGGCTTGTTGAAGGTAGAAATTTGATTAGAATTGATTTCCGAGCTTAGGGGTAAAATGGTCATTTTGCCAAAGTCTAGGGGCAAAATAGTAATTTTATCTAAGCATGATTTTTGGAATGCTTTTATTAATGAGATGATTAAAATGAGCTAAATTTTCTATTATAGAGCAAGAAGGATCGAGAATCCGCCTCGATCGGGGAAAGAATAAAGTCTCAGACTAAACCGTCGAGCTAGCTCATTTTGAAATCGAGGTAAGTCTGTATGTGATTAATACAACATTTATGTTAGCATGATGAGAATGCTTGATATCATATTGATGCATGACACTCCATTAAATTGATGTTGAATGAGATGTTGAAGTCCTAGTGGACCATGTGAATATGAAAATGCTATCATTGAGATATGAAATAGATAAGGTCCCGTATAAGACCATGTCCAGGACATGGCCTCGGCACTGAGTTGAAATCCCGTGTAAGACCATATCTGGGATATGGCTTCAGTAATGAATATGAAAATCGTATAAGACCATATCCGGGATATGGCATCGATACTTGATGTGAAAGTCCATATAAGACCATATCCGGGATATGGCATTGGCGTTTAGAAGTAATTCCAAGTAAGACCACCTCGGGGATGTTGCCCTGGCTTCGTCTCTACATGAACGACGTTGAGTATAAGTCTCTGACTATCCCTAGTGATTAAAGGGATAAGTAGATGAGTTTAGAATTTGAAATGAGATTTGCACTAAGGTCATATGAATGCGTGAATACAGGTACTCGTGAATGAGTCACGAAGAAACGTTTACGGCATGTGGCGTGGTATGTGCTAAATAAGGGCAATAGTGAGTAAGTATGGCAAGATGCCTATGACTTGTGTATGGTCAGTTAATATCATGGATGGATTATTTTATGAGCTTATTGTTGCTATTTATATTCATGCAAACATACTAAGCTTTATGCTTGCCCCTTTTCATTGCTCTTTTTCCTTGTAGTATTGCCTTGATAACTCGAGGATCGGGGACGTAGGAGTTCAGAAATCACACTATCGACACCACTTTGGTATAAAAATTTAGACTTATTTTGAGTATGGCATGTACAGGACTCGAGTATTTTGTTAGATCGTAATTGTTGGCCAAAGTGTTGGCTTTGTAAGGCATCAAAACGTCCTTTTGTAATGGTCTATTAAGTTAGGCCGATACTTGGCATATTTTTTATGATTTAAGAAAGTGATTTTTGTTTGAAATGTATGCCCTCATGTACGATTGTTGAATTGAGTACTTGGATATGCCCTTGGGTTGTGAATTGTGTTGAGATAGATTGGTAATTGCATATGTGCAATGTGGGGTGGCGAAAGGCTTGGTAGATAGCCATCTAATTGTCCACATGAATAGACACACGGGCGTGTGTCTATACCGTGTGTCCCCATTGCATACTAGGTTTGCAAGTCAGTGTGCTCCACGGGCTAGGGACACGGGTGTGTGCCCAGGCCGTGTGAAGTCTGCACATTAATTGTGGAATTTAAATCGACCACGGGTAGAAGACACGGGCGTGTCTAGGCCGTGTGAAGTTAGTCAGAATCGACCACGGGTGGAAGACACGGGTGTGTCTAGGCCGTGTGAAGTTGGTCAGGGTCGACCACGGGTGGATGACACGGACATGTCTTAGGGGAACATGGACACGTCCCTAGACCAACACGGGCGTGTGGCCCCTGTTTTGTTGAAAAGTTCCCGAGTTCGTAAAAATTCCCAGAATAGTTCAGATACCTCTCGGAGGTATGTTTGGGGCCTCTTAGGCCGAGTACGTACAAGTGATGAGTTTAAAAGAAATTTATAGCCCGTTTCGAGGTGTCAAGTGAGATTAATTAGGTAATGCCTCAATCTCGGTCCCGGCTTCAGGCACGGGTAAGGGATGTTACATTTATTGGTATCAGAGCTACGGTTTAGTCGGTTCTAGGACTAACGTAGCGTAAGTACGAGTCTAGCAATACATGCCATATGTAAGGGTGTCTGAGTAATGATAGTGTGATGACTCCTGACGTATAAAATTGTGTTTTATGTAGTATATGGATTCTGATCCAGACCGAACTGCAGCCGATGATACTGCGAGTAACGCGCCGGCTCCCGCTCAAGGGACCGCACCGACCAATAGTAGACCCGAGACCTTGGGTCAGGGAGAAGAGGCTCGAGAAGCCTTTCTCCACATGATGAGCAACTGGTATACTGAGTATACCCAAGCAAATCCTAACGCTCAACCCCCCGCCCCCACCTCTCCCTCAACCCGCTCCAGTAGCTCCTCAAGTGGTTGAGGTGGTGAGAAGAGAAAGGCCTCCGGTGGATAAGATCCGGAAGCAAAGAGCCGAGGAATTTCGGGCGAATAAGGATGATGACTCGAAAAAAGTGAAATTTTGGCTCGAGAATGCCATCCGGGTATTCGATGAGTTATCCTGCATGCCTGAGGAGTGCTTAATGTGTGTGGTGTCTCTCCTGAGAGATTCAGCCTACCGATGGTGGAGAACCCTGGTGTCGGTGGTGCCAAGGGAGAGAGTTAGTTGGGAATTCTTCCAAGAGGAATACCGGAAGAAGTATATCAGCCATAAGTTCATCGACCACAAGAGAAAGGAATTTTTGGAATTGAAGCAAAGCCGTATGTCAGTGACTGACTACGAATGGGAGTTCGTAAGGCTTAGCAAGTATGCACGAGAGTACGTGTCTACCGAAGCCATCATGTGCAAGAGATTTGAGGACGGATTGAATGAAGATATCTGCCTATACGTGGGAGTTCTTGAATTAAAGGAATTCGTAGTGTTGGTGGATAGGGCCTGTAAATTTGAGGACTTGGCTAAAGAGAAGAGAAGAGCAGAGTACGAGTCTCGTGACTCGAGGAAGAGACAATCAAATAAGTCTCATCAATCTTCATTGAAGAAATCGAGGGATTTCACTACTCGATCAGTCACTTCAGCGGAGTTTTCAACCCGAGATAAAGGCAAGAAATTTTCAGGGTCGAAAGGGCAAACCACATTAGTTGCTAGTGTGGGCAACGTTCGACCAAGTAGACCAGAGTGTCCTCAGTGTGGAAGGCTCCATTCTGGTGGGTGTCAAGCTAATGAGAAAGCATGTTTCCCTTGTGGGTCCTTAGACCACTTTATTAGAGACTGCCCCGAGGTGGGCGAGAAAGAACAGCCTCAATATGTAAGATCGAGAAGTACTGCTAGGGCAAGACCACTGAGAAACCCGAGAAATGAAATGGGTAGCAAGAATCCATCTAGAGAGCAAGCTGCTAGAGTCGAGGGTAGAGCACCGGCGAGGACATATGCCGTTCGTGCTCGTGAAGAGGCATCTTCCCCCGACGTAATCACGGGTACCTTTTCTCTATATAATACTCGTGTTATAGCTTTAATTGATCCGGGATCCACCCACTCATACATATTCATGAAATTAGTCTCTAGCATGAGCATGCCCGTAGAGTTTACTGAATTCATAATAAGAGTATCTAATCCCCTAGGCAAGTGTGTATTGGTTGATAGAGTTTGCAAAGGTTTCCCTTTGATGATTAGGGGTCATTGTTTCCCAGTCGACCTTATGTTATTACCATTTGATGAGTTTGATGTCATCCTTGGGATGGATTGGTTAGTTACCCATGGTGTAATTGTGAATTGTGGGAAGAAACTTATCGAGTTGAGAGATGAAAATGGTAATTTTATTCGTGTTGAATCAGATAAGCCAGATAGGTCGCCAATAGTGATATCAACCATGTCGACTCAGAGGTACCTAAGAAAGGGTTATGAGGCTTATCTTGCCTTTGTGTTGAACACGAAAGAGACTGATTTGAGAATTGAGTCGGTACCCATGGTATGTGAGTACCTGGATGTTTTCCCGGACGAGCTACCAGGACTACCCCCGGTTAGAGAGATCGAATTTGGGATTGAGTTAGCTCCGGGTACTGCCCCTATTTCTATTGCTCCCTATAGAATGGCTCCAACCAAGTTAAAGGAGCTAAAAGAACAATTTGCAAGAGCGGACGGATAAAGGTTTTGCAAGGCCGAGTTTTTCTCGGTGGGGTGCTCCCGTTTTATTCGTGAAGAAGAAAGATGGTTCTATGAGACTATGCATAGATTATCGGCAACTCAACAAGGTAACTGTGAAGAACAAGTACCCGTTGCCGAGGATCGATGATCTATTCGATCAATTGAAAGGAGCCACGGTGTTTTCCAAGATAGATTTGAGGTCAGGGTACTATCAGCTGAGAGTCAAGGACTCGGATGTGCCGAAAACCGCATTTAGGACTAGGTATGGCCACTATGAATTTTTGGTCATGCCTTTTGGTCTAACGAATGCCCCTGCGATCTTTATGGATTTGATGAATAGCATGTTTCGGCCATACTTGGACAAATTTGTCGTGGTTTTCATCGACGACATATTGATCTACTCTCGAGATGAGAACGAACACGCCGAGCACTTAAGTACGATTCTGCAAGTTCTGAGAGAAGAGAAATTGTATGCCAAATTAATTAAGAGTGAATTTTGGCTCAAGGAAGTGGGATTTTTGGGGCACATTGTCTCGAGAGATGGAATTAGAGTAGACCCGAGTAAGATTTTAGCGATTATTGACTGGAAACCACCGAGGAGCGTAACGGAAGTAAGGAGTTTTCTGGGCCTAGCCGGCTATTATAGGCATTTTGTCAAGGGGTTTTCCATGATAGCTACCTCGATGACGAGACTTTTGCAGAAAGATGTGAAGTTTGTTTGGACAGAAGAGTGCCAACAAAGTTTTGAGAAATTAAAGACACTGTTGACTGAGGCTCCTGTTTTGGTGCAACCTAAATTGGGGAGAGAATTTGTGGTTTACAGTGATGCGTCCCTGAATGGATTGGGTTGTGTACTTATGTAAGAGGGTAAGGTGATTGCATACGCCTCTAGGCAATTGAAGCCGCACGAGAAGAACTACCCGACTCATGATTTAGATTTAGCCGCAATTGTGTTTGCGTTAAAAATTTGGAGACATCATTTATATGGTGAAAGGTGTCGGATTTTCACCGACCACAAGAGCCTAAAGTACTTGATGACTCAAAAAGAATTGAATTTGAGGCAACAAAGGTGGTTAGAACTGATTAAGGATTATGAATTGGTGATTGACTACCATCCGGGGAAGGCGAACATAGTCACCGATGCTCTGAGTAGAAAATCATTATTTGCTCTAAGAGCCATGAACACTCAGATGATCTTGTTGGGTGATGGTTTCATTTTAGTCGAGTTGAGGGCTAAACCATTGTTTCTCGAAGAGATTTGTGAAGCCCAGAAGGATGATAACAGTTTGCAAGCCAAGAGAGTTTTATGTGAGTCGAGCGTTGAGACAGACTTTTGAGTAAATCTTGATGGATGTCTAACATTTCGAGATCGAGTCTGTGTACCCAGGAATGATGAGCTCATTTGCAAAATCTTGCATGAAGCGCATAGCGGATGTTTGAATGTGCACCCACGCAGCACGAAGATGTACAATGATTTGAAGAAATGGTATTGGTGGCTTGGTATGAAGAAAGATATTTTCGAGTTTGTATCGAAATGTCTGATTTGTCAGCAAGTGAAGCCTGAACATCAAGTACCTCCGGGTTTACTTCAGCCCATTATGGTTCCTGAGTGGAAATGGGACCGTATCACTATGGACTTCGTGACGGGCTTACCGTTGACTCCAAAGAAGAAAGATGCAGTATGGGTAGTGGTTGATAGACTCACAAAGTCAGCCCATTTTATACCAGTACGAGTCGACTTTTTGCTTGATAAATTGGCAGACTTGTACATGTCAGAGATAGTAAGACTCCATGGTGTACCGTTGTCGATCATCTCGGATAGAGATTCGAGATTCACGTCACGATTTTGGAAAAAGTTGCAAGAAGCCTTGGGCACGAAATTAAATTTCGATCTGACCTTCCATCCACGAACCGACGCGGACGATCGAGAGAGGGTAATCCAGATACTTGAGGACATGCTTCGATGCTGCATTTTAGAATTCCAAGGTAGTTGGGAGAAATACTTACCGTTGGTGGAATTCGCCTACAACAATAGTTTTCAGTCAAGTTTGAAGATGGCGCCTTATGAGGCATTGTATGGGCGTAAGTGTCGAACTCCCTTGTATTGGTCAGATATCAGAGAGAAACAGATACACGGGGTTGACTTGGTTAAGGAAACTGAGGAGAAGGTAAAAGTAATACGTGACTGTTTGAAAGTCGCCTCAGATAGACAGAAGTCCTATTCAGATTTAAAAAGGAAAGAAATAGAATTCAAAGTCGGTGATAAAGTGTTCTTGAAAGTATCACCTTGGAGGAAAGTCCTCAGATTTGGTCGGAAGGGCAAATTGAGTCCACGCTTTATCGGACCTTATGAGGTTACCGAAATAATAGGACCGGTAGCTTATCGGTTAGTTTTGCCACCTGAGTTAGAAAAGATTCATGACATCTTTCACGTATCCATGTTACGTCGATACCGTTCAAACCCTTCGCATGTTATAGAGCCGACAGAGGTATAGATACAACCGGATTTAACATATGGGGAAGAACCAGTTAGAATTTTGGCTCGTGAAGTCAAACAGTTAAGGAACAAAAACATAGCCCTAGTGAAAGTCCTATGGCAAAGGCACGGTATAGAAGAGGCCACGTGGGAGTTTGAGGAATCGATGAGAAACCAGTATCCAAATCTTTTCACTGGTAAGATTTTCGAGGACGAAAATCCTTAAGGGGGAGAATTGTAACAGCCCGATTTAGGGGCTAGTCGGAATAGTGATCTCAAGATCATTAATCCGATATTTGAGAAATTTATTTTCATGTTATATTATGAATTAGAACATGATAGCACATGTGCATGAAAATTTTGGTGCTTTAATTCTAGCGATTTCATGTTTAATCGCGAAAAAGGACTAAATCTCATAAAGTGTGAAAGTTCCATTTTAATTTCTAAAGGTACCAATTAGCCATATATTGTTAAATTTAGGTCTTTAAAAGGCAATTTAGCCCCTTGTAATTGCTTGGCCGGCCATAAACTAGATGGGAGACAAAGATGGACAAAATTTGGTCAAAGTTAGTAAGAGTTGGTGACAAATTTGACTAGTTTAATATTAGACTAAAGAAAGAGAAAATATCATCTTTCTTGTTCATCTCTTCCACCGAAATTTGCAAGGAAAATAAGGGTTGAAACCTCTAAAAATTTCAGCACACTCATCTCCTCATTAGTAAGTGTTCTAGTGATCTTTTCTTGAAAATAGTTGTACTTTTGAAACCTCTAGAGCTTGAGCTTTCAAATGAGGGGACTATTATGCAATATGGTGAAAGGTTTAAAGTTTTTCCATGAGAGCTTTCATTGTTATTTGCTACATTTTTATGGAAGAAATTGAGTCTTAGTTGTTAGATGAACAACTTTTGTGAGAGGTGTTAGCATGAAAACACCAAATAGGACCTTGATAAAAAGGTTACAAATTATGTAGTAAGTATGTGAAATATTGATTTTTGATGATAGCATTAAAAGCATTAAATGTTTACCTAGGCTTGTTGAAGGTAGAAATTTGATTAGAATTTATTTCCGAGCCTAGGGGTAAAATGGTCATTTTGCCAAAGTCTAGGGGCAAAATAGTAATTTTATCTAAGCATGATTTTTGGAATGCTTTTATTAATGAGATGATTAAAATGAGCTAAATTTGCTATTCTAGAGCAAGAAGGATCAAGAATCCACCTCGATTGGGGAAAGAATAAAGTCTTGGACTAAACCGTCGAGCTAGCTCATTTTGAAATTGAGGTAAGTTTGTATGTGATTAATACAACATTTATGTTAGCATGATCGAGAATGCTTGATATCATATTGATGCATGACACTCCATTAAATTGATGTTGAATGAGATGTTGAAGTCCTAGTGGACCATGTGAATATGAAAATGCTATCATCGAGATATGAAATAGATAAGGTCCCGTATAAGACCATGTCCAGGACATGGCCTCGGCACAGAGTTGAAATCTCGTGTAAGACCAAATCTGGGATATGGCTTCGATAATGAATATGAAAATCGTATAAGACCATATCCGGGATATGGCATCGATACTTGATGTAAAAGTCCATATATGACCATATTCGGGATATGGCATTGGCGTTTAGAAGTAACTCCAAGTAAGACCACCTCGGGGATGTGGCACTGGCTTTGTCTCTACATGAACGACGTTGAGTATACGTCTTTGACTATCCCTAGTGATTAAAGGGATAAGTAGATGAGTTTAGAATTTGAAATGAGATTTGCACTAAGGTCATATGAATGAGTGAATACAAGTACTCGTGAATGAGTCACGAAGAAATGTTTACAACATGTGGCGTGGTATGTGCTAAATAAGGGAAATTGTGAGTAAATATGGCAAGATGCCTATGACTTGTGTATGGTCAGTTAATATCATGGATGGATTATTTTATGAGCTTATTGTTGCTATTTATATTCATGCAAACTTACTAAGCTTTATGCTTACCCCTTTTCATTGCTCTTTTTCCTTGTAGTATTGCCTTGATAACTCGAGGATCTGGGACATAGGAGTTCAGAAATCACACTATCGACACCACTTATGTATAACAATTTAGACTTATTTTGAGTATGGCATGTATAGGACTTGAGTATTTTGTTAGGTCGTAATTGTTGGCCAAAGTGTTGGCTTTGTAAGGCATCAAAACCTCCTTTTGTAATGGTCTATTAAGTTAGGCCAATACTTGGCATATTTTTATGATTTAAGAAAGTGATTTTTGTTTGAAGTGTATGCCCTCATGTACGATTGTTGAATTGAGTACTTGGATATGCCCTTGGGTTGTGGATTGTGTTGAGATAGATTGGTAATTGCATGTGTGCAATGTGGGGTGGCGAAAGGCTTGGTAGATAGCCATCTAATTTTCCACATGAATAGACACACGGGCATGTGTCTATACCGTGTGTCCCCATTGCATACTAGGTTTGCAAGTCAGTGTGCTCCACGGGCTAGGGACACGGGCATGTGCCCAGGCCGTGTGAAGTCTGCACATTAATTGTGGAATTTAAATCGACCACGGGTAGAAGACACGGGCGTGTCTAGGCCGTGTGAAGTTAGTCAGAATCGACCACGGGTGGAAGACACGGGCGTGTCTAGGCCGTGTGAAGTTGGTCAGGGTCGACCACGGGTGGATGACACGGACATGTCTTAGGGGCACACGGGCGTGTGGCCCCTATTTTGTTGAACAGTTCCCGAGTTCGTAAAAACTCCCAGAATAGTTCAGATACCTCTCGGAGGTATGTTTGGGGCCTCTTAGGCCGAGTACGTACAAGTGATGAGTTTAAAAGAAATTTTATAGCCCGCTTCGAGATGTCAAGTGAGATTAATTAGGTAATGCCTCAATCTCGGTCCTGGCTTCGGGCACGGGTAAGAGGTGTTACAGATCGCTCGTATGGTAAACTGAGCCCACAATTGTAACATCCCAAAATTGGGCCTAGTAGAATTGGACCTATTGGGCCCATTGGACCTTGAGCGTAGAAGCGTTTTAAAATTCATGGGAATTTGAGAACGGCATTATTTCAAGTTGGACTTATTAGGAAGGTGATTTTGGAGAGTTACGAGGTTTCTAGGAAGTTTCGGGTTCAAGTTAAGTTATAGGAAAAATTTTGTGTTTAAGCACTTTAAAGAGAGATAGTAAGTGGCATCAAGGCTTATGGAAATAAGAGAGTAATTTGCTTGCATAAATGAGCAATTGGTAAAGAGGATATGATGCCACATGAAGGACTTTAAGGGAAGAGGTTCAAATCCCACCAAGTGCAAATATTTTGGATTAAATTTTTGTACTAATAAGGTAAGTGTCGGCCAAGGCTTTAATATGGTATGGAAGACCTTTTATTTTTGGCAAGATGGCTAAAGAGAATAGGAAAAGAATGAAGATGAGGAAAGAAATCAAGAAAAAGGGGAAAGTAAGGGGAACAAGTGGCCATTTTCAAGGGAAATGTTATGGAAAGTGTGGGTGGCTAATTTTGACCATTATGGTCATGTATGTGGACGGTTTTGTGTGTTAGGAGGGATAGCCGAATTTTGTTTGGTGTTTTGGTAAAGTTTTAGTATTGTTTTGGCCAAGATTTCCTTTATGCAACTTTTGTGACATTTTTCTCTTCTCTCCAAATTTCCTTCTTGCCGAATCTTCAACTTTGAGTGTGCATATTCTCTTCTTTTCTTTCTTCTTGTTGTCGAATGTACACCAACCATTGAGACCAAAATTTGTTCTTTCATCTTTCTTGAAAACCAAGCTAGTCAAACATCTTTCTTCTTATTTCTTTTATTTTCACGAAATCCTTCAAGCATCTCTTTTGTCCTAATTCTTTTTCACCATAGCCGAATATCAACATACAATTTCCTCCATAACCAAACTTTCATCTTTTCTCTATTTCTTCTTCTCATCCATATTAACATTTATTTCTTGATCAATCGGTAAGTATTCTTCTCAATATTTTATTTTCTTTCTCTTAATGACTGAATTTATACTTTGGTTTGGGATGGTCATTTTGACCGAGACCATCACCTTACTTTCTTTCATTCGAGATCATTTTCTTCTTCGTAGTGATATAGTGGAAGGCTGAAACTTGATTCTCTCGAAGACATCGTATAATCGCAAGGAATCGGTCCTAAAAATCATTAAGGTAAGGGGTTCATTTTCGGATTTTTCGTTATATCTATATTTGGCTATGTTGCAAATCGGATTGAAGTTTCGACTAATCGATTATGTTTTTGGTACGAAATCACTCGATATATTCTATTTGCAAATTATTCGGATATAGTGGTAAGTGATTCAAGTGTAAGCAATGCGTTGAGTATGAATCTTTTGGAAATCCAAGGCTAACTTTTGGTTGGTATTGTTCTAGGATCAACGGAGAGTGGTTCTTTAGGAAATCAAAATAAGGTGTGTAATCCAGTGCCCTTCCGAATACATGTTTGAAATGGTGTGTGTTCTCACATCTCTCTGATTGTTTGCATGAAATGTTCTGTGATTTGGTAGTAATACCAAAGAAAACCAGAAACCGGCTTCCGTGATCACTCGGGCGTGCGTAGGTTCATAGTGGTAACCATATTTTTGCAATGAAACAGTTTTGGTCAGCAGCAGTGATGTGATTTCGAAAAATCATGAAAAATAGAAGAAAGGGAATTAGAAAGTGAATAAGATATCTAATTAAATCTTACTGTGTCTATTTTGATATGGAAGAAACAGAGAAGGAAAAGGAATTTTATATTCTGAGATATCTTAATTTTAGTGAGACTGGTTCTGATGGACTTCGTGGTTCCCTGTTCTGTCTTGGAAAAATTGGTTAAATTGTACAAAGTGAATTATGAGTTATAGTTTATATGTATAGATTCCTTAGTGAGCCTATTTTCAATAGAAACAAGTGGGAGCAGTATATGAAAATCGTACAGTGAGATATTTGAAATTAAGGTAAGAGAGGTCAAAATCATTGGACAGTGAAACAAGGGAAACTTTAAGGAATAAACTGTACTAATTGGTTAAGCCAAAAATTCTGGAAAATTTTTAGTAAAAATATATAGGAGTCTAGTTTCAAGAAAAATTTACAGATTTAAATTTCAAGTTTCCTAACCCGAGTTATAGTCAATTTGCTTGATTATGACGCAGATGGACGAGTTTTGAGCTTTTTATGCCCCAAATTAGTAGTTAAGTCTGGGTTGCGAAATTACCATAATACTCTTAGAGGGTAAATTACCGAAATACCCCTGGATTGCGAGATTACCAAATTACCCTTAGTGGGTAAAATTATCAAATTACGAAAATGCCCCTATGGGCTAAATTACGAAAATGCCCTAAAGGGCCGATTTGTTATATTGCCTTAATGGGCCGAATTGTTATATTGCCTTAATGGGCTGATTTGTTATACTGCCATAATGGGCCGATTTGTTATATTTCCTTAATGGGCCGAATTATTATATTGCCTTAATGGGCTGATTTATTATACTGCCATAACGGGCCGATTTGTTATATTGCCTTAATGGGCCGAATTGTTATATTGACTTATGGTGGGTTTGGATGGGCGATTGAGTGCGGTGCGGTGCGTTTAGCTTACTTTTTGTCTCACGCTACAGTATCGCTACAGTATCTAATCTCACCGCCACCACTGTTTTTACACTAACCGCAGGTAAACGCACCGCCCATCCAAACCCACTCTTAATGGGCTGATTTGTTATACTGCCATAACGGGCCGATTTGTTATATTGCCTTAATGGGTTGATTTGTTATATTGCCTTAACGGGCCGATTTGATATATTACCTTAACGGGCCGATTTGATATATTGCCTTAACGGGCCAATCTGATATATTGCTAAATGGGCTGATCTGATATATGGCTTAATGGGCTGATTTGATATAATGCCCTAATGGGCCGATTTTGTAAAGTGTTAATGGGCCAAATTGTTTGTAATAAATCTCTGAGTTATTAATTATCGTGGTTATATTGTAAATATCATGATTTACGATGTATGTTGCATTTACATAAGTTGCATGGGATTGGGATATTGATGATCGAGGAAGTGAAATTTGGTGGCTCTGCCACATATTCTGGTGACTCTGTCACATTTTGTCTGGTGGCTAAGCCACGTATATTCTGTTATTCTGGTGGCTTGTCCGCAATTCGAATTTGATATAAATGGCTAAATGCCTGCGATTGGTGTGTTGGCGGGGTGGGTTGACAAAAGATCCCCACATGTGTGTTGGTTGGTACGGGTGGTGTGTAGCGAATGGATTATTAGGTTGGTTTGGGTTTGCATACATTCATACATTGCACATATATAAATATATTATATTTTGTAAATGGGCTTCGGTCCAAGTGCATGTTAAATGGGCTTAAGCCCAAGATGATTGCTATATGGGTTCAGGCCCAGTGGATGACGGTAAGGGGATTTCACACCGAGTTCTTGTAACTCACCCCCTTTTCTTAACCCTTGTAGGTAATGCTCGATGATTGAGGACTTGGGCCCATGGATGACTCGGTGGAGGCCATACTTCAGAAATGGTGTTATTGAATTTTAAATTTCTATTCCCGTTTATTTTATTATTTTGGTATTTTGGTTTAAGTTGTAATAAGGCCTCTGGAGTGTTTTATTATTTGCTTTATGGTTGTTATACTTACTATTTTGCTTAAATTGTTTAAAATGAGAATTTTCTAAAAACTTAAATAAAAGTTTTCCAAAATCGATTAACAAATAGATTTCATAATAAACTTTTATAAATATTTTAATACGGAAGTTTTCACTCGAACTTTCAAATGATATTTTCAAAAGACACGGTTTTAAAGTTCACTACCTTGATTGTTGACTCATCAATCAATCTTTCAAAAATACTTGTATTTTATCTACGTTTCCGCAACGATTTCAAAATGCTTCTGCAACTCTATTTCTAAACATCACATTTTTGTAAATTGTTCATTTCAAATATACTTTCGCTACTAAAAGGGTTTTTAAAGATTATTACGTTTTCAAGTAGTTAACAATTGCTTAAGTGATTTTGATTTTAACAAAGAGGCTGTATTTCTCAAGCAAGTTTTTAATAATCGCAAAGATGGTTTTTACTTCCATGTGACACACTAGATTCGGGCCTAACTTCTAGGCCGGGTTTGGGGTGTTACAACAATCATGGGCGATAGACTGTAGAGGCCACCTCGAGCGTTCTCGTGCTCTTGGGCCGTTATGGGCCTCGTTTAGCTGAAATGGGCCGTGTGGGCCCAATGGGCTCGTGGGTCCCACACGAAATAAATCCATGATAAGTGGCAAATACTGGACTGGGCTATATCGTTCGCATAGCTGTGACTGAATATGGGCTAAATGGGCCACACGAGTGTGTGGGCCCACTTGGGCCGAATATTGGACCTTGGGCCCATTTACATCATTTTGATCATATGGGTTATCTATGTCGCTCGAGGCGACTATGGACCTCTGGAAAGGTCGTTATCTGCACTGAAACCCTAAAATAGGTAAAATGACCAAAATACCCCTAGAGGGTAAAATTACTATTTTACCCCTAGAGGTAAGTCGACTGATGAATGTATGTTATTGTATGACTGTACTGAGTAGGACATACTGCATACATGAGATATTTATGACATGGCATACTGCATGGGATTGGGATACTGTTATGGAGGAAGTGTTCTGCTACTGGTGGCTTTGCCACATATACTGTTACTCGCAGCTCTGCTGCGTTATTATTATTGGCAGCTATGCTACGATATTAGTGTGTTGGCTGGGTGGGTCGATTTTATCCCCACATGGTGTGTTGGTTGGTACAGGTGGTGTGTTGGTTGGATTGGTGTGGGTTGCATATTTGCATCATACTGATATTGTATTGGGCTTAGGCCCACATTGTTACTGTAATGGGCTAAGGCCTATACTACACTGTTACTGTAATGGGCTAAGGCCCATATCGCATCATTCTTGAATAGGGCTCAGTGCCAAGATCATTATCGCATATATTGTTACCGATCGGTGATAGGGGATTACACACTGATTTTTTGTAACTCACCCCGTTTTTAACCTTTCAGGTAATCCCCAGCGTTAGACGGTTCGGAGCTGCGAGGGACTCGGAGAGGGCCACACAACTACACATGTTTTATTCTATTTTACTCATTTACTTAAGCACTTTGATTTTGATTCGGGATGTAATAAGGCCTCTATAATTTCTGAAATTTAAATTTGGGATTTTATTGATTGTGAATTATATCCGCTAGAAGTAGAACACGGTTTTCCAAAACAATAACATTTTCTAACACTACGTTTCCGCAACTCAATTTTTAAATATCACGTTTTCGTAAATCATTTGTTTTAAATTAAGCTCCCACAACAATAAGGTTTTGAAGGTAATAACATTTTAAAAGGGAATAACTTTTTAATAAACCACGATTTAAAATAACAAGCGCAAACTGAAGTTTTGTACAAGTTTTAAATTTCAAGAAGGGTTTTCAATGAAAACATGGTTTTCGAAAAACACTTCAATGTGACACGCCAGATTCGACGATAACATCTAGGCCGGGTTTAGGGGTGTTACATTATGTCCTAAGACAATTCTTTCCTTAACTTTAAAATGCCATTTCTCCTAGTTAAGGACAAGATTCGTCTTCTCGCATCTTTTTATTACCTTAGCAAAATTACTCAAAAAACATCATAAGTGTTACTAAAAACAGAAAAATCATCCATGAAAACCTTAACAAAAGTTTCTACCATCTCAGTGAAAATTGCCATCATACATCGCTGAAATGTGGTAGGTGCATTACAAAAGTCGAAAGGCATTCGCCTAAAAGAAAATGTACTGTACAGGTAAGTAAAAGTAGTTTTATGCTGATCTTTCGAGGCTACAACTATTTTCTTGTATCCCGAATACCCAACTAAAAAGTAGTAAAATTCGTTACCTGCCGGTCGATCTAACATCTGATCCATAAAAGGTAACGAAAAATGATCCTTACGAGTGACTTTGTTCAATTTTCTGTAGTCAATACAGATTTTCCAACCTGTGACAGTTCTCGTTGGGATTAACTCGTTACGTTCATTCTCGACAATTGTGATTCCACCTTTCTTTGGTACACATTGTACCAAACTTACCCAAGAACTATCTAAGATGGGGTAGATAATTCCTGCATCTAACCATTTAATCACTTCCTTTCGTACTACTTCTTTCATGATAGGATTAAGTCTCCTTTGCCCATCGGTTCTCCCTCGCTCACCATCCTTGTCACATCCCAAAATATAAGGAGTTAGATTAATCGGGTTACAAAATTATGGGGTTGAAACGAATATTAAATTTAGGGTAAAAAATAATTAATTAAATTATTAAGATAATATAAAACTTGATTACGAGGTTTAATTTGGAAATAGTGAGCTTTAATTGAGTGAGGACCAAATTGGAAAAGAGATAAAATAAAATATTAATAGTAAGTCCTGACTATGTGTATTAATAATTATATATGAACTAAAACAGGGGAGTATTAAAAAATTATAATTGTAACGGCCTGTTTTCGATAAAATATGAACAGTGGTTTCGAGACCACAAATCTGATTTCGAAAGAAAAAATAATTTTATATTATTTTATGGTCTATAGTATGATAGTAATGTCGTAGAACAATTTCGTAAAGAAATTTTACCGATTACATGTTTAATTTGATAAAGGACCAAATTGCACAAAGTGCAAAAGTTGAATTCTAATAGCTAAAGGGAGTAAATAGCTATAGAACTTTAAAGTGGAGGTCCTTATATGGTAAATAGACCATTTAAAAATTCTTAGTGGTTAAGGATGATGATTCATCTATGGAAAATAAAATAAAATAAAGGATGAAATTGGAAAGTGAAAAAAAATAAAAGATGATAATTAATTAAATAATGAAAATATCATCTTTTTCATCATCTTTCTCGAATTATTCCATGGAAACCATAGCTAAGAGAAAGTAGCTCAAGCAAGCTTATTTTGATCAATTAGGTATGTTTTCTTGTCTCGTTTTTAATGATTTTTATGTTTCCGATATCATAATAGCTTAATCTAGCTATCTCGGGGACTAATTTGTAAAGTTATCAAAGAACTACGGTTTTTTCATGGATGAACATAGATGAATTATGAATTTTTATGGTAGAAAATGAAAGGTTGTTGATAGATAAACAACTTTTGTAAAGGGAATTTTGATGAAATTATGATTTAAGGACTAAATTGAAAGGATGTAAAATTCATGGAAAAATTCTAAATTTTATGAAATACATGGGCTGTAAATTTTACATGTAAAAAGTGGATAGGCTTGGAATAAGGATTAAATTGCATGAATGTCATTTTTCGAGCCTAGGGATGAAATCGTCATTAATTAAAAGTTTAGAGGCAAAATGGTAATTTTGCCTAATATGTGAATTGAATTGAAATGAACATGAATTAATGTTAAATTCATTCATATAGATTCGGATAGACCAAATTCAGAATTAGAACGAGGAAAAGAGAAAATGTTGGATTAGTAGATTTTACGTACACGAACATTTGTCGAGGTAAGGTCGTGTAACTAAATTGTGTATATTTATATACTTGAATTAAATGTTGTGCATGTGAATTTTATAAATGCCAAATATATGAAATTGGTTACATATCCGACAAAGCCCGATAAATATTAAATCCCGTTTGAATAATAGAATTCGATGGATAAAGGATTTCTCGATTGGTTGTGGTCTTGCATGTGTTGCAGAAACACCACGGCTCCTACGAGCATCCTCTTATAAGCCCTCTCGAGCTTCCCGTTATATGGTTCCTGCGAGCATCCTGATCAGTAGTGATCTTGCATGTGTTGTGGACTATCGCAGCTCTTTGTAAGCGTCCTGTTATATGATCGGTTGTGATCCTGCATATATTGCGGACACAAATGCAGCTCTTTGTGAGCGTCCTGATATGACTCGCTTGAACTTCCCGATATATGGCTATCCGGAGCTCCTGATTAAAGGCTCTTCGTGAGCTTCCTGATTAAAAGTTCTTTGTGAACTTCCTGACTATGGCTCTTATGAGCTTCCTGTTATATAGCCCGGATAAGCTTCCTGATAGGCTTTTTGTGAGCTTCCCGATTAATGGCTCTTTGTGAGCTTCCTGTTATATGGCTTGAGATAAGATTTCCTAATTATGTGCCTTAAAGAGCACTCCTAAATATGAATTGACGGATTTCTGATTTGTACACTTCGAGTGTACTACCTGTGTATCCATCGACGTTTTCAATGATTCAATGGGCAAAATTCTGACATGAGAAAATATGAACATGAAATGAATTAATACACGTATCTGCCTGAAATACATGAAAATGATGATACATGATATATGGAAATACGAGATGATAATATATGAACATGGAATTTGTTTGATGAATATGTTCATCCATGATTATAGATTTGTACACCTTGAGTGTATTACCCGTGTGACACTGACATTTCAAATGATTTAATGGGCAAAGTTCCGATATGAAATAATCTGAACGCGAGACGAATTATTATGAAAATGTACTTGAAATACAAGGATAGGATTTGTATATGTTATATGAATACATTATGTGGAAATTATATTTACATGGAAATCTAATTATGGTTATAATGACATGTATAGGTTAATTGGCCAATATCGGCATATAAATGCTTTAAGTGTAACTAGCCATTAGAATGGCTTGTGATGGATATGTTTGGTATGTGTTTGAAATGGTTGATTGATAGAAATTATATTGGCATATTGATGATTGAATTAAGTTAGCATATTTGATAAGATATGCATATATGTGAATTTGGTAATTTAAGTAAGTGTGTATACTTGATTATATGAGGTATTATATCATGTGTAGGACATGATTTTAAGTTGGGTTAAATGACCTATAATAGCTTGTGAATGTGTTAAAGTGTTGGTGTAGGAGGATGACAAAATGGGGTGAGAAATATGGCTTGGAAAATAGCCTATTTTCATCCACACGGGCAGAGACACGGGCGTGTGTCTCAGCCGTGTGCACATGGGCGTGTGACCTGGCCGTGTGTCCCTTGCATCTTTAAAATTTCAAAATAGAATGCCCAGGTATTTACACACGGCCTAGCACACGGGCGTGTGGCTTGGCCGTGTGACCCAAGTCAAAGAGTTACACGGCCTGAGACACGAGTGTGACCCTTGGCCGTGTGAACCACACGGCCTGACCACACGGGCGTGTGACTTCTGCACCTAGGAATAATTTTGAGATTTTGCGAAAAATTCTCTGAGTACTCGGTTTAGTCCCGACTTGTTTCTAATGCATATTTTGGGCTTCGAGGGCTCATATAAGGGACTTTATGAATAATATCTAACATGAATGTTAAATGTTATGAAATATTTGTATTTGATCTATAAATTTTGGTAATGCTTTATAACCCTGTTTCGGCGACGGATACGGGTTATGGGTGTTACAATAATAGTTAAATAAACTAGAAAAAAAATTGAGTAATTACATAAACTAAAAGAGAATAGGTAAGTTGAGCCCCAAAATAGATATGTACAATTAATTGACTAAAATAAACAAGAAATAAGATATAGTTTAAAGTGGTAAAGCACTCTCCTTTTTCTTTTGTGGTCCCAGGTTCAAATCCTATCCTTCTCTTTTATTTTAAAAAATCGACAATCCTCCAGCAATAAGGAATAAGAATAATTAATCGTAAAAAGAAAACAAGAATTGCGTAATAGCCTAGAGGCTAAGACGCCAATCTCTCGATCAAAACTTGGGTTTGAATCATGCCTCCCCTTTTTGCTTTTCATTTAATTCGGCCAACTTTGAAAAATTGCAGTCACGCCTCAAACTTTGAAAAAAATATAGTAATGCCCCAAACGTTTGTAAACCTTAGGAATTCACACCAATCCAATCCCAACTAGAATTCATAACTTATCATTGTTTAAAATTTAAATAGAATTAAAATTCCATATTTTTAAATCTTTTTATCCTAATTTGAAATTATATCTCTTTTTTAAATAAATTCAAATAGAAATAGAAATCCATAATTTTTTATCTTCTAATCCTAATAGAAATTATCCCCATTCCTTCTATTAATTCTCTATTTTTCCTTCAAAACTCATATTGCAAAATTTTTTCAAATTCTTGGGTTCTTTCTTTTTCATTTCCATTGTTAAATCAGTTTTCAATCAAGGAATTCAAAATCTTCAAAATCATCCCTCTTTTCTCAAGTAGATTATCAGTCTACCCAAAGCTAAGGTTTTTAAGTCTTCAAATCAGGTGTGGGATCTAAACTTAAAACATTATGTGTGATTAATTGTAGTGTTAGGAAATTAAAAGAGTTGTTATGTGAATTGTATAATATGCGAACCTAGAGGAAATATCATGTGAACAATATAGGAATTGTAACGTGAGCACGTAGAGATTATATGTGAAACCATAGAAATTATATGCGATCTTTAATTGCTTAATAGGTGAGTTATACGTATTTAGTTATACAGATCCTATACATGCTATGTGCGAAGTCTATATATGCTTTATGCGAACCTCTGTATATGCATTATTGTTATTCTTAAACCCTAAACCCTAAACCAAATATATGTGTGTATAGGTGAGATTGATTGAATGCATGATTACATGTCATTTGATGATAAGTTGTGACAGTACATGTGCTAAATAAGCATAGTATCAAATTTTGATAATGAGTATGATATGATGAGTATATGTGCATATTACATGAAATTGGGAATGGAGGATGGAGGAGTTCCATTGGAGACAGTGGCAATTTAAGTCCACACCGAAAGTCAGTACTGCACGAAGTAGTTGGCAATGTCATCCAAAATGGATAAGCTAGGATGGTAGGCTAAAATGCCACCAAAATAGGCCAACCGGGATGATATTTTATGTGTAAAGCCACCTAAACCGGACAAGACGATATGGTCATTTTAAAACACCATCAAAATTGGACCAAACCGGGGTGGTAGTAATAGTCATCATCACAGATGACCAGTGAACGACCATCATCGAAAATCAAATTTGGGATGGTTAGTTATTGTTATGTGTTATGTGGGATGGTGTGTCGAGCAATGCTCGAGGGTGGTTCGGATAGACGGGTGGGAAATTAAAACATTAAATTAAAACATAAATGTGCATCATAATTATATTTTGTATGTGTATTGATTTAGTATATGTTCCTCTTATTATCCCTAAATTATTCTTATGTTCTGAATTAAATACTTTACTGTACGATTGATTATATATAATGATTTAAGATTAGTCTCACACTGAGTCGTTGTAAGCTCATTCCCCATTTTCCTTACCTCTCAGGTAATGCAGAAAATAGGATTCGAATTAGCATCGGAGGACCCTCGAATTAGTGGGTCATTTTTTTTTTAAGTTCTACTATTAAGTTTTCTTTAAAATTGCCCTTAATCAATTTTTTTTTTGGGGGGAATTGTTATTTATTTATTTTATACATGACATTTAAATATTTTTACTAGTATTTGCATGCCATTCAGTTTAGAAACTATTATTTGTTTTCTGTTGCTTTATAAAATACTCAAAGTATAGAAAATACTTTTCTTGAAAGCCTTTTCATCGTTTTGTTTAAATCCTCACCTTAATATTATTGTAATTGAATTAATAAATAAATTCAATTCAAACTAAAGAATGTTTTTTCCTAAAAACTAAAGAGTGATTTTCAATCAAATGGACCTAAGTAAAAAGAATGGCTTTAAAGGATCACTTCGATGATCGAATGTAACACCTTTGACTTAGCCGAAACTCTTAGGCTGGGTTAGGGGTGTTACATTCCTCTAAAATAATCTTATGCATACAGAAGGAAGGACTTATACCTCGTATGTTGGCTATAGTCTAACCAATTGCCTTTTTAATTTTTTTTAAAAATAGCAATCAATTGCTCCTCTTGATGTTCTGTCAGTTCTGCTAAAACAATCACAGGCAAAGTAGAACAGTTACCTATATAAACATATTTTAAATGGGACGGAAGTACCTTTAGTTAAAGCTTAGGCGGTTCCTCGATTGACAACTTGGGTTGTGTAAATTCCTGAACTTCCAACTCTAGCGATTCGAACTGCAGTGGTTGAACATAACTCTTCAATTGGCTTCCATCAAAGCCATGTTTTCATTACATTTTTCATTTTCCAAAGGTTCAGACCCTAAAATGTTCTCTAACGGGTCTTCTTCAAGATTTCTCTCTCATTCCATAGAAACTAAGGTTTTTAATTCCTCCATTGCTGAACATTCCTCCGTCAGATTGGGAAATTTCATGTCCTTCAGAACGTTAAATGTTACCTGGTCGTCTTGAAATCTCATTATGAGTTCTCCTTTTTGCATATCTATCAACGTTCTTCCAGTAGCTAGGAAAAGTTTCCCAAGGATGATCGAAACTTCCTTATCTGCTTCAAATTCTAACACAATAAAGTTATAAAGAAAAAGAAACTTATCAACTCTTCCCAAAACATCCTCGATCTTTCCCTCGAGATATGCTAACGAACGATTCACTAGTTGAAGTGTCATAGTAGTGGGCCTTACTTCACTTATTCCAAACAGTTTGAAAATAGATTTGGGCATCAAGTTGATGCTTTCTCCAAGGTCGCACAAAGCTTTACCGCAATAAGATTCTTCGATGTTACAGGGCGTCGTAAAGCTTCCAGAGTCTTTCAATTTTAAAGGTAGCTTGTTCTGTAAGAAAGTATTGTACTCCTTCGCCAAAGCAACAGTCTCATACTCACTAAGCCTTTTCTTCTTGGACAAAATATCCTTCATAAACTTCACGTAATTAGGCATTTGCTCTAAAGTCTCCACCAGCGGGATGTTGATGTGAAGTTGCTTTAGAACATCCAAGAACTTTTTGAATTGCACCTCTTGTTTCTGCTTATGCTACTTGAGTTTTTGAGGATATGAAACTTTAGGTTGAAATGGACAACTTTTCTGAGAAGGTAAATTTGCAAAAGAAGGTGTTAGATTTTCAAAATTCACTAGTTTAGGGTTTACCTCATCAAATTTTTCAACACTTGATTTTTTCAGTGTAGGAACTTCAACTGTTGGTTGACTTTCCTCTTTTTCAGTAAGATCATCTTTAATCACAACCTCCTTGGGTTCCAAAATCTTACCACTTCGTAATGCAACTACCTTGTAATGTTCCTTAACCAAACTCCTTGGATTTTCTGTATCGCTCGACAAAGCTCCTTGTGGTCTACTACGAAGCTCAGTAGCTAACTGACCCATCTGGTTCTCTAGATTGTTTAGTGTTGCTGCTTGACTTTGGATCAAAGCATCATTTTTTCCATGTACGCCTTCAAAAAGTCCTCCAAAATGTTTGATGACTCATCTTGAGGTGGTTTTGGAGAAACCCTTGGGATTGATTGGGTCTATGGTGCATATGATTGTTCAGTCCATTTCCTTAGTTACTCCAGGAAAAGTTCAGATGATTCTGCCATGATGGATTATATAAGTTGGACTGTGGTCCTTGTCCTCTTCTATTTTGATACTGATTCCTTACATAACAAACATGCTCGGGGTTTGAAGGGCAGTTCTCGAAAGAATAACCATCCCCACAGTACACACATGAAACAACATCATACTGACTTGGTGATTGAACTGTAAAATTATTCAAACCATTAGTGGTAAACTATTTTAACATTAAGGAAATAGAAAATACCTAAGTAGAAAGTGAAGTCAGCGCGTCCACTTCATGCACTCCAGCTACTCATCTTTCGAAAAATGTTCGATTTGTCGACCATTGGTAATTGTTGCTAGCGGTCCTTTTGATGATCTCGTAAGTCTCATTATAAGACTTAGAAACAATCGCACCATTCGCAGAAGCTGTAACACCCCTTACCCGTATTCAACGTCGGAATAGGGGTCGAGGCATTACTAAATTTATATGTAAACAGTCAATCCACATCAAAACCTGACTTTCTATTCCCAATTAAAACTTTTGATAGCACATCTTAAACAAGCCTACAAGGCCTAATTTATGGTTTAGGAATGGTTCGGAATCAAATCAAATTCCTTTGAAGCTTTCCGGAAGACCTTGGAAAATTTTCTCCAAATAGTCCACACGCCCGTGTGGAGGGAGGGCACGCCCGTGTCACATATCACACGCCTGTGTTCGACACCTGTGGTCGACACTGACTTGCATCACATGGCCTACCACACGCCTGTGTGTCTGGCCTGTGGTCGCCTCTGACTTGCATTACACGGCCAATCACACGCCTGTGTCTTTCGACCGTGTGGCGAATTAAATTCCAAATTCAGGTGCAGACTTAACACGGCCTGGGCACACGCCCATGTCCCTGGCCGTGCCTTCCACACGGCTGAGACACAAGGCCGTGTCTCTGCCCGTGTGTTTACTACTGCTTACTGACTTGTAAAACTGACATGCAAAGGACACACGCCTAGCCACACACCCATGGGACTGACCGTGTGTCACACACGGCCTAGACACACACTCGTGTGCCTACCCGTGTTGACAAGAACAAGGCTATTTGCCAAGCTCTTTTTATCACCCTAGCTCATACAAACATAGTCACATTCAAATATCAACCCATTCATACATGTTTTAACCAAGCAACCCCATCATGTACCACACACACACTCATGAATAACCTCGTCCTTTCATAGATTAACATTAATGAGCCATCAACTATGGCAATATACAAAAGAGTTCATCTCTAAAAGAGCCAATAAATTTGGCCAAAACAACAAAACATTTTATTAAGCCTAGCCCCTATACATGCCATACTCAAAATGCTAAGTCTAAATGTACCGAGATGAATCGATAGTGTGGGTGATCTTCCGATTATCTTTGAATCTCGAACTAGCTCTTTGACTCTATAAAACAAGGGAAAAGAAAGGGAGCAAGCTTTAAGCTTAGTAAGTTTACGTATAAACAATAAACATCATAACATGTGCTAATCAATAAATAGCATTACATACTAAGCAAGAACAATCCGCATTCCATGGTCATGCTTACTCATTTCATCTCTTACCACATTCCAATCATATAACAAGCACAATGTTTACATTTAATAGCATACATTCCCTGCACTTATCACCACAAAGTCACATGAAACAAACACTTAAACAATTTCTCAATGAATCATTGAAATAATACCAAATACTCAGTGGTTTCGCACATAGCCCACCATTAATCTATAATAGGGTGGTATCGCACATAGCCCACCAACAAGAATATTTATGGTGGTATCGCACATAGCCCACCAAATGATAATATAAATGATGGTATCGCGCATAGCCCATCGTGAATGAATAGTAAGGTGGTATCGCACTTAGCCCACCATTAAGATTATTTACGGTGGTATCGCACATAGCCCACCATTAATTTATAATTTCACTCACACGGGAATTACTCAATATCTATTGATTTCAATCCATCTCATTCATGAATAATTTCATTCATACATTGCACCATTTATTAGCAACATGTATACTCGAAATGAATCGTTTACACATAAACTTACCTCGGTGCAAAATGTGTTAATCAACGGCTTAATCCGTAACCTTGCCTTGCGCTCCTCTTGATCTATAATAATGAAATTCACTCATTCCATCACTTTATAAATCATAATACATCAAAATCTCTACTTAGGAAAAAATGACCATTTTGCCCTTATACTATGGCAAAATTATGATTTTGCCCCTAGGCTCGTAAATCATCTTTCATCACATTTTCTCATTAAACAAGCCTAGCTAAACATTTATTTCTCTTACAACAACTCACAAAACCATTTATTTCATGCATTTATTACACATTTACAATCTTTACAACTAAGTCCCATTTAGGTGTTTTCATGGTAACACCTTTCACAAAAGTTGTTCCTTGACTCACTAACATTCATTTTCTTCCATAAAAACTCAGAAAACAACATGAAAACTCTCATGGCAAGTCCCTAAACTTTCAACCATATAGCAAATTAGTCCCCTCATTAGCTAGCTTAAGCTTTGGGGACTCCAAAAGTACAAAAATTCTCAAGAAAGACCTCTAAAATCACTTACTTGTAAGGAGATAGCTTGGCTGAAAGTTTTGAGCTCTAGATCCTCTAATTCTCTTCAATTTTCGGTGGAGAAGAAGTATGAATAGTAAAAGATGATATTTCTTCTTTTTATCTTATTTTATTCATTCTTTCATCACCTAATTCCACCAAATTGACCAAAAATTTAATGCTCTTGTCTCCCTAATCTATATGGCCGGCAAACACACCCCTAATGGCCTAATTTTACTTTAAGGACCTCCAATTTAATATTCTATGACTATTAGACACCTCTACCTTGCAAAATAGAACTTTCGCACTTTATGTGATTTAGTCCTTTTTCACAAGTAAGCATACAATTGCTAAAATTAAAGCATCAAAATTTTCATATAACCATATATTTATGCCATAACACATAAAGTAATACCAAAATAATTTTATTCAATCCCGGATTAGTGGTCCTGAAACCACTGCTTCGACTAGCCCCAAAATCGGGCTGTTACAGAAGCATCTACCATTAATATTGTATATGCATTGAGACCGTTATAAAATGTCTCCAGTTGGATACAATGAGGAATCCCATGATGAGGACACTTACGAAGAAATTCCTTGAATCTTTCCCATGCCTCGTATAGGGACTCATCATCTAATTATTGAAAAGTAGTTATCGCACTTTGCAACTTTGCATTCTTACTTGGTGGAAAATACTTTACCAAAAACCTTTCTGCTAATTCTCACCAAGTAGATATTGAAATTTGTGGCAATGAATTCAGCCATGCTCATGCTCGATCACGCAACGAGTATGGAAACAACTTCAACCTTAACGCATCTTCAGTCACACCAGCTATCTTAAACGAATCACTTACCTCCATGAATAATCGAAGGTGAAGATGTGGATCTTTTGTGGGCGTACCACTAAACTGGCCCACCATTTGGAGCATTTGAAACATCACTGGTTTCAATTCAAATTGGGGTGCCTCGATATCCGCTCTCTTGATTCTCAGATTTAATTCATTGAAGAGTGGCACAGCATATTGTCTTATGGCACGATCCCTATCATCAGCAATAAGGATTGGGTTGTGCACATGATTGACTCCATTACCATGTCCATCATTTTGATTTCCAAGGTCCATCTTGGCTTGTCTTTGAGCAAATCTCTCGCGTCTTCTTTGTCTAAATGTCTGCTCAATTTCAGGGTCTACAGGTAATAGATCAATGATTCGATCTATGCTCATAAACACCTGATAAATAAATCACAAATAAAAAATAAAAAATAAATTAGTAATGTTAGAAATTTAATAAAAACCAAACTTTAAAAATAATTTCACAAAGAAAGATTAAGGCAACAGTCCCCGGCAACGGCGCCAAAAACTTGTAACGGGATTTTTGTGCAAGTGTACACAGGCGTTCAAGTAATAAGTACATAAAATGAGTTATCATCTCCATAGGGACTGTGTGTGTTAATCAATTATTTTTAAAATTATAAATTCACAATTTGGTATAAAAATACAATAATTTGAATGATGATGATTTAACTAGATTAATTTAACTAGATGCAAAATTGATCCCTAATGCAATTTTAAACTAAGTATGCAAAATTATCTAAATGTATGAATGGATTTTAGCAATAGAAACACAACTTCAACAATCAATAACATGTATAGGCTAGGATAATTACATTAATCAACTTAATTTATTTTCATCATGCTTAGCAGTATTCGGAAAACATTCCATGGCAACTCGGTCTTTCATGAGTTTAGAAACCAAATTAAGTCCTTTCGGATCTTTTACTTAGTGAAACATGCATTTTACTAATCATATTAAACTAAGGGTTTCTTAGTATTTATGCGAGGTAACAGGGACAATTAAGTTTGAAATAGTTTAATCACATAAACCTAAAAACTATGCAAGATAATAGAGCTAACTAAAGATATTATGAACCTCTAATTTAGCCGGGTTTAATGATCTACATTGAGCATTGCACTTTTCAATTATATGTCTACAAGTCGTCATTTGGTTAGGATCGCTCAGCTAATTTGAATGCATCCAACCACATATGATTCAAATACATCTTGATTTTAATTAAAAACATGATCGACTGAGGCACAAACATGTGAACCATGAATCAAACAAAAATTATTGAGTTAAGATAATCATCCTAGCTAAACAGAATTAATATATCATTTTTTTATTGCAAGATTAATAAACATATAGAAAACATGTTTAAATTAAACAAAAAGTAGGAAAGAGTAAACTCTAATTCAATTCAGCAGCCTTTCAAATCTTTCTGACTGAGGTGTTTCTCTGATCCGCCTGTTTCTCCTTTACTAAGGGTTTCTCAGGGTGGCCAGCCAAGAGATGGTCTTATCAAGGCTTTTGTTGGCTAAAGAATGGAAGGGAAATGGAGTGGCTTGGTGTAACACCCCAAACCCGGTCAATACGCCACGACCGAATTTGGTATGTCACAGGGGAAAACGTTTTGAGGAAAAGAATTTTACCGATTAAATTTTAGTGAAAAACTTTTTATTATTCTAACTTCGTAAAAAAAAATTAAGTTGAAAACTGATATTTTACTTTGCAATTCCGTAAATAGATTTTTAAAACTTAGTCGTAGCTTAGATTCGTAAACCATTTATAAATTAAAGAGAAACTAAAGCAATTAGGTTAAAAATCGTATCTAATAGAAATTTGGAAACTTAAGTTTTGTAAAATAGTTTGAGTTATCGAAAATACTTAAGTTGTTAAAAATTATCAATTTATTTAGGTTACCCGATGGTAACGTTTTAAAAACCATCGTGCTTTGTATTTTAGAAAACTTTGTTCACATATCATTAAATCAATCATGTAATTTGCAAGTTATTCCTAAAACAAATCCAAAGCATATAAATAATCCAAAAACATAATTAAAGAGGCCTTATTACAAACCCATAAAAATGAAAACCAAATTAAAATCAAATACTGTAACACCCCAAACCCGGCCCATTCACTACGACCGAATTTGAAATGCCACTGCGGAACACGTTCGAAAATATTCTTACTTAAGAGTAAAAATCGTTAAAAATTTGTTTCCTTTAATAAAACCTTTTCGTGACTTAAAATATTCCAGGTAAAAATTAAATTATTATGAAAACACCGGATTCAAAACTTTATTATACCCACTTAAGAAAATAAAATCATTTGCAATTAATATTTAAATTGTCAATCCATAATAAATATAATAATTAAACTTAATGAAAAATACTTAAACAACCTTAAACACTTTAATGGGCCTTAATACAATAAAGACTTAATCAAAATCTGAAACTATAAATACTTAATTAATTAAATTATCTTCTGCATGGGCCACCTCGTATCCACTCCAACCCTGGTCCGATCATCATATCACTGCGATGTTTGATAAAATATTTGGGTGAGTCACACGGACTCAGTGTGTAATTAAACCTTTGAATTCCACCCACATGTTAACCACATATTAACCCATATATCGGATATCAAGTATCATATTCACATACTACCACATTACGGGCTTGGCCCATATTCATATCACATTCATATAATAGGGTAGTTAACCACAAAATTTCCACATCTTGGGCTTAGCCCATTTCCACATTGATCCACATTCATATACTGGCTTGGCCCTTTTCTTAATAATCCACATATCAACTGGGCCTAGCCCATTTTCACATTAATCCACAAATCAAAATAATATGCAAAATTATGCAATTATGAAGACCAACCCAACCTAGGGTCCATCCGTTACTCCTACCTTAGCAGACTCTCGCCCAAGGCCGTGGCTAATCCACCGTTCACATAGTGAACCACATATCTTACCTTGGGCGCACTTGCTGCTCAAGGCCGTGGCTAATCCACCGATCACATAGTGATCCACATATCTTACCTTGGCAGACTTGCTGCTCAAGGCCGTGGCTAATCCACCGATCACATAGTGATCCACATATCTTACCTTGGCAGACTTGCTGCTCAAGGCCGTGGCTGAGCCATCGATCACCTAAGTGATCCCACATATCATTCAGTCCACGATGATGCACACGGACTATCAACCGCCGAGGTGGGCACCTAGCCAACACCTCCCTTGATGAAGCACACAGCTAACATCAAGCGCTAATGTAGCACAAGGCTAACATTAGACCACGTACATAAAGTACACCCTTTCCTTCTTTCATATCCATATCCCACCCATGCACATGCGGCATGTAATAGTGGCGTAATAATAATAAATGCATGCACATGTTATTAAAATGCACAATTACATTTTTATAAGCATTATCACATTCACATCGGCACTTTCACATTCCTATCAACAGATAATACTAACTCGATTATCGTTATACCCCTTTCAGGTAATCACCACATAAGCGCCATTGCTTTGGTTAGCACATAAATCACACATGCAAATATAGCAAAACCGGAAAGCGGTGGGTTAATCACACACACGACTTTCTAGCGAAATTCGAACTACTCTAATCTAACACGATCTAGAATCCCGATACTCTGCTTACTTGTCGATTAGCCCCTAAAAATCATAATACACAATCGGTCATACCTAAACTTATAAAATGGCCTATGGCCGAAACTATATACCACTTACCTTGCTTATCGAAAATCCCGAATCACCACTTAACTATGATGGCGCCGAAATCCCTTGAGTACTCCAAATCCCGAAACTCCTTTAATGCTTCCACTATCGTTGCTTGCGAAGACTAAAAGAGAATGGATCCCGGCTTTTAGAACTTACGATAGAAGGAAAAGAATACGGCCTCCTTTGAGATTCGGCTATGGTTGTTAATAAAAGAAAAATACAAATAGAAGAATGGTCACTTACAAGGTTCGGCTAAGCCTCCCAATAATGGTGAAATATTCGGCTATCACTCTTAATGGCAAAGGGCATTCGGCTTTCAAGAAATAGGAAGGAATTTGGTCTTTGAAAGAAAATAAGGAAGAAGAGGAGAAGAGTAGGGAATTTTGGCACAAAGAAAATTAAAGAAGGAAAAGATATGAAAGATGATTACTCCCCCTTATAAAGAATTCGGCTACTACATCCTTGCTCTTATCAAACTCCAAATCAATCTCCTATTTTATCTCTTCAAACCTCATTCAAAAATAATTGAATTAAACAAATCTTTATCCCTCATATTTCTCTTATCACCTATTAAACTAAAATAAATAAAAATAAAACAATAATTATCTTCTATCTACTAATCTAAACTAAAAATAAATAAATTAACAATTATCCTACTTTTAGCGGAATCATCTGAAAATAAATATTAACCAAGCTTATCCCTCCTTTATCACATTATCACACTCCTAAAATAAATAAAATAAAATCTTATTTATCCACTATCTATAGCCAAATATTTAAAAGAAAAACAAGGCTTATCTCTATCTAATTAAAGTCCAAGTGCCGTCCACTTCTTCTCTCTAACGCCAGGATGCAAAATAAAACACCAAGCGCCGCCCCATGGTTCAAACATGGGACACGATGGAGCAAGTCGCAATAACGCCCCTAGCCACTCGCCAAGGCGTTTCTTTGTGACATAAACTCCCCACTTATCCTTTTAAGGCCTACCTAATCAAGCTCCCTCTTCTTGACCTAAAAAGCGAAAATAATAAAGACTCCTTATGCTGTCAACAGGACTCGAACTTGAACTCTCCTGCACCTCCCTTTGCCGCAAGCGTCCCTGCTACTTTGCTGCTAGTTCTTTTGTGTCATCAACTCCCCATATTTTCTTTTAAAACCTCCTTCTCCTTAACGCCAACTTGCAAAAATAAAACACGCTTATGCCGCGCCCAAGACTCGAACTCGGACTGTTATGGCGTTATTTCCGTGCCTTAAGTAGCGCCTTGTAGCCACTTTACCAAGGCCTACTTTATGCCAAGAACGCCCACAATTTTTCCTTAAGGCTTCCCTGGCCCAATTCCTCTTTTAAACCCAAAAATCCAATTATTTTCCAAAGCTTTCCCTTTCATCCTAGAATTTTAAAAACTCTTAAAACATCTCCAAATACCCTTAAAACCCACTAGCACTTGGGTTATGCTCCAAACGCATAACCCCTAATCTAGGATGTTACAAATACCCAAATGGAAGTTCATGTAAAACCAAATTTCATTGCATGGCCTCCTCGAGTTCATCCGGCTCCTCATCCGCGAATTTATGAATTACCTAAAAAAGTAAGGGAGAAGGTGAGTCACCAAGACTCAGTGCATATTCCCTCTCTCAGGGTAAATACCACATACTTACACAAATTATAACCAAGCAATATATATATATATTATGCACCCAACCTAGCCATCCAGTAACTCCTTTTTCTACCCCGTGTGGTACCAAACCACCTTTGGTGGTGCCAAACCACTGGTGACCAAAGTCACAAATAATCAAGTTGTGGGGCCAACCCACTTGTGATACCAAATCACTTGGCGACAATCCCATATCTCAAAAGTGGGGCCAACCCACGGTGGTGTTAATCCACAGGGACGAGTCGCTATGAGGTGCCAAACCTCGGTGTCCCAAAGACACAAATGTGATACCAAATCACCGGTGACCAAAGTCACGAATAATCAAGTTGTGGGGCCAACCCACGTGTGATACCAAATCACCTTTGGCGACAATCCCATATCTCAAAAGTGGGGCCAACCCACGGTGGTGTTAATCCACGGGGACGAGTCCCTATGAGGTGCCAAACCTCCGGTGTCCCAAAGACACAAATGTGATACCAAATCTTTGGAGGTGCCAAACCTCGGTGTCCGAAGACACGAATATCAATCTTCCCCCTCCTCTCATATTGCCCATACCAATGCAATAGATAAACAAATAATGTCAATATACTTTGATATGAACATATAACCAATACATATCGTAGATCGTGATATTAAACAACATATAGCAACATCATATCGAAACGGACTTACCCGTATCCTTGCTCATACCCATCAAGGTATCATATCAATATTTCATAGTTTCGGCTTTAAGAACTTGAATAGTTATTTAACACACACACACACATATATATATATATATAAACCAAGTTATAAAGTGTGTAAGATACACACCTTTCACTACCGCAAGTACTAAAATCCGAAGACCCGATCTACCGCACTAGATCACCTTGTCCTACAATCGGCCAATATTTAAATTTTAAACAAAGGCCATTCGGCCATACTACTAAATCCCAATGAGTTATCACTTGAAATACCAAGTCTTACCTAAAGCTTACCCAAAATGATTTGACAAAGAAACGAGGCTTAGATTGATTGCTTCCAACGTCCCGAGGAGCCTAAAAGAAATCGATTTCTAAGAATGATTAGAACCTTGCAACAATTGCCCAAAATTCGGCCTTTGTCCATAAGAGGAACAACATAGAAACAATAAAAAGACTAAAGAAAAACGGCCATAACACTTACCTATCTTCCAAAACCGATTGAAGAAAACCAAATGAAGTCCTACCCTTGAAGAAATTCGGCCAAGACAAATCAAATAGGATATGAGAGTTTCGCTATGATTTTGAAAGAAAACAATTGATATTCGGCTCAAAAGAGATGAAGAATTAGTATGGCAAAGAAGAAAAGAAAAAAAAAAAAAAATGAAAAGGGAAGAAGGATGATTTGGCTTTAGCAACTAATGAAAGAAAAATCAAGGGAAAGGGGAAGAAAGAGATTCGGCCAAGAAGAAAGTAAAAGAAATGTTGTGATTTTGAACAATATTCAAAAGAAAGAAAAGAGAGAAAATGGGATTAAGAGATTCGGCCAACACCTATTTTACTAAAGAAGAAAAGTGCACAAAAATGCACAAAGTTCAAATGTAGTTTCGGTTTCAAAAGGAAAAATGAGAGAAAGAGAATGGTATTTGGTTCAACACAAAAATGAGAGCTAAAATCCAAAGCAAATTTGCACAAAAATGCCTAGGTACATTCGGCCAAAGAAGGAGTTTTTGGAGAGAAAAGAAACAAATGCCAAAAGGTGCACAAATGCTAAAGTTGGCCAACTATCCTTCCCCAAACCTCCTATCAATATTCGGCCACCCCTAGCCATACATGCCAGTCCACATACATGCACTAAAGGCCTTGGAATAGTTTCCAAAACATCTTCCTTAAGCCAAGCCTTGAAATCCTCTACATTCCCAAAGTTGAAGGAATTTTATCCCTAAAATCTAGCAATTCTATCCCTTATTTCATGCTTACCATAACCTTAAGTCTTCTTGTCATAAAAAGAAAGTTGTCCATCTTATCCATATGTATAGTTGACCGACACTTAATGCTAGGATGTACAAAAATAAAATCCTCAATATGCTTTCCATGCTACTCGAACCACTTCCCTCAAGCAACCTTTCAAGCTCCTTATCCACTATGCCACTAACTCCTCATGTGCTTTAATTTAACACTTAAATTATCTTAAGTGTCAAGCTCACTTAATCCACTTCACTAAATTTTCCACACTAAAAATTATTCTAGCTTAGCTAATATTTCCATGCCTTCACAAAAATATACTAAGCACACAATAACAATCATATCCGAGCTAACACAAATAACAAGATGATACTCTAATATTTTTAGGATGTTACAATTCTACCCCCCTTAAGAAAATTTTGTCCTCGAAATTACCTGATCAAAAGAGTTGAGGGTACTGCTGCCTCATCGCATCCTCTGGTTCCCACGTAGCTTCTTCCACGCCATGATTCCTCCATAAAACCTTCACTAAAGGAACAGACTTCTTACGCAAAACTTTCACATCTCGATCTAGAATCTGCACAGGTTCTTCTTCTATCGTCAAATCTGGACTCACCTCTATTTCCTCTACTATCACGACATGCGATGGATCAGAACGATAGCTTCTAAGCATGGAGACATGGAACACATCGTGAATCGACTCACTCGATGGCAACTCGAGTGATAGGCTCACCTGGTCCCACTCGTCTCAACACCTTATACGGTCCAATAAACCTTAGACTTAACTTGCCTTTTCTCCCAAATCTTAACACTTTCTTCCATGGCGAGACCTTCAGAAAAACTTTGTCACCCATGGCAAACTCTATATCCCTCCGCTTGAGATCAAAGATATGACTTCGCCTATCTCGAAGCTTCCTTGACGAGCCTCAATCGCCTTAACCTTATCCTCGATCTCAGTAACCAACTCACGGTCCTAACATCCGACGCTCATCCAACTCTGTCCAACATGTAGGTGTGCGACACCTCCTACCATACAACGCCTCATATGGTGCCATCTTAATGCTTGCTCGATAACTATTGTTGTATGCGAACTCGCTAATGGTAAAAACTCTTCCCGCCTACCTCTCAAGTCCAATACACAACCTCTCAACATATCCTCTAAAATCAGATAACTCTTTTCGATTGCCTGTCCGATTGTGGATGAAATGCGGTACTAAAATCCAGCTGCGCACCCAAAGCCCGATGTAACGCTCTCCAAAACCTTGACGTAAATCTAGGATCTCTCATGCGAGATGATCGACACCGTACACCGTGCAACCTCACTATTTCCGCCACATACAACTTAGCTAACTTCAAGTGAGTAATCCACCCTTACAGGAATAAAATGAGTCGACTTAGTCGACGATCCACAATCACCCAAACCGAGTCCTTCTTACTAGGTGTAAGGGTAATCCATTGAAAAAGTCCATAGTGATTCTTTCCCACCTCATGTGGAATCTTCACGGTGAAGTAACCTGCAGATAAAGAATCGATGTTCCGCCTTGACTTGTCGACACGTTAGACATTTACCCACAAACTTCGTTACCTCACGCCTGGACTGCCACCAAAAGCGCTCTCTTAAATCCCGATACATCTTGCTACCTCCGGGATGCATAGCGTATGGGTACCGCTATGTGCGTCCCGAAGAATCCTTTGCCTCAACTCAACATCCTTTGGCATACAAGCTCTTCCTTTAAAACACAATACTCCATCCCTGGACAAACTATAATCCTCTAAACCACCATTCTCGAACTCGCAACCTCTCGATCATTCAAACCATCATCCTCTAACTATTTCTCCTTGATCTCGCTCTAACCAAGTCGGCTTGACTTGTAATTCACCCAAAAGACTCCCATCGTCATATAAGCTAAGATGAGCAAACATCGATCTTAAGTCCGATATAACCTTTCGGCTTAACGGCGTGCGCCACCACGTTAGCCTTGCCCGAATGATACTCAATCGAACGATCGTAGTCCTTCAACAACTCTATCCATCTACGCCTCAAGTTCAAATCCTTACGAGTCAAAAGATACTTAAGACTCTTGTGATCCGTGTAGACTATCGACTTCTCTCCATACAAATAGTGTCTCCATATCTTCAAAGCAAAAACCATCTGCAGGCTAATTCCAAGTCATGCGTCGGATAGTTAAATTCATGTGGTCTCAACTGCCGAGATGCATAAGCCACTACCTTCCCTTCCTACATCAAAGACACATCCCAAACCGGTATGTGATGCATCACAAGAAACTAGTGAATTCCTTGCACGCTCAAAGTTGAATCAAACCGGAGCTTCATCGAATCTTCTTCAACTTGTCAAAACTTCCTTGTCGCTTCTCGGTCCACACAAATGGAACTCCTTTCCTCAATAACTTAGTCATAGGTGCTGCTATCAAAGAAAATCCTCTACAAATCATCGGTAATACCCGCTGGACCTAGAAAACTCGAATCTCACCCACCGACTTAGGCGGCTTCCAATCCAACACTGCCTCAATCTTCCAAGGATCCACTCTATTCCCCTCAGCTGATACTACGTGACCCAAGAAAGTCACCTCCCTAAGCCGTAACTCGCACTTACTAAATTTTGCATAAAGCTACTTTTTCCTCAAAATCGCAACACTACTCGCAAATGCGCATCATGCTCCTCCTCCGACTTGGAGTATACCAAAATATCGTCTATAAATACTACGACAAACTGATCCAAAAACTGCTGGAATACCCGATTCATCATGTCCATGGATGCTGCCGGCGCGTTAGTCAACCCAAACGGCATTACCAAAAACTCGTAGTGCCCATACCGAAGTGCGAAATGCCGTCTTATGGATATCACCTCTTTCACCTTGGTGATGATATCCGGACCTTAAATCAATCTTGAGAAAACCGCTGCCCCTTAAGGTGATCAAACAAGTCATCTATCCTCGGCAAAGGATACTTGTTTTTGATCGTCGGCTTATTCAACTGGCGGTAGTCTATACACATCCGCATCGTACCATCTTTCTTCTTAACAAAAAGTACCGGCGCTCCCCATGGCGAAACACTTGGTCGGATGAAACCTCGATCCAACAACTCTTGAATTTGAGCCTTCAATTCCCCTAATTCCTTCGGAGCCATCCTATACGGAGCAATAGACACCGCGCGATTCGGCAATGATCTATACCAAATTCAACTTCACGATCCGGAGGCAATCCCGAAAGTTCTTCTGGATATACGTCAACATATTCCTTTACCGTTCGGACATTCCCCACAGTAGACTCCTTAGCCTCCAACGCACACACATGGACCACAAATGCCTCACATCCCTTCCTGACCAACTTCACAGCTTTCAACGCAGATACCACGTTGGATAGATAATCTCTTCTATTACCTATCATAACCACCTCTTTGCCCTCAGCTGTCTTCAAAACCATGCGCTTAGCAGCGCAATCCAAACTTTCTTGATACTTGACCAACCAGTCCATCCCAAGAATCAAATTGAACTCCTCAAACGGCAGTTCCATCAGATCAGCTACAAACATTACCCCTTGGAGTTCTAGGGTACATCTCTATACTGACTTATTTACTTCTACAGAGTGACCTGAGGGCTGGCATCATCATCTTCCTAGAAGTAGTCTCGAGTCTAGATTCATAGTCTCTACTATGTTACTAGCAACATACGAATGTGTCGAACCCACATCTATCAAAGCAAGATATGGTTCACCAAAGATTAAGAACGTGCGATTATGACGTCCGGGTCGTCACCCTCCTCTCGACGCCTCCGTTGCATACACCAAACCGGGCTATCTTGCCTCGGTGTTGCCGGCACCTCGCCAGATGCTCCGTGGCCTCGACTGGAACCATTACCTCCTCTACCATTACCACGACCTCTGTGGTAGCGGTCCCTCATTTTTGAACCGAGCACGACCTTGACCCTCGGGCCCGATTCTCGGCTAGCTTACGTGGACAATCCCTCACACGATGATCCGGTGAGCCACACTCAAAACATCCTTTCCCTCCGGTCCAACATTCGCCCCAATGAGATTTTCCACATCGATTACACTATGCTGGTCCCTGATTAGCAGTAACAGGCCTCCCAGATTGATTCATCCCACTCTGCCTAACCCTCTTCTGAGAATTATCGGTGACCGGATGATCCAAAACTTCTCTTATGTTTATTCTTGTCATGCCTCTCGCCTTTATCGATTCCTTTATCCCTTCTCGCTATCTTAGTCTTTTCAACTAGCGCAAAGCAAACTCTCGCTCGATGTGGAGCAATCAGCAATCTCACTCGTCCCTCAATCCATCTTCGAACCGGACACATCGCTCGTGCTCCGAAGCCACGATACCTCTAGCATACTGGCTCAATCTTAAAAATTCTGCCTCATATTCTAATACGGACTTACTTCCCTGGACCAAACTCAGAAATGCCTTACGCTGTGCATCAATGTAACTAGACCCAACATATTTCTTACGATCACACGCCTTAAAATAATCCCAAGTGGGATCCTCACGCAAAGACTATTCCGCACTGTGAGCCACCACCGATATGACTCATCCCGAAGAAGCGACACTATTCCTTTCACTTTTCCTCGGCATTCGGATCCAAGTCATCCATGATTCGTTCCGTCGCCTCTAACCAATACTCTGCCCGTACGGGGGCCCCACCCGGAAACACCTCGAAATACCTCGGCTCTATTGGCTCAAGTCGCTCGAGATACGAATTTCCAAATTCCGTACCTCCACCTATTCCGGCTACCCTCTCAAGAACTCGCGAAGATCGCTCGAGACATCTGCGTCATCCCCGTTTGATCCTCGATGCTCAACTCCAACCGCGGTGGTGGGGTAGTGGTACCTCATTTTCGGATCCTTGACCGGACCTCACCGGCTCTGCACCACGCCTATCCTACCCCTACGCGTCCACGAGTAATACGACCTCGACCACGAGTACTCATGTCTAAAGTCTCGACTTATCTGATTTAAAAGCGTTACGCATTAGTCATTATTCCACTTTCTTTAAAACACAGTTTTATGAATAATTTTAATAAGAAGTTGTTTCATGAAAGTACATTCAACCTATAGTTTGGGTCTTCTAGAGTAGTTCCTACTACTATCTGATCCATGCCAACATTATCATATCATATCATCAAAATCAATAGTTTGATGTACTTACCAGGGCGAATTGATGTCAGAGACTCGGGGCCATGCCTTTCCAACCATACAATTTTCAACAAAATCATTTTAAAACCATACTTTAAAACATTTTGGGCCTCGGGCCCACAGCCGAGCTTTTGAACTTGGCTCTGATACCAATTTGTAACACCCCAAACCCGGTCAATACGCCATGACCGAATTTGGTATGTCACAGGGGAAAACATTTTGAGGAAAAGAATTTTACCGATTAAATTTTAGTGAAAAACTTTTTATTATTCTAACTTCGTAAAAAAAAATTAAGTTGAAAACTGATATTTTACTTTGCAATTCCGTAAATAGATTTTTAAAACTTAGTCGCAGCTTAGATTCGTAAACCATTTATAAATTAAAGAGAAACTAAAGCAATTAGGTTAAAAATCGTATCTAATAGAAATTTGGAAACTTAAGTTTTGTAAAATAGTTTGAGTTATCGAAAATACTTAAGTTGTTAAAAATTATCAATTTATTTAGGTTACCCGATGGTAACGTTTTAAAAACCATCGCGCTTTGTATTTTCGAAAACTTTGTTCACATATCATTAAATCAATCATGTAATTTGCAAGTTATTCCTAAAACAAATCCAAAGCATATAAATAATCCAAAAACATAATTAAAGAGGCCTTATTACAAACCCATAAAAATGAAAACCAAATTAAAATCAAATACCCAAATGGAAGTTCATGTAAAACCAAATTTCATTGCATGGCCTCCTCGAGTTCATCCGGCTCCTCATCCGCGAATTTACGAATTACCTAAAAAAGTAAGGGAGAAGGTGAGTCACCAAGACTCAGGGCATATTCCCTCTCCCAGGTAAATACCACATACTTACACAAATTATAACCAAGCAATATATATATATTATGCACCCACCCTAGCCATCTGTAACTCCTTTTTCTACCCCGTGTGGTACCAAACCACTGGTGGTCCCAAACCACTGATGACCAAAGTCACAAATAATCAAGTTGTGGGGCCAACCCACTTGTGATACCAAATCACTGGCGACAATCCCATATCTCAAAAGTGGGGCCAACCCACGGTGGTGTTAATCCACAGGGACGAGTCACTATGAGGTGCCAAACCTCTGGTGTCCTAAAGACACAAATGTGATACCAAATCACTGGTGACCAAAGTCACGAATAATCAAGTTGTGGGGCCAACCCACGTGTGATACCAAATCACTTTGGCGACAATCCCATATCTCAAAAGTGGGGCCAACCCACGGTGGTGTTAATCCACGGGGACGAGTCGCTATGAGGTGCCAAACCTCGGTGTCCCAAAGACACAAATGTGAAACCAAATCACTGGAGTCGCCAAACCTCCGGTGTCCAAGACACGAATATCAATCTCCCCCTCCTCTCATATTGCCCATACCAATGCAATAGATAAAAAAATCATGTCAATATACTTTGATATGAACATATAACCAATACATATCGTCGTGAGATCGTGATATTAAACAACATATAGCAACATCATATCGAAACGGACTTACCCGTATCCTTGCTCATACCCATCAAGGTATCATATCAATATCTCATAGTTTCGGCTTTAACAACTTGAATAGTTATTTAACACACACATATATATATATATATATATAAACCAAGTTATAAAGTGTGTAAGATACACACCTTTCACTACCGCAAGTACTAAAATCCGAAGACCCGATCTATCGCACTAGATCACCTTGTCCTACAATTGGCCAATATTTAAATTATAAACAAAGGCCATTCGGCCATACTACTAAATCCCAATGAGTTATCACTTGAAATACCAAGTCTTACCTAAAGCTTACCCAAAACGATTTGACAAAGAAACGAGGCTTAGATTGATTGCTTCCAACGTCCCGAGGAGCCTAAAAGAAATCAATTTCTAAGAATGATTAGAACCTTGCAACAATTGCCCAAAATTCGGCCTTTGTCCATAAGAGGAACAACATAGAAACAATAAAAAGACTAAGGAAAAACGGCCATAACACTTACCTATCTTCCAAAACCGATTGAAGAAAACCAAATGAAGTCCTACCCTTGAAGAAATTCGGCCAAGACAAATCAAATAGGATATGAGAGTTTCGGCTATGATTTTGAAAGAAAACAATTGATATTCGGCTCAAAAGAGATGAAGAATTAGTATGGCAAAGAAGAAAAGAAAAAGAAAAAAATGAAAAGGGAAGAAGGATGATTCGGCTTTAGCAACTAATGAAAGAAAAATCAAGGGAAAGGGAAGAAAGAGATTCGGCCAAGAAGAAAGTAAAAGAAATGTTGTGATTTTGAACAATATTCAAAAGAAAGAAAAGAGAGAAAATGGGATTAAGAGATTCGCCAACACCTATTTTACCAAAGAAGAAAAGTGCACAAAAATGCACAAAGTTCAAATGTAGTTTGGTTTCAAAAGGAAAAATGAGAGAAAGAGAATGGTATTTGGTTCAACACAAAATGAGAGCTAAAATCCAAAGCAAATTTGCACAAAAATGCCTAGGTACATTCGGCCAAAGAAGGAGTTTTTGGAGAGAAAAGAAACAAATGCCAAAAGGTGCACAAATGCTAAAGTTGGCCAACTATCCTTCCCCAAACCTCCTATCAATATTCGGCCACCCCAGCCATACATGCCGTCCACATACATGCACTAAAGGCCTTGGAATAGTTTCCAAAACATCTTCCTTAAGCCAAGCCTTGAAATCCTCTACATTCCCAAAGTTGAAGGAATTTTATCCCTAAAATCTAGCAATTCTATCCCTTATTTCATGCTTACCATAACCTTAAGTCTTCTTGTCATAGAAAGAAAGTTGTCCATCTTATCCATATGTATAGTTGACCGACACTTAATGCTAGGATGTACAAAAATAAAATCCTCAATATGCTTTCCATGCTACTCGAACCACTTCCCTCAAGCAACCTTTCAAGCTCCTTATCCACTATTCCACTAACTCCTCATGTGCTTTAATTTAACACTTAAATTATCTTAAGTGTCAAGCTCACTTAATCCACTTCACTAAATTTTCCATACTAAAAATTATTCTAGCTTAGCTAATATTTCCAAGCCTTCACACAAATATACTAAGCACACAATAACAATCATATCCGAGCTAACACAAATAACAAGATGATACTCTAATATTTTTAGGATGTTACACTAGGCGTAGGGAAAAAGGAAAGGGAAATGGCATGAGAGAAAAAAATGTAGAGATAAAGAATGAGAGATGAGTAGCGTGGTATTTATAGGTGAAGGTGAGGGTGAATTTTACTAAAAATAGTGTTTAAAATCCCTCCATCTTCTCCATTGCATGGCCGGCCACAAATTTTGGAAAGGAAAGTGGTTTGGTTGATTATTTTAAACATAAAATCATGCTATAATTAGCATAGAGTGGACGGTTTCAAAGGCATAGTTTGTGTGTCGATTTCTAATTAAATTGCAATTGTAGGGACCTCAAATGAAATATCCCAAAGCTAATTTTTGGGCAGCCATATGCTTGTGTCGAAATTGGGCTTGACTCCCCCTTGTTGGACGGTTTCATGATCCAAAAATTAATCAGACATTTCCACTTTGTAACACACTTTAACTAGGTCAAATTAACATCCTTATGGCCCAATTTTGCATGGTATTACCGTCCAAGTAAGGTGAATGTGTCCATGTCCATGCATCCTTATGGTAATCTCATCTTCCATAGACCCACTGCATAATAAAAATCACATATTAATAATTAACATGAAAATAATATAATTTATGCACAAAAATCATGTAATAAAGCATAATTTTGCATACTTCATAAATTCATGTCGCATATTAACATTTAAGCAAAATCCACTTAATTTATTAACAATTACTCAAGATTAATATAATTATTAAGTCAAAAGGTGGTAAAAATATATAGAAAAATCCTATATAATTTCAAGTTTACAAGAGTTCACCATATACTGGTTCTTTTAAAATAAATGTTGATAGTGTCTACAATCTGTCTTTGGGTCTTGCATCTTCGGTAACAGTGGCAAGAGATGAGTATGGTAGGTGGCTATGAGGGATTGGGAGAAATATTGGAAGATGTAGTGTTAAACAATCTGAACTTTGGGATATTTATGATAGCCTTCATCTAGCATGGGATTTCAAGTGGGTGGAGGTTATCCTTGAAACTGATTGCGATTAAGCTATTAAAGGTATTCATGGTGGCCTTAAAGACAAGCGAATAGAGATTTGATCTTACGAATCCAAGAACTGTGTAGACGTGAATGGAAAGTGGTCATTAAGTAGAATCCAAGAGAAGCAATTTTTTCTCCCCACATTTTGGCGGGTCTAATGAAAGAGTTTCCGCTTGGGGCCTATGTTTTTCATGTTGCCCCTACTAAAGTTGCTGATCAGATCCGATTATATAATCGTTCCTTGTTTTCTAATTCTAATGGTGTCTCTGTTTGTTTGTAATTGATTCTTTATTATTACTACAAAAAAAAACTATAACGATGGACTTGTCATATTAATTGCGAGAGTAAAAAAAATTACACATTCCTTTATAATTGAAAAATGTAAACAAATGAATTTCAAATTCATAAATGCTTCAAAACTTCTATTTTCAGAATTGCTAAATGTAAAAATGATATAAGAAAATAATTTTCATAAAAAACTACATTTTAAAATTTTTAAAAAGATTTCCTATAGTTAATATTTCTTTAAAAAAAATCTAACTTTTATAAACTTAAATATAGTAATTTTTTATTTCTTAACTAAGGTTCACATGAAACCTATTTTCCAAAATATGCTATTTTAAGGACTATCTTGACACTTGTGGGTATTGAGTTTTTTTTTTTTCTTTTTGAATAACTTTGCACTAAAAAATTTCATCACCACGATGGATTCAGAATAATTATGTAATGATTAACAAATCTAGACACTCACCAGCGTTGAATTAAATTTGTAATGACCCGAAAGTCTGTGGTGTTGAAAGTGTGGTCTCGAAATCTCATTTTTGTAAATCAAACCCATAAATATTATTAAACATTTACGAAGTTATTTTGGAAGTGAATTGAATTTTGGATAGGTAAATTTATCGAATTAGGGATTTATTTAGGGTCTAGGGACTAAATCATAAAAGAGGTAAAATTGAGTTACTATAGAATTTTAATTGGGAATTTAGATGAAAGACTAATATGGTAATTATACCGTATTGGATTGTAAGTGGACGATAATACTTAAGTTATATGTATATATATAAGTTATAAAATAATTTTTAAAAAAAAACAAAACATAATAATAAACGAGTTAGTGGAAACAATAACATTTTATCGATTCTGATGCAAAAACTGAATTAGGGGAGAAAGAAGAATAGGAGGCAAATGACTAAGGGTTTCAAAGTTTAAATCTTCAATTAGTTAGTGCAATTTAGTCATTTTCTTGTAATTTTTATGTTTCTAGAATCCTGAAAGCTTAATCTAGTTGTCCCATGTTGTTTTTTTCGATATTGTTAAAGATTGTGGATGTTACAATCGTTAGATAGTTGAAACTTTTAGTGATATTTTGATATATTTTAAGTTTAGGGTTAAAAAAAGACTAAATTGTAAAGTTAATTAATGATTTTGTGCAATAGGGACTAAATTTCACAAATTTTAAAACTTGTTGTAGAAATCAGAAATAGGAAGTTAAATTAGGCCTAGAGTGAAATCGACATATAAAATGGAGGTTAAATGTGAAAGTTATGGTAGTCTCGATTTTAGGGACTAAATTGAATAAAATGCTAAAGTTGTATAAAATAACAATTGAATATGAAAAATGGTTGTGTATTGATAATTTTATATGTTTGTTTTAATCTGTAGCTAACATCGATCCGGATTCGTCGAAAAAGAAAGGGAAAGACAAAGTTGTCGACGAATATCTCGGAGTTTACGGTTTGTGTTTCTATAATCCAAACTAAATAGTAATTGTTGCATATTGACTTATTTGTGCATGGTAAGAATGTAAAGTGAATCCTTGTTAAATCGAGATGTATTGGATTGATTTGAAATGATTAATGATTATGAGGACTAAATTGAATATATTTGAAAAATGTTTGTATTTATAAAAATGTGAAATTAAGTATATATTGAGATGATTATTGCTTCCATATGTTGGATAAATGTGTACATGATGTAAATTGAGATATTGTATGATAATGAATTGACTAATGAATGCTCTATTAATTGTTCAAGTAGAGTCGAATATAGTTGGCATGCCACAGGATAGGAAGAGTTCAGGGTTACTTCGACTACGAGTCGATGAGGCACTGGGTGCCAATTTGCTTATGTTATACTGATGAGATACTGGATGTCAAACTTATTGATAAGCGTTGGGCGCAACTATATGCTTCAGATTTATCCGATGAGGCACTGGGTACCAAACTGGTGTGTTGGTTGGTTTCGTGTATCCGTCCGAGTCCGAGTCGTGTTAATACGGGGAATAAATGATAGAAACAAAATGTTTATAATTGAAATGTTGTTGATGTTGAATAAGCCCTCATAATCCAAGTGATTGAATAATCTATAAGAGATGTTAAATTGATATTGAAATGGAAAATGGTTAGAGAATGGAAGTGATATGTGGAAAGGAATGTGTATTTGTGAAATGTACATTGGAAATTGAAATGGTATGTGTCATCTTATGAATTGAAATGTCGAATGATATGTGAAGTTGTATTTGTTTTGATTCAAAAATATGAGAAATGGTTAGATGACATGTTAAATTGCATAGCATCATTCATTTTTAACTAATTCTACTAAAATGTCTTATGTTATGATTTAATGTTTGAATTATAAAAATATCACTGAGTTATACTCAGTGTACAATTTTGCTTTCTATGCACAGGTTAGGTACTTTATGATTCGATCGTCGACTTAGCATCCAGAGGCAATCCTAGACTCAAGTGCTAGTGTTGTTTCCATTTTGGTCTTGGCATGTACCTAAGAAGACTTATGGTTATATAATGTTCATTTTGGGTTATGTTGGCATTTTAAGAATCATATGTATATAGTCATGTGTGTAATGGCAATGATCAGGATAATGAAATTTTGTTAAGTAGCTGATGTGTATGTTATTTTCTTATAAGGTGATATGCCATGAAATGGATATAAAAATATGATGCTTATGTCTATGCCATGTTTGCAATGATTTGGTAGGTCTAGTGCAATAGTTAATAGGTTGATATGGAGTCAATTCTAAAATGGTTTGAATGGTTAAAAGAATGCTTAATTGGTTTGTTATTTTGAATTGCCATTGAGGGCATATTGGTATGATTGAATATGGAAGGGCAAAGGTCTTGTTGTGTAACCTAGGTTCACTTTTCTTGTGATTTCCTTCTTACTCCATGAGTGTGCCTGCTTTCATTTATGTTTGGTTTAAGGTAAGTATACCTATCCTATGAAAATGAAATGTTTGTGTAAGTGAGACAGAAGTTGTAAATATTATGTTTGGTATATCTGTGAGAAAGATGTAAGGGCCTTTCTTTATGTTAAGCCATTAACCCCTTTTTCTTCTAAAATGAACCATATGGTTTGAAAGGAAAAAGGAAATGAATTCATGGCGATGCCTTCAATGAAATGAGCATTGAACTAACAGATCGTGATACATGAAAATGGTTGTGTAGCCTCTGGTAGGGCAAGTGTTATTGCAAACCAAATTGGTAAGGCATGACAAAAGAAAAGAAACAAATGAATGATATGACTCTGAACATGGACTAGGGTTTTTGGCTAACACAAAGAAGGTTGTCTGTATGACTGCATGATCATAGTGTACACGCCAAATGAATAGTGTCCGGCGTAATGTCTATTTGTGTTTGGTATTCGCCAATTGGCAAATTGTGTGACTGTGCTAGAATGGAAAGGCTTACTTGAATTGTATACGATTATTGAACTGTTTACCTTTGGAACTCACTAAGTTCTTTGAACTTACTTAGTTACCTTTCTTGCTTAAGCCTGTTGACGAAGTAAAGGGACTTCAAAGACTACGCCAAAGGATAAATCACCGCCGTGAGATTTCTAAGTATTTTGTATCATGTATGGCATGGGGGTGTTGTCATGACAATGTCTTTTTGAAGAGTAATTTTTTTATATTTGAGCTTACGCTTTTGAAACTGTGGATCCAATAAAAATTCAAAAAAGTTATTATGTTTTATATAAAGCCCAAATTTAATTAACTTCGATTGACCAATGTTCCGCGTCTCTTAAAAATAGACATATATATATGAACATGAGTAATGCTGTGGTTAAGTTGTGGTTTGTGTCCAACATGGTTTTGAAGTGATAGTGATTTCAAATTAATGACTCGCCATTCCTGTATCCTCCTTAAGGGTCGGGTTTATGGCGTTATAGATATTCAGCAATCAAACTTACAAACATTCACATACTTGTATAGGGTTATGCATTCACAATATACTCAGTCACCATTATCATACACAATAGCGGATTCAGACAACTTAGAACAGACACAACACAAATCACTCAAGTAACACATTTTCATCAACCACCCAAAGGTAGAGTACAGAAACTCACCTTACATCCTTTGTCATCACCAACTTAGCTTGTCCAAACGTAGGAGCCTCATTCGTCCTAGTAGCTAACCATGACACCCATAATAAAAATTAAACCAAAAACATTCATACTTTAGAAACCAGTATCTAGTAACATGTAAAAAACTTTCAGAATTTTCCCATAAATTCTTAACTTCCTTCTCTTTTCTTCAAATCCATGAAGGCAGAAAGGTTAAGAATCTTACCAGGTTACGCAATTCTCTATTACTAGACCTCAAACTTCAATTTCAACTCTCCATACAGAGCTTTCCCTTAAACCCTCTCTTCTATAAAAAAAACTCAAGAAGAAGATGAAGAAAATGAAACAGAAAATGAGAAGAACTCCCTTATAGAAAGATATTTCTCATATATATATCCCCCATACACGGCCATCAAGGACCCATTCTAAACCATTTGTCATTAATCATTATGTTCCCTACTAAGGAATCAGTCGATTCCAACCCAATAGAACCAGAATTACATCTCAACTAATTTCTAACTAGCCACAAATTTTATCAAGTTTCCCACTAGAGCCCACTGGCTTACTGTTTATTCAATTTACTCTCATCTCTCCTTTAATTTTTGAGACCTTAAAGAAACTTAGGTATGACAGAGTGCCCCTCTATATACATGATATAGCTACAACGCCATTCGTGTGGACTTGGCGGTGTCTGGCCTAGTCCCTCCATACAATCCTCGAGTTATTCCTTGACCCTGCATTCAAGGTAAAGTACTCGTAATTTCAAAAGAACTTAGTGAGAATCAATATAACAATATTGGTAAGTAACTTTTAAAGTCTCGGGTAGCAAGGAAAAACTAATGCACATAATTAAAATATCTGAGTTTCATAAGGAATTTCGTAGTTTGACTGTCGTACACAACACCCATACGTTCCTCTTGATCAAGTCATTAGCGGACATATCGAGCTGATTTAGACACAATTGTACTCTTGCTAACTCCCATTTCTGGGTCTTGACTTTTTTTAGATTTATCTCAGACTTTCATTCTACCTTTCTGGTTTGACTCATCAAAAGATAACCATGTAAGAAAATATGCAGATTGGCGACTACCTTTGGCAGACTTGCAGGTATCTCACCACAAAGACGATTCCTTACCTTGATCCCTTTATTCCATATTGAACTCAACACTAAGTAATAGTATTATCTCAATGTTTAACTTCTTATAACTAGTTTGTGCATATACCCTTCTAGAGGAAAACCAGTTTACTTACATCCTCGTATGTGGCCTTCAGAACATAAATTTTGGTGGATAGTTAAGCTCCACTCTTTTCTCGCAAAATCATACTTCCCACTAGACTGTTCCCCTATTTGATAGTTCGAATGAACATTTCTTAAATCAGATAGTCCTAATGGACTTCCTAGCCACGATAGTCCCCAACGGACTATCTCCTCGTTAGATCGTGTAGGGCAGACTTCCCATTTATAAGATGGTCCTTAGCAGACTTCTCACGCTAGACAATCCCAACAAACATCCTCTTCCTTTGTTAATCCCTGGCGGACATTCGACCTAAGATAGTATTTGACAAACATTCCTCTTAAGATAGTCCTTGGCGAACTTTCCACTTTTTTAGCGACCTCTTTGCCAATAAACACTTGTAAATAGGATTTGAAAATCGTCTTGCTTTCTTATAACCTATGTTGGCTTGTCCATCTCCTCTGGTGGACTCTTATGGCAGATACATATTTGCATATACTTTGGAAGAAACCCCCTTACTCCACACATATACATGCGTACAAGGCGCTTCCACTTGTTCCTCTTACCTCACATCTTGGCGAGACCTCTTATCAGCATGTTTACCTGTGTTCCCATACGCGCCATGATCGTTATATCAAACTTTTCGTCATGTGAATCATACAGTGATCTCCACTTATATGCCACGACGGGTTCCCTGTTTACTGTCTTGACGGACTTCAATTTGCCATAAGGCGTACCTGTCCTCCACTAGATCATGCCATGGCTCGCCTGTTGGGAAATGTGCCCATATTGTACTAAATATGTAACTATTTTCTATTTATTTGAACAATGAATAAATAAATAAATGTAATTTCACATTTCACTATTATGTCTTTTCTATTTTTTTTCTTTTATATTTTGCATGCATAGCGAAATTGTGACAAGAAAATATTAGCTCATTGATTGTCTAAGTTCAAACTAAAGATAAGTGGCATTGTAAGAATGTTTACACTGCGAAACTTACTTCAGTAAATAATCTAAATGAGTTCGTAATCCCGTAAAAGAATCAAAGTGAGCATTTGATTCAAATACTAAGAAGGATTATTATGTCGTCTACAATTCCAATTGGAGAGATGACTAGTCTTGGCTATTGGAGCAGTTGACTCCACGAGTAGAGACATAGATGTATTCATTGGTAGAATGATACATTAGACTGGACCCAAGATGAATTAATTATGAATCCATTTGTGAATTAATTTACTTGTGACGTTCATGGTGTGATTTACCTAAATCCTGAGTTAGTCACTGACCATGCGTATGCAACTCATATGCTTTGATATAAGTGGAGGCTTATGCTCTAAAGATAATCGAGCCCATAACCGGTATGTTGGGTACATGACTTGTGTATGACATGGCTTTACTAGCAATAGTGGAATTCATAGCTCAATTAAAGAGTTAAATGATATCCTCTTATTGGCATAGTGTGGATTGATAAATATGAAACATGGCCACGGGTTGCTTGTTCTTGAACAAGCAATTCATCACAGACATTTGTTGACAGTGATCATATTAATCATTAAGAAGACACAATGGTAACAATGAGATAAAATAGGATTGTATTGAGTGAACGGATTTAACTCAAAGGAATCAAGGATATCATATGAGGGTAACACACACATGGCGAGGTCATTGGACAAAACAATTGTATGAATTGTTTTTATAAAGAGTATACAGTAAGGAGTTTTCAATCATGGTACTTCTCGTGAACTGACTCCATGATTAAGTAATTGTGAATTATCAAAACGATACTTCTAGATATAATTGCAATTACTAGAGCCTAATTGTATATGTCTGATTGGTCCCTTCGCTAGCTCAATAAAAGCTCGATCAGACTGTATTTGAATTAGAAGAAAATTCTACGACTTTGGAAATAATGTAATTGAGTCAACTAATTGCCAACTAATTGCCAACCAGTCACAAAAATTCCAAGATTTTTCAATAGAGTCCATCAAACTTATCTCTTTCAATTAACTCCCAACTCTACTTTAATTTCGAGATCTTAATGAAAACCAGGTGACATTTTTTATTAACTTTTTTTTTTGAAAATTTTGAACTTTATTTAATATTTTTATAAAATTTAATAATTTTAAAAAATATATTTTCTAAATTTTTAAAAAAAAAATTAAGCTTAGAAATGAATGAACCTATACAACCATATGTCCAAGTTCAATCCAGTAAAAGATTAAATATTCCTTTTAATTTTTTAATTTATAAAAGAAAATTGATTTTTTTACTGGCATGGCAGTTAACGTGGTAGTAATTGTCGTTGACATGGAGCACTACATCAACACGATTAACGGCCATATCAACGTTGTACCGATCAGCGTTGGTCAAAGGACCTATTTGACCAGTTTTGCTAGTTCAGAGGTTCAATTAAGTGCAAAAAAGTCGTAGGAACTTAATTGATTTTTTAAAAAAAATTCAAGGGCCTTTTACACCATTAAACTTTAAAAAGAACTTTTAACATATTTTATGATAGTAAATTTATATCTTAATAAATATAATTTATTGAAATTATAAGATTAATAGTAAATAAATATTATTTTTACCAAAGGTAAAATCTATCATTTTAATATATAACTTAAATCATTTTATCCAACAAAATAATATAATACTATTGCTCATTCATTCCATTCCCATCAAATAACTACAATATTCCTACTTTATTTAATTCCAACGAATTAAATAAACCCTTAGTTTTTGTTTGTTAATTGAAGTAAAAAATGTTAATTTAGTGTTTATGACGTGTATTATTCATGACAAATGTGAAGTGACGTAAGATACTCAAATTGGAGTCTTCTCTTATTAGTTGGAATTAAATGAACCCTCAAAGTTTTTGTTTGTTAATTAAAGTAAAAATGTCAATTTAGTGTTTGTTGTATTATTCATGACAATATCTTATTAGGTTAAGTATGTAATGGTAAAATATATTGTACTTTCAAAAAAAAATTAAGTTAGATTTTTGAAAATTATTTTATTGAAAGAAAAAACGATCAACTGATATAGAATGTGACAAAAAAAGAAAAAATAACTGCTAAATAGAATTCTCTGCTGAACCATGAGACTAGTACATTTTCTTGCAACAAAATAAGGAAAATGTTCTGATAAAACGGACGTGTTTATTTCCTTTCTTGGGATTCATGTCTTTGCTTTTTGGATAAATTTCTATGAATACATGTCAGAATGTTACATTGGGACATGAAACACATTCGTGCAAGTTACCTAGGCTCAGTTGAATTCCATAGGATTGACGCTTGAATCGTGAAAGAACTTCCCCGGATATAAACACCAAGAACAGAATACATGAAGAAAATCTTTATTTGAAAATGTTTCGCAATCCATCGAAGATTCTTAAAGCTCTCAGTTCACCACTCCTCATATCCCTCAATCTCCTCCTCAGTATCTGAAACCATCACACAAGCAGAATGAAGCAAAAGAATTAGGCCGATCAGGAAGTTGCATGTAAGCATTTATTTCAAAGTAGCGCATGCATGCATGGCAACCTAGAACATGCAGCACACACCAATGAATCCTTGGCATACTCGGGCATAACTCAGTGAAAATAATTGATTAGATTCGATGACAGAATATAAGGCATTTAATTTTCAAGCAATCAAAAATGGACAACTTCGGTCAGTAACAAGGGAAAAACACTCAGCCTAAGCAGATTACTAACTGAAAACTTAGCATACATTGAGGGAGTTTAAAGTTCAAACCACAGGATATAAGTGATCAGTTGTGAAACACACATCAACAGTGATGGATTTCAAACCTTAAATAGAAATATGAAAAAGCGAAGAAAGTGTAGTCTTACATATTGAGCGCGAAATAGTATTCTCTGCTCACTTGTACATAAATCTACTGCTAGCTGTTTCAGAAACACTCTTCGATTCAACTGCTTCGGAGATGTCACATCCAAATCCATAGAGCCACTTGCCTATAGAAAGAATAATAATAATAACAAGTATGACTTACTGACTTAAAGGTATTTGAAGCTCAGGTTGAATTCAGTCCTTTAGAATAAAAAAAATTTCTGCGGTTGAGGTAATTCCAATTCATGAATAGTTTTTTAGGTCTTAAAAATGATTGTTTCCTCACTTGCAAAAACTTGGAGTACTTTGATATGCTTGATTCACAAATATCGAGAATAAATTGCAGTGCTTTTTCTTCAATATCAGGGTATCTTAAGTCCTTTTTGATAGTAGATTTATTCGATGCAGCAGCGGCGATCTGGAGAAGCAAAGGCCAACGAATTCAGTAATGGAACTTCTTTAAACTCTGTAAATTAGATGGTAGTGTTCTCAAACCTCATCAAACTGCTTGCTCATGCTTGGGGGACTGACTGCCAAGTAAGCATATGCCATTAACTCCAATGGCCAACCAGTGATTTGTATGGGATAACACTGAGAACTGCCAAAAAGGTTAAGATTTTAAGAATAAGAAATTAAAATGTAAGAATTAAGTTATATAGACAATGAAATAAATCGTACATAATGTTGCAGAATTGAATTTAAGCTTTTTCAGAAGATAAAGATATGGTTGCCAATATGTTTAACTATATAGATAAGAACCAGAATAACTTAAAATTAAGTCCTCAATGAATCAAATCTAATAATCCTGGAAAAATATTTATCCAGCTTACGCAGATAATCCATGCTTCCTCAGAGCTTCCAACTTCTCCTTATAGCATTTATCAGATTTTTTAAGGGATAGAGGTAGCTCTACTGAATCACTAGGATTAGTGCCCTCCTTTGGAACAAATCCATAAGATAACAACAGCTCTCCATTAGATTTTTTTCCATATGATATGAAAACCTGCATAAAACGATGTAACCCATCTTTAGACATTTGAAACTTTGTCAACTAGCATGACATTATTGATCCAAACTCCAAACTTTGAAGCTGCCCATGCATACAACAGGTTACCACTGGAAATCTATGATCATTAAGAAGAAATTACATTAAATGTTACTCGTAAGGTTCTAATATATATCAAGCAAATATAGTGTTAGTGAGAAGTGTCTAAATATGGAGGAATATAGGATATATATAGTGTGCTTGCTTGCAAACCACCATGAGCATGTATGCTCATAGGTAGCTGGAATATATATATGCAAGCTTTTTTTCCCCCTGTGAAAAATAGTATACTTTATGCGAGAATCTCATGTACCTGCTCACCAGGCTGATACGCTCGATCTGTTGTAAAGACAACACCTTGTGATGATTTGTCGTAATCCAAAAACGTTTCCACCTTAACCAGAGAAAAACAAGGTACTTGGATTAATTACATATTTCATATGCATACTTAACTGTGAAAGATCTTTCTATACCTCACAGCTGTGATTGAGCATATCTGCCCAAGGAACCAAGGCAACTTTTCCATCCATTGAAGGTAGCCTTACCTGAGTTATAACAGAAAAACAGAATTGAAGTTTTTAGCTTTTCCGTCCTTTTAAATCAACCATCCATATACCTTTTCTCTAAACCTTACAGGACATTTATAATGAAGAATTTTGTAAATGAAGTCGCATATATAAGTGGTTTAAAAGGAAGCTTGAAAAATATAGCGATTTATTTCCCTCTGAGATTAATTTTTGTGGCAGAGATATATAATTTCATATACTTTATTCTTTAAAAAAAGAAAAAGAAAGAATCTAGGCTTCTCAATCATTTTAATAGTGCTTCTTGCATGTGTAACCATTTTCCAAGTAACCAGGTCTATAATTTATAAAAGTAGAGAGCGATAAGAAAACATAAAATTATGAATTTGCTTACTTTGATAAATCACTTAATTCTAGACAGCATTGTGGGATCAGCTTATGCTTCAAAACAAATTACCAAACTTTTCGCAAAATGGAAAATAACTCGTTCAAAACCCCAGCCATGTTTCGAATTGCAAACACAGCTGATTATGTAAACATCCATTTCTAAATAAGCTTACTTACCAATCGTGAGAAAAGAATGCCAAAGGACCATCTGAATGTCTCCATATTGAATACCTGCAGATTTATAGTCAAAAATAAAAAGAGGGCTCTTTCATGAACCACAAGAAATAAGCAGAGTCCTTGAAATTCAGATTCAATGCATTGGGGTTGAATCCAACGTCTCTTCTCAATCTAAAACCTTAATTTAAAGAATGCAGGATACTTGCAAATAAAAGTTGGTAATACAATATTTATACAAACAAACTTAATTACCCTACTAATTTTGCTCAAGAATAAAAGCTCGGATAAGAAAGTGATATTTGCTTGTGATTGAACTTAAAGACCTGCTATCATCTACACATAAAGATGTTTATAGAGCGGCGGCATCAGCAGATGAATGTTTCAAAGTACACTAACATAGCGGAAAAGTAGTTGTTGACTATAGAGTAAGTACCTCTTCCGGGAATATATCAGGATACTTGGAAAATATCCTAAGTCTTAAATCATTGTATCTACATGAAACATGAGATCAAATGGTTAGAAGCCAATTGGAACTCTGTATGCTCGGGATATGTCAGCAGAAATAGAAAAGCAGAGACCAATAAGAGTAACAGTAAGAAGACATACGTTCCGATAACATCAGTAACTCTTTCGATAGCCCGCTGCCTTATCTGAGATGCTTCAAGATACCTGTCTAGCTCTGCACGTGTCCTGAAACAATACAGAGAGGCTGTAGAGAGAAAATCTGAGAGTAGACCCTTTTACTATAGCAAGATAAAACTCTTTTTAAAAGCTCTTACCATGTGAAAGAAGTACTGAATTAAAATAAACTCACCAGTATAAAAGTGAATAGGGTTGCCGAGGAAGGGCTGAAATATAATTGCACCATCTTGAAGATTTTTGGGCACTTGCTTCACTAATAAGATAGGTTGCTAACAAGGGCCAATCTGGAACGGAATACTGTTTTAATACTTGACCAGCCTCAGGGGAACTCCACTCCTGCCACACAACAATCACAGCAGCACTTGGAAACTAAATTAAAGAACTATGAACTTCAAACCACTTAAACAGAAATATTTCAGAAAGGAACTTTTGGACCCGTGAAAGGATATAATACCCTAAACCCAATTTCTTTTTGCTAATAAAAGATGGTTAGGAAAATTAAAAAAATTGGTGCTGATATCTTACTGAATCTGCAGTGATGAAAAGCGAGGGAGGCACAAAGAGAAGCTTCTCACCCTTCCTGATATTCTTCAAAGCAACCAATCCTCTCTCCCCTACTGCCACTTTGTCTATGGCCATCTTCTGGGGAGGCAACCCTGAATCCGAAAGCCATTTCTGAAGCGCCTCTGCGTTCTCCAAGGAATCAATGTCGCAGCCCCAAGGCACTTCCTGGGTCGCATTCGACGACGTCGATTTGGTTTCGCTTGTGGAAACTGAGCATTGAACTCGGCGTGGTGCTTTCTTGAGAGAGAGTGAAGGGTAAACGTGAGAATTATAACATGGCTTGCTGAGTTGTAGAGAGAGTGTTGGAAAGAGTGTTGAATGGAAGATTCTAGAAGCTTCCGCCATGGCAGGGAACTGAGAAGGGATTTCCTTATCTGATAGAGAAGGAAAGGCTGGGAAAGAAGAGAATCCCAAGCGAGAGGCTCTGATTGGGCTTTGGTCGTTTTCGACAGTTATCATTATATGCGCGGCTTTAAATGTTCTCAAACGACGGCGTTTCATTTTTCATTTCCTCTCTTTTAATTTGTTTTTACCTTGCTCTTTTTCTTTTTCTTTTTTTTTGTTATCGAAACACAAGATGATAAAGCAGATAACAGAAATATAAGGCCAATTTACTAGTAAATGCTCTTTTTTTTCAAAAATTATGGAAATGGACCTATTATTTAATTATTTACTGGAATGGGCCATTTTCCCTAAAAGCGCGTCACGTCAGCGCGATGTCAGGGCATGTGGCAAGAAAAGGCGTCCCTGGAGGAGCATTTCTGCCACATCAGCAGAAATTGCGTCCTTGAGGGAGTGCTTTGCTGATGTGGCAAAAACGCTCCCCCAGGGACGCGTTTTGCCCTTTTTTTTCGTTAGGGTTTTCAGTAGTTTTAGGGTTAAGGTTAGAGTTTTTAGGGTTTTGGGGCTATGGTTAGGGTTTTTTAGGGTTTTAGGGTTTAGGGTTTAAGGTTAAGGGTTTTTAGGGAAAAATTAATGAATTAGGGTTTAGGGTTAAATAATTAAAATAATTTTGTGTTTAGGGTTTTGCAAAAAAAAATATTAGCAATATAAAAATTATTTGTTTTTTTTTGTAGTAGTATCTAATAAAATAATTTTGAGAAAATATTTCTGAACAAATAGTGACCAAAACGCTTCAAGCAGGATGCACTATCAGCAAGAGTACTGAAAAAAGCTCCCACGTGGACGCTCTTTTGCTACAGTAGTTCTTGAAAATATAATTTTGAGAAGACGTTTCTGAACAAATAGTGACCAAAACGCTTCAAGCAGGATGCACTGTCAGCAGTAGTACTGAAAAAAGCTCCCACGTTGACGCTCTTTTGCTACAGTAGTTCCTGAAAAGATAATTTTGAGAAGACGTTTTTGAAGAAATAGTAACCAAAACGCTTCAAGCAGGATGCACTGTCAGCAAGAGTACTGAAAAAAGCTCCCACGTGGACGCTCTTTTGCTACAGTAGTTCCTGAAAAGATAATTTTGAAAAGACGTTTCTGAAGAAATAGTAGCCAAAATACTTCAAGCAGGATGCACTGTCAGCAAGAGTACTGAAAAAAACTCCCACGTGGACGCACTTTTGCTACAGTAGTTCCTATTTGGCCTTAGACTATAAATGAGTCAAATTTCATTCTCAAGTTGCATAATTGAAATTGAGGCAAAAGTATTGTAACACCCCTAACCCGTAACCGTCACCGGATTAGGGTTAAAGGCGTTACCAGACAGATCGAAAAGCATTTACAGAAATTCATACATTCATTCATCATTCTCAAGCATAGTGACCCTTAATACGGTCAACAAGACCCTATGTATGCATATAAACCAAGTTGGGACTAAACTGAAACACATACAGAATCTCATGTAAAAATTTAAACTTTTCTAAAATACTGGGGAGACACGCCCGTGGGAGGAGACCGTGTGCCCTTTACGGCTTCTAGACACCTCCGTGTGTCCATCCGTGTCTATATACTGACTATATCAACACGGTCACTAGGCACGCCCGTGTGTCATGGCCGTGTGCTACTAGGCCATATACTGACTTCCCAACCACGGCCACCAAGCACGCCCGTGTGCCATGGCCGTGTGCTCTTAGCTAGCTACTGACTTATACACCACGGCTAGCTGACACCCCCGTGTCGAGGTCGTGTGCTGTTAAGCTACATTCTGCCAATTCACCCACGGTCTTTAGGCACGCTCGTGTGCCACAACCGTGTAACATTAGAGGCCATTTACAAGGCCAAAATGCCACCCATAAGGGTCATACCTACAAGCAAAGACATACCAATTTTTCCATTCAATCTATATACTTACCATACCATAACCAATTCATATACTAACTAATCATACCAAAATAACTTCACATATCACATTCATTTAAGCATATTACCAAAACATAATTAGCCAATTCACATGGCTTAGTTCACTTAACAACTCATACCAAAAACTAGCCTATACATGCCATATTTAGCTATATACATTTTCAAAGTGTACCGAAATAAGTTTAATAGTGTGATGACGATCCTCAACGGTCCCGAGCCTTCAGTAGTTATGACAACCTATAAAACAAAGAAAACACACACAAAGTAAGCTTTCCAAAAGCTTAGTAAGTCATAATACAAACAAACTTAGCATAAAAGACACATATGCATAAGGTACATTGGCACATAACATTTACTTAACAAACAATCACATATTTACTTTGATTCGTATACTTAGCCACAATTGCCACATTCATCATTTTAAAAATCAATTATATACACATAACTCTTTCATAATCATTCTTGCATCTCATTCTCGTTCTTATATTCGATCATACTTCTCTTCATATCAAAGTCATGTGAGTACGCACCTTTTATACACACTAGTGTACATACCAAACGCATTCAAAACGAATATACATTCACATAATTGTTCATAGCTCGATTTGCTCATTGAACCATTCGGAAACTAATAGGATACTCAAAACTCGAATAATCATACAATGCCAACGCCCTGCATTTAGGTCTTACATAAAATCGATATCGATGCTATTGTCCCGCATGCGGTCTTACACGTAATCGGATATTGATGCCCGTCTCTCATGTGGTCTTACACGTAATCGATATCGATGCCCTTCGTCCCGCAGGCGGTCTTACACATAATCAGATATAGATACCACTGTCCCAGACAGGGTCTTTCACGTAATCAGATGTAAATGCCACTGTTCCAGACAGGGTCTTTCACGTAATCAGATGTAAATGCCACTGTCCCAGACAGGGTCTTTCACGTAATCAGATGTAAATGCCACTGTCCCAGACAGGGTCTTTCACAAATATCCAATCAATGCCAACGTCCCGGACGTGGTCTTACATGATAAAACAAAACAGATACCTTTATATTCCTAAGTTCATACGGGACTTCTCAGACTTATCACTATATCGACCTTATCCCGAAATTTATATACATAGCATCTCCTAAGCAGTCGTTATCATTGATAATCATGTAAATAAACTCAATTCAATACAATTACATTTATTTGCAATATGACTTACCTCGGATTTGATTTATCGAAAATGGAAGCGGCTACTCAGTTACTTTCGCTTTCTCGCGGTCTAAGTCCGGTTTCCTCGGTTTTTGATCTAAACATATTCAGAATTAACCCTTTTATTTAACAACACATTCAATTCAACCCAAAAATACGTATTTAGGGTAATTTGCAAATTAGCCCTCATATTTGCACAATTTATTAATTTAGTCCATTTTTCTCAAAACACCAAATACACACAATTTGTTCACACCCATGCATAGCCGAATTTCCCTATGGACTATATAAGTCCATATTTTTCATCCAATTCACAAATTAGTCCTCCAAAATAATATTTCTTCAATTTAGCCCTAATTAGCTAAATTCATCAAAATTTCAAGAACAAAATGTGTTTATCTAGCTCAAATCTTTCATTTAACCACTAAACTCATCTCAAAACTCAACATATTAACAATGGCATCTCACACAAACATCATCAATTCACAAAATTAATACATGGGTTTTGTAGCTCTCAAAGCAATGATTGGAAAAACGTAGAAATTATCGAAAACTGACTAAAACATACCTTGAATTTAAGCTTGTAAGTGCCGCACACACAAAGCTTCAAAGCTTTCTTTTTCTTTCTTTGATTTTCGGCAAGAAAGATATGAAATAAGGCCACTTACTCATGTTTCTTTTATTATATTATAAAATATCATATAATACTAAATTAATAAAATAAACAAATAAAAACATAATGATTCTTTGCATGTTACCGTCCACTATAAATAAAAAGGGGCTATTTGCCCTTTAAGGGCTTCACTATAATAAAGCCATCTCAATTTGATCATTAATCAAATGAAATGTCACTTTTAAACTTTATGCAATTTAATCCTTTTGTCAAATTAAACACACAAACGGACAAATTAACTTACGGAAATTTAGCACATGCTTAATCACTTTTCAACGGCACAGAAAATAATATTAAAATATTATACGGACTCAAATTTGGGGTCCCGAAACCACTGTTTCGACTAGGGTATAAACCAGACTGTTACAATTCTCCCCCCTTAGGGACTTTCGTCCCCGAAAATCTTACCGTTAAAAAGAGTTGGATACTGTTGTCTCATTAAATCTTCAGGCTCCCAACTCATTTAATGATCTCATACGGTCCGATGAACCTCGGACTTAGCTTGCCCTTACGTCCGAATCGAAGCACTTTCTTCCACGGAGACACTTTCAGAAATACTTTGCCGCCGATCCCAAATTCTATATCTTTACGTTTCAAGTCTGCATAAGACTTCTGACGATCAAATGCTGTTTTGAAACAATCTCGGATCAGTTTCACTTTCTGTTCTGAATCTTTTATCAAATCAACCTCATGTAGCTTATGTTCACTGAGTTCGGTCCAATACAGTGGTGTACGACATTTACGTCCGTACAAAGCTTCATAAGGTGCCATTTTGATGCTTGACCAAAAACTATTATTGTATGCAAATTCAATCAATGACTGGTACTGTTCCTACGTACCATCAAACTCAAAAATACCACATCAATATATATATTTAAGAATCTGAATAATCCGCTCAGATTGACCAACTGTTTGCGGATGAAAAACTGCTCTGAAATGCAATTTCGTGCCTAAAGCTTCTTGTAATTTCTTCCAGAATTGAGATGTAAATCTCGGATCTCTATCTGACACAATGGATAGTGGCACCCCGTGCAATCTAACAATCTCAGAAATATAAAGCTCAGCTAATCTGTCAAGTGAATAATCAGATCTTACCGGAATAAAATGGGCAGATTTCGTCAGTCGGTCAACTATGACCATCTTTCTTTCTCGGAGTCTGAGGCAAACCAGAAACAAAATCCATTGTCACTCTATCCCGTTTCTATTCAGGAATCAGAATTGACTGTAGCAAACCAGACGGAACTTGATGTTCGACTTTCACTTGTTGACAGATTAAACATTTCGACACAAAATCAGAAATATCTCGTTTCATACCAGACCCCCAATAGAGTTGTTTCAGATCATGATACATCTTTGTACTACCCGGATGAACAGATAAACGACTATTATGTGCTTCGTTCATAATCAACTGGATTAACTCAGGGTTTCTTGGAACACAGATACGATCTCGAAATCTCAAGCAATCATCAACAACTCGAAACTCAGAATTAGAATTTGAATCACACTGAGCTCGTTTCGCTAACATTTCATTACCAATTTTCTGAGCATCACATAACTGCTGTAAAAACAACGGTTTCGCTTTCAGTTCAGCTAACACTAAACTATCATCAGACAAATCTAATTGAGCATTCATAGCACGTAATGCACACAGTGAATTTCAACTCAACGCATCGGCAACTACATTAGCTTTACCCGGGTGATAATCTATTACAAGCTCGTAGTCTTTCAATAACTCTAACCATCTTCTTTGTCGCAGATCCAAATCTTTCTTTTTCACAAATAGAACAGGAGCACCCCAAGGTGAAAAACTCGGTCTTGTGAACCCTCTGTCGATTAATTCTTGCAACTGTGACTTTAACTATTTCAATTCCATTGGTGCCATTCTATACAGAGCTATCGAAATAGGGGTCATACCAGGCAACAGATCTATACCAAATTCAGCTTCGCAAATCGGAGGCAATCCCGGTAATTCTTCAGAGAAATCATCAGAGAACTCACAGACTACTGGTACCGATTCAACTTTCTTTTCAGATACTTTCAAATCAATCACATAAGCAAAATATGCCTCGTAACCCTTTTTAATTTAATTTTGAGCTTTCAACACAGATATCACAGCAGGTAATCCATTTAAATCATTCAACTCAATACGAACTATTTCACCATTCCGATGACTCAAATCAATTGTTTTTCTTTTACAATTCACAATAGCATCATGCAATGTCAACCAGTCCATTCCCAAAATTATATCAAACTCATCAAACTGTAATAGTATCAGATCAGCAGGGAAACAGATATCTCAAACATTAACGCGTTCTTACCTACTTTATCAACCGTAATATTTTTACCTAAGGGGTTCGATACTTTTATAACAAACTCGTGAGACTTTACAGCAAAGTCTCATCGAATACTAAGTTCATGCATATATAGAAATGAGTAGAACCGGTGTCTATCAAAGCAATCACAGAAGTATCATAAAGTGTAAAAGTACCCGTTATAACAACTGGAGATGAAGCTACCTCCCGAGCTCGGATAGTATACGCTCTGGCAGACGCTCTAGCTTCGGATCTCGCAACAGTATCTCTATTAGTTCTCTGACTACCACTGACGTTTCTTGCATTTTGAGGAGATCTACCTCTCGCTGAAACATTCTCAGATCTCGGGTTCTGAACAATCTCTTGTTCAACAGACTCTTGGCAGTCTCGAATGAAATGGTCTAATGATCCACATCTGAAACAAGCTCGGTCATTTCATCTTCAAATTTCCGGATGCCTTTTTCCACAATGTTTACATTCAGGTCGCTTGAATCTGACATTTCCAATACTAGTCATTGAAGTTGTTGGTGCTTTGGAGCTTAACTGTGATCTAGCTCGATCTCTACTAGAATGCCTCACATTAGCCTTTGAACGGTTATGTTTATCTCAGAATTTCTTCGAGGCAGACTGAAATGATTTGCTCATAAATCTCTTTTTCATATCTTTGGCTTCAAACTCAGCTTTGCATGCTCGGTCAACTAGCACTACGAACTCTTGTATCTCCAGAGTACCAACTTGCAATTGGATATCTTCATTTAGGCCATCTTCGAATCTTTTACACATTATCACTTCAGTCGAAACGTATTCCCGAGCATACTGACTTAATCTTACAAACTCTCATTTGTATTCAATAACAGACATGTGACCTTGTTTCAATTCCAAAAATTTTTTTCGTTTCTGATCAATGAATCTCTGAATAATGTATTTCTTTCTGAACTCAGACTGAAAGAAATCCCATGTGATCCATTCTTTAGGAACAACCGAAATCAAAGTTTTCCACCACCAATAGGCTGCATCTCGTAACAAAGAAACAACACACTTTATACATTCTTCAGAAGTCAGTGACATCTCATCAAATACTCGGATAGTGTTTTCTAACCAAAACTCGGCTTTCTCAGCATCATCATCATTAGTAGCCCGGAACTCTTCAGCCCCATACTTATGGATTTTGTCAACTGGAGGTTTGTTTAACAAGTTCAGATTCATAGTCGGAGGCATAACAGATGTCTGAGGGTGATTAACAGGGGGTGGGGATTGTGAAACAGTTGGGTTATTCTTTACGAATTGAGTGAACCATTCACTCATCATCTGGAAGAAAGCTTCTTTAGCTTCTTCCCTTCGACCGCTAGTAGCCAGTCTCGGATCAGAGGGCGCTGTCCCTTGCGCGAGAACAGGCACATTGTTTTTTACGTCGTCAGCTACGGTTCTTTTGGGATCCATTACTATATGAAAATCACATTTTATACATCAGGATTCATCACACTATCAAAATTCAAAAATATGGCATGTATAGCTAGACTCTGACACGCTACGTTAGTCCGAGAATCGACTAAACCGTAGCTCTGATACCAACCAAATGTAACACCCCTAACCCGTAACCATCGCCGGATTAGGGTTAAAGGTGTTACCAGATAGATCGAAAAGCATTTACAGAAATTCATACATTCATTCATCATTCTCAAGCATAGTGACCCTTAATACGGTCAACAAGACCCTAAGCATGCATATAAACCAAGTTGGGACTAAACTGAAACACATACAGAATCTCATGGAAAAATTTAAACTTTTCTAAAATACAGGGGAGACACGCCCGTGGGAGGAGACCGTGTGCCCTCCACGACTTCTAGACACCCCCGTGTGTCCATCCGTGTCTATATACTGACTATATCAACACGGTCACTAGGCACGCCCGTGTGCCATGGCCGTGAGCTACTAGGCCATATACTGACTTCCCAACCACGGCCACCAAGCATGCCCGTGTGCCATGGCCGTGTGCTCTTAGCTAGCTACTGACTTACACACCACGGCTAGCTGACACCCCCGTGTCGAGGCCGTGTGCTGTTAAGCTACATTCTGCCAATTTACCCACGGTCTTTAGGCACGCCCGTGTGCCACAACCGTGTAACATTATAGGCCATTTACAAGGCCAAAATGCCACCCATAAGGGTCATACCTACAAGCAAAGACATACCAATTTTTCCATTCAATCTATATACCTACCATACCATAACCAATTCATATACTAACTAATCATACCAAAACAAATTCACATATCACATTCATTTAAGCATATTACCAAAACATAATTAGCCAATTCACATGGCTTAGTTCACTTAACAACTCATACCAAAAACTAGCCTATACATGCCATATTTAGCTATATACATTTTCAAAGTGTACCGAAATAAGTTTAATAGTGTGATGACGATCCTCAACGGTCCCGAGCCTTCAGTAGTTATGACGACCTATAAAACAAAGAAAACACACACAAAGTAAGCTTTCCAAAAGCTTAGTAAGTCATAATACAAACAAACTTAGCATAAAAGACACATATGCATAAGGTACATTGGCACATAACATTTACTTAACAAACAATCACATATTTACTTTGATTCGTATACTTAGCCACAATTGCCACATTCATCATTTCAAAAATCAATTATATATACATAACTCTTTCATAATCATTCTTGCATCTCATTCTCGTTCTTATATTCGATCATACTTCTCTTCATATCAAAGTCATGTGAGTACTTACCTTTTTATACACACTAGTGTACATACCAAACGTACCTGAAACGAATATACATTCACATAATTGTTCATAGCTCAGATTTGCTCATTGAACCGTTCGGAAACTAATAGGATACTTAGAAACTCAGAATAATCATACAATGCCAACGTCCCAGACGAGGTCTTACAGGAAATCAGATATCGATGCCATTGTCCCAGACAGGGTCTTACATGTAATCAAATCTTGATGCCACTGTCCCGCATGTGGTCTTACATGTAATCGATATCGATGCCCATCGCCCCGCATGTGGTCTTACACATAATCGATATAGATGCCACCGCCCCGCATGCGGTCTTTCACGTAATCAGATGTAAATGCCACTGTCCCAGACAGGGTCTTTCACGTAATCAGATGTAAATGCCACTGTCCCAGACAATAAATGCCACTGTCTTAGACAGGGTCTTTCACATAATCAGATGTAAATGCCACTGTCACAGACAGGGTCTTTCACAAATATCCAATCAATGCCAACGTCCCGGACGTGGTCTTACATGATAAAACAGAACAGATACCTTTGTATTCCTAAGTTCATACGGGACTTCTCAGACTTATCACTATATCGACCTTATCCCGAAATTTATATACATAGCATCTCCTAAGCAGTCGTTATCATTGATAATCATGTAAATAAACTCAATTCAATACAATTACATTTATTTGCAATATGACTTACCTCGGATTTGATTTATCGAAAATGGAAGCGGCTACTCAGTTACTTTCGCTTTCCCACGGTCTAAGTCTGTTTTCCTCGGTTCTTGATCTAAACATATACAGAATTAACCCTTTTATTTAACAACACATTCGATTCAACCCAAAAACACGTATTTAGGGCAATTTGCAAATTAGCCCTCATATTTGCATAATTTATCAATTTAGTCCATTTTTCTCAAAACACCAAATACACACAATTTGTTCACACCCATGCATAGCCGAATTTCCCTATGGACTATATAAGTCCATATTTTTCATCAAATTTACAAATTAGTCCTCCAAAATAATATTTCCTCAATTTAGCCCTAATTAGCTAAATTCATCAAAATTTCAAGAACAAAATGTGTTTATCTAGCTCAAATCTTTCATTTAACCACTAAACTCATCTCAAAACTCAACATATTAACAATGGCATCTCACACAAACATCATCAATTCACAAAATTAATACATGGGTTTTATAGCTCTCAAAGCAACGATTGCAAAAACGTAGAAATTATCGAAAACCGACTAAAACATACCTTGAATTTAAGCTTGTAAGTGCCGAACACACAAAGCTTCAAAGCTTTCTTTTTCTTTCTTTGATTTTCGGCAAGAAAGATATGAAATAAGGCCACTTACTCATGTTTCTTTTATTATATTATAAAATATCATATAATACTAAATTAATAAAATAAACAAATAAAAGCATAATGATTCTTTGCATGTTGCCGTCCACTATAAATAAAAAGGGGCTATTTGCCCTTTAAGGACTTCACTATAATAAAGCCATCTCAATTTGATCATTAATCAAATGAAATGTCACTTTTAAACTTTATGCAATTTAATCCTTTTGTCAAATTAAACACACAAACGGACAAATTAACTTATGGAAATTTAGCACATGCTTAATCACTTATCAACGGCACAGAAAATAATATTAAAATATTATATAGACTCGGATTTGGGGTCCCGAAACCACTGTTTCGACTAGGGTATAAACCGGACTGTTACAAGTATAATAGAAACTGAAGATGAGTGAACGTATTAGTGTTGTTATTTACTATGATGGTGAGGTTCGTGACACCGAGAACGGTGTTGTTTTTTTATCGGAGAACATAGCGCGACTGGTTTTTATCTAGAACATAGATTTGACCGAACTTCGTAAAAGAATTAGGCGTAAAATCTTCGGAACGACGCCAATGAAAATTCTGTCTATTAAGTATAGATTTTGTGCTTTGGTTGATCCCGTGAGGTATGACTCATTCGACATCAAAGGTCCTCGGAGCTTGGAGGCAATGGTGGAGACTCATCTTGCTAGTGGATCACCCTATCTTAAGGTATATGTACAATTTTCATCGCCAAGTGATATTCCTTCGACTTCAACATCTACTGCTGTTCAAGGGGAATACACGACCCCAAGCCGACACTCTGTTAGTGCGAGGCAGAATACGGAAGCGCCCGTGTTTGGTGGTAGTATGGAAAATACAACCCCTGCATGACACTCGATTAATGGATGGGACATGCATATCAGTGGGTTGATGTTCGATACTAGAAATACGTATTGGGGAATGTCATCAACTTCTAGTGGTTGGCAATCCACATATGATTGGGGACGTTACGAAAGTTGTTTAAGAAGGGATAATGTACTCCCCACGACATCCACCGGCGAGGGGACCTCGTTCGTTGCAGATGATGGTGGGTCGGATGATGAGTCCGATGTGGATCCACCTCGAGAGCCCGGCCCCGATTAAAAATATAAAAACTAAATTACAAATAAAAAATTAAAAATAACTTTTATTTTATTAAAAATATAAAAATTAAATTACAATTAAAATATTAAAAACAACTTTTATTTTATTAAAAAAATAGAATTAAATTACAATTAAAATATTAAAAACAACTTCTATTTTATTAAAAATAATAGAATTAAATGGCCAATTAAAATATTAAAAACAAATTTTATTTTATTAAAAATATAAAAATTAAATTACAATTAAAATATTAAAAACAACTTTTATTTTATTAAAAATATAAGAATTAAATGGCCAATTAAAATATTAAAAATAACTTTTATTTTATTAAATGAAACAATATAAATAAGTTTATACAAATATATTAAAAAAATCAATGTTGGTGCCGGTAGGAATCAGTGCCACATGGGGATGGTCGACGTGTTCTGCTATTTGGATTCCTCCTTGTTCCGACTTCCACTGGGTTGTGGTTGCTCAGGGGATTCGGTTTCCTCCAAGCAGGATGCGGTTGTGGGTGTTGGGAGGATGACCCACCTTGATAAAATAACGACTGCAGAGGTGTTTGCATCACCCATGGCGGAGGTGTTTGAATCCCATAAGGCGAAGGAGATTGGTAAAAAGAAGAGCTCCCCAACGGCGCCTCGTGCGATCCCTCATGCGACGGCGGCCTATAGATCGACGGTCCACTCGGAGTAATCGGGAACGGAGATGAACCGGGCCATGCATTCCAACCTGACATAGGACTGGGAAAACGAAACATATAAGGGTTAGGATACATATAAGGGCTAGGATACGCACCTAGCATAATCTGAAAATGATGTGATGTGGACGTCGTCGGCTGAAGTGTTGGCCCGGTGGATCGTGTGTGGGTGCTTTGTTGATGGGCCCGTGATTTTTTCGCATTATTTGTTGATTGGCCCGTCCCATCATCCCTTCTCCTTGGATTTAAAGGGCCCCGTTATTCCCTTTGTACACGAAGTTGTCGTCGCCTCTTCTCTTCCGACAATAAATACGGCTTGCCATGGATCCTAAACCATGGCATGTATTCCGGCACGCACGATAACTCAGGAACGATGATCAGTTCCCGAGTAGGTATATAATCATACTAGTTTTTCCACAATTCGATATATGCTGACCAAAATCTCGGCCAATCCGTATGCAACTGTCGTAAGTCGACTTTGTGCTCATCATCGAGCACCTCAGGTGCCACAGGAATCGGTTGTCGGAATCCAAATTGTCGTAGAACCCGATCTGACTGGTGCATCTCCACGGTGGCATAGTTGACCAATGGGACCTTCACCTGCCAAATGTTCAGATTTTGAAAGAATTCATCCGGAATTACTGCCTGAATTGTCAGATCCTCGTATGGTGTCAATTGAAACTATATGAACATTGAAACACCCCAAACCCGGCCCACGAGCTTTGACCAGATTTGGTATGTTCCTCAAGTAAATCGGTTCAAAATTCTTTTGTTATTTAGGAAAAACTTGTATGATTTTTAAAAAATATTGTTTGGGTTGGGCTTGAGTTGAAAACAAATTTATCTTATGTTAAAACCCATTTATTTAAGGTGACAAAACATTTAGAGTTAATTTTAAAAAGGAATTTACTTAAACTTTAATTGATAAAAATCCATAAACATAATAAATAAAAGAAAAATAAAGTAAACCACAATGGCCTTATTATATCAATGATCCCAAAGTAAAACTTAAAATACTTAAAATAAATTAAAAGTCCAAATCATAAATTTCTTGCTATGCATGGCCACCTTTAAGCTCCCCGCCGACCCGGTCCATTACCGCTCATCACGAAAAATATTCCCAAACGGGGTGAGTCAACAGACTCAATGTGTACACAACACTAAGTCATAATAGAATCAGGCATGCAAATGATACACATTCAAATCATAGAATACAATTAATGATGCATTCCCAAACCCAAACCTAATTAACCATCCGCTACACACCACCCGTACTGCGCCACCACACCGTGGGACTACTAAGTCAACCCTCCATCCGCTACACACCATCGAAGGCGATCATTTGCTGATCGGCGTGCTCATCGCCCATATAATTTGTGTCATTAGACACCATATTCAAATAATGTAACCGAAGTTACCAAATTCGAGATAATGTAACCAAAGTTACCATATTCAAATTTTGTGACCGTAGTCACCATATTCCGTTGGTGAGACCAAGTCAACACCTTCTTCCCCTTTCACATAGATCCCGAATGCCCCATAAATTTTATATCATGCATAACATACTTAATTCTCATTCATGTTACTATTCATATGTTCAAAATATATCATATTCATAATCCTATCGTAAGTAGGAAACGTGCACAGGTACTTTTACCACATTTGTGGTACTTAGCCACATTCACATTCTTATGCATATTCATATATTAAAATAATTTCCATATGATATATCGAAGGTTAGTATGAGTACACACATTCTTAATAATACAATTAATTTAAACATAGCCATGAACCTATCAAAACTTAGGGTAGGGTACACACTGATTTGCTTAACGAATTCCTTGAAATCCCGAAATCGATCTATCGCCTTAGATCTCAAATTCCTACATTTGATTAATCACTTACTAATTTAATAAAAAGCCATTCGCCATAAATCCAAATCCTAGTAGGATTAGTATTCTTAAAACTTACCTTGAAATTCTCAAATCCCAAAATCCTTGTATCCTCTCATCGAAATCCCTATAACTACATGTTAGATCAATTTCTAACATTTATTCACAACAAATAACCCTTAGCCGTATGTTAAATATGACTTACCTTAGATTCTTAAATCTCGAAATTCACCGAATAACAAGGGAACACGCGGCTTATGGTGTACCTTCTGGAAAAGAACTTCTCCTTCCTTGTAGTCGACACTTAGTAAATCCTGAAAGATCTCTTTCGGCAAATGTATATTAAGGGTATTAGAATCTTAATTCGACATGACCTTAAAAGAAATAGAATGAGAATCTAACCTAATCTTACCCTCATCAAGAATTTGATGGAACTCTTGCTTGAACCCTTTAGCGATATTCGGCTATGGCTTTGATGTGGATAACAATTTTGGCTCTTGAGGCTTAGTGAGAAATCGACTAGGGCTATTGGTATCTTGGCTTTTGATTGTGTTTGTAATAGAAGAAGAAAAGAAAAGAGAAAAAAAGAGAATAATGGCAGAGAAAATTCGGCAGAGAGAAGAGGAGAAACTTTAGAGAATTTTGCAGAGGTTTTCTTGAAAAGAAAAGAATGAATGAAGAATAGCCTTACTCTTCCTTTTATAGCCAAAATTACTAGCTAGAGTCTTTTACTTGGCCACCACTCTTCTATTTTGATAGCTTTATCCCTTGATTTATCACTTTAATAAAACTTAATCCAATAATTATCTCTTATCTCTTAATAAAAATAATACTAATAATAATCCTCTTTTATCTCTTCCTTATCTATCAAAATAAAAGAAATAATATCCACATTTATCTCTTGAAAATAATCTAAAATAAATCCATTATTTATCCCTTATTTATCCACCCTTTATCTCTTAAAAATAAAAGAATAAAAGCTCCTAATTTATAGCCATGTGCCGTCCACCTCACTTCTTCTAGAAGTAAAATAAAATTTCTTTTATTTGCTTCCCATGTGACTCGAACTCGGGCCCAACACCTTGCATGTGGCGCCATTTCCAGAGGCCCTAAGTGGCATCTCCTGTGCCACTTTTCCAAGCCTGTTTGTGTGTCAAATTCCTCATATTATTTTTCTTAAGGCTACCTTGCCTTAGTTTTCTGCATTTTTAAGCCTTAAAACTTGACATTTCTTTACATTTCCAAGTTTCCAAAAATTTTCGTTTGGCTCTTTAAACTTGACATTTCCTTACATTTCCAAGTTTCGAAATGTTTACTTTCCTCTTTTGAATCATTTCCACATCATTTCCTTACATCCCCTAGTTTCCAAAAATGTTCACTTTCCTCTTTTAAACTTAACGTTTCCAAAGCATTTCCTTACATTTCCTTACATTTCCATACATTGCCTTACATTTCCATACATTTCCATGCACCTTAGGGTTCCTAGAACTCCTCGAACACATCCAACACACCCATCGAGCCCACTATCTCATGAATTACACACGAACGCATAACCCCGATCTAGGATGTTACAGTTCTACCCTCCTTAAAAATAATTTCGTCCTCGAAATTACTTATTAACTGTTGTACAATCCTTCTCACCGCACTATGCTTTCATTGCGCTCTGATCTTAATAGAACCATCATACTTTCTAGGCACAATCCCTAAGTTCACGTCCCCCTAGAACTTATTTCTAACGTCGCGATTTAATCCGAGTAAAAAGTTTTATGAATTAGTCCTTGTTTTTACTGATTATTCGCGAAGAATTTTTATGGAAAAATTTTAGGAGTGGTTCTTTCGTATCCATACATGCACACAGTCTTTACATTCATACATCCATCAATCAATTATGAACTTTCGTTCATTCGGAGAAATGTTGTAGTTTTCATTGTTGTTGTTTTTCCACTACCGAGGGTATTTTCGTAATTTGCCCTATAGGGGTATTTTTGTAATTTGTCAAAATGAGGTTCCTTGGTGATTTTGTCAAAAGTATTTTGGAATTTTTAAATTCTGGGGTATTTTGAAAAATTTTGAAATCCGGGGTATTTTGGTAATTTTGGAGCTCGGGGTATTTTGGTAATAAACCATGGTAAATTTGTAGAGTTTAATATTTTCGGGGTATTTCCAAATTTTGCAAAACTTTGAGGGTTCTTTTTGAGAATTGTACTTTCCAAAACGGTGATGTTGCAAAAATTTGAAAATTAGGGTCATTTTGGTAATTTTGTAAGTTAGGGGCAGTTTTGTAATTTTCCAAAATCAAGGTATTTTGATATTTGTAAAACAGAAGTTTTTGGTATTTTTGTAAAGTAGAAATATTTTAGCAAACGTCGAGGGTATTTTTGAAAATCTTAAGAACTAAGGGTATTTTAGTAATTTTTATAAATCAAGAATACTTCAGAAAATTTTATAGAATCATGTTTGCAATTCAAAAGGATAATTTTAAGAGTTTTAAAACTAGGTTTTTTTTTTTTGAAAATACGGCTAGTTCCCTTTCGGGTTTTAATTAGGGGTTTAGCCTATGAATAAGTCCTCTTGGTTAGGGTGAAGAAGCTACGCACTGGTAGGATTCTCGCGAAGAGGAGGTGAGTCACTAGGATCGCTTAAATACTGTGCTCTTAGGATCCAATCCTAGACATGCGCACAATGGTTGCCACACCCTAACTCGGCGACTTAGTCATAGGTTTGTTTAATGGTCCTTAAGTCTTATGCACTTGTGTTTGAATAGACTAGTCCTATGGTTCAATAGATTCTAGTTCACTAATCTACGTTCCATTCCATTTCTACCCTTCTACAAATCATAATATAAATCACACAAGAGATCGAAGTACTTACCTGGTGGACTGCGGGTCGGAGACTTAGGTGCCATGCCCGAAAACCTGCTTATTTCCAAAAATATTTTCATAAAACTCATTTGGGCTCGATTTGAAAATGTTTTGGGCTTTAGACCACAGGCCAAGAGTTTAAAACTGGACTCAGATACCAAACTGAAACACCCCAAACCCGGCCCACGAGCTTTGACCAGATTTGGTATGTTCCTCAAGTAAACCGGTTCAAAATTCTTTTGTTATTTAGGAAAAACTTGTATGATTTTTAAAAAATATTGTTTGGGTTGGGCTTGAGTTGAAAACAAATTTATCTTATGTTAAAACCCATTTATTTAAGGTGACAAAACATTTAGAGTTAATTTTAAAAAGGAATTTACTTAAACTTTAATTGATAAAAATCCATAAACATAATAAATAAAAGAAAAATAAAGTAAACCACAATGGCCTTATTATATCAATGATCCCAAAGTAAAACTTAAAATACTTAAAATAAATTAAAAGTCCAAATCATAAATTTCTTGCTATGCATGGCCACCTTTAAGCTCCCCGCCGGTCCGGCCCATTATCTCATCACACAAAAATATTCCCCAAGCGGGGTGAGTCAACAGACTCAATGTGTACACAACACTAAGTCATAATAGAATCAGGCATGCAAATGATACACATTCAAATCATAGAATACAATTAATGATGCATTCCCAAACCCAAACCTAATTAACCATCCGCTACACACCACCCGCATTCGCCTGCCACACCGTGGGACTACTAAGTCAACCCTCCATCCGCTACACACCATCGAAGGCGATCGCTGCAATCGACGTGCTCATCGCCCATATAATTTGTGTCATTAGACACCATATTCAAATAATGTAACCGAAGTTACCAAATTCGAGATAATGTAACCGAAGTTACCATATTCAAATTTTGTGACCGTAGTCACCATATTCCGTTGGTGAGACCAAGTCAACACCTTCTTCCCTTTCACATAGATCCCGAATGCCCCATAAATTTTATATCATGCATAACATACTTAATTCTCATTCATGTTACTATTCATATGTTCAAAATATATCATATTCATAATCCTATCGTAAGTAGGAAAGCGTGCACTGGGTACTTTTACCACATTTGTGGTACTTAGCCACATTCACATTCTTATGCATATTCATATATTAAAATAATTGCCATATGATATATCGAAGGTTAGTATGAGTACACACATTCTTAATAATACAATTAATTTAAACATAGCCATGAACCTATCAAAACTTAGGTAGGGTACACACTGATTTGCTTAACGAATTCCTTGAAATCCCGAAATCGATCTATCGCCTTAGATCTCAAATTCCTACATTTGATTAATCACTTACTAATTTAATAAAAAGCCATTCGCCATAAATCCAAATCCTAGTAGGATTAGTATTCTTAAAACTTACCTTGAAATTCTCAAATCCCAAAATCCTTGTATCCCTCTGTCGAAATCCCTATAACTACATGTTAGATCAATTTCTAACATTTATTCACAACAAATAACCCTTAGCCTTATGTTAAATATGACTTACCTTAGATTCTTAAATCCCAAATTCACCGAATAACTAGGGAACACGCGGCTTATGGTGTAACTTCGGGAAAAGAACTTCTCCTTCCTTGTAGTCGACACTTAGTAAATCCTGAAAGATCTCTTCGGCAACAGATATTAAGGGTATTAGAATCTTAATTTCGACAGCCTTAAAAGAAATAGAATGAGAATCTAACCTAATCTTACCCTCATCAAGAATTTGATGGAACTCTTGCTTGAACCCTTAGCAGATTCGGCTATGGCTTTGATGTGGATAACAATTTCGGCTCTTGAGGCTTAGTGAGAAATCGACTAGGGCTATTGGTATCTTCGGCTTTTGATTGTGTTTGTAATAGAAGAAGAAAAGAAAAGAGAAAAAGAGAATAATGGCAGAGAAAATTCGGCAGAGAGAAGAGGAGAAACTTTAGAGAATTTGTACAGAGGTTTTCTTGAAAAGAAAAGAATGAATGAAGAATAGCCTTACTCTTCCTTTTATAGCCAAAATTACTAGCTAGAGTCCTTTACTTGGCCACCACTCTTCTATTTTGATAGCTTTATCCCTTGATTTATCACTTTAATAAAACTTAATCCAATAATTATCTCTTATCTCTTAATAAAAATAATACTAATAATAATCCTCTTTTATCTCTTCCTTATCTATCAAAATAAAAGAAATAATATCCACATTTATCTCTTGAAAATAATCTAAAATAAATCCCTTTATTTATCCCTTATTTATCCACCCTTTATCTCTTAAAAATAAAAGAATAAAAGCTCCTAATTTATAGCCATGTGCCATCCACCTCACTTCTTCCGGAAGTAAAATAAAATTTCTTTTATTTGCTTCCCATGTGACTCGAACTCGTGCCCAACACCTTGCATGTGGCGCCATTTCCAGAGGCCCTAAGTGGCATCTCAGGCCACTTTTCCAAGCCTGTTTGTGTGTCAAATTCCTCATATTATTTTTCTTAAGGCCACCTTGCCTTAGTTTTTGCTTTTTAAGCCTTAAAACTTGACATTTTTTTACATTTCCAAGTTTCCAAAAATTTTCGTTTGGCTCTTTAAACTTGACATTTCCTTACATTTCCAAGTTTCGTAAATGTTTACTTTCCTCTTTGAATCATTTCCACATCATTTCCTTACATCCCCTAGTTTCCAAAAATGTTCACTTTCCTCTTTTAAACTTAACGTTTCCAAAGCATTTCCTTACATTTCCTTACATTTCCATACATTGCCTTACATTTCCATACATTTCCATGCACCTTAGGGTTCCTAGAACTCCTCAGAACACATCCAACACACCCACTGAGCCCACTATCTCATGAATTACACACGAACGCATAACCCCTGATCTAGGATGTTACAAACATGATAAAAATATTAGTTATATACATAATATTAAATACTAAATACTAAATACTAAATACTAATACTAAATACTAAATACTAAATACTAAATACGAAACGACTATTTTATTATGAAAATATATTTTATTTAATACTTACTTGTGCTTCCGACCGTTGGTCTAATAGAAGCCGTATATCTTCAAGCAAGGTAGGTATTCCAACATAACTCACCGAATGGTTCCACCTAATTAAATAAAATTTTAGCATACAATTATATTTTAAATCTACATAATAATTGTAAAATCTAATATTAAATTTACCTCGTTATAAGTGGGAATGTATATGGGTGGTCCACTCGAGGACATAAAAATGGAAAGCGAAACCGTGCCCATGATTGCAGTAGTGATAGGCAACCTCCGATTTTGACTTTATTTGGTCGCGTCGCCCCGCACATCTCCCGATACAATTTTGCTAGCACGGCAGACCCCAAACTCAATTCACCGGCTGCTCTAAAATCAATGAGTTTCAGCAACCATCTCAGATGTACGAGATTTCGTGACAAGTCCGGCATCAGATAGCCTCCAATCATCTAAAGAATGTATGCCCGAACATACTGTATTCTTTCTAATTCAGTCGAATCATTATCCGGCTCCGGGAATGTGTCTCGTAACCAGCCCATCTCGATCCGACCTCCGTTAATATTATCCGGAATAACACCCAAAAGCTCGCAGTATACGACTCCCCAATCACCAGAAGTTGCGGACCCGGTGACTACGTACCCATCCACCGGTAATCCCAATTGCAACTGCACGTCTTCCAGAGTGATAGTACACTCTCCGCATGGAAGATGAAAAGTGTGCGTCTCGGGTCTCCACCTCTCTATCAACGCACTGATTAGTTTCGGGTCTAACTTGCACCCCCGGCCTATCGTGGCCACGTGCCAAAAACTCGCTTCCCGCAAGTAATTCTCTATCAACGGCGATGGCGGACCAGGCATATTACGAATATAGCATTGCAACACCCGATCTACAGACTGTTATAAAAAATTATAAAATAAAAATTAATTAAAATTGCATAAATGAAAAAATATTAAATAGTATTGAAAAATAAAAATTATAACTTACCATTGTCATTTGATCGACGGAGATGTGTTTATTATCGAGACGAATTAATTCTCCGGCCATTGCTAACACGATCGAATATTTCTTAATTTAAATAAAAACTAATTCAAAAAACTTTTAAACAAGGTTTTTTTGTAAAACTTAAAGGACTTTTGTGAAATTTGAGAGGAATTTGAGAGAAATTTGAGAGAAAGTTGAGAGAAAGTTGAGAGAAATTGTAAAAGGACTTTTGTTTGAAAAAATTGAAGGGGAGCTTTTATAGTTTTTTTTTTACCGTTGGAGGCCAAACGGTAAAAAAAAAATAGCCGTTGGGGTAGAAAAAACGGGCAAAACGCGTCCCTGGGGGAGCGTTTTTGCCACATCAACAAAGCGCGCCCTCAAGGACGCGATTTTTGCTGATGTGGCAAAAACACTCCCCCAGGGACGCGTTTTCCTACCACATACCCTGACATCGCGTTGACGTGGACGCGCTTTTGGGGAAAATGGCCCATTCCGGTAAATAATTAAATAACAGGTCCATTTTCATAATTTTTGAAAAAAAAGGACATTTACTGATAAATTGGCCGAAATATAATAACAAATGTTTTAAAAATCGTACAAAGGTTGAGCCGCTCAAGTCTTTAAAATACTAATTGTTTTGACTTTTAAACTAGTTCCTACTTGTATTGTTAATGATATAATAAATTTAGCTCCATGGTATTTATATGTGTTTTTTGGGGAGTAAATTTTTCAAAATTGTAGTTTTTTTTTTTTAAGACAATTATTGGATTAAGCTATATTTTTTAAAAGTTACAGGTATAAACTAAAAAAATGAAAACGCTTTCAGTTGGAAGTATTTTTAATGAATTTGTAAAAAAACTTCCAATTAAAAGCCTTTTTTGCCCTTAATATTTTTTTTATTTGTTTGGTGCTGCCTCTTGTGAAAATAAATATTTCAAAACAAATTTTTATATAGATTCAAAATCTCATTTATCTTGTTTTCTTAAGCGACGTAGGATATGGGTCTATATAGACTCACAATTCATTTGCAATTTATTGATTGCTTACTCTTTTGGCTAATAACATAAGATTAAAGGCTATACTTGATTTTTAAAAATTAGAGACAAAACTATTAAACTCTAACAAATTAAAACATTATAAACTCTTATACAAATATTATAGTTGTAAAAAAGGTTTAGTAAAAAAAAAAAGGAAGACAAACTTACACATATAGTAACACATAATATTTTATATATAGATATTAAAGTGCAAAAATTAATAGAGATAATATAGTGATGGAAATTTTAGTTTTTATTTTTGAATATGTTAAATATAAATATTATTTTGTCAGTAATTATAGGTATTATTGTATTAACTCGATATGTTTACTTTTACATTTCTCTATAGTAAAAAATACATTAGTTAATAAATAATTCGGTGACAAAGAATTTGTATTATTATTTAGTCTCCTATTAACACATAATTTTAGATTCAAACATGAAACAATTCTACCTCTCTTCCTATAAAAAATAAAATAAAAGAATAATGTAAATTTAGTGTCGAGTTGAGACTAAATCAATCAAGAAAATTACTTAAATGATTTTACATATTTACAAAAAATATATTTTATTATGAGAATATTTTTATTTTTTTCTTATTTGTAAAAAGATAAAAAATTTGCAAGTGCAAATAATATTTTTAAATATAAATTAATACATGATTATAAAACGAAAAATAACACAAATACAATACGAATGTATAAAATTTTCATGATAAAAAATAAAAGAAAATAAAAAATTATAAAATAAATAACATGAATTATTTACCCGAATTACCCCAAAAAATAATTTAAAGATAATAATTAGTTGTCTAATGACCAACCTACTCAAATTATAATCTAAACCATCTAAAAACAATAACATTTAAAGATAACAAAATAGATTTTTTTAGAGTTTAATATTGTACAAAGTTTTGTCTTTAATTTATAAGAATTAAGTGTAGCATTTAATTTTACGTTGTTAGTTAAAAAAGTAAGCAATCTCATATTGTGGAACAAATTGCAAATGGATTATGAGTCTATATAGATCCATATCTTCCATCGCTTAAGAAAATAAGGGAAACGAGGCTCGGGGTTAAAAGTGTCCATGGGCCGGGCCCAACCAAAATTTTAGGCCCATTTGCATGCATGGGTCAAAAAATGAGCCTAAAATTTATAAGAATTAAGTGTAGCATTTAATTTTATGTTGTTAGTTAAAAAAGTAAGCAATCTCATGTTGTGGAACAAATTGCAAATGGATTATGAGTCTATATAGATCCATATCTCACATCGCTTAAGAAAACAAGGGAAATGAGGCTTGGGTTAAAAGTGTCCATGGGCTGGGCCCAACCAAAATTTTAGGCCTGTTTGCATGCATGGGTCGAAAAATGGGCCTAAAATTTTGTCCAAGCCCGACCCAAATAAAAATGCTAAAACTCGGGCCGGGCACTAGCCCGTATTAATTTTTTATATACTTTTTTCTTAAAAAATATAATATATCAAAAATACTAAAAATATTAAAAAAATATTTCCCAAAAAATTGAAAATAAATTAAAAAACAATATGTATACTTAAATAACACTAAGATAGGTGCAACTTAACAAGCAAATGCCTCTAAAATAATAACAAAATTAACAATAAAACAAGAGTTATACAATATCCAAACAATAACAATAAAATAGTAGCGACATAATAGTAAAAATGTAGCAAAATAGTGAAAAATAAAACAAGAAAATAGCAACAAAACAGTAAAAAGTAGCAAGAAAACAGTTAAAAAAAACAATTTTTTGGCATATTTGGGCCGGGCTCGAGCCAAAAAAGCCTTACTCAAGGCTTGGTTTATTTTCTAAACGGGCATTATTTTTTTTGCCCAAGCTCATTTTTCAGGCCTATATTTTTATCCAAACCCTCTCAGTTTTCGGGTAGGCCTTCGGACCGGGCCAGGTGTGTAACACCCCCTACCCGTATCCATCGCCGGAATAAGGTACGAGGCATTACCGGAGTTTACAGAACTATTTTTCATTAAACCGAGTCAATTTACTATTCATATTCCAAACGTAATTATAATGTCCCTCTATTGGGCTCTCGAAGCCCAAAACATACATTAGAAACGATTCAGGACTAAATCGGGATCATAGGGAATTTTTCGCATAATCCCAAATTTTTTTTCTCTATTACAGAGGTCACACGCCCATGTGCTATAGGGACACGCCCGTGTGGTTCAGCCCGTGTGACCAACACACCCATGTGACTTACCTCGCTCTAGGCCGTGTGGCTTCACACGCCCGTGTCCCTAGGCCGTGTAACTCTCTGACTTGCAACTCATGAACAAATCGATCTCACACAGCCAAGGCACACGCCCGTGTTGCTAGGCCGTGTGGTTAATTTTTATTTTCAAATTAGGCGCAGGATTCACACGGCCGTATCACACTCCCGTGTATCCAGGCCGTGTATCTCACACGGGCAAGGCACGTCGGTTCTCGGACCGAACGTAGCACATGGGAAGTCTAGAAATACATGCCATTATAAAACATGTGATAGTGTGATATCTCCCGACCTTGATGAGAATTTTTTACTAATAGATATAGAAATGCTTCTAACCGAGCTAATTCCGACAGTGATGAAAGTGATATTTGAGTATTTGATAGAAAAATGGGATTGCTTATGATGAGTAAAGATTTATAAAGGTACGAAATGAATGTTTGTAATGAATATATTGACGATAAAAGTCATGTTATGTGTGTATATATGAAAGCAAAATTCTGAGGCTCTATGACCTCTGCCCCCTCATAAGTATAGTTTTATACAGTGAAATTTACCAGATTTATATTGATTAAGTTTACAAGTGTCAAATTGAAGAGTTCAGTGGCTAAATCATTAATAATACAGTTAGAGCTAAGAATGGATTAGTTAGTAAAGATGATTATAACTGAGATATCAGATAAATTTTCTGAAGATTATTCAGAATACGCAATGTTATTGTTAAGAAAGAAGTTATTTATGAGTATTCGATTTATTCAGGTATGGTATTTACAAAACGAATTTAATTTCTTTTGAATTAGTTCCTTCAGTGAACTGAATAATGTGATATTATTGATGACTTTAGTAGTCAGTGGAGTAATAATAAAATCGTAAAAATATCTTAAAGCAGTTGTTATAATTGGACATGATACATCAATTTCTTCTGAGTATTCTACATGTTCTGCTATTTTCAGAGACATATGTGAATGTTCATTTTCAGATGTGATTCTTATTTACATAGAATGTAACGCCCCAAAAGTTAGGGGTTTGTAATTTTGCTTAAATTCATGTTGTGCTTGATCGGCTAGCTATTTAAGTGTGTTTGGGGGTCCTAAGGTGGCCTGGGTTCGAGTCTGAGCTTTAGAAAAATTTTAGTTTTTGGCCCTTAAGGGGAGAGGGCTGTTTACAGAAGAACTTAAGTATATTGTGTGCGTTAAGATGACTCAAGATGAGCTTGTAGCTCAGTGGCAGTGGCGTCATTGGAAAGGCAATGAGAGTGGGGTTCGAATCCCACAAGTTGCAATTGAGGACTTTTATTTTGTAACTTGAGAGTGGAGGAAGCAGAGTTCGGATCAAACTCTTCAAGGGGAGTTGGAGACTTGGTCAAAAGTTTCGAATGGATGGAGGGGAGCAATACTAGGAGATTTCGGTGGAGGAAATCAAGGAAGTGAGGTGGGTGGGAGTGTTGGCCGAATTTGGGAGTGTGGCTAAGGGAGAAATTCGGCTAGAGGGGTGTGTTTGGGAGCATTTTCGGCAACTTTGAGTGTTAGAAAAAATTGAAATTTCTTTGTGTTTTGCTACTTCTCTTTTTGGTTCATTTCGGGTCTTTTTCTGAAGTAGCGTCTGAAGCAATCTTGGTTACCATTCGGGTTTGTTTCATTCATTCATTATTCCCTCAACTCTACCTATTTCTTGCCTACAAGTCTTTCTTTTCCTCATTTGCTTTCTTGCCTTTTTAATATTGTGTGCAAGTTCGTTCTTCCTATTCTAGGTAACATCTTGGCCAAATCCAATCTCCTCTCTTCCTCCCGTATTCTTTCTGTACCCTTCAAGATAGCCGAACCTATCTTCTTCATTGTCTTTAACGTTTTCTATTGTCTTTTCAGTTGAATAAACCGAGATCAATATCTTCTTATCCTTCTTTTATAGTCACATCTCTGGGACCATACTCAAGGAAACCTGTCTTGCCGAATCTAAAGAGTAAGTATATTGGCTTTCTTTCAATTATTTTTTGTGGGGGCTATCATTTTTGTCTCTAGTGCCGAATCTTCCCCATCTTCTATGGTCTGATTGGCTGGTATGTAGGTTCACTCGAGGTGTAGAAGGGGACAAGCATTTTGAAGCAGTCGATACGTACTCATAGCATTAATCCGGTAGGTATACTCGCTTTGTATTTGTCAAGGGTGGACTTGAATCATATGTTTACTCTATCTCTGTTATTAAGAAGTGGTTTGTATCGCAGAGTCCATTCAAGGATCCTTAATCTTCACTGATAATCGGAAATGACTTAGCAAAACTCGGTAAAACAAGGTAGGAGTAAGTGTGGTTTCGGTTTGTTGAGTAATAGGAGGATAACCCTCTTAATCGTTTGACTAACTATTGACCTTGTCTAACATAGGAACGGTGCTAAGGGATTGGCGGCACACTCGTAATCAAGGTGTGTAATCTCACACTCTTGTTTGTTCCGTAAATGCTATGATCTGTGAATCGGTTAAAAGCCGAAGTACCAAAAAGCTAAAATAACGGCATTCGAGATCACTCGAGCGTTCGAGCGCTCATAGTGATAAACCGAGCCACGAACATTAGTGATAGCCCTTTGGGAGTGCCACGAACTCTCTCATGGGACTGAGGCTGTAATGGGCCTTGTTGGGCCGAAGTGGGCCAAGTGGGCCCATTGGGCTAATGGGCCCACAGGGGCAAAATCTATGGTAAGTGTCGGGTGATAGATGTGACTGCGAAGTTTGCAGAACCGTGACCAAAAATGGACTGAATGGGCCACACGAGCGTGTGGGCCCGCTTGGGCCGAAGTTGGGCTTTAGGCCCAATTACACCGTTTTGACCAGAAAGGGAACCTGTGTCACTCGAGGCGATAGTAGGCCTCCGAAAAGGCCGTTATATGACTCAAATTACCGAAATACCCTTTACGGGTAAAATTACTGAAATACCCTTCACGGGTAAAGTTACTGAAATACCCTCTATGGGTAAAGCTACCGAAATACCCTCGATGGGTAAAGTTACTGAAATACCCCCGAGGGGTGAAATTACCGTTTTACCCCTGAAACGACAAAATGACCGTTATACCCTTAGTGGTAGTCTAAATGATGTTTGTGTGATATTTATATAACTGTATATGATTGTGATACACTGCATACATGACATATTGCATCGGGTTGGGTTATTATGATTTGGAGGAAGTACCGTTATAATGGCATTGCCATGTATTCTGATTCGAGTGGCTCGGCCACGTATACCTTTTTTAGCAGCTAGGCTGCACCATTGGAGAGTTTGGCTGGGTGGGTCGACATGGTCCCCACATGGAGAGATTGGTTGGTACGGGTGGAGAGTTTGGTGGTTAAGGGTTGGGTTACATGTCCATTGCATTGTTATGATATAGGGCTTAGGCCCAGATTGTTACCGAATAGGGCTTAGGCCCAGACTGATACCGTATGGGCTCCGTCCCAGACTGTGACCGTAATAGGGGGTTACACACTAAGTTCTCGTAACTCACCCTTTCTTTTAACTGTGTAGGTAATCCCCAGTCTTAGTGGATTTAGAGCTGCGAGGGACTCGGAGGTGGCCACACGTCCAATATGTTTCTGGGTTAAATTTAGTGACTTTATTTTAGTTTAATTTATTTTAAGTATTGGGTTAATGATTTTTGTAATAAGGCCATTGGGTTTTTATTTTTAGCTTTTATTTGGTATTCCTTTTAATTGCAAACTACTTGTCTACTCAACACGGGTTTTTAAAACAATAACTACTGTTTTCAAAATAACACGTTTCTGCAACTGTTTAAAACAGACTTCCGCAACAAACAAGGTTTTAGAAATAATAACATTTTTGCAAGGGAACGACTTTGAGCAAATCTTGTTTTGTTAATAAGAAACGAAAAATCGGGATTGTTATATGGTAGAAGGTTTTAAATTAAAGAAGGGTTTTCAATGAACGCATAGTTTTCGAGCATCACTTTGATGTGACACGCTAGATTCGGCCATAATGTCTAGGCCGGGTTTGGGGTGTTACATTTAGTGTTATCAGAGCCAGGTTGCAAAACTCGGCTGTAGAATGGGTTTTGATAATTTTTCCTTAACTGCTAAAATTTTGGTTGGAAAGTGATAGTGTTACTGAAAGTGTGGCACACCGAGTCTCCAGCACCAAATCCGTAAGTTTCCTAACACTATACTCTGATTTATGCTGAAATGACTGTACTGAGAAACTACTAGGAATAGTAGTAGCATACTGAAAACTCCTTAGCTGTAGAAACTAAGACTATAGGAGACTGAAACTGTAGTAAATTTGATCTGCGAGAACAACCCTAATTACTGCTTTTCATAAGATATCTGTTAATAATTATGAGAACTATAAGCTAATTCATAAAACTCTTAAAGAAGACAAGTACGCTACATCGATATGAGCACAAGAGGTCACGAAAGGAGTATACGTGGCCGTGGTAGAGGCCAAGGTGCTAGGGTTGGATCGTCAGTATCAGGACACATGCCGAAAAGAGAAGCACCAGCCTCACCCGTGACGGAGACGGGGTCTCATGATCGAGCCGGTGGGGATAATGCCCTATCCCAAGTGATGTTACGGGTTCTGGAAAGGGTTGCTGGGGTGAGTACTGGGTCAATGGGCCGAGGGTCAATCTCTGAACGACTCCAGTCGAATGGGGCAGAAACCTTCAGGGGCATCTCTGGTGTAGCCCCGAATGTAGCAGAATATTGGTTAGAGGCTGTCGAGCGAATAATGGATGATCTTGACTGCATGGTGGAGCAAAAATTGAAAGGAGCAGTGTCTTTACTGTGAGATAAGGCATATCAATGGTGGCTTACCGTGAGGGAAGGCACGTAGGCCGACCGATTGACATGGGACTTCTTCAAGGCGGCCTTCCAAGGAAAATATGTCGGGGCAAGTTATGTGGATGCCCGGAGAAAGGAATTTTTGAATCTGGTTCAGGGGAATAAGTCCGTAGCAGAGTATGAGGCAGAGTTTATGCGGTTGAGCCGGTATGCTCGGGGCATTGTCGTAACTGAGTATGAGCGCTGTGTGTACTTCAAGGATGGTCTTCGAGATGAGTTTCGGGTACTGATAGCCCCGTAGAGGGAAAGGGACTTTGCTGCCCTGATTGAGAAGGCAAAGATTGCCAAGGATGTGAAACGCTCAGAGCGTCAAAACCGTGAGAAGGAAAGGGGCAGAAATAAGAGGGATTTTGGGCCCTCAAGTTCTTCTGGTGGGCCTAGGAAGAGGCCTAGGGTTGATGGGCCGGCCCGAGTTAGGGTTCCAGTTATTGCTGGTCGACCGCAGCCTTGCGTTGAGTGTGGGAGACCTCATTTGGGAGAGTGCTGGAAAAGAACTGGGGGGTGTTTCAGATGTGGGTCCAAGGATCATCGATTTAGAAACTATCCTCGGGAGCCTGTTCAGAGGCAAGCGGCAAGTCAGGGCTATGTGTAGTCGGGGAGAGGTGGTCAGCAGCCACCGAGAGGCCGTGGTCCACCCAAAGGGGGAAATGGGTTTGGACGAGGTCGTGGAGCACCGAGCAGAGGTGCTGGTAACATAGAGGCGAGACAGCCAGCGTTGGTTTATGCTGCTCGGCGCCGAGAGGACGGCGACGCACCTGACGTCATAATTGGTACGTTCCTCATTCATAATATACCATATACCGCTTTAATTGATATTGGGTCTACACACTCGTATGTTGCATGTACTGTGTCTGGAACTTTGGGCATACAGTTCGAAAGTACTGATAGGGAAATTTCGGTGTTTAGTCCTCTAGGACAGTCGGTTAGAGTGAGTAAACTGTTTAGAGACGTGCCCCTAGAGGTCCAAGGGGTCGTCTTTCCGACGGATTTGATGGAATTGCCGTTTGGTGAGTTCGATCTCATTTTGGGCATGGATTGGTTAGTGAAACACCGTGCGAATTTGGATTGCGCTGCTAAGTGTATGGTATTGAAGTCTTCAGAGGTTGAGGAGGTGGTCGTGATAGGGGAGCGAAGGGATTATTTATCTAATGTAATCTCAGCATTAAGGGTCGAGAAGCTGGTTCGCAAAGGTTGCGACGCGTTCCTAGCTTATGTCAGCACATCTGATGTTAAGAGTTTGTCTGTTGGGGATGTCAAGATAGTAAAGGAGTTTCCGGATGTATTTCCTGAAGAGCTTCTAGGGTTGCCTCCAAATCGTGAGGTCGAATTCGGCATTGAGCTCCTATCGAGAACGGCTCCGGTGTCCATCGCCCCTTATAGGATGGCGCCGAAGGAGCTGGTAGAATTAAAGGCCCAAATCCAAGAGCTACTGGATCGGGGATTCATCCGACCGAGTGTGTCTCCTTGGGGAGCACCAGTATTGTTCGTGAAGAAGAAGGATGGGTCAATGCGCATGTGTATTGATTATCGTCAGTTGAACAAACTGACGATTAAGAACAAGTATCCATTACCAAGAATAGACGATTTGTTCGATCAGCTGCGAGGAGCTTCAGTTTTCTCTAAGATAGATCTTAGATCAGGATACCATCAGCTAAGGGTTAAGGAGGCAGATATGTACAAGACAGCATTCCGGACTCGTTATGGACATTACGATTTTCTGGTCATGCCGTTTGGGTTAACGAATGCACCAGCTGCTTTCACGGATATTATGAACTGGGTCTTCCAATTTGGACCGATTCATGGTGGTGTTTATAGATGATATTCTGGTGTATTCGAGAACCGAGGAGGAGCATGATTCACATCTCTGAATTGTCCTGCAAATATTGAGAGAGAAGCAGCTTTATGCCAAATTCAGCAAGTGCGAGTTTTGGCTGAGAGAGGTGACATTTTTGGGTCATGTCGTGTCTGCCGAGGGGATTAGGGTTGATCCTAAAAAAGTTGAGGCCGTATTAGATTGGAAGCCACCGAAGTCGGTATCTGAGATTCAAAGTTTTCTAGGTCTGGCCGGGTATTACAGACGGTCCGCTGAGGGGTTTTCACTGATTGTTGCACCCCTAACTAAGTTACTACGTAAAGGAGTACCGTTTGTTTGGACTGGTAAACAACATGAGAGTTTTGAGAAACTGAAGAAGATTATGACTGAAGCCCCGGTATTAATTCAGCCAGAGGCTAGAAAGGAATTCATTATCTACTGTGATGCGTCGCACACGGGTTTGGGTTGTGTGCTGATGCAAGAGGGCAAGGTGGTGGCTTATGCATCCCGTCAGCTTAGGCCGCACGAGTTGAATTATCCTACTCATGACTTGGAATTAGCTGCGGTGGTATTCGCACTAAAGATTTTGAGACACTACTTGTACGGGGAGAAGTCGATCGTTTATACCGACCATAAAAGTCTCAAGTATCTCCTTACTCAGAAGGAGTTAAACCTTAGGCAACGAAGATGGATAGAGTTGCTTAAGGATTATGATTGCTCGATTTAATACCATTCGGGAAAAGCTAACGTAGTAGCGGATGCACTGAGCCGTAAGGTTGTATCTGATCTAAGAGCAATGTTTGCTCGTCTCAGCCTGTTTGAGGATAATAGTCTGTTAGCTGAACTGCAGGTGAAACCGACTTGGATTGGTCAAATTAGAGAAAAACAGTTGTTGGATGAATCATTGATTCCTCGTTTTCAACTTGTGAAGAAGGGAGAGACTGCGGATTTTGGGCTGAATACTGAAGGAGTGTTATGCTTCCGTGGGAGGGTCTGTGTACCGAGGGATTCTGAGTTAAGGCAGTCTATTCTGTGGGAGGCGCATAGTAGCCCATATGCTGTGCATCCTGGTGGAAAGAAGTTATACCGAGATCTTCGTGAACTATACTGGTGGCCAGGGCTTAAGCGTGAGGTTACCGATTTTGTAAGTAAGTGTTTGACATGCCAGCAAATGAAGGCTGAGCATCAACTGCCTTTTGGATTGCTGCAACCTATTAAAATTCCACTCTGGAAGTGGGAGAGGGTAACCATGGATTTTGTTAGTGGGCTACCCCTGACGCCTACTAAGAAAGATTCGGTATGGGTAATTGTTGATCGGTTGACTAAATCTGCCCACTTCATACCGGTCTGCACTAATTACTCATTGCAAAAGTTGGCCAAGTTATACGTGGCAGAGATTGTGAGGTTACATAGGGTACCAGTGTCTATCATTTCGGACAGGGACCCCAGGTTCACGTTACGATTTTAGAGAGTGTTACACGAAGCTTTGGGTACAATGCTAGATTTCAGCACGACATTTCATCCTCAGACTGATGGTCAGTTGGAGAGGGTAATCCAAATTTTGGAAGACATGTTGAGAAGCTGTGTAATTGATTTCAAGGGCAGTTGGGAAGACTATCTGCCATTAGAAGAATTTGCTTATAACAATAGCTACCAATCCAGTATTCAGATGGCACCGTACGAGGCGTTATATGGTTGTAGGTGCCGTACCCCTACTTGTTGGACAGAATTGGGCGAGCGGCGACTGTTGGGTCCAGAACTAGTCTTTAAAACCGAGGAGAAAGTGAAATTGATCCATAATCGGTTAAAAGAAGCATCTGATAGGCAAAAGTCGTATGCTAATTTGAAGCGTAAAGAGATTGAGTTCGCAGTGGGAGATTATGTTTTCTTAAAGGTCTCACCATGGAAGAAGATTTTGAGATTTGGGCGAAAAGGCAAGTTGAGCCCTAGATTCATCGGACCTTACCAGATATTAAAACGTGTGGGACCGGTCTCCTATCAGCTAGAACTGCCTCCTGAGTTAAATCGTATACATAACGTGTTTCACATTTCTATGCTGAGGCGATACCTTTCTAATCCTTCTCATATAGTGCCGGTGGAGGAGATCGAGGTAAGACCTGATCTGACTTTTGAGGAAGAACCTGTGCAGATACTGGATCGTGATGTTAAGGTGCTGAGGAGGAAATCTGTTCCATTAGTCAAGGTATTGTGGCGTAATCATGGTTCAGAGGAATCCACGTGGAAGCCTGAAGAGGTGGTCCGAACGCAATACCTTCACCTCTTCTGATCAGGTAAATTTCGAGGCCAAAATTTCTTTAAGGGGGTAGAGTTGTAACGCCCCAAAAGTTAGGGTTTGTAATTTTGCTTAAATTCTTGTTGTGCTTGACCGACTAGCTATTTAAGTGTTATTGTGTGCATTAAGATGACTCAAGATGAGCTTGTAGCTCAGTGGCAGTGGCGTCATTGGGAAAGTAAGGAGAGTGGGATTCGAATCCCACAAGTTGCAATTGAGGACTTTTATTTTGTAACTTGAGAGTGGAGGAAGTAGAGTTCGGATCAAACTCTTCAAGGGGAGTTGGAGACTTGGTCAAAAGTTTCAAGTGGATGGAAGGGAGCAATACTAGGAGATTTCGGTGGAGGAAATCAAGGAAGTGAGGTGTGTGAGAGTGTTGGCCGAATTTGGGAGTGTGGCTAAGGGAGAAATTCGGCTAGAGGGGTGTGTTTGGGAGCATTTTCGGCAACTTTGAGTGTTAGCAAAAATTGAAATTTCTTTGTGTTTTGCTACTTCTCTTTTTGGTTCATTTCGGGTCTTTTTCTGAAGTAGCGTCTGAAGCAATCTTGGTTACCATTCGGGTTTGTTTCATTCATTCATTATTCCCTCAACTGCTGCCCATTTCCTGCCTACAAGTCTTTCTTTTCCTCATTTGCTTTCTTGCCCTTTTAATATTGTGTGCAAGTTTGTTCTTCCTATTCTTGGTAACATCTTGGCCGAATCCAATCTCCTCTCTTCCTCCCGTATTCTTTCTGTACCCTTCAAGATAGCCAAACCTATCTTCTTCATTGTCTTTAACATTTCCTATTATCTTTTAAGTTGAATAAACCGAGATCAATATCTTCTTATCCTTCTTTTATAGTCACATCTCTAGGACCATACTCAAGGAAACCTGTCTTGCCGAATCTAAGAAGTAAGTATATTGGCTTTCTTTCAATTATTTTTCGTGGGGGCTATCATTTTTGTCTCTAGTGCCGAATCTTCCCCATCTTCTGTGGTCTGATTGGTTGGTATGTAGGTTCACTCGAGGTGTAGGAGGGGACAAACGTTTTGAAGCAGTCGATACGTACTCATAGCCTTAATCCGATAGGTATACTCGCTTTGTATTTGTCAAGGGTGGACTTGAATCATATGTTTATTCTATCTCTGTTATTAAGAAGTGGTTTGTATCACAGAGTCCATTCAAGGATCCTTAATCTTCACTGATAATCGAAAAGGACTTAGCAAAACTCGGTAAAACAAGGTAGGAGTAAGTGTGGTTTTGGTTTGTTGAGTAATAGGAGGATAACCCTCTTAATCGTTTGACTAACTATTGACCTTGTCTAACATAGGAACGGTGCTAAGGGATTGGCGGCACACTCGTAATCAAGGTGTGTAATCTCACACTCCTGTTTGTTCCGTAAATGCTATGATCTGTGAATCGGATAAAAGCCAAAGTACCAAAAAGTCAGAATAATGGCATCTGAGATCACTCGAGCGTGCGAGCGCTCGTAGTGATAAATCGAGCCACGAACGTTGGCGATAGCCCTTTGGGAGTGCCAAGAACTCTCTCATGGGACTGAGGCTGTAATGGGCCTTGTTGGGCCAAAGTGGGCCCATTGGGCTAATGGGCCCATAGGGGCAAAATCCATAGTAAGTGTCGGGTGATAGATGCGACTGCGAAGTCTGCAGAATCATGACCAAAAATGGGCTGAATGGGCCACACGAGCGTGTGGGCCCGCTTGGGCCGAAGTTGGGCTCTAGGCCCAATTGCACCGTTTTGACCAAAAAGGGAACCTGTGTCACTCGAGGCGACAGTAGGCCTCCGAAAAGGCCGTTAGATGACTTAAATTACCAAAATACCCTTTACGGGTAAAATTACCGAAATACCCTTCACCGGTAAAATTACCGAAATACCTTCTATGGGTAAAGCTACCGAAATACCCTCGATGGGTAAAGTTACCGAAATACCCCCAAGGGGTGAAATTACTATTTTGCCCATGAAACGACAAAATGACCATTATACCCTTAGTGGTAGTCTAAATGATGTTTGTGTGATATTTATATAACTGTATATGATTGTGATACACTGCATACATGACATATTGCATCGGGTTAGGTTATTATGATTTGGAGGAAGTGCCATTATAGTGGCATTGCCACTTATTCTGATTCGAGTGGCTTGGCCACGTATACCGTTGTTAGCAGCTAGGCTGTACCATTGGAGAGTTTGGCTGGGTGGGTCGACATGGTCCCTACATGGAGAGATTGGTTTGTACAGGTGGAGAGTTTGGTGGTTAAAGGTTGGGTTACATGTCTATTGCATTGTTATGATATAGGGCTTAGGCCCAGATTGTTACCGAATAGGGCTTAGGCCCAGACTGATACCGTATGGGCTCGGGCCCAGACTGTGACTATAATAGGGGGTTACACACTGAGTTCTCGTAACTCACCCTTTCTTTTAACTGTGCAGGTAATCCCCAGCCTCAGTGGATTTGGAGCTGCGAGGGATTCGTAGGTGGCCACACGTCCAATATGTTTCTGGGTTAAATTTAGCGACTTTATTTTAGTTTAATTTATTTTAAGTATTGGGTTAATGATTTTTGTAATAAGGCCATTGGGTTTTTCTTTTTAGCTTTTATTTGGTATTCCTTTTAATTGCAAACTGCTTGTCTACTTAACACGGGTTTTTAAAACAATAACTACTGTTTTCAAAATAACACGTTTCTGCAACTGTTTAAAACAGACTTCCGCAACAAACAAGGTTTTAGAAATAATAACATTTTTGCAAGGGAACGACTTTGAGCAAATCTTGTTTTGTTAATAAGCAACGAAAAATCGGGATTGTTATACGGTAGAAGGTTTTAAATTGAAGAAAGGGTTTTTAATGAACGCATAGTTTTCGAGCATCACTTTGATGTGACACGCTAGATCCGGCCATAACGTCTAGGCCGGGTTTGGGGTGTTACATAGAAAGGTTGTCTGATTATGATATTAGAAGAAATTATTGAAAGTCTTGATAAACTATGAGCTGATCATCGTTCTATCTTTCTCTGGTATTCTAATCAATTATGCTTGAGAGAACACTTGATGGAAACATTCATATGATACTGCTTTCTACTTCTATGGGTCGAAGCTCCGAATTGCAAATATGATTTATTCGTGGAAGATATTCATTAGCCGAAGGTAATTATATTTACTGTTATAAATCCTAACTCGATTAGGGGAGTTCAATAATATGAATCTCGGATCATACAAATTATATTACTGGACTGATAGTGACTGGAACTATTTTCAGTTTTTCTTTTCTAATTGGAGAATACCATTAATATTGAGGTATTATTCTATTTATACGGTTGAAATGTCGACTCTATTAAGGTACTATGGTTTCAATCTGTTTGATGGTAATAATCTCAGAAAATTTAAGGTTTCAGTGTTGATAATTGATAACTATATTGATGATACAGTTATTACAGAAAAATATAAGATTTGAATGGCCTGATAAATGTTAACAAAATTTTGACCAGATGAAAGTTCCGTTGACCGAAGCATCAGTTCTGATTTAGCCTAAATCGGGTAAGAAAGTTGTGATTTACAGTGATATATCATTGAGTGGGTAAACTGTGTTTTGATGCAGTAAGACAAAGTAATAGTCTATACTTTTAAACAGTTAAAAAAAATCGTATGAAAAGAATTACCTGATAAATGATTTAGAAGTGGCAGTTAATGTTTCAGCTTTGAGAACTGGTGATACTATTAGTTAGTGAAAAATATTTGAACCTCTCCACCGAAGGAATTTTCGAGGACGAAAATTCTTAAGGGGGGAGAGTTGTAATAGCCCAAATTTCAGCGATGTAGGAAATAGTGGTTCGAGACCACAAATCTGGCAAATGAACTCATAAATTATATTATTTAATATTTACGAGCCAAATGTAGCTTTTGAAAGATTTTTGAAATAGTAAACTGTGTTTTATAAAGATTTATTTGGTTAAGAAATTGAGAAAAAGAGGTATCGAGATCTCGGTGTTATAAACTAAGCCCTAAATATTTTTATGAATATTTACGGATTGTCAATAAGGTAGTATTAAAATTTCGTCAGAAAATTTTAACGTTTCGGTAGTCAATTAGATAAAAAGGACTAAATTGAAAAGGTGCAAAACTTGCTAAAGTGATTAAATAGCTTAACCATTAAATAAGGAAGGACTAAAAGGGCAAATGGACCATTTTAAAATGGCTGAGGCGGCATAGCTTGAAAAAAATCAAAGATTTTTATGTGAAAAAGGACAAAAATTGGAATTTTAACAAAAGTTACATGGCCAAAGTTGATTTTAATGATTTCTAGGCCATTTCTTCTTCAACTTTCCGTCAAAAACAGCCATGGAAGAGGGTTTTGAGCTGGTATTTCATATTTTAGCTTCAAGTAAGTTCAATTCTTTCTTTTTCCTTGAAATTTTTACATTTTTGGACTTTTACAATTAGGTCCAACTTAGTATTCTATTAGTTTTTGATTTTGTTGAAAATTTTGGAAGTTACCATTGCTAAGTTCATATGATTTTTGTTATTTGATGATGAAATTGAGATGTTAATGGATGTTTAAAGGTGTTTTATTAAAGAATTTTGGATGAAAACATGTTTTAGGGGTTAAATTGAAAAGTTTGAATTTATGGAAAATTCTGAAATTTCATGGAATTCATAGGCTGTGATTGGTATGTATGAGAATAATTAGGCTTGGAATAAGGATTAAATTGCAAGAATTTCATTTTCCGAGCCTAGGGACGAAATTGTCATGTTTTAAAAGTTTAGGGGAAAAATGGTAATCAACATTTTGCACTAAAACAGCTTTGGACAGCAGCAGTAGTCTAACTTTAAAAATTCCCTATGATCCCGATTTAGTCCCGAATCGTTTCTAATGTCTTTTTTGGGCTTCGAGAGCCCAATAGAGGGACATTATAATTACGTTCGGAATATGAATAGTAAATTGACTCGGTTTAATGAAAAATGGTTCTGTAAACTCCGGTAATGCCTCGTACCTTATTCCGGCGACGGATACGGGTAGGGGGTGTTACAAGGTGGCCCATGGATAGGTCTACTTGAGGTCTATATGAAGATCTATTTTGTAAATTTTATTTTCGCAAGAGGTGGCACCAATAATAATAAGATATTAGGGCAGAAGGCGCTTCCTGCTGAAAGTGTTTTCTTGCAAATCCGCTGGAAGTCTTTTCGTTATTTCAACCTAGTTTAGTAATTCATCAAAAAAAAAAAAAACCAGCTTAATCCAGTAATTTTTTTTTAAAAAAAAGGCATTTTTGGGAAATTTACACGTTTGCTACTTGGATAAAAGAGTTCTTAACTTCCCGAGACAACACTTTCCGGTTATTATTAATACTATAATTTTTCACACATAGGTGAATAATTTTTTTTATATTAAAACAATATATTTATAAAAATATATCAATAAATTATTATTAGTGGAGTAGTAAGGGTTTTTTCTTATATAAATTTGATGGTTTGATGTTCGATTCTTAAATAATGATTTAAAATTATTTTATTTGAAGATTATATAAAAGTATGAAAAGATAAAAATATCCTTTTTAATATTTTAATTATCCTTTAAATTAAGAATATTTTAATAATTTCACAGTTAAATTAGTGTGGAATTAACTTGTGCACTTTTCGTGGATCATAGATAATAATATTACAAATCCATTGATAAATGGATGTACATAACCCCTCAAATTTATCCTATTGTAACTCATAAAGAATGAATGTTCATAACCCCTAAATTCATTATCTTATAACCCCTAAATTATTTATATGGTACATTAATGTTTGTCCTTAATGCTTTTTAACTTATGATACTTGAAGCCATATAAATAGAGGGCATGTACAAGCTTATTGTATCCTAAATAAAAGTTGAATATTCTTTTCATTTCTTTATCTTTCTTTCTCTCTTAATCTTTGTATTCTTCTTTTAGTTTTATAATACGTTATCAACATAAGCCTCTACAAGTTCATAGTGAAGTTTATCTCATTGTGACTATATATAACTTGCCCGTGAAGCTCCTATTGAACTATATACGATATACGTATTTTCATCATTATTTTAATTTGTTCATCACATTTCTATAAAAAAAAGAGAAATATTCAAAGCATACAAATCAATTTTATATACATATTATAATGATAATTATATATACATATTTTTTTAAGGTTACTAAAAGAAATTTCAATTATTTCAATTTGTTTTAAGTTATTATTATGACTATTCCTCTCTATGCTAATATTTGAAATACATATTATTTTTTCGCAAATTTGATATAAATATTAAATTGTTTTACTATTGAGAATGCTTATTATTTTACTAATTTTTTAAATTTTTTTAGTGATTATAATGTCAAATCTTGCCAAACTTGAATTTGCGGCCCTAGACATCTCAAGTAAGAATTATTTGTCATGGGTGTTAGATGTTGGAATTCACCTATATGCTAAAGGTATAGGGAATACTATATTAGCAGATGAAGAAACATCTAATTAAGACAATGCAAAAATAATGTTTTTCATTCATCATCATCTACATGAAAGATTAAAAGTGGAATATCTCACTATGAAAGATCCTATTAAATTGTGGAATAATCTGAAGAACAATTTAACCATCAGAAAACAGTGATACTCGCTAAAGCTCGTTATGATTGGATGCACTTACGACTGTAGGATTTTAAGACTGTAAGTGAATACAATTTGAAACTTTTTAAAATTAGTTCTCAATTGAAATTATGTGGAGAAAACATAGCTGATGAGGACTTGCTAGAGAAAACTTTTTCAACCTTTCATGCTACAAATGTGCTCCTACGGCAACAATACCGTGAAAAAAAGTTTTAAAAAATATTATGAATTGATTTCATGTCATTTGGTGGCTGAACAAAATAATGAGTTGTTTATGAAAAACCATGGAATTCGTCCCACTGATTCTGCACTATTCCCTAAAGAGAATGTACCGGTACACAATAATTATGAAAATGGAAAATATAGAGGTCATGGTCGTGACCATGGTCATGGATGTAGTGGGGAATGTGGCCGATGACATACTAGTAACCGTTATCACGGTGGTCATAACAGTGGTACTTCTAACCACCAAAAAAGGAATAACAATGAAGGACAAGAATGAATATGTCTGAGCCTTTACTGAAATTTTATCAAGCATCCATTAAAAGGAAGGAAAATAATATTGAGACAAATTTTATATCCCAAAATGATGAAATGAAGGTAAAAGATGAAGATATTCACTGTGATACTAATGTAACACCCCAAACCCGGCCAAACGCTACGACCAGATCTGGCATGCTACGGGGTTTATTATTAAAACTTTACTTTAATGGTTTTTGGAAAATATCAGTTTCTTTACTTTGGCATTTGATAAAAATAAGATATTTGTTGAAAACCTTTGTTTTACGTTGAACATGATCGGAAAACCCATTTTATTACTTTTTAAGACTTAAGTCCTTGAACATAAATTTTAAACTTTAAACATCAACAAATAAAAAAGACGATAACCTATGCCATGGGGCCTTATTACATAAATAATCCCAACTTAAAACTTAAAGAAAACCGAAAGTACTCTATGAAAATAAATAAAATAAAACTTGATGGCCCCTCGAGTCCGCCTCGGCTCCCTTGTCCACGATCTACTGCTCATTTGAAAGAGTAGAGAAAAATGAAAGGGTGAGTCACCAAGACTCAGTGTATAAATCCCGAAACACACAACGACCTGAGGCCCACAAACACATTATGGGCCTTGGCCCATACGTTATGGCAACAATCATACATACATATTAAATGATGAATGGTAACTAACCCAACCCATCCTAAAAGTCCATCCTCTACACACCAACCCGTACCAGCCAACACACCTCGGGGATTTCTACAATCAACCCGCCAACCGCTACACACCATATCGACAGCCGTACTGCCTATCCCTATTAATTAGGAATCATTTAAGTGTGGCTTTGCCACCGATCACTATGTGACCTAACATTTGAATTCGTGGTTTAACCACCGATCACCAAGTGACCTATCATGCTCTTCCCCTTCATTATCATAATCCCACCCCATGCATACACACATGAAAAATTGAAAACATCATACCATCTTTAAGAAAACAGGCTTTCATACATAAATTTATCGATACACATAGAGATTTCTATGATTATATACCTGGCATCCTTTACAGACCCTTTTCCGGGTTTTATTCGACTGTCTACACAGCCTATTTCCGGCTTTTTAGGCCAATATATATATAATACAGTTAACTAGTGTGTTAGAGATCTACACACCTGTTTATGGTTAAGACGACACTTTCTATGTCGACGCTATCTGTAGCCGACACAACCGCTATTTGCCTAAGGTGTTGCTCAAAAGCCGGTCCATAACCCGGTGGCCAATCCCGAACTGCTGACACCACTCGTTTCTTAAACTTAGGGATTGGTTTGACAGATCCAATCCCCTCCTTCGCCTGATCAATATTTGATTCCATCAAAAAGGCCTTATTAATCATAACATATGGTTAAGATTGTGATTTCGATATCGAATCTAACGAGAACCTAAAGAGAATCCCTTACCTTGAAATTCTCGAGAAGTGATATGAGATTCAGGGACTAGTGTTTCCGGCTTTTGGATCTAAGAGATCCACTCCAATTCCCGAATGTCGCCCAACAAGAGAATACATAAAACCATTAAACCATTAGCTTTTCGGCTTTCTCTCCCAAAAACCGAAAGAGAAAGTGAAGAGATGGGAAAATCAGCACTCACCTTAGCACAAAGAATTTGACTACCCCTTAGAGATTCCGGCTTTTGAGAAGATCAGAAGAAAAGATGATAGGAAGAAGTCTATGTAGATTCGACTTTAGTGAAGAAATCGACAAAAGGGAATAGGAAGTATTCGGCTATGGAAATGAGAATAGAGTTCAGAGTTTCGGCTTTTGAAAGAAAAGATGTTGAGAAAAATTGGGAGGTTTCGGCTTTTGAAGAAATCAAAAGAAAAGGAATTGCAGAGAATGACTGAGAGTTTTGGCACAGAGAATGAAGAAAAGAATAGGGTTCAAATGCCAGAATTGAAGAGATACTACCCTTATTTATAGAGACTTTCGGCACCTACATATCAAAAACCGAAAGTGCCCTTCTTGCTAACTAACAACTCATCAAATAATAGGGGAAATTTCGGCACCCCCTTGCCATAAAGAAACCGATTTCTTCCCTCCTCTAGGTGATGGAATTTCGGCCAACACTGCACTCAGCAGATAGCTCCTATCTTTTCTCCTTTATCCTAATCTATTCATACCTTTAGAAGAGGCCTAAATAACACCACCTCTCCCTACTATTATCAGCATAATATCCGCATTATCCCAATCATTTAATCCTCCTATTTTCTAGTCCCATTGCCGCCCCCCCTTGCTCCCTTTTTAAGTGCCGAAAAATGGCCCAAAGACATGGGCTCCTTGCGGCCAAAACGTGGGCCTCTTCAACTGCTAGTGACGCCACCCTCTAGCTCCCTTGCAGCGCCACCTAATATTGGGCCACAAGCCCACTTTGATATTTAAACACAAATACCACCTTTTAAACCCTATAGTGCCCAAACAGAGAATTTAACCAAGGCCTCAGCCCAAACCTGAGCCCAACTTGGACTCCTAACACTCAAATTTACACATTAAATGCATAGGCCCATTAATTCAGGATATTACAGTTCTACCCCCTTAAAGAAATTTCGGCCTCGAAATTACCTGATCAGAAAAGATGGGGGTATTACTGCCGCATCGTCTCCTCTGATTCCCAAGTAGCCTCCTCAAAACTGTGATTCTGCCATAGAACCTTAACGAACGGAACCGTCTTCCTTCGCAATACTTTGACATCACAATCCAGAATTTCTACTTGTTCCTCTTCAAAGGATAAATCGGGTCTTACTTCGATTTCTTCCACAGACACTACATGGGATGGATCTGAACGATAGCGTCTTAACATAGAGGCGTGGAATACATTGTGAATCTGGCTTAGCTCAGAAGGTAACTCTAGCTGATAAGCTACCGGTCCTACTCGTTTCAACACTCGATATGGTCCGATAAATCTGGGACTTAATTTACCCTTTCGACCAAACCTTAATACTTTCTTCCATGGCGACACCTTCAAGAAAACCTTGTCACCCACTGCAAATTCCATGTCCTTACGCTTTAGATCAGCATAGGACTTCTGTCTGTCTGAAGCTTCCTTTAATCGAGCCCGAATTAATTCAACCTTCTCCTCGGTCTCGGTAACCAACTCCGGACCCAAAATCCAACGTTCCCCCAATTCCGTCCAACAGGTAGGTGTACGACACCTCCGCCCGTACAATGCTTCATAGGGCGCCATCTGAATACTTGACTGGTAGCTATTGTTGTAGGCAAACTCCGCCAACGGTAAGAACTCTTCCCAACTACCCCTGAAGTCAATGACACAACCTCTTAACATGTCCTCTAAGATCTGAATTACCCGCTCAGACTGTCCATCGGTCTGAGGATGAAACGCCGTACTGAAATCCAACTTCGTACCCAACGCTTGGTGCAACGCTTTCTAAAATCGTGAGGTGAACCTAGGGTCCCTATCCGATATGATTGACACTGGTACCCCATGCAACCTCACTACCTCCGCTATGTATAGCTTAGCCAATTTTTGCAGAGAGTAATCGACACGTACTGATATGAAATGAGCAGACTTCGTCAAGCAATCAACAATCACCCAAACTGAATCTTTCTTAGTAGGCGTGACGGGTAGCCCACTAACAAAGTCCATTGTTATCCTTTCCCACTTCCATTGTGGGATCTTCACCGGCTGCAACAACCCTGATGGTAACTGATGTTCCGCCTTCACCTGCTGACAGGTCAAACACTTCCCCACAAACTCGGTCACATCTCGTTTTAAGCCCGGCCACCAAAACTATTCTCGCAGATCCCGATACATCTTACTCCCTCTAGGGTGCATAGCGTATGGACTACCATGCGCTTCTTGCAAAATCCTATGCCTCAACTCAGGATCTTTTGGCATACACACTCTTCCTTGAAAGCATAACAACCCTTCCTCATTCACACTAAATTCTGTTGATCCTTCACTTGATCCTACCAGAAACTTCTCCTTTAGCAACTCATCAGTTTGCTGCTTCTCCTTAACCTGACTGACCCATGAGGGTTTTACTTGGAGTTCGGCTACTAAACTCCCATCATCGTATAAACTGAGGTGGGGAAACATCGATCTCAAGTCAGAGATTACCTTATGACTTAGAGCATCCGCCACCATGTTGGCTTTACCCGGATGGTACTCGATCGAGCAGTCATAATCCTTTAACAACTCGATCCACCTCCTTTGCTTCAGATTCAACTCCTTCTGGGTCAACAGGTATTTCAAGCTCTTATGGTCGGTATAAATGACGGATTTCTCCCCGTATAGATAATGTCTCCATATTTTCAAAGCGAAAACCACTGTCGCCAACTCCAAATCATGGGTGGGATAATTTGCTTTGTGTGGTCTCAACTGCTGCGATGCGTACGCAACCACCTTTCCATCTTGCATTAACACGCATCCTAATCCCGTGTGTGAAGCATCACAATAAATCACAAATTCCTTCCCAGCCTCCGGCTGAATCAATACCGGAGCCTCCGTTAAAATCTTTTTTAACTTCTCGAAACTCTTTTGCTGCTTACTAGACCAAATAAACAGAACTCCTTTCCGTAACAACTTAGTTAAAGGCGCCGCGATCAATGAAAATCCTTCCACAAACCTTCTGTAATACCCGGCTAACCCAAGGAAACTTGGAATTTCTGCTACCGACTTAGGCGGCTTCCAATCCAACACCGCTTTAATCTTTCGAGGGTCAACCCTAATCTCCTCTGCCGACACAACGTGACCTAGAAACGTAACTTCTCTTAGCCAAAATTTGCACTTACTAAATTTGGCATATAACTGCTTCTCCCTCAGAATCTGCAGAACCACCCAAAGATGTGAATCGTGCTCCTCTTTCGATTTTGAATAAACCAGAATATCATCTATAAACACCACGACAAACCGATCCAAGTAAGATTGAAATACTCGGTTCATCATGTCCATGAACGCTGCTGGCGCGTTGGTCAACCCAAATGGTATCACCATAAACACATAGTGACCGTAGCGAGTCCTAAAAGCCGTATTATGAATATCCGCCTCTTTAACTTTAAGCTGATGGTACCCTGACCTCAGATCTATCTTTGAAAAGACTGAGGCCCCCTTCAACTAATCGAACAAGTTATCGATCCTCGGCAACGGGTATTTGTTCTTGATGGTTAACTTATTTAACTGACGATAGTCAATGCACATACGCATTGTTCCATCCTTCTTCTTAACAAATAACACCGGCGCTCCCCAAGGCGACACACTTGGTCGGATAAACCCTCTATCCAGCAACTCCTGAATCTGCGCTTTCAATTCCACCAACTCCTTTGGCGCCATACTATACGGAGCAATAGATACTGGCGCTGTTCCCGAAAAAAGATCGATCACAGGAACTCAACTTCACGATCGGGGGTAATCCGGAAGCTCTTACGGGAAAACATCGAGAAAATTCCTTCACCGATCGACATCTCCGACGATTAGTTCCTTGGCTTCCAGAGCCGAACAAACATTAGAATCGCCTCGCATCCTTTCCTCACCATCCTTTACGCCTTAAGGCGGACACCACATTTGACAAAGCGGTTCCCCCTTTCACCTATCACCAACACTTCACCGCCATCGGGAGTTTTTAAAACCATACGCTTGGCTGCACAGTCTAAGTTCGCTTTATACTTCACTAACCAATCCATTCCTAAGATCAAATCGAACTCCCCAAACGGCAGTTCCATCAGATCGACCCAAAAGCTACCCTTGAACTTCGAGGGTACATCCTTATCTGATTTGTTCACCACTACAGTTTGTCCTAGAGGGCTTACTACAGTCATCTCCCTAGAAGAAGTCTCATAATCTAAGTTCAAAGTTCCCGCTATAGCACTAGCAACATAAGAGTGCGTCGAACCAATATCAATCAAGGCAGTGTAAGGCAAACCAACAATTAAAAACGTACCGATTATAACATCCGGTGCGTCATCCTCCTCTCAACGTCTGGCAGTATAGACTAACCTCGGCTGTCTCACCTTAGTGTTTCCTGCCCCTTGGCCTGGTGCTCCACGGCTCCGACCGAAACCGTTACCACCTCTGGCTGGACCACGACCTCTCTGTGGCTGCTGACCACCTCTTCCCGGCTGAGCATTTCCTTATCCTGTGGGCCCTTCATTGCCCCGTTGCTGCGGACAATTCCTAACTTGATGGTCCGTAGATCCACACCTAAAACACTTCCCACTGCCCGCCCAACACTCACCTACATGGAATTTACCACATCGAGCACACTTCTGTGTCTAACTAGCAGCAAGTCTCTCCTCCCGTCTCGGCCCGTCTGACATAGGTCTTTTCTGGGTACGCCCAGCTGGCCCTGATGATCCAAAATTCCTCTTACTTCCACTCCTATCTCTATCCCGATTCAATTTTTCTGTCCGCTTAACCTCCTCAGCTATCTTAGCTTTTTCCACTAGCATAGCAAATTCCCTCTCCCGCTGTGGTACTATCAATACACGCAGATGGTCCCTCAAACCACCTTCAAATTGAACACAACGTTCATGGTCTGTGGCCACCAGTCCTCGAGCATAACGGCTAAGGCGTAAGAATTCCGCTTCGTACGCAGCCACCGACCTACTTCCTTGCACCAGATTCAGAAATGCTCTATGCTGCGCATCCGCATAGCTCGTCCCGATGTACTTACTTTGAAACGTCATTTTGAAGAAATACCAGGTGATACGGTCAGCCACCGCACCATCCTTAACCGTAAGCCACCATTGATACGCTTCGTCCCGTAGGAGAGATACAACTCCTTTCAACTTCTCCTCCTCCGTGAAATCCAAATCATCCATTATACATTCAACTACCTCCAACCAATACTCAGCTGAACTCGGGGCTATACCAAAAATTCCCCTAAACACTTTTGCCCCATTAGCTCTAAGTCGCTCCGACACAGATTTTCGGGCTCCTGTGCCCATGCCTGCCCCAGCAACCCTCTCTAGAACCCTTAACATTGCCTGAGATACCGCATCATCTCCGACCGTTTGGTCCTGAAATTCCTCCTCCACAGCTGGTGGTACCGGCATCTTGTTTCCAGATCTATGGCTAGACCCTACTGGTTCTGACACCATCATCCTACCCCTACCACGACCACGCGGTGGACGTCCACGACCTCTTGTACTCATTCTACCGATTCGCATTTATCTGATTAGAAATTTTATGAATTGTTAATTTCTTCCACTAATTACCCACGAACAATCTTATGAACAGTAGTTTTAAGAGTAGTTCTTTCGAATTCGCGATTATATCTACAGGTTTTAGTCTCAAGTGTATATCTCCTAGTTCCACACACATTCAACCATTATACATCAACATACAAGTAACATCCATGAACTCACATTCATCACATAAGGATATTTTCGTCATTTCACTACCCAGGGGTACTTTCGTAATTTTATCCTACAGGGTATTTTCGAAATATATATATATTTTTCAAAATAGGGTATCTTGGTGATTTTACGAAATAAGGGTATTTTGGTAATTTTACATTTCGGGGGTATCTTGGGTAATTTTCCAAACCAGGGATATTTTGGTTATTTTACAAATCAGGGGTAATTTAGTATTTTTTTCTACAACCCAGGGGTATTTTGGAAAATTTTCAAAATTAGGGTGGCTGATCCCTTTCGGGTTTTAATTATAAATTTTGGCCCGTCAACAAGTCCTCATGGCTAAGGTGAACAGTCACTACGCACCAGGTAGGATTCTAGCGAAGAGGAGGTGAGTCACTAGGACTGCTTAAGTACCAGGCTCTCCCTGAATCCAATCCTAGACATGCGTATGCCTGTTGCCACACCCTAACCCAGTGATTTGTTCACAGGTTTGTTTGGATAAATTAAGTCTTATGAATTTATAGAATTGTTTAAACTAAGCCTAAGGTCCATCAATGCCTAACATACTAGTCTACGTCCATCAAGCCCATCAAGCCCAATCATGCATATCATATCAGAAGTTAAAATACTTACCTGCGTGGATCGGGTGCCGGTAGACTCGAAGGCCATATCTTCATCTAAGACATTTTCTCAAATTCTCATCAAATTTTCAAAACACTACTAGACCCATTCACAGCCCAAGTTTTGAACTGGGCTCTGATACCAAAATGTAACACCCCAAACCCGGCCCAAACGTTACGACCAGATCTGGCATGCTACGGGGTTTATTATTAAAACTTTACTTTAATGGTTTTTGGAAAATCTCAGTTTCTTTACTTAGGCATTTGATAAAAATAAGATATTTGTTGAAAACCTTTGTTTTACGTTGAACATGATAGGAAAACCCATTTTATTACTTTTTAAAACTTAAGTCCTTGAACATAAATTTTAAACTGTAAACATCAACAAATAAAAAAGATGATAACCTATGCCATGGGGCCTTATTACATAAATAATCCCAACTTAAAACTTAAAGAAAACCAAAAGTAGTCTATGAAAATAAATAAAATAAAACTTGATGGCCCCTCGAGTCCGCCTCGGCTCCCTTGTCCACGATCTACTGCTCATCTGAAAGAGTAGAGAAAAATGAAAGGGTGAGTCACCAAGACTCAGTGTATAAATCCCGAAACACACAACGACCTGAGGCCCACAAACACATTATGGGCCTTGGCCCATACGTTATGGCAACAATCATACATACATATTAAATGATGAATGGTAACTGGCCCAACCCATCCTAAAAGTCCATCCTCTACACACCAACCCGTACCAGCCAACACACCTCGGGGATTTCTACAATCAACACGCCAACCGCTACACACCATATCAATAGCCGTACTGCCTATTCCTATTAATCAGGAATCATTTAAGTGTGGCTTTGCCACCGATCACTATGTGACCTAACATTTGAATTCGTGGTTTAACCACCGATCACCAAGTGACCTATCATGCTCTTCCCCTTCATTATCATAATCCCACCCCATGCATACACACATGAAAAATTGAAAACATAATACCATCTCTAAGAAAACAGGCTTTCATACATAAATTTATCGATACACATAGAGATTTCTATGATTACATACCGGGCATCCTTTACAGACCCTTTTTCGGGTTTTATTCGACTGTCTACACAGCCTATTTCTGGCTTTTTAGCCAAATATATATATATAATACAGTTAACTAGTGTGTTAGATATCTACACACCTGTTTATGGTTAAGACGACACTTTCTATATCGACGCTATCCGTAGCCGACACAACCGCTATTTGCCTAAGGTGTTGCTCAGAAGCCGGTCCACAACCCGGTGGCCAATCCCGAACTACTGACACCGCTCGTTTCTTAAACTCAGGGATTGGTTTGACAGATCCAATCCCCTCCTTCGCCTGATCGATATTTGATTCCATCAAAAAGGCCTTATTAATCATAACATATGGTTAAGATTGTGATTTCGATATCGAATCTAACGAGAACCTAAAGAGAATCCCTTACCTTGAAATTCCCGAGAAGTGATATGAAATTCAGGGACTAGTGTTTCCGGCTTTTGGATCTAGGAGATCCACTTCAATTCCCGAATGTCGCCCAACAAGAGAATACATAAAACCATTAAACCATTAGCTTTTCGGCTTTTTCTCCCAAAAACCGAAAGAGAAAGTGAAGAGATGGGAAAATTAGCACTCACCATAGCACAAAGAATTCGACTACCCCTTAGAGATTTCGGCTTTTGAGAAGATCAGAAGAAAAGATGATAGGAAGAAGTCTATGTAGATTCGGCTTTAGTGAAGAAATCAGCAAAAGGGAATAGGAAGTATTCGGCTATGGAAATGAGAATAGAGTTCAGAGTTTCGGCTTTTGAAAGAAAAGATGTTGAGAAAAATTGAGAGGTTTCGTCTTTTGAAGAAATCAAAAGAAAAGGAATTGCAGAGAATGACTGAGAGTTTCGGCACAGAGAATGAAGAAAAGAATAGGGTTCAAATGCCGGAATTGAAGAGATACTACCCTTATTTATAGAGATTTTTGGCACCTACATATCAAAAACCGAAAGTGCCCTTCTTGCTAACTAACAACTCATCAAATAATAGGGGAAATTTCGGCACCCCTTTGCCATAAAGAAACCGATTTCTTCCCTCCTCTAGGTGATGGAATTTCGACCAACACTGCACTCAGCAGATAGCTCCTATCTTTTCTCCTTTATCCTAATCTATTCATACCTTTAGAAGAGGCCTAAATAACACCACCTCTCCCTACTATTATCAGCATAATATCCACATTATCCAAATCATTTAATCCTCCTATTTTCTAGCCCCATTGCCGTCCCCCTTGCTCCCTTTTTAAGTGCCGAAAAATGGCCCAAAGACATGGGCTCCTTACGGCCAAAACGTGGGCCTCTTCAACTGCTAGTGACGCCACCCTCTAGCTCCCTTGCAACGCCACCTAATATTGGGCCACAAGCCCACTTTGATATTTAAACACAAATATCACCTTTTAAACCCTATAGTGCCCAAACAGAGAATTTAACCAAGGCCTCAGCCCAAACCTGAGCCCAACTTGGACTCCTAACACTCAAATTTACACATTAAACACATAGGCCCATTAATTCAGGATATTACAACTAAAATTGACCATGCCTACAAGGATGATGAATTTCATGGCCTTAATGATATAACTCACCTAGATGTGGAAGATCTCTTTTAGAATCATTAGAAAAGTTGATATTATTTTGGCATTTTTATGTTGTTTTAAGTATGTTTTATTTTATTGCGTAAAGAATAAGTTATATATATTCAAGAAATATTTGCAACGTTTTTAATGCTATTCCTTGTTTAGTTTTATGAAGAATATAAATATTCAACAAAATTTTGTTAAACCAAATGTAACACCCCTAACCTGTCTCCATCACTGGATTAGGGTTATAGAGTATTACAGTACAATTTAAATAATTTATCATCAAACAGAAACTGTTATTTGAATTAAATAAAAACATTCAAATACACATTTCATTTATAGCCTAGATGCACTTATGGGCCTTAAACCGAGCTTACGAGGCCTTAAAAATAGTTTGGGAACAATCAGGAACTGATCTGAAACAAAACAGAAAATTTTAGAAAAAATGGAAAATTTTGGGAAACGGGGGACACACGGCTATGTGACACAACCCAGACCATGTGGCACAGGGACATGGCCATGTGCTCAACCATATCACAAACTATGTAACATTCGAAATGATCACACGATCGTGTCACAGGCTGTGTGCTAACCATGTTAAATTTGAAGTTGTGTCACACGGCTGTGTCGCAGGCTGTGTCCCAGACCGTGTGACAAATTGTTTTGGAACACATGGCCGTGTGAAGAGACCATGTGCAGGACACGGCTGTGTGCACCAAAATTTACTTCTAAAACAAGGCAAAATTCACACCTATCTTAGGTACCAAGCCAAGCCTAAAACCAACCTTTATTAAGCATAAAAAATACCTTCAACCAAGTCATAACATGTCAAATACATGCATCTTATGTGCCTAACCAATATGCCCTCATTGACACCACATTTCAACTATTAAATATACATGCATCCAAACTCAATAGATTCATACCTTTCATTCATTCAAACATCAACAAATAACAACATTTTCATCACAATTTGATACCATATAATAACATAAGTACCATTTCAACTTGACTTGATCACACATTACCAAAACAACCAAAAGTTAAAATTCATAAACATAACTTTACATAATCAAGCATTAGCAACCCAAATACAAATTATGTCCAAACATTCACAAAATAAACATCCTATTTACATGTCATATATAACCACCAACCAAGACTTCAAAAATCTACCGATGATAGACGATAATATGTGTGAGCTCCAACGATCCGATTGACACGCTCCAAAAGTTCAAAATCTATAGAAAACAACAACAAAGTAAGTAGGTGAACTACTTAGTAAGTTTCCACATTTTAACAAATAACTTACCATACTCACTTAAATGTTAATTACACATAGCAAACAACCTCAACCTTATCACAACACGTCCAACAATTTCATGTCAGTAGCATTTAATAGTACAAATAATCAAATTTTGTAATTCCCTTATTTCATTGAAATAGTTTCGTATCAATTAACTTTTATTCTTTCGATGGATCTTCATAAAAATATTCAAATACATGAGTCCAGAAACAAATAATGCTCGTATGAGCTATTCAGATAAAGATTAAATATGTCAGGTTACCCGTTTGGGCTATACCAATGACATTACAGATAAACTAGCCTGGCCAGGGCTAGGTATACATGCAAAACGACAACGAATTACTAGTCCAGGCTATATCCGTGTAATAGCCCATTTTTAGTGGTGTCGTAAAAAGTGGTTTCGATACCATAAATTTGATGAGTGAGTTATTAATTTAATATTTATTTAATGTCTATAGGATTATTTTAAGGTCGTATTAAAATTTCATTAAGAAATTTTGAACTTTAACCGGTTAATTAAGTAAAAAGGACTAAATCGTAAAGGTTGCAAAAGTGAGTATCTATTAGTTAAAAGAGCTAAATAGCTAATGAAAGGAAAGTTAATGGGCTTAGATGGTAATTATACCATATATGTTGATGGTGGACAAATATGGACATGAAATAGTTATTTTGTAAGTTAATAACCAAGGTTAAAATGGTAATTTAGTAAGTAAATTAAAACAAAAGAAATTAAAACAAGTTATCATCTTTTTATTTTGTCTTCAACCGATTGTAAAGAGGGGAGGAACTCCATTGTTGAATGCTTATTTCTGCTAAGCTTGTTCTAGTGCATGGTATGTGTTTTTCAACCCGTTTTTAATAATTTTTATGTTTTTGAGTTTGTATTAGCTTAATCTAGCTAGCCTGGGGGTTAATTTGCAAAACTATTAAAGGTTGAGGGACTCACCATGATTTTTTAATGTGTTTTGACGTTAGTTAGTAGATTATTAATCTTGGTTGTAAAACAAACTTTTTTTGTTAAGTGATTTTTGATGAATTTTGAATTAGGGATTAAATTTTTGAAAGTGTAAATTCATGAGTTTTATTGTGAAACGTTGGTAATTATGGGTTGTTCCAAGGTCCCTTGTAGCTTTGGTGAATATGGATTTAGGTTAAAATGAGTAATATTAAAGTTATGAGCTTAAGGACTAAGTTGTGAAAAAGTTAAAGTATTAGTGGCAATTTCATAATTTTATATAAATATGAATTATGGATTGAATTGAATACTTGAAGTACTTAATTGAATAAAATTATCTATTTAGATCAAGATAAACCACAATCCGACTTAAATCGAGGGAAGGCGAAAGCTACGGATTAGTTTCAAATTTTACTTCTACGACCATAAATATCGAGGTAAGTTCGTATGATTTATAATCGTATTAATGTTAGTTATATTGACTATCTATTATATTGTGTTGGATATAAATGGACTTGAATATATATGTATTGGTGCTATGAATAATTGACGGATAACGAACCCCGCTTGAACCTTAAGAATTCTTAGGATACGAATGACATGTCATTAGGGATTTCATGTTTCGGGTGCTGATCTTGAATGTCCTACCAATGGCTGAGGTCCTACATTTGTTGTGGATTCTCCATAGGTCTTGTGAGTAGCATCGTGTAGTTAACATTTTGACCCACAGCTCGTGTGAGTAGGCCCATTTCAAAGCTCGTGTGAGCACTATTGTAAAAGAAATGTTATGGTTATATAGAAAGGCACACTATGTGTGTGAGCATTCCTGAGTATCCGATGCAATTCTAGATGGTTCAATGGGTAAGTAATGGAATGGCATGGTAAGTATACAAATGAAATGGTTCATGATCTTATGAAAAGGTTGATGAATTAAATGATGTGTATATGAAATTTACTTATATTATGGTTGAATTCACATGTATCATGGATGAGCCTACTAACTTGTGAGTTTGATGGTGCTTGTATAGGCTTTTACTAAGCTTATGGTCTCGGTAATGCTATTATGTTTATTCTATAGTTTGTACTAAAGAAATAGTAAGTTATGTTTGAGTTTATACGAGCTTACTAAGCACTAGTTGCTTACATGGTTACTTTCCTTTGCTTTATAGATTATCAGAAGCTCGACCGGTTGGAATCTTGTCGGAGATCAATCACACAATCCATCAACCATTTCAGTAGTTTTTGTGTATTTTGGCCAAGGTTATAAATGACATGTATAGGACCTTTTGTAACACACCTTACCCGAGTCCGACACCGGGACCGAATACGAGGCATTACCATGCTCGACTTTGGTTAAACATGTAATAACGGGCTATAAAATTTCCTTTCGACTTAAAACCTTTCTTTCTTAATCATAACACACTAATCTTGGGCTTACGAGGCCTTGAACATGCATTCGGAAGTTTTCAAAATTAAACCGGAATCTTTTGCACTCTTTAAAAGTTTTTGCCAAAATAGGGGCCACATGCCCGTGTGGTCCAAGGGACACGCCCGTGTGCCCTTAAGACAGGCCCGTGTCCTCCACCCGTGGAGCTCTCTGTTTATGACATCATCAAACTCATAATAACATACAGCCAAGGCACACGCCCGTGTGCTGGCCCGTGTGACGAATCATATTCTCGTAAATTAGTGCAGGGGGCACACGACCTACTAACACACCCATGGGGCTGGCCGTATGTCACACACGGCCTAGACACACGCCCGTGTGTCTTCCCGTGTGGACATCAATAGGATATTTTCCAAGCCTTCTTGCTACCCTGAAACATAAACTCATTCATTTCATCTTAAGGAAACATGTACTATAACAATATCAAACCATGAAGAACCATTAAATTAACATACATTCCATCCACAATTCAACCATTACCTTGCATGAACTTGCATTTCATTATATCTATCAACCTTAAAACATGAACTTGACAATTTTGGCCAATTCATCATGGCTCTTTACAAAATGAGTGTAAATCATTGATAGCCAACACTTTGGCCTTTAAACATGACATAACACAAAATGATCAAATCCCTATACATGCCATACTCAAAATGAATTAACTTTACTATACCAAAAGAGCGGTTGATAGTGTGACCCGAGCTCCGACGTCCTATGATCCTCGAGCTAACTCGGCGAAACTACAAGGAGAAGGGAAAAGAGAGGAGTAAGCTTAAAGCTTAGTAAGTTTGCATGAAACTCCAAAACAACATAATAACTAAAACATCTCATTCTTGTCATGAATCAATAGCAATATAAGCCTCATATGATTGAGCATACTTACTCGCACTTATTCGCAATAAATTTTGCTTATTCTTACCCGTCTCATGTAAATATGATTTCATAACTTGTACTTACTCATGTTACCTGTATCACTTAATCACATGGCTTAGCATATATGCTAACATGAACATAAGCTCCAATCATTATCATTCATATCATGAATGAATCTTAAGATCATCCATAAACGGATTTAACTCTGTACCATTTAACATGCTTAACTCTTTTGACCATGAACTAATCAAATTATCATAGGATATTAGATCTCATCTTGCATGAACCTTGACGCCAATGCCATTCCCAGATATGGTCTTATATGGGATCACCTATTGATGTCGATGCCATATCCCAGATATTGTCTTATACGGGATCTCAAAACTCGATGTCGACGCCATGTCCCAGACATGGTCTTATACGAGATCGTACATGGATGTCGATGCCATATCCCAGATATGGTCTTACACGAGATCATTCTTGGGTGTAGAAGCCATGTCCTAGACATGGTCTTATACGGGACCTTTCTCATCTCATATGAATGCATAATTTCATCCTTATTCCGGAACTATATCCGGGACTTAAATTTAACTTATTCTCATCATTTTCTTATCGAGACTTCATCGCTCGATTTTAATAGCAATAACATACATTACCATAACATTGAAAAATTTCAAACATCGAAGCATTACGAAACTTTAATTTCATACAAACTTACCTCGAATCTCAAAATGTGTCTAGATGCTCGATTTAGTCTTCGATTTTGTTCTTGTCTCAGTTTCGCTTCGGGCTTCGTGTTTCTTAATCTATAATAGTGATTTCACTTGTTAAAATCACACATTGTCTAAATCGACTCATAATTCATATTTTGACAAAATTACAATTTTGCCCCTAAACTTTTGTGTAATTACACTTTTGCCCCTAGGCTCGTAAAATGATTTTCATTCAACTTTCTTGCATTTCAAGCCTAGACAAATCATTTTCTCAACTATAGCAACATTCAATTTCCACTATTTCACTCATGTATGACCATTCCTATAACTTTTACAATCTAGTCCCTTTTATGCATTTTTCATGAAAATCACTTAGAAAAAGATGTTTATCATACATCAAACTTTCATATTCTTCCATTAAACATCAAAATACATACATGTCATACATTGGTAAATTTTTGAATATAAAACCTAGCGCAAAATATAGCTAGAAATAGCTAAACCGAGCTACGAGGGTTTCAAAAATACGAAAAATATTAAAAACGGGGCTAGGATGCACTTACTATCAAGCTTGGAAGGTGAAGAAACCCTAGCTATGGCTCCTTAGGATTTTCGGCACAAGAGGTTGAAGATGGACATGATTTTGGCCTTATTTTCCCTTTTAATTCTTTTATTTACAAAGTGACAAAAATACCCTTAATGACCCTTGAGATTTTTCCTTCCCATGTCCATTTTTGTCCATCATCAAATATAATGGCCTAATTGCTAAATAAGGACCTTTAGTAATTTTCATGATTCTATTTCATACTTGAATATTCTAAAATCTCATAGTTTTTATTCTTTGCAATTTAGTCCTAATGGACAATTTAATAACTAATTAATAAAATTTCTTCATGAAATTTTCACACAATCATATAATCACCTCATAAGCCTTATAAAAATTATAAAACTCATATTTTTATTTCAGATTTGTGGTCTCGCACCACTATTCCGACTAGGCCCTAAGTCGGGCTGTTACAATTCTCCCCCGTTAGGGATTTTCGTCCCCAAAAATCTTACCAGTGAAAAGGTTTGGGTACTGATTCCTCATAGCCTCTTCGGGCTCCCATGTAGCCTCTTCTACCCCATGTCTATGCCATAATACTTTCACAAGAGTTATACTTTTATTTCTCAACTGTTTGACTTCCCGAGCTAAAATCTTGACCGATTCTTCACCATATGTCATATTGGGTTGAATCTCATCCTCTATCGGTGTAATCACATGCGAAGGGTCTGATCGGTAGCGTCGCAACATAGACACATGAAATACATCATGGATATTTTCTAACTCGAATGGCAAAGCCAATCGATAAGCTACGAGCCCTTTTCTTTCGGTGACCTCATAAGGTCCAATAAAACGCGGACTCAACTTGCCTTTCCGGCCTAATCTAAGAACTTTCTTCCATGGTGACACTTTCAAGAAAACTCTATCACCGACTTGATACTCAATCTCTTTCCTCTTCAAATCTGAATAGGATTTTTTTCTGTCGGAGGCAGTTTTTAAACAATCTCGAATCACCTTTACTTTCTCTTCGGTTTCTCTAACCAAGTCAACCCCGTGAATCTGATTCTCCTTAAGTTCAGTCCAATATAAAGGCGTTCGACACTTACGCCCATATAAAGCCTCATAAGGCACCATTTTCAAACTCGACTGGAAACTATTATTGTAGGAAAATTCTACCAACGATAGATACCTTTCCCAGCTGCCTTGAAACTCAAGAACACAACACTGAAGCATATCTTCAAGTTCTTGTATTAACCTCGCCGACTGACCGTCGGTTTGAGGGTGGAAAGCTGTACTAAAATTCAACTTTGTGCCCAAGGCCTCTTGCAATTTTTTCAAAAATCTGGAAGTGAATCTCAGATCTCTGTCTGAAATGATTGATATCGGTACTCCATGAAGCCTTACTATTTCTGAAATGTATAAGTTTTCCAACTTATCCAGTGAGTAGTCAACTCGAACAGGTATAAAAAGGGCTGACTTCGTAAGTCTATCGATCACAACCCATACGGCATCTTTCTTGCTCGGTGTCAACGGCAACCCTGTTACAAATTCCATGGTAATTTGGTCCCACTTCCACTCGGGCAGCAATATAGGTTGAAGCAAACCCGGAGGTACTTGATGTTCAGCCTTTACTTGCTGACAAATCAAACATCTTGAAACAAACTCAGAAATGTCTTTCTTCATACTTGGCCACCAGTACCATTTCTTCAGATCATTATACATCTTGGTGCTACCCGGATGCACAGACAAACATCCGCTATGTGCCTCATGCAAAACTTTACGAATGAGCTCATCGTTCCTCGGTACACATACTCGATCCTTGAACATTAAACATCTGTCCGGGTTGATCCGAAAATCGGACTCAACACTTGACTCGCATTGAACTCTTCTGGCTTGTAAGTCGCTATCATCTTTCTGAGCCTCATAGATCTGTTGAAGAAACATCGGTCTAGCCCTCAACTCAGCTAGAATGGAACCATCATCGGACCAAGTCATCTGTGTATTCATAGCCCTCAAGGCAAATAGGGATTTTCTACTTAAAGCATCAGCGACTACATTCGCCTTTCTCGGGTGGTAATCAATAACCAGCTCATAATATTTTATCAACTCTAGCCATCTTCGCTGCCTTAAGTTCAATTCTTTCTGAGTCATTAAGTACTTTAAACTCTTATGATCTGTAAATATCCAACATCTTTCACCATACAAATGGTGTCTCCAAATCTTCAATGCAAAAACAATGGAAGCAAACTCAAAATCATGCGTCGGATAGTTCTTCTCGTGTGGCTTTAGCTATAACACCCCATAGCCGAGTCCGAGGCTTAGACCAGATACGAAAAGTTACTATGCTTGAACTTGCTTAATCAAGTACTTACGGGCTATAAAATTTTGTTCCGAATTAAGAACTTATCTTTCTTAATCAACTTGTACTTTTTATGGGCCTACGAGGCCTTAAACTCATGTCCGTAAACTTTCGGAACTCAATCGAAAACTTTTCATTGAAATAGGGGTCACACGCCCATGTGAGTTGGGACACGCCCGTGTAAACCTGAGACACGCCCATGTCTCCTAACCGTGCTTAAAACTCGAGCTTACTGCCAAACTTCACACGGCCATGGCACGCCCGTGGTCCTGGCCCGTGTGAAAAACCTTAACATTTTGACTTATAACACACGGCCATGGCACGCCCGTGGACTTAGACCGTGTACCACAATTTGATATTCTGACTTAAGGTGCAATGGTGCAGGGTACACACGGCATAGACACACGCCCGTGTGTCCGACCGTGTGGGCACTTAGAGGCTATTTACCAAGCCAATTGCCACCCTGAAATCAAGAGCAAATTCATACTATCTCAACAACTCAAATCACTACAACTTTAATGAACAATATAACATGCTCTATTGATATCAATAACATACATACTTAGTCAATCTTGGCCAATCATTTAGCCATTTACAAAAGAATAATAATAAACTTGATAGCCCATGCTTTGGCCCTTTCTAAGACATATACTCAAAATGAAATGTTTCCTATACATGCCATACTTAATAAAAACAACTTGGCTATACCAAAATAGCGGTTGATAGTGTGATTCGAGCTCCGACTTCAACGATCCACAAGTTAGCTTGGCGGGACTACATAGAAAGAAATAATAAAAGATGTAAGCATTTAGCTTAGTAAGTTTGCATAATGCACATAGCAACATACTTGTTTAATATTAACCATTTGACATAAACAATGGCATCATAAATTTCAGCTATAAAGCTTACTTACTCATATTTGATTCTTGCATATCTCATGAAACTTACTAGTCTCATACTTGAGAGGTAAACAAGGTACCTGTATCACTTGATCACATTGATCAGCATACTTTAACATAATAATCATAGTATCTGATTCATCATTCATAACATGAATAATACTCATTTTCACTTGATAATAACTTTGCTTACTTAGCTTTCTTGTTATCACATTTGAGCTTAGCTCGTTTGCCCGATGAATTTATATGAATAACCGAGGATACTAAATCTCATCTAAATTTCGAGGCCATGACTTAACATGGACTTATACGAAGTCTTTCTTGTTCTCACCAATGCCATGCCTTAACTTGGACTTATATGGGATCTCTTTCTCTTGATAACTTTTCAATGCCAAGCTTGCCTTGCTCTTACATGATAACTTGTTCAATGCCAAGCTTACCTTGGACTTACATGATAACTTACTCAATGCCAAGCTTGCCTTGGACTTACATGATAACTTACTCAATGCCAAGCTTGCCTTGGACTCACATGATAACTTACTCAATGCCAAGCTTGCCTTGGACTTACATGATATCTTATTCAATGCCAAGCTTCACTTGGACTTACATGATAACTTACTCAATGCCAAGCTTGCCTTGGACTTACATGATATCTTATTCAATGCCAAGCTTGCCTTGGACTTACATGATATCTTGCTTGCTTGCCGATGCCATGCCTCGGCTTGGTCTTATACGGACTTTCTTGTTTCATGTGGTAGATCGAGTATCCTAAGTTATTCAACTTCAATAGGGGCTTTCTCATGCTTGATCTCATTAATTTCTTTGTTTAACATAACATTAAACAATTTTCATAATAACATTGTACATTATACTAAGCAATTCAATGATAAAATCATAAAGCTTAGAAATCATACAAACTTACCTCAATATACAAAATGTAGCTAGCTATGTAATTTAGTCCTCGACCTTGTTCTTGCCTCGGTTTCGATCCGGGCTTCATTTTTCTTGATCTATAGTCATAAATAGATCATTTAATATTCACATTGACTAAATTGACCCTTTACTCATACTTGGGAAAAATTACTATTTTTCCCCTATACTTTCTCATATTTGCACTTTTGCCCCAAGGCTCGTAAAATAATTTTCATTCAACTTTCTTAGACTACAAGCTTAGCTGATTCATTTTCTCTACTATAGCCATTATCAATTCTCATTATTTCTAATAGGTATGACTAATTTCAAAACTTTTACAAACTAGTCCATACTATCATATTTTATGAAATTCATTAAGGAAAAGGTGTTTATCTAACATCAAAATCTCATAATCTTCCATAAAACATCATTTAACAAGCATGTCATTCATAGATGAATTTTTGAACATGCATCTTAGCTTATTTTATAGCTAAAAATAGCTAATTCATAATACGAGGACTTCAAAAACACGAAGAATATTAAAAACGGGGCTAAGATGAACTTACTAGCAAGCTTGAAAAAAATGAAGAACCCTAGCTATGGAGTCTTCAAATTTTCGACAAGGGAAGGAAGAAGATGAATGAAATTTTATCATCTTTTTCCTATTTTAATCACTTATTAGACAAATGACCAAAATGCCCTTCTCTTTAAAAATTTCTATTTTACTAACTCATGTCCATTTTTGTCCAAAATTTATAATTTGGGCAAATTTCTATTTAAGGACTCATAATTAATCTTCTAAAGCTATTTCATACAAAAAGCTTCTAGAAACTCATATTTTGCAACTTTTACAATTTAGTCCTTTTTGACCATTCAACTTCAATTTAGCAAAATTGCTTCATGAAACTTTCACACTAACATGAAAACATGGCATGAACCTTAAAACTCATAAATTCACACCTCGAATTCGTGGTCTCGCACCACTATTCCAACTAGGCCCTAAATCGGTCATTATAATTCTCCCTCTTAGAGATTTTCGTCCTCGAAAATCTTACTAGTGAAAAGGTTTGGATCTTTGGTTTCTCATACTCTCTTACGGTTCCCATGTGGCTTCTTCTATTCCATGTCTTTGCCAAAATACTTTCACTAAGGCAATACCTTTCTTTCTTAGTTGCTTCACTTCCCGAGCTAATATCTTGGTGGTTCTTCACCATAAGTCATGTCGGGATGAATCTCTACCTCGATTTGGGAATTACATGCGAAGGGTCTGATCGGTAGCGTCTTAACATTGACACATGAAACACATCATGTATCTTTTCTAACTCTGATGGCAAAGCCAATCTATAAGCTACAGACCCAACTTTCTCAGTAATCTCATACGGTCCAATAAAACGTGGACTCAACTTGCCTTTTCGGCCAAATCTGAGAACTTTTCTCCAAGGTGACACTTTCAAGAAAACTTTATCTCAAACTTGATACTCTATCTCTTTTCTTTTTAAATCCGAGTAGGATTTCTGTCTGTCTGAAGCAGCTTTTAAGCACTCTCGTATCACTCTTACTTTCTCTTCAGCTTCTCTAACCAAATCAACCCCGTGAATTTGGTTTTCTTTGAGTTCAGTCCAAAATTAAGGTGTTATGCACTTACACCCATATAAAGCCTCATAAGGCGCCATCCTCAAGCTCGAGTGAAAACTATTATTGTAGGCAAATTCTACCAATGGGAGAAACTTTTCCCAATTGCCTCGGAACTCTAGAACACAACACCGAAGCATATTCTCTAGTACTTGTATTAACCTCTCTGACTGACCGTCAGTTTGAGGGTGAAAGGCCGTACTAAAGTTCAACTTTGTACCTAGGGCCTCTTGCAACTTCTTCCAAAATCTGGATGTGAATCTCGGATCTCTATCCGATATGATTGACACAGGAACTCCGTGAAGTCTTACTATTTCTAAAACGTACAAGTCTGCCAACTTGTCAAGTGAGTAATCCACTCGTACAGGTATAAAATGAGCTGATTTAGTGAGTCTGTCAATTACAACCCATACAACATCTTTCTTTCTCGGTGATAACGGTAAACCGGTCACAAAATCCATAGTGATACGGTCCCATTTCCACTCGGGTATCATAATTGGTTGAAGTAAACCCGAAGGTACTTGGTGTTCAGCTTTTACTTGCTGACAAATCATACATTTGGAAACAAATTCCGAAATGTCTCTCTTCATTTTTGGCCACCAATACTGTTGCTTCAAATCATTATACATTTTAGTACTACCCGGATGTACAGACAAACAACCGTTATGTGCCTCATGCAAAATTCTCCGAATAAGCTCCTCTTTTATCGATACACAAATTCTATCTTTAAACATCAAATATCCTCCAGAATTAATTTGAAAGTCGGATTCAACATTTGACTCGCACTGAGCTCTTTTGACTTGTAATTCGCTATGTTCTTTCTGAGCCTCAGAAATCTCTTGGAGGAATACTGGTCTAGCTCTCAACTCAGCTATAATGGAACCATCATCAGATAAAATTATCTGTGAATTCATTGCTCTTAATGCAAATAAGGACTTTCTACTTAAAGCATCGGCGACAACATTCACCTTTCTTGGATGGTAGTCAATGACTAACTCATAGTCTTTTATCAACTCTAACCATCTCCTTTGCCTTAAATTCAACTCTTTCTGCATCATCAAGTACTTCAGACTTTTGTGATCGGTGAAGATCCGACATCTCTCACCATATAGATGATGTCTCCATATCTTCAATGCGAAGACTATGGCAGCTAATTCTAGGTCGTGCGTCGGATAATTCTTCTCACGAGGCTTTAACTGTCTTGAGGCATAAGTAATCACTTTGCCTTCTTGCATAAGTACACAGCCTAATCCATTTAAGGATGCATCGCTGTAAACTATGAACTCTTTCCCCATCTCAGGTTGTACTAAAACTGGAGCTTCTGTCAATAATGCTTTCAATTTTTCGAAACTTTGTTGGCATATTTCTGTCCACTCGAACTTCACATTTTTCTGTAACAACTTCGTCATCGGGGTTGCAATCATGGGGAACCCCTTGACAAATCGTCTATAATAGTCGGCTAGGCCTAGGAAACTTCTAACCTCAGAGATATTCCTTGGTGGTTTCCAATCCGTAATAGCCGAGATCTTACTTGGGTATACTCGAACCCCTTCTCCTGAGACAATATGCCCAAGAAATCCTACTTCATTGAGCCAAAACTCACTTTTACTGAACTTGGCATACAACTGATTTTCTCGAAGAATCTATAAAACTATCCGTAGGTGCTCAGCATGCTCATTCTCATCTCGGGAATAAATCAGTATGTCGTCAATAAAAATGACTATAAACTTGTCGAGGTATGGTCTAAAGATGCGGTTCATTAAGTCCATGAATACTGCAGGAGCATTGGTCAAACCAAAAGGCATGACTAAAAATTCATAATGCCCATACCTTGTTCGAAAAGCAGTCTTGGATACATCTGACTCCTTTACTCTTAACTGGTAATACCCCGATCTCAAGTCTATCTTAGAGAACACGATGGCTCCTTTCAATTGATCAAACAAATCATCGATCCTTAGAAATGGATACTTGTTCTTTACTGTCACTTTATTAAGCTGACGATAATCTATGCACAATCTCATAGTGCCATCCTTCTTTTTCACAAATAAAACTGGAGCACCCCAGGGAGAACAACTTGACCTTGCAAAGCCTTTGTCTGTTAACTTTTGCAACTATATCTTCAACTCTTTCAACTCCGTTGGAGCCATTACTGTAAGGAGTAATAGATATTGGTAGTGCGATCACAGAGCTAGCTCAATCTTTGAACTCAACTTCTCCGATTGGAGGTAATCTCGGTAATTCTTTGGGAAAAACATCCATGTGCTCACATACTATCAGTACGGACTCAATCTTTAACTCTGTTTCTTTATCATTCATCACAAAGGCCAAATATGCCTCATACCCCTTTCTTATAAATCTCTATGCCGCCATATGAGAAATCAATACCGGCAATCCACTTTGTTCATCTGATTCTATATGGAGAATATCCCTATTTTCACATCTCATTTCAATGTACTTTTTCCCACAATTTACTATTACATCATGGGTTGTTAACCAGTCCATACCAAGAATGATGTCAAACTCATCAAATGGTAATAACATAAGGTTTGCTTTAAAACAGTGACCTTTAATCATTAACGGTCAATCTTTACATACTTCATCAATTAACACACTCTTGCCTAAAAAGTTAGACACTTTAATCACAAATTCAGCAGACTCTACTGGGCATGCTCATATTGGATATTAATTTCAGGCAAATGCAAGAGTGTGTGGATCCGGGATCTATTAAAGCAATAACTTTGATATCATAAAGAGAAAAGGTACCCGTGATAACATCATGGGAAGATGCCTCTTCGCGAACGCGAATAGCATAAGTCCATGCAGGCGCCCTACCCTCGGGTTTCGCGGCCTGCTCTCTAGGGTTACCTCTTCCTCTTGCCCCACTTCCTGGGTTTCTCTACGGTCTTCCTCTGACCATACTCCCGGATCTCGGGTTCTGAGCTCTCTCTTCTTTCATTGTCTCTAGACAATCCTTTATGTAGTGGTCTTGGGAACCACATCTAAAACATGCATTTTCGTGTGCTCGATATTCTCCAAGATGAAGTCTGCCACACTGTGGGCATTCGGGTCTTTCAGATTGAAAGTTCCCCACACTAGCGACTGAAGTAGTCTGTGCTTTATTTCCCGAATACTGTTTACTCTTGTCTTTCTTTGAAAACCCAATGGAAGTAGCCGATCGGGTAGGTAAATCTCTTGACTTCTTGGATGAGGATTGGAATGACTTATTCCACTGTTTCTTTCTAGAGTCACGAGACTCAATTTCAGACTTTCTCTTCTCTTTTACTAGCTCTTCAGCTTTACAATCTCTCTCCACTAGCACAACAAATTCTTTCAATTCTAGGACAGCAACAAACAGTTTAATGTCCTCATTTAGCCCATCTTCAAATCTTTTGCTCATGATGGCCTCGGTGGACACGCATTCTCGAGCGTATTTGTTGAGTCGCACAAACTCACGCTCATAATCCCACCGACATCTTGCCTTGCTTTAACTCTAAAAATTCTTTTCTTTTACGATCTACAAATCTTTGGTGATATACTTTTTCTTGAACTCTTCTTGGAAGAATTCCCATGTGATCTTCTCCTTGGTACCATCGATACAAGGGTGTTCCACCATTGATAGCGAATCTCTTAAAGGAGACTACACACTTTATGCTTTCCTCAGTGTGCATGATAACTCATTAAATACCACGATGGTATTTTCTAACCAAAACTCGGCTTTTTTAGGATCATCTTCACTTTTCACCCGAATTCTTACGCCCCATGTTTCTGATCCTATCAAGCTGGAGGTTTGTCTCCTCTTACCACCTCTACTACTTGAGGGGCTCTTTGGAATAGGTTGTGGAGCAGTGTGGGGTGGAAGGGTTGTACATTTGGGTTCATACTGAACGAACTCTGAATACCACGCATTCATCATATGGAGGAAGGCTTCTCTAGCCCCTTCTCCTCCTTCTTGACTCACCGTAGTGGGTCTATTCTCATTCTCGTTCGCACACCGTCCCTTGGTGAGTCGGTAGCGTTACTTTCTACATCATCCGCCACAACTCTTTCGGGATCCATTTACTAAAAGTATAAACATAATTTAAGTCGTCGAGTCGTCACACTATCATTATAAAAACATTCTCACGTATGGCATGTATAGCTAGACTCGTGTTCATGCTACGTTAGTCCTAGAACCGACTAAATCGTAGCTCTGATACCACTAAATGTAACACCCCATACCCGAGTCTGAGGCTTAGACCGAATACGAGAAGTTACTATGCTTGAACTTGCTTAATCAAGTACTTACGGGCTATAAAATTTCGTTCTAAATTAAGAACTTATCTTTCTTAATCAACTTGTACTTTTATGGGCCTACGAGGCCTTAAACTCATGTCAGTAAACTTTGGAACTCAATCGAAAACTTTTCATTGAAACAGGGTCACACGCCCATGTGAGTTGGGACACGACGCGTGTAAACACGAGACACGCCCATGTCTCCTAACCGTGCTTAAAACTCGAGCTTATTGCCAAACTTCACACACGGCCATGGCACGCCCGTGGTCCCGGGCGTGTGAAAAACCTTAACATTCTAACTTATAACACACGGCCATGGCACGCCCGTGGACTTAGATCGTGTACCACAACTTGATATTCGACTTAAGGTGCAATGGTGCAGGGTACACACGGCTTAGACACACGCTGTGTGTGTCAGTGTGTGGGCACTTAGAGGCTATTTACCAAGCCAATTGCCACCACGAAATCAAGAGCAAATTCATACTATCTCAACAACTCAAATCACTACAACTTTAATGAACAATATAACATGCTCTATTGATATCAATAACATACATACTTAGTCAATCTTGGCCAATCATTTAGCCATTTACAAAAGAATAATAATAAACTTGATAGCCCATGCTTTGGCCCTTTCTAAGACATATACTCAAAATGAAATGTTTCCTATACATGCCATACTTAATAAAAACAACTTGGCTATACCAAAATAGGGGTTGATAGTGTGATTCGAGCTCCGACTTCAACGATCCACAAGTTAGCTTGGCGGGACTACATAGAAAGAAATAATAAAAGACGTAAGCATTTAGCTTAGTAAGTTAGCATAATGCACATAGCAACATACTTGTTCAATATAAACCATTTGACATAAACAATGGCATCATAAATTTCAGCTATAAAGCTTACTTACTCATACTTGATTCTAACATATCTCATGAAACTTACTAGTCTCATACTTGAGAGGTAAACAAGGTACCTGTATCACTTGATCACATTGATCAGCATACTTTAACATAATAATCATAATCTCTGATTCATCATTCATAACATGAATAATACTCATTTTCACTTGATAATAACTTTGCTTACTTAGCTTTCTTGTTATCTCATTTGAGCTTAGCTCGTTTGTTCGATGAATTTATATGAATAGCAGAGGATACTAAATCTCATCTAAATTTCGAGGCCATGACTTAACATGGACTTATACGAAGTCTTTCTTGTTCTCACCAATGCCATGCCTTAACTTGGACTTATATGGGATCTCTTTCTCTTGATAACTTTTCAATGCCAAGCTTGCCTTGGTCTTACATGATAACTTGTTCAATGCCAAGCTTGCCTTGGACTTACATGATAACTTACTCAATGCCAAGCTTGCCTTGGACTTACATGATATCTTATTCAATGCCAAGCTTGCCTTGGACTTACATGATAACTTACTCAATGCCAAGCTTGGCTTGGACTTAGATGATATCTTATTCAATGCCAAGCTTGCCTTGGACTTACATGATATCTTGCTTGCTTACCGATGCCATGCCTCGGCTTGGTCTTATACGGACTTTCTTGTTTCATGTGGTAGATCGAGTATCCTAAGTTATTCAACTTCAATCGGGGCTTTCTCATGCTTGATCTCATTATTCTTTGTTTAACATAACATTAAACATTTTTCATAATAACATTGTACATTATACTAAGCAATTCAATGATATAAATCATAAAGCTTAGAAATCATTCATTTTGCAACTTTTGCAATTTAGTCCTTTTTGACCATTCAACTTCAATTTAGCAAAATTGCTTCATGAATCTTTCACACTAACATGCAAACATGGCATGAACCTTAAAAACTCATAAATTCACCTCGGATTCGGGGTCTCACACCACTATTCTGACTAGGCCCTAAATCGGGCTCTTACATTAGCTGTCTGGAGGCATACGCTATCACTCTGCCTTCTTGCATAAGTACACAGCCCTATCCGTTTAAAGATGCATCACTGTAGATCACAAATTCCTTTCCCGGCTCAGGTTGCACTAGAACTGGAGCCTCTGTCAACATTGCCTTTAATCTCTCAAAACTGTGTTGGCACTTTTCCGTCCACTCAAACTTTACATTTTTCTGTAACAGTTTCGTCATTGGAGTCGCTATCATGGAGAACCCCTTGACGAACCGCCTATAGTAGCCAGCTAGGCCCAGAAAACTTCTAACCTCAGATACATTTTTCGGTGGTTTCCAATCAACAATGGCTGAGATTTTACTTGGGTCAACTCGAACTCCATCTCTGGAGACAATGTGTCCCAAAAATCCAACTTCCTTCAGCCAAAATTCACTTTTATAGAACTTGGCGTACAACTGATTATTTCGTAGGATCTGTAAAACTGTCCCTAAGTGCTCGGCATGCTCATGTTCATCTCAAGAATATATCAGTATGTCATCAATAAATACAACAACGAACTTGTCCAATAATGGCCGAAAAATGCGGTTCATTAGATCCATGAACACTACAGGGGCATTTGTCAAACCGAATGGCATGACTAAAAATTCATAGTGCCCATACCTTGTTCGAAAAGCCGTCTTAGGCACATCTGAGTCTTTTACTCTCAACTGGTAATACCCTAATCTCAAATCTATTTTAGAGAACACAGTGGCTCCCTTCAATTGATCAAACAAATCGTCGATCCTTGGCAACGGATACTTGTTTTTCACTGTTACCTTATTAAGCTGCCGATAATCTATACATAACCTCATGGAACCATCTTTCTTTTTCACAAATAGCACTGGATCACCCCATGGAGAACTACTAGGTCTTGCAAAACCTTTATTTGTTAACTCTTGTAACTGTGCCTTTAATTCTTTCAACTCCGTTGGAGCCATTCTATATGGTGCAATTGATATGGGTACAGTGCCGGGAGTTAACTCAATGCTGAACTTCGACCTCTCTAATCGGGGTAGTCACGGCAGTTCTTACGGAAAAACATCAGGTACTCACATACTACGTAGCGATTCAATCTTTAATTCAGTTTCTTTAGCATTCATCACAAAAGCTAGATAAGCCTCATACCCTTTTCTTACATACCTCTGAGCGGACATATGGGATATCACTACCGGCGACCTGTCTTGATCATCTGATTCAACATGAAGAGTGTCCCCATTTTCACATCTCAATTCAATATATTTCTTTCCACAATTTACAGTTACATCATGAGTGGTTAACCAGTCCATACCAAGAATAATATCAAATTCATCAAATGGCAATATCATTAGATTTGCCTTAAAGTAATGGCCTCTAATCATTAATGGAAAATCTTTGCATACCTTATCTACTAATACACTTTTGCCTAAAGGATTAGACACCTTTATCACAAATTCTATAGACTCTACGGGCATTCTCATTTTAGATACTAATTTCATGCAAATGTATGAATGCGTAGATCCCGGATCTTTTAAAGCAATAACTTTAGTATCATAGAGAGAAAATGTACCCGTAATCACATCAGGAGATGACGCCTCTTCACGAGCGCGAATGGCATAGGTCCTCGCAGCGCTCGCCTCGAGTCCCGCACGCTCTTTGTGAGTATTCTTACTACTTGCCCCGCTTCCGGGTTTCTCTGTGGTCTCCCTCTAGCAGTGCTTCCCGATCTTGTATCTTGATGCTCTTCTTTCTCATTCCTCTCCGGAAAATCTCTAATAAATGGTCTAGAGACCCACACCTGAAACAGGCCTTTTCATTTGCCCGACACTCGCCGAGATGATGTCTGCCACACTGCGGGCACTCAGGTCTACTCGGTCGGGCGTTACCAACACTAGCAACTGAGGTGGTCTGGGCTTTAGACCCTGAGTACTATTTATTCTTACCTTTGTTTGAAAACCCGGCTGAAGTAGCTGATCAGGTAGGGAAGTCTCTTAACTTCTTAGATGAAGATTGAAATAACTTGCTCATCTGTCTCTTTCTCGAGTCACGGGAATCCATCTCGGCTTTCTTTTTTATTTTCACTAATTCTTCAGCCTTACAAGCCCGGTTCACTAACACCACAAATTCTTTCAGCTCGAGGACACCAACAAACAGCTTGATATCTTCATTTAGTCCATCCTCAAACCTCTTACACATAATGGCTTCAGAGGACACACATTCTCGAGCGTACTGTCCGAGCCTCACAAACTCGCGCTCGTATTCAATTACTTTCATCTTGCCTTGCTTTAGTTCAAAGAATTTTTTTCTCTTCTGGTCAATAAATCTTTGGCTTATGTATTTCTTCCGAAATTCATCTTGGAAAAACTCCCACGTAATTCTTTCCCTCGGTACAACCGACACAAGGGTATTCCACCACTGGTAAGCAAAATCTCTCAGAAGAGAAACCACACACTTCATGCACTCTTTAGGTGTGCACGATAACTCATCAAATACCCTGATGGTATTTTCAAGCCAAAATTCGGCTCTTTCCGGATCATCATCTTTACTAGCCCGAAATTCCTCGGCTCCTTGCTTCTGGATCCTATCAACCGGAGGCTTTTCTCTTCTTAAAACTTCTACCACTTGAGGAGCTACAAGGGTAGGTTGAGGAATATGCGGGGGTGGATGAGGTGGAGCATTTGGATTTGCTCGAAGGTACTCTGTGTACCAATTACTCATCATACGGAGAAAGGCTTCTCGGGCCTCTTCTCCCTGACCCATAGTCTCGGGTCTACTTTCAACTGGCGCGGTCCCTTGTGCAGGAGCCGACGCATTACTTGCAGCATCATCGGCTGCAGCTCGGTCAAGATCAGGATCCATTAACTATATAAAAATACAATTCAAATCGTCAGGAGTCGTCACACTATCATTACACAAGTACTCTTACGTATGGCATGTATAGCTAGACACATACTCACGCTACATTAGTCTGAGAATCGACTAAACCCTAGCTCTGATACCACTAAATGTAACACCCCTTACCCGAGTCCAGCACCGGGATCGAATACGAGGCATTACCATGCTCGACTTTGCTTAAACATGTAATAACGGGCTATAAAATTTCCTTTCAACTTAAAACCTTTCTTTCTTAAACATAACACACTAATCTTGGGCTTACGAGGCCTTGAACATGCATTCGGAAGTTTTCGGAATTAAACCGGAATCTTTTGCACTCTTTAAAAGTTTTTGCCAAAACAGGGGCCACATGCCCGTGTGGTCCAAGGGACACGCCCGTGTGCCCTTAAAACATGCCCATGTCCTCCACCCGTGGAGCTCTCTATTTATGACATCATCAAACTCATAATAGCACACAGCCAAGGCACACGCCCGTGTGCTGGCCCGTGTGACGAATCATATTCTCGTAAATTAGTGCAGGGGACACACGGCCTACTAACACACCCATGGGGCTGGCCGTGTGTCACACACGGCCTAGACACACGCCCGTGTGTCTTCCCGTGTTGACATGAATAGGCTATTTTCCAAGCCTTCTTGCCACCCTGAAACATAAAATCATTCATTTCATCTTAAGGAAACATGTACTATAACAATATCAAACCATGAAGAACTATTAAATTAACATACATTCCATCCACAATTCACTCATTACCTTGCATGAACTTGTATTTCATTATATCCATCAACCTTAAAACATGAACTTGACAATTTTGGCTAATTCATCATGACCCTTTACAAAATAAGTGTAAATCATTGATAGCCAACACTTTGGCCTTTAAACATGACATGACACAAAATGATCAAATCCCTATACATGCCATACTTAAAATGAATTAACTTTACTATACCAAAAGAGCGGTTGATAGTGTGACCCGAGCTCCGACGTCCTATGATCCTCAAGCTAACTCGGTGAAACTACAAGGAGAAAGGAAAAGAGAGGGGTAAGCTTAAAGCTTAATAAGTTTGCATGAAACTCCAAAACAACATAATAACCGAAACATCTCATTCATGTCATGAATCAATAGCAATATAAGCCTCATATGATTGAGCATACTTACTCGCAATAAATTTTACTTATTCTTACCCGTCTCATGTCAATATGATTTCATAACTTGTACTTACTCATGTTACCTGTATCACTTAATCACATGGCTTAGCATATATGCTAACATGAACATAAGCTCCAATCATTATCATTCATATCATGAATGAATCTCAAGATCATCCATAAACGGATTTAACTCTATACCATTTAACATGCTTAACTCTTTTGACCATGAACTAATCAAATTATCATAGGATATTAGATCTCATCTTGCATAAACCTTGACGCCAATGCCATATCCCAGATATGGTCTTATATGGGATCACCTCTTGATGCTGATGCCATATCCAAGATATGGTCTTATACGGGATCTCATAACTCGATGTCGACGCCATGTCCCAGACATGGTATTATACGAGATCGTACATAGTTGTCGATACCATATCCCAGATATGGTCTTACACGAGATCATTCTTGGGTACCGAAGCCATGTCCTAGACATGGTCTTATACGGGACCTTTCTCATCTCATATGAATGCATAATTTCATCCTTATTCCGGAACTATATCCGGGACTTAAATTTAACTTATTCTCATCATTTTCTTATCGAGACTTCATCGCTCGATTTTAATAGCAATAACTTACATTACCATAACATTGAATAATTTCAAACATTGAAGCATTACGAAACTTTAATTTCATACAAACTTACCTCGAATCTTAAATTGTGTCTAGATGCTCGATTTAGTCTTCGATTTTGTTCTTGCCTCGGTTTCACTCCGGGCTTCGTGTTTCTTGATCTATAATAGTAATTTCACTTGTTAAAATCACACATTGTCTAAATCGACTCATAATTCATATTTTGGCAAAATTACGAATTTACCCCTAAACTTTTACATAATTACACTTTTTCCCTAGGCTCGTAAAATGATTTTCATTCAACTTTCTTGCATTTCAAGCCTAGCCAAATCATTTTCTAAACTATAGCAACATTCAATTTCCACTATTTCACTCATGTATGACCATTTCTATAACTTTTACAATCTAGTCCCTTTTATGCATTTTTCATGAAAATCACTTAGAAAAAGATGTTTATCATACATCAAGCTTTCATATTCTTCCATTAAACATCAAAATACATACATGTCATACATGGGTAAATTTTGTAATATAAACTCTTGCTCAAAATATAGCTAGAAATAGCTAAACTGAGCTACGAGGGTTTCAAAAATATGAAAACATTAAAAATGGGGCTAGGATGCACTTACTATCAAGCTTGGAAGGTGAAGAAACCCTAGCTATGGCTCCTTAGGATTTTCGGCACAAGAGGTTGAAGATGGACATGATTTTGGCCTTATTTTCCCTTTTAATTCTTTTATTTACTAAGTGACAAAAATACCCTTAATGACCCTTTCCTGAGATTTTTCCTTCCCATGTCCATTTTTGTCCATCATCAAATATAATGGTCTAATAGCTAAATAAGGACCTTTAGTAATTTTCATGATTCTATTTCATACTTGAATATTCTAAAATCTCATAGTTTCTATTCTTTGCAATTTAGTCCTAATGGACAATTTAATCACTAATTAATAAAATTTCTTGATGAAATTTTCACACAATTATACAATCACCTCATAAGCCTTATAAAAACCATAAAACTCATATTTTTATTTCAGATTTATGGTCTCGCATCACTATTCTGACTAGGCCCTAAGTCGGGCTGTTACACCTTTTGTATTGGTATTTCTTGAATGTGTAATGGATGTTTTGGTATGCATATGTAATAACCCATTTTCGATGAGATCGGAATGGTGGTTTCGTGACCATAAATTCGAGCCCAAAAATAAAAATTTATTTTATTTTATTTTATTGCTGGTATTATGATAGGAAGGTCACATGAAAATTTTGATACGAAAGTTTTATCGATTGTATGGTTAATTAGGTAAAGGACTAAATTGCATAAAATGAAAAAGTTGGATTCTAGTAGCTATAGGTATTAAATAGCTATGGGATTCAAAACTTAAGGTCCTTATATGGTAAGTAGACCATTGAAGGAGAGTTAGTGGAGATTTTTATGACTCATCCATGGAAAAATTAGAAATGACTTGGGACTAAATTGGAAATCAACAAAATTAAAAGATGATAGAAAAATAAAAAGAAATTATAATCTTTTCTATTCATCTTCTTCCCAAATTTTTCTATGGAAACCCTAGGAGAGAGGAAGAGAACTTTTCAAGCTTAGAAAGGTATGAAATCAAGTCCCGTTTTTAATGATTTTTATATTTTTAGAATCGAAATAACCTAATCTTTCTATTTATGGGATTTATTTGAAAAGATAACAAAGTGTAGAAACCTTGCCATGGATGTAAATGCGGGAAATTTGAAATTTATGGTAGAAAATGAAAGATAGTTGATAGATAAACAACTTTTACAAAGCAATTTTTCATGGAAACTTGTTTTAGGGACTAAAATGAAAAAGTGGTAAAACCCATGGAAAATTATGAAATTTGTGAAATGTGTGTGCTGTAAAAATTGTTATTAAATTTTGGTTAGGCTTGGAAATAGGACTAGATTGCATGAATTTCATTTCCCAAGCCTAGGGGCCTAAAGTGGAATTTTGAAAGAGTAGGGGCAAAATAGTAATTTTGCCTAGGATGTAGTAGAACGCAAATGTATGTAAAATGTTATGAGTTAATAATTAAATTTGCTTATAAAGACCCGGAAAGACCAACTACGGAATTAGATCGAGGGAAACAAAAAGTTTCAGATTAGTTGGAATTCAAACCCGAACAACTGTTAAGGTAAGTTTGTGTAACTTAATTTTGTATGGCAATATGTTTGAATTGAATTGTGTGATTTTGATAATATGTATGTGGTGATATACATAATGTAATAATTACAAGTTGGAAATATTGATAAAATATCATGTCTCGATTGAATATTGAAATTCAATAGATTATGGTGATTTCTTGAAACGAGTATGATAATGGCAAAGGTTACAAAGAGGATTTAGCCCGGACGGGTAATGTAACAGCCCGATTTTAACTAAATCAGAACAGTGGTTTTGGAACCAAAAATCCGAGGTCAAAAATTATTTTAATATTATTTTTGGTGTTTATAGCATGTGAGTATATATGTGTGAAAGTTTCGTGATTTAATTTTATCGATTGGATGTCTAATTTGATAAAAGGACTAAATCGCGTAAAATGCAAAAGTTGTATTCTACTTGTTAAAAGTGTTTAATTGCTATGATTTATTAAACCAAAGGTCCTTATGATGATATTAGACCATTGATAGTGGAATTTGACATAAATGGGCATGTATTTGATGTTTTAAATGTTTATTAACTAAGGTTAAAATTGGTATTTAGTTATTAAATGATATATTAAATAAAACAAAAGATGAAAACATGTTCATCTTTGATTATTTCAACCGAAAATAGGAAAGAAAACCTAGAAATTGGAGAGCTTTAGGTTTCGGCACCTTTGAAGCTTGATTAAGGTATGTTCTTTGCTCGGTTTTTGATGATTTTTACGTTTTTGAGATCGTTGCTTTGTATTTTAGCTAGCCCATGCCTTAATTTTTGAAGTTGTTAATGATTTCATGAAGTGCCATTGATGAATGCTTGAGCTTTTGAATGTTTTATGATGAAAAATGGATATTTGTTGATAGTTATACAAGTTTTGTTAAGTGATTTTGAGTAAAAATGTCTATTAGGGATTTAATTATGAAAAGTGTAAATTGGGTGGATAAAATGTGAAATAAATGGAAGTTTAGGGCTATTAAGGACCCTATAGAAATTCGGCACTCATGAATTTGGAAAGAAATTGTGTAATTTGTGTATTTGTGAAATGGGGACTAAATTGTAAAAATGTGGAACTTTAGAGGCTAAAATGTAAAAATACCCAAATATGTGTTTGTGGACTGAATTGAATGATTTGATGAATAAATGAGTTAATTTTGAATGTATATAGATCAAGAACCAAAGAAATCAGATTTAGATCGGGGAAAATCAAAGGTTATCGAATAGTCAATCCAGTCCGTTCATCCCGAATACGAGGTAAGTTCATATGTAAATAAATGTCTTTAAATTGAATTATATATGTTTAATTGTCATTGAACTGCTATGAATGTTGAATGATTAAATATGAGCAAGAATTGATAGGGTTACAATATCTGAAAGTCCCGTATGAACCTTAAGAATAGTATAGGATACGAATGTTTTGACATTAGGATTACCGAGATGTGATTATGTGTAAGACCATGTCTGGAACATTGGCATCATTATGTGATTACTTGTAAGACCATGTCTGGGACATTGGCATCGTTATATGATTTCGTATAAGACCCTGTCTGGGATAGTGGCATCGATATATGATAACATGTAAGACCATATTCGGGATATGGTATTGTACGAGCTATATGTGATTTCCAAGTATCCTTAACGATTTCGAATGGTTCAATGGGAAAAGTCAAGTTGAAAAAGAATGTAAGATGGAGTTAAGTAACTTAGGTATGTACGAGATTCATACAAGTATTGAAAAGGGAAGTATTTGATGAATTCACTTATGATATTGAATATGTATACATTGGGAAAGGTTTGTGAGCTTATATGTGTTTACTCATAGTTTGCCTATTGATGGAAATAATGTTGATTTATATGGTAATTTTATTTGTATATGGCTTACTAAGCTTTTAAAGCTTACTTGGTGTGTTCTTTCCCTGTTTTATAGATAATCGAAGCTAGCTCAGACTCGAGGATCATCAGGAATATCATCACACTATCGGTCAACTTGTTGGTACTTTTGATGTTATGTGAATATAGTATATGGCATGTATAGGCTAGTGATATGATGATGTGTTTTGAGATATGATATTAGCCATGAGATTTGGCTCATGAATGATGTAAATGTTGATGTGTATTTGGCCATTTAAGTTGGCTTAAATCATAAGTTTGATAAGTGGCATATGATGTATATATTGCCTTGTGTTTTGGCATGTTTGGGATGGTTATTGTGATGGTTATATGGTTGCTCAATTATCTAGTTGTCAATTGGTGTATTATTACTTGAAAAATGGCATGTTGTGGCTTGATTTTAAGATGATGATTTGGTATATTTTATGACATGAATTAGTTGATAAGATTATGAGAAAAAGGCATAGAGAAGATAGGTGAAATTGTTGGCAATGGCATATTGTTTTAGTATGTTTTGGATTATGATTTGAGTAGTGAAATGGATGGACTTTAAATGGCTTGAATTGTATTTGAAATAGCATGTTTTGGTTGCCTATAAATGTGTTGAAATGGTATTATTTTGGTTGTTCAGGTGAGCATGAGAAAAGGTTGCAAATTGGCGTTACAAATGGCCTATTCTTGTCCACACGGGCAGAGACACGGGCGTGTGTCTCAGCCGTGTGTGATACAGGGTCATACTACATGGCCGTGTGTCCCCTGGTGTTGAGATTGAATTGAAGTCAGTATGCTCCACACGGCCTCACACATGGGTGTGTTACTAGCCGTGTGGCACAAGTTAGTATACCCCCCTAAATAGCACACGGCATAGCACACGGGCGTGTGACTTGGCCGTGTTGCATAAGTCAGTATACCCTACAGGATTGGCACGGCCTAGAACACAGCCTGTCACCCGAGTGTGTGTGGCCATTTCGAACGGCACAGAGGCTAGACACACGGGTGTGTGGTCAGCCGTGTGACCCAAGTCAGTATGTATGCCCTATTTTCACACGGCCTGGGACATGGGCGCGTGTGCGGAGTCGTGTGAGGAGGCACGGCACATTCACTGAGCGTGTAACCCTTGTATGTTTGAAAAATTTCTAAGCTTTCAAGAATTTTCATATGTTATCGGTTTAGTCTCGAACCATTTCTAAAGCATGTTTAAGGCTCGTAGGCCCTTATAAGGGACAATGTGTTTATGATTGAATGGTGTTTGAGAATGGATGCATAAATGTATGTTGTATATTGTGATTTGATAGGTAATGCTTCGTAACCCTATTCCGGCGATGAATACGGGTTAGGGGTGTTACATTTATTGGTATCAGAGCTACAGTTTAGTCGATTCTAGGACTAACGTAGCATGTGTGAGAGTCTAGCTATACATGCCATATATACTCTGCGATAGTGTGATGATTCCTGACAGCTTAATTTGTGTTTTCATATAACAATGGATCCCCAAAGAGCTGTAGCTGGCGATGTAGAGAGTAACGCGTTCGCTCGTACTCAAAGGGCAGCGCAATCTGACTCTAGGCCTGTATCTAGGAGCCATGAGGGATAGGCTAAAGAAGCCTTTTTCCAGATGATGAGTGAGTGGTTTACGGAGTTCGTTCGAATGAATCCGGCTGCTCAACAACCTCCACCCCACTTGTTCCTCAATAAATTCCTGTTATTCCTCAAGTTGTAGATCCGATATGATTGAATAAGCCGCCAGTTGATAAGATTCGTAAACATAGGGCTGAAGAGTTTCGGGCTACCGATGATGATGATGCTGAGAGAGCTGAGTTCTGGCTCAAAAATACGATCCGAGTATTCTATGAATTGTCTTGTACTCCTGATGAGTGTATTAAATGTGTTGTATCTTTGCTGAGAGATAATGCGTACCATTGGTGGAAAACGTTGATATCTGTGGTTCCTAGAGAACGGGTTACTTGGGAGTTTTCCAATCTGAATTCCGAAAGAAGTACATCAGTCAAAGATTTCTCGATCAGAAGCATAAAGAATTCTTAGAGTTAAAACAAGGCCGTATGACTATCACCGAGTATGAAAGAGAGTTCGTACGATTAAGCAAGTATGCCCGAGAATATGTTTCCACTGAAGAAATCTTGTGCAAACGATTTGTAGATGGATTGAATGAAGATATAAAATTACTAGTTAGAATTCTAGAGTTGAAAGAATTTTTCATTCTAGTCAAGAGGGCTTGTAAAGCCGAGGATCTTAGTAAAGAAGAAAGAAAGGCAGATTCAGAAGCTAAAGACTCAAGAAAAAGATCAATGAGTAAGTCGTATCAATCTTCATTGAAAAAATACTGAGACTCGTTTAATCGTTCTAATGCATCAGTGGGACATTCAAATAGAGATTGTGAAAGACAACATTCGAGCTTTAAAGCTCTGGCTATCTCGATAGCTAGTGTCGGGAGTGCAAAGCCAAATTGACCCGAATGTAAACAATATGGAAAACGGCATTTCGGTGATTGTAGATTGAATGACCAGGCTTGTTTTAAATGTGGATCGTTAGATCATTTTTTCAGAGATTGCCCAGAGTTACCTGAAAAGGATAACGCTCAGAGTATGAGGCCGAGTAATACTGCAGTTAGAGGGAGACCACCCAGAAATGCTGGTAATGTGAGTGGTAGTCAGAGAGCGACAAAAGACTCTACTGTGAGGTCTGAGGCCAGAGCACCTGTACGAGCCTACACTATTCGTGCTCGCGAAGAAGCGTCATCCCCAGATGTTATCACTGTACTTTTACTCTCTATGATACTAATGTGATTGCATTGATAGATCCAGGATCAACTCATTCCTATATATGCATAAATTTAGTATCCAGTAAGACTTTGCCTGTAGAGTCTACTAAATTTGTGATTAGAGTATCGAACCCCTTAGGCAAGTGTGTTTTGGTTGATAAAGTGTTTAAGAACTGTCCATTGATGATTTGGGATTTCTATTTTTCGGCTGATCTGATGTTGTTGCCATTTGATGAATTTGATATAATTCTAGGTATGGATTGGCTAACGCTACATGATGCTATAGTAAACTATAAACGAAAGACGATTGATCTGAGATGTCAGAATAATGAGATTATCCGGATTGAGTCAGATGATTTAAATGGTTTACCAGCAGTGATTTCATCGATGTTAGCTCAGAAATATGTGAGAAAGGGTTGCGAATCTTATTTTACTTATGTGCTTGATACGAAAGTGACTGAAAAGAAGATCGAATCAGTGCCAATTGTGTGTGAGTATCCGGATGTGTTTCCTAAAGAGTTACCGGGTTTACCACCAATCCAAGAGGTTGAGTTTGGCATTGAGTTAGTGCTGGGAACTACGCTGATATCGATAGCTCCGTACAGAATCGCCCCGACAGAATTAAAAGAATTGAAAGCTCAGTTGCAAGAGTTGATAGATAAAGGTTTTGCTAGACCGAGTTTCCCTCCCTGGGGTGCACCAGTATTATTTGTGAAAAAGAAAGATGGTACGATGAGAATGTGTATAGACTATCGATGACTCAAAAAGTGGCGATCAAGAATAAATACCCTTTGCCACAAATAGATGATTTGTTTGATCGGTTGAAAGGGCAATGATGTTTTCGAAAATCAATTTGAGATCGGGTTATTACGATTCTGAGTAAAAGACTCGGATGTGCCAAAGACTGCATTTAGAACAAGGTAAGGACACTACGAATTTCTTGTTATGCCTTTCGGATTAACGAATGCACCTGCTGTTTTTATGGACCTGATGAACCAAATTTTCAGGCGTATTTAGATCGATTTGTAGTTGTGTTCATTGATGACATATTGATTTACTCTCGTGATGAATCTGAGCATGCTGAGCATTTGAGAATCGTGCTACAAACTTTGAGAGATAAACAGTTGTTTGCAAAGTTTAGCAAATGTGAGTTTTGGCTACGAGAGGTTGGATTTCTGGGACATATTTTTTCAGCTGATGGTATCCGGGTTGATCGGAGTAAAATATCTACGATTATAGATTGGAAGCCTCGGAGAAATGTTTCTGAGGTCTGCAATTTTCTGGGATTAGCGGGATATTATAGACGGTTTGTAAAAGGCTTTTCGATGATTGCAACTCCGATGACAAGATTGCTTTAAAAAGATGTTAAGTTCGAGTTATCAGATAAATGCAAGAAAAGTTTTGAGCAGTTAAAAGCTTTATTGACTGAAGCACCAGTGTTAGTTCAGCCTGAGCTGGGTAAAGAATTCATGATTTTCAGTGATCCATCGTTAAATGGCCTAGGTTGTGTTTTGATGTAGGAAGGAAAAGTTGTAGCTTATGCCTCGAGACAGTTGAAGCTGCATGAAAAGAATTATCCAACGCACGATCTTGAGTTAGCAGCGATAGTGTTCGCATTGAAAATCTGGCGTCATTATTTGTTTGGTGAGAAGTGTCATATTTAAACTGATCACAAAAGTTTGAGATATCTGATGACTCAGAAAGAATTGAATTTACGACAGCGGAGATGGTTAAAATTGCTAAAAGACTATGAATTAGTGATTGACTATCATCCGGGGAAAGCGAATGTAGTTGCTGATGCTTTAAGCCGAAAGTCCTTGTTTGCTTTACGTGCTTTGAATACACATTTGGCTTTGTCCGAAGATGGTTCGTTAGTAGCCAAGTTGAAAGCGAGACCGTTGTTTATACAACAGATTTATGAGGCTCAAAAGCTTGATAATGAACTACAAGCAAAATGGGTTCAGTGTGAGTCAATTTCTGATTCAGAGTTTCAAATTGATTCTGATGATTGTTTGAGATTCAGAGATCGAATATGTGTTCCAAGAAATTTCGAGTTGATTCAGATGATTCTGAATGAAGCACATAGTAATTGTTTATCAATACACCCAGGAAGTACGAAAATGTATAATGATTTGAAACAGTTTTATTGGTGGCATGGCATGAAACGTGATATCTCAGAATTTGTTTCAAAATGTTTGATGTGTCAGCAAGTCAAAGTTAAGCATCAAGTGCCGTCAGGTTTATTACAACCTATCAGGATTCCTGAATGGAAATGAGACAGAGTAACTATGGATTTTGTTTTGGGTTTGCCCTTAACTTCGAGAAAGAAAGATGCGATCTGGGTCGTTGTTGTGATTAATGAAATCGGCTCATTTCATTCCCATGCGTCTGATTTCTCACTTGATAAATTGGCTGAGTTGTATATCTCAGAAATTATTCGATTACATGGAGTGCCACTATCTATTGTTTCAGATAGAGATTCGAGGTTCACATCGTGATTTTGGAAGAAATTGCAAGAAGCTTTAGGTACAAAGATGTATTTTAGCATTGTGTTTCACCCGTAAACGGATGGTCAATCCGAATGAGTTATTCAGATACTTGAAGTTATGTTGAGATGTTGCATTCTTGAGTTTAAAGGTAGCTGGGATAAATACCTACCATTGACTGAATTTGCTTACAATAATAGCTTTCAATCAAGTATAAAGAAAGCACCATACGAAGCTCTATACAGTCATAAATGTTGAATACCTTTGTATTGGAGTGAGCTTAGCGAAAATAAAATTCACGGGGTTGATCTGATCAGAGAGACTGAAGAAAAAGTGAAAGTAATTCGTGATAGTCTGAAAGCAGCGTCAGATCGACAAAAATCGTATGCAGACTTGAAACAGAAAGATATTGAGTTTCAGGTCGGGGATAGAGTGTTTCTGAAAGTTTTGCCGTGGAAAAAGATATTGCGGTTTGGTCGAAAAGGGAAATTGAGTTTGCGATTCATCGAACCGTATGAGATTATCGAGCGGGTTGGACCAGTGACATATCGACTATCTTTGCCGTCTAACTTAGACAAAATACATAATGCATTTCATGTGTCGATGCTTCGACGATACCGATCCGACCCTTCACACGTCATTTCCCCGACCGAGGTTGAAATTCAGTCAGATATGTCATATGATGAAGAACTGATTCAAATTTTAACTCGTGAGATCAAAGAATTGAGAAATAAGAAAATCGCATTAGTGAAAGTATTATGGCATCGACACGGGGTTGAATAAGCTACGTGGGAACCTGAAGATGCTATGAGAAAACAATACCCGAACCTATTCACTGGTAAGATTTTCGGGGACGAAAATCCCTAAGGGGGAGAGAGTTGTAATAGCCTGGTTTTAGCTAAATTAGAACATTGGTTTCGGAACCACAAATCTGAGGTCAAAAAATTATTTTAATATTATTTTTGGTGTTTATAGCATATGGTTATATATGTGTGAAAGTTTCGTGATTTAATTTTATCGATTGGATGTCTAATTTGATAAAAGGACTAAATCGCGTAAAATGCAAAAGTTGCATTCTACTTGTTAAAAGTGTTTAATTGCTATGATTTATTAAACCAAAGGTCCTTATGATGATATTAGACCATTGATAGTGGAATTTGACATAAATGGGCATGTATTTGATGTTTTAAATGTTTATTAACTAAGGTTAAAATTGGTATTTAGTTATTTAATGATATATTAAATAAAAAAAAAAAGATAAAAACATGTTCATCTTTGTCTATTTCAACCGAAAATAGGAAAGAAAACCTAGAAATTGGAGAGCTTTAGGTTTCGGCACCTTTGAAGCTTAATTAAGGTATGTTCTTTGCTCGGTTTTTGATATTTTTTACGTTTTTGAGATCGTTGCTTTGTATTTTAGCTAGCCCATGCCTTAATTTTTGAAGTTGTTAATGATTTCATGAAGTTCCATTGATGAATGCTTGAGCTTTTGGATGTTTTATGATGAAAAATGGATATTTGTTGATAGTTATAAAAGTTTTGTTAAGTGATTTTGAGTAAAAATGTCTATTAGGGATTTAATATTGAAAAGTGTAAATTGGGTGGATGAAATGTGAAATAAATGGAAGTGTAGGGCTATTAAGGACCCTACAGAAATTCGGCACTCATGAATTTGGAAAGAAATTGTGTATTTTGTGTATTTGTGAAATGGGGACTAAATTGTAAAAATGTGGAACTTTAGGGGCTAAAATGTAAAAATACCCAAATATGTGTTTGTGGACTGAATTGAATGATTTGATGAATAAATGAGTTAATTTTGAATGTATATAGATCAAGAACCAAATAAATCAGATTTAGATCGGGGAAAATCAAAGGTTATCGAATAGTCGATCCAGTCTGTTTATCCCGAATACGAGTTAAGTTCATATGCAAATAAATGTCTTTAAATTGAATTATATATGTTTAATTGTCATTGAAATGCTATGAATGTAGAATGATTAAATACGAGCAAGAATCGACAGGGTTACAATATCTGAAAGTCTCGTATGAACCTTAGGAATAGTATAGTATACGAATGTTTTGACATTAGGATTAACGAGATGTGATTATGTGTAAGACCATGTCTGGGACATTGGCATCATTATGTGATTACGTGTAAGACCATGTCTGGGACATTGGCATCGTTATATGATTTCGTATAAGACCACATGCAGGACAAGTGGCATCGATATGTGATAACATGTAAGACCATATCCGGGATATGGGATTGTACGAGCTATATGTGATTTCTGAGTATCCTTAACGATTCCGAATGGTTCAACAGGCAAAGTCAAGTCGAGAAAGAATGTGAGATGGAGTTAAGAAACTCAGGTATGTACGAGATTCATACAAGTATTGAAAAGGGAAGTATTTGATGAATTCACTTATGATATTGAATATGTATACATTGGGAAAGGTTTTCGAGCTTATGTGTTTACTCATAGTTGGCCTATTGATGGAAATGATGTTGATTTATGTGGTAATTTTATTTGTATATGGCTTACTAAGCTTTTAAAGCTTACTTGGTGTGTTCTTTCCCTGTTTTATAGATAATCGAAGCTAGCTCGGACTCGGGGATCATCAGGAATATCGTCACACTATCGATCAACTTGTTGGTACTTTTGATGTTATGTAAATATGGTATAGGACATGTATAGGCTAGTGATATGATGATGTGTTTTGAGATATGATATTAGCCATGAGATTTGGCTCATGAATGATGTAAATGTTGATGTGTATTTGGTCATTTAAGTTGGCTTAAATCATAAGTTTGATAAGTGACATATGATGTATATATTTCATTATGTTTTGGCATGTTTGGGACTGTTGTTGTGATGGTTATATGGTTGCTCAATTAGCTAGTTGTCAATTGGTGTATTATTACTTGAAAAATGGCATGTTGTGGCTTGATTTTAAGATGATGATTTGGTAATATTTTATGACATGAATTAGTTGATAAGATTATGAGAAAAATGCATAGAGAAGATGGTGGAAATTGTTAGTAATGGCATATTGTTTTAGTATGTTTTGGATTATGATTTTAGTAGTGAAATGGATGGACTTTAAATGGCTTGAATTGTATATGAAACAGCATGTTTTGGTTGCCTATAAATGTGTTGAAATGGTATTATTTTGGTTGTTTAGGTGAGCATGAGAAAGGGTGGCAAATTAGCCTTGCAAATGGCCTATTCTTGTCCACACGGGCAGAGACACAGGCGTGTGTCTCAAACGTGTGTGATACAGGGTCATATTACCCGGCCGTGTGTCCCCTGGTGTTGAGATTGAATTGAAGTCAGTATGCTCCACACGGCCTCAAACACGGGCGTGTGACCGGCCGTGTGGCACAAGTCAGTATACCCCCTAAATGGCACACAGCGTAGCACACGAGCGTGTGACTTGGCCGCGTTGCATAAGTCAGTATACCCTACAGGATTGGCACGGCCTAGCACACGGCCTGACACATGGGCGTGTGTGGCCATTTCGAAGGGTACACGGGCTAGACACACGGGCGTGTGGTTAGCCGTGTGACCCAAGTCAGTATGTAGGCCCTGTTTTCACACGGCCTCGGACATGGGCGTGTCTGGAGCCGTGTGAGGCACACAGCCTATTCACACGGGCATGTGACCCTTGTATGTTTGAAAATTTTCTAAGTTTTCAAGAATTTTCGTATGTTATCGGTTTAGTCTCGAACCATTTCTAAAGTATGTTTAAGGCCTCGTAGGCCCTTATAAGGGATAATGTGTTTATGATTGAATGGTGTTTGAGAATGGATGCATAAATGTATGTTGTATGTTGTGATTTGATAGGTAATGCCTCGTAACCCTATTCTGGCGACAGATACGGGTTAGGGGTGTTATAGGTAATCCTAAATTTAAGCCTCTCGAGAATATATTATAGATTGGGTTTAGTCTGGACGGGTAACCCTAATTAAGCTCTTTAGAGTACAGGTCACTAATAGGATTTAGCCTGGACTGGCAATCCTAAATGACTCTTGTGAACGTTGGTTGAAAATCGAGATTTAGCCTGGACTGGTAATCCTGTTGTAAAATATGTGGCTCGAGAGTGTGCTTTTCAGACTTATGTCCAATAGGTAATAATGAATACGAATTGACAGATAATTCATATGTATACCTTATGTACATCACCGAATGTCCATCGAAATTTTATTAGTTCAACGGGAAAGACTCTCTAAATATGGAAAGGTGGAATTAATGGAAGTTTGTATATAATGAGCTCATTTATGTTTACTTGATATTTATATGATGTTATGTGACTAATTTTTTTGATTAAGTGTATATGTTTAGGTGAACTACCTATAATGGATGAAATGTATGTTTATGTATGCTAGTTTGAATAGATATAACTGGTAAGTTTATTTTCCGTTATACAAACTTACTAAGCATGAAAATGCTTACCCCGTTTAATTTTCCCTTGTTTTATATTGCTCGTAAGCTCGCGAAGGTTGGAGGATCGGTCGGAGCATAATCACACCACTATCTCCATTTTGGTATACTTAGAAATATCATTTTGGTATAATGGCATGTATAGACTTAATTGGTCAAATGATGACTTGTAAGTGATGTTTTGTAATCTAGCCATTGGAATGACTAGTAAGGATTTATTTGGTATATTTAAAAGTTATTCTATGTTCAATGCTTATGTGTTAAGTGTGGATGAATGGAGTATGTTTATCTTGTATATGCATTAAAGTAAGCTTATAGACATGAATTGCTTGTGATATTATGCCATGATAGATGTTAATTTAGGCTTGATTTGGATGGTATATACATGGAAGTATTGGTGTAGGTTGTTGGAAAAATTGGGTGAGAAAATGAAGCTAAGAAATGGCTTCATTTTGTCAACATGGGTAGACACACAGCCGAGCACATAGACGTGTAGCCAGGCCGTGTGTCCCCTGCACCTTAATTTCGAGAAAACAGAATGCTCAGAATTGAGTACACGGACAGAGACATAGGCGTGTGTCTCAGCCGAGTGGGAGACACGGCCTAGAACATGGGCGTGTGTCTTGGCCGTGTGAAACCTGCACCTAATTCGAATTAAATTAATTATCCACACGGCCTAGCAAACGGGCATGTGGCATGGCTGTGTGGCACAAGTCAGAGAGCACCCTAAATCGGACATAACTTGTAGCACGGGCGTGTCTCAGGGTCACACGGGCGTGTCCCAAGGTCACACGGGCGTGTCCCAGGGTCACACGGGCGTGTCCCTTGAACCACACGGGCGTGTGAGCCCTGCACCTTAGAAAAATTTTGTAATTTTGTAAAAATTTCACAGAGGGCCTGATTAAGTCCCGATTCAATTTTAATACTCGTTTTGGGCCTCGAGGACCTATTCAAGGGACAATAAGGAAAAAATTTGAGTATGAATGGTATTTTAATACAAATTGCATGGGAATGTTCTGTGAACCCTGGTAGTACTCCGTGACCCTATTCCAGCGATGAATGCAGGTTAGGGGTGTTACATTTAGTGGTATCAGAGCTATGATTTAGTCGATTCTCGGACTAACGTAGCAAGCACGAGTCTAGCTATACATGCCATTATATAAATCATGATATTGTGATATCTCCTGACCACTTTTAAATGTATTTTCATATAGTAATGTCTTCCAACCAAGCTTCTGTACAATGAGCCGTAACCAGTAGTAGTAGGAGGCCCATGTCTGAGGGTCGTGAAGAGGCAAAAGCTGCCTTCTTTGAAATGATGGATGAATGGTTTAGTGAATATATGAGATCACGCGTTGCTGTTCAACAACCTCCCCCACCTACTTTACAACCCAATGAAACGTCACAGGGTACTGGACTCGTTAGAATTGGTAAGGCCCCGGTTGATAAGATTAGAAAATATGGGGCTGAAGAATTTAGGGCTATGGTCGACGATGACCCAGAGAGGACCGAGTTTTGGCTGGAAAATACTATTCGGGTTCTCGATGAATTGTCATGTACTCCCACCGAGTGTTTGAAATGTGCGACATCCTTGCTGAAAGATACAACTTATCATTGGTGGAAGACCATATCTTCTGTTATACCGCGAGAAAATATTACGTGGGAATTCTTCCAAACCGAGTTTAGAAAGAAATATTTTAGTCAGAGGTTTCTGGATCAGAAAAAGAAGGAATTTTTAGAACTCAAACAGGGAAATATGACAGTAGCCTAGTATGAACGAGAGTTTGTTAGACTGGGCAAGTATGCTACTGAATGGGTTCAGACTAAAGCTGATATGTGAAAACGATTTGAAGAAGGGCTGAATGAAGACATTAAGTTGTTGATTGGGATTCTAGAATTAAGGGAATTTGCGATATTGGCTGAAAGAGCCCACAAGGCCGAGGAATTAATCAAAGAGAAGAGGCAAGCCGAAAGAGAAGCTCGGGTTTCGAGTAAAAGATTTATGAGGAAGATGCAATCATCTGCCTCAAAGAAATCAAGAAGTTACCAAGAACATTTTACCTCATCAGTGGGGTATTCGGGAAAGGAAAGAAGTTCTAAACGCTCCAACCCGAGGTCTTCATCTCCTTTAGCAAGTAGTGTTGGGAGTGTTGGAAACCCCAAGCCACGATGCAATGTCTGTAACAAATTGCATTTTGGAGAGTGCCGAATGAGAAGTGGGGCATGTTTTAAGTGTGGGTCTCTCGACCACTTTCTTAAGGATTGCCCGGAAAGAGTTGAGAAAGATATAGAACAAACCCCTAAGTCGAGTAATCCCATCTCAAGGGGTAGACCCCCACGATACCCCCGAAATGTCAGTGGTAGTCGCACTGCTACAAAGGACTCAATAGCTAAATTTGAGGCACGGGCTCCGGCGAGGACATACGCCATACGTTCAAGGGAAGATGCCTCGACACCAGATGTTATCACTGGTACATTCTTTTTACTTGATACTGATATTATTGCTTTGATTGATCCTAGTTCAACGCATTCATATATATTCACGAAACTTGTGACTGTTAAAAATATGATTGTTGAATTGACCGAATTTGTGGTTAAAGTTTCAAACCCCTTGGGTTAGCATGTTATGGTGGATAATGTAACAGCCCGATTTAGGGCCTAGTCAGAATAGTGGTGCGAGACCACGAATCCGAGGTGAGTTTATGAGTTTTTAAGGTTCATGCCATGTTTGCATGTTAGTGTGAAAGTTTCATGAAGCAATTTTGCTAGATTGAAGTTGAATGGTCAAAAAGGACCAAATTGCAAAAGTTGTAAAATGTGAGTTTCTAGAAGCATTATGTATGAAATAGCTTTAGAATATTAATTATGAGTCCTTAAATAGCAATTTTCCCAAATTATAAATTTTGGACAAAAATGGACATGAGTTAGTAAAATAGAAATTTTTAAAGAGAAGGGCATTTTGGTCATTTGTCTAATAAGTGATTAAAATAGGAAAAAGATGATAAAATTTCATTCATCTTTTTCCTTCCATTGCCGAAAATTTGAAGACTCCATAGCTAGGGTTCTTCATTTTTTTCAAGCTTGCTAGTAAGTTCATCTTAGCCCCGTTTTTAATATTCTTCGTGTTTTTGAAGTCCTCGTATTATGAATTAGCTATTTTTAGCTATAAAATAAACTAAGATGCATGTTCAAAAATTCATCTATGAATGACATGCTTGTTAAATGATGTTTTATGGAAGATTATGAGAGTTTGATGTTAGATAAACATCTTTTCCTTAATGAATTTCATGAAATATGATAGTATGGACTAGTTTGTAAAAGTTTTGAAATTAGTCATACCTATTAGAAATAATGAGAATTGATAATGGCTATAGTAGAGAAAATGAATCAGCTAAGCTTGTAGTCTAAGAAAGTTAATGAAAATTATTTTACAAGCCTTGGGGCAAAAGTGCAAATATGAGAAAGTATAGGGGCAAAATAGTAATTTTGCCCAAGTATGAGTAAAGGGTCAATTTAGTCAATGTGAATATTAAATGATCTATTTATGACTATAGATCAAGAAAAACAAAGCCCGGATCGAAACCGAGGCAAGAACAAGGTCGAGGACTAAATTGCATACCTAGCTACATTTTGTGTATTGAGGTAAGTTTGTATGATTTCTAAGCTTTATGATTTATATCATTGAATTGCTTAGTATAATGTACAATGTTATTATGAAAAATGTTTAATGTTATGTTAAAAAAAGAAATTAATGAGATCAAGCATGAGAAAGCCCCGATTGAAGTTGAATAACTTAGGATACTCGATCTACCACATGAAACAAGAAAGTCCGTATAAGACCAAGCCGAGGCATGGCATCAGCAAGCAAGCAAGTTATTATGTAAGTCCAAGGAAAGCTTGGCATTGAGTTAGTTATCATGTAAGTCCAAGGCAAGCTTGGCATTGAGTAAGTTATTATGTAAGTCCAAGGCAAGCTTGGCATTGAATAAGATATCATGTAAGTCCAAGGCAAGCTTGGCATTGAATAAGATATCATGTAAGTCCAAGGCAAGCTTGGCATTGAACAAGTTATCATGTAAGACCAAGGCAAGCTTGGCATTGAAAAGTTATCAAGAGAAAGAGATCCCATATAAGTCCAAGTTAAGGCATGGCATTGGTGAGAACAAGAAAGACTTCGTATAAGTCCATGTTAAGTCATGGCCTCGAAATTTAGATGTGATTTAGTATCCTAGGTTACTCATATAAATTCATCGGGCAAACGAGCTAAACTCAAATGAGATAACAAGAAATCTAAGTAAGCAAAGTTATTATCAAGTGAAAATGAGTATTATTCATGTTATGAATGAGGAATAAGAGATTATGATTATTATGTTAAAGTATGCCGATCAATGTGATCAAGTGATACAGGTACCATGTTTACCTCTCAAGTATGAGACTAGTAAGTTTCATGAGATATGTACGAATCAAGTATGAGTAAGTAAGCTTTATAGCTGAAATTTATGATGCCATTGTTTATGTCAAATGGTTTATATTAAACAAGTATGTTGCTATGTGCATTATGCAAACTTACTAAGCTAAATGCTTACGTCTTATGCAAACTTGTGGATCGTTGAAGTCGGAGCTCGAATCATACTATCAACCGCTATTTTGGTATAGCCAAGTTGTTTTGATTAAGTATGGCATGTATAGGAAACATTTCATTTTGAGTATATGTCTTAGAAAGGGGCCAAAGCATGGGCTATCAAGTTTATTATTATTCTTTTTTAATGGCTAAATGATTGGCCAAGATTGACTAAGTATGTATGTTATTGATATCAATAGAGCATGTTATATTGTTCATTAAAGTTGTAGTGATTTGAGTTGTTGAGATAGTATGAATTTACTTTTGATTTCAGGATGGTAATTGGCTTGGTAAATAGCCTCTAAGTGCCCACACGGTCGGACACACGGGCGTGTGTCTAAGCCGTGTGTACCCTGCACCATTGCACCTTAAGTCAGAATATCAAGTTGTGGTACACGGTCTAAGTCCACGGGCGTGCCATGGCCGTGTGTTATAAGTCAAAATGATAAGGTTTTTCACACGGGCCAAGACCACGGGCGTGCCATGGCCGTGTGAAGTTTGGCAGTAAGCTTGAGTTTTAAGCATGGTTAGGAGACATGGGCGTGTCTCAAGTTTACACGGGCGTGTCCCAACTCACATGGGCGTGTGACCCCTGTTTCAATAAAAAGTTTTCGATTGAGTTCCGAAAGTTTACGGACATGAATTTAAGGCCTCGTAGGCCCATAAAAAGTACAAGTTGATTAAGAAAGATATGTTCTTAATTCGGAACGAAATTTTATAGCCCGTAAGTACTCGATTAAGCAAGTTCAAGCATAGTAACTTCTCATATCTGGTCTAAGCCTCAGACTCGTGTATGGGGTGTTACATTTAGTGGTATCAGAGCTACGGCTTAGTCGGTTCTAGGACTAACATAGCATGAGCACGAGTCTAGCTATACATGCCATACGTAAGAATGTTTTTATAATGATAGTGTGACGACTCCTGACGACTTAAATTATGTTTATATATATATAGTAAATGGATCCTGAAAGAGATATGGCGGATGACGTAGAAAGTAATGCGCCGTCTCCTGCTGAATGGACGGTGCCGAACGAGAATGAGAATAGACCCACTACGGTGAGTCAAGAAGGAGGAGAAGGGGCTAGAGAAGCCTTCCTCCATATGATGAATACGTGGTATTTAGAGTTCATTCGTATGAAGCCAAATGTACAACCCCCTCCACCCTCACCTATTCCACAACCTATTCCAGTAGCCCATCAAGTAGTATAGGTGGTAAGAGGGGACAAACCTCCAGTTGATAGAATCATGAAACATGGGGCAGAAGAATTCCGGGCTAGAAAAGATGATGATCCGGAAAGAGCTGAATTCTGGTTAGAAAATACCATCTGGGTATTTAATGAGCTGTCATGTACACCTGAAGAGTGCATGAAGTGTGTGGTCTCCCTTTTAAGAGATTCTGCCTATCAATGGTGGAACACCCTTATATCAGTGGTATCAAGGGAGAAGATCACGTAGGAATTCTTCCAACAAGAGTTCAAGAAAAAGTATATCAGTCAAAGATTTGTAGATCAAAAAAGAAAAGAATTTTTAGAGTTAAAGCAAGGCAAGATGTCGGTGACCGATTATGAGTGTGAGTTTGTGCGACTCAGCAAATACGCTTGAAAATGCGTGTCTACCAAGGCCATCATGAGCAAAAGATTTGAAGATGGGCTAAATGAGGACATCAAACTGTTTGTTGCTGTCCTAGAATTGAAAGAATTTGTTGTGCTAGTGGAGAGAGCTTGTAAAGCCGAAGAGCTAGTAAAAGAGAAGAGAAAGTCTGAAATTGAGTCTCGTGACTCTAGAAAGAGACAATGGAATAAGTCATTACAATTCTCATCCAAGAAGTCAAGAGATTTACCTACCCGATCGGCTATTTCCATTGGGTTTTCAAAGAAAGACAAGAGTAAACAGTATTCGGGAAATAAAGCACAGACTACTTCAGTCGCTAGTGTGGGGAACTTTCAATCTGAAAGACCCGAATGCCCACAGTGTGGCAGACGTCATCTTGGACATGCCGAGCGCACGAAAATGCATGTTTTAGATGTGGTTCCCAAGACCACTACATAAAGGATTGTCCAGAGACAATGAAAGAAGAGAGAACTCAGAACCTGAGATCCGGGAGTATGGTCAGAGGAAGACCGCAGAGAAACCCAGGAAGTGGGGCAAGAGAAAGATGTAACCCTAGAGAGCAAGCCGCGAGACCCGAGGGTAGGGCGCCTGTACGAACTTATGCCATTCACGCTCGCGAAGAGCCATCTTCCCATGATGTTATCACGGGTACCTTTTCTCTTTATGATATCAAAGTTATTGCTTTAATAGATCCCGGATCCACACACTCTTACATTTGCCAGAAATTAATATCCGATATGAGCATGCCTATAGAGTCTACAAAATTTGTGATTAAAGTGTCTAATCCTTTAGGCAAAAGTGTGTTAATTGATGAAGTATGTAAAGATTGTCCGTTAATGATTAAAGGTCACTGTTTTAAAGCAAACCTTATGTTATTACCATTTGATGAGTTTGACATCATTCTTGGTATGGACTGGTTGACAACCCATGATGTAATAGTAAATTGTGGGAAAAAGTACATTGAAATGAGATGTGAAAATGGGGATATTCTCTATATAGAATCAGATGAACAAAGTGGATTGCCGGTATTGGTTTCTCATATGACGGCACAGATATTTATAAGAAAGGGGTATGAGGCATATTTGGCCTTTGTGATGAATGATAAAGAAACAGAGTTAAAGATTGAGTCTGTACCGATAGTATGTGAGCACATGGATGTTTTTCCCGAAGAATTACCGGGATTACCTCCAATCAGAGAAGTTGAGTTCAGCATTGAGCTAGCTTCCGGTACTGTACCAATATATGTTACTCCTTACAGAATGGCTCCAACGGAGTTGAAATAGTTAAAGATACAGTTGCAAGAGTTAACAGACAAAGGCTTTGCAAGGTCAAGTTGTTCTCCTGGGTGTGCTCAGTTTTATTTGTGAAAAGAAGGATGGCACTATGAGATTGTGCATAGATTACCGCGACTTAATAAAGTGTGATAAAAGAACAAGTATCCATTGCCAAGGATCGATGATTTGTTCGATCAATTGAAAGAAGCCACCGTGTTCTCTAAGATAGACTTGAGATCGGGGTATTACCAGTTAAGAGTAAAGGAGTTAGATGTATCCAAGATTTCTTTTCGAACAAGGTATGGGCATTATGAATTTTTAGTCATGCCTTTTGGTTTGACCAATGCTCCTGCGGTATTCATGGACTTAATGAACCGCATCTTCAGACCATACCTCGATAAGTTTGTAGTCATTTTTATTGACGACATACTTGATTTATTCGAGATGAGAATGAGCATGCTTTGAGCACCTACGGATAGTTTTCTGATTCTTTGAGAAAATCAATTGTATGCCAAGTTCGAGTAAAAGTGAGTTTTGGCTCAATGAAGTAGGATTTTCAGGGCATATTGTCTCGGGAGAAGGGGTTCGAGTAGACCCAAGTAAGATCTCGGCTATTACGGATTAGAAACCACCAAGGAATATCTACGAGGTTAGAAGTTTCCTAGGCCTAGCCGGCTATTATAGACGATTTGTCAAGGGGTTTTCCATGATTGCAACCCGATGACGAAGTTATTCTGAGAAAAATGTAAAGTTCGAGGATGTGAAATATGCCAACAAAGTTTGAAAAATTGAAAGCATTATTGTGAAGCTCTAGTTTTAGTACAACCTGAGACGGGAAAGAGTTCATAGTTTACAATGATGCATCCTTAAATTAATTAGGTTTGTGTACTTATGCAAGAAGGCAAAGTGATTGCTTATGCCTCAAGACGAGTTAAAGCCTCATGAGAAGAATTATCGGCAGTATACGACCTAGAGTTAGTTGCCATAGTCTTCGCATTGAAGATATGGAGACATCATCTATATGGTGAGAGATGTCAGATCTTCACCGATCACAAAAGTCAGAAGTACTTGATGACGCAGAAAGAGTTGAATTTAAGGCAAAGGAGATGGTTAGAGTTGATAAAAGATTATGAGTTAGTCATTGACTACCATCTAGGAAAGGCGAATGTTGTTGCCGATGCTTTAAGCAGAAAGTCCTTATTTGCATTAAGGGCAATGAATTCATGGATGACTTTATCCGACGATGGTTCTATTCTAGCTGAGTTGAGAGCTAGACCAATTTTCCTCCAAGAGATCATTGAAGCCCAAAGAGAGGATAGGGAATTGCAAGTTCAGAGAGATCAGTGCGAGACAGATGTTGAGTCTGACTTCCAAATTAGTCCCAATGGAAGTCTGATGTTCAAAGACAGAGTTTGTGTACCGAGAAAAGAAGAGCTTATTTAGAAAATTTTGCATGAGGCCCATAATGGATGTTTATCTTTACATCCGAGTAGTACCAAGATGTATAATGACTTGAAGCAATGATATTGGTGGCCGAGAATGAAGAAAGATATTTCAGATTTTGTTTCCAAATGCTTGATTTGTCAGCAAGTAAAGGCGGAACACCAAGTACCTTCGGGTTTGCTTCAACCCATTTTAGTTTCAGAGTGGAAGTGGGACCGTATTACTATGGATTTTGTAACGGGTTTACCACTATCTCCGAGCAAGAAAGATGCCGTATGGGTTGTAGTTGATAGACTCACAAAATCAACCCATTTTATACTGCAGACTGAGTTGATTACTCACTTGACAAGTTGGCGGACTTATACGTTTGAAATAGTAAGACTTCACGGAGTTCCTGTGTCAATCATATCGGATAGAGATCTGAGATTCACATCCAGATTTTGGAAGAAGTTGCAAGAGGCCCTAGGTACAAAGTTGAACTTTAGTACCGCTTTTCATCCTCAAACTGACGGTCAATCCGAGAGGTTAATTCAAGTACTCGACGATATGCTCAGATGTTGTATTCTTGAATTCTGAGGCAGTTGGGAAAAGTTTCTCCCATTAGTAGAGTTTTCCTACAATAATAGTTTTCAGTCGAGCTTAAAGATGGCGCCTTACGAGGCTTTATATGGGCGTAAGTGCCGAACGCCTTTATATTGGACTGAACTTAAAGAAAACCAAATTCACGGGGTTGATTTGGTTAGAGAAGCTGAAGAGAAAGTGAAAGTGATACGAGAAAGTTTAAAAGCTGCATCGGACAGACAAAAGTCCTATTCGGACTTAAAAAGAAAAGAGATAGAGTATCAAGTCGGAGATAAAGCTTTCTTGAAAGTGTCACCTTGGAAAAAAAGTTCTCAGATTTGGCCGAAAAGGCAAGTTGAGTCCACGTTTTATTGGACCGTATGAGATTACTGAGAAAGTTGGTCCTGTAGCTTACAGATTGGCTTTTCCATCAGAGTTAGAAAAGATACATGATGTGTTTCACGTGTCAATGTTAAGATGCTACCGATCAGACCCTTCGCATGTAATTCCCCAGTCAGAGGTAGAGATTCATCCCGACATGACTTATGGTGAAGAACAGTCAAGATATTATTTGGGAAGTGAAGCGACTAAGAAAGAAAAGTATTGCCTTAGTGAAAGTATTGTGGCAAAGACATGGAATAGAAGAAGCCACATGGGAACCAGAAGAGAGTATGAGAAACCAGTACCCAAACCTTTTCACTGGTAAGATTTTCGAGGACGAAAATCCCTAAGGGGGGAGAATTGTAACAGCCCGATTTAGGGCCTAGTCGGAATAGTGGTGCGAGACCACGAATCCGAGGTGAATTTATGAGTTTTTAAGGTTCATGCCATGTTTGCATGTTAGTGTGAAAGTTTCATGAAGCAATTTTGCTAGATTAAAGTTGAATGGTAAAAAGGACCAAATTGCAAAAGTTGTAAAGTGTGAGTTTCTAGAAGCATTATGTATGAAATAGCTTTAGAATATTAATTATGAGTCATTAAATAGCAATTTGCCCAAATTATAAATTTTGGACAAAAATGGACATGAGTTAGTAAAATAGAAATTTTTAAAGAGAAGGGTATTTTGGTCATTTGTCTAATAAGTGATTAAAATAGGAAAAAGATGATAAAATTTCATTTATCTTCTTCCTTCCATTACCGAAAATTTGAAGACCCCATAGCTAGGGTTCTTCATTTTTTTAAGCTTGCTAGTAAGTTCATCTTAGCCCCGTTTTTAATATTCTTCGTGTTTTTGAAGTCCTCGTATTATGAATTAGCTATTTTTAGCTATAAAATAAGCTAAGATGCATGTTCAAAAATTCATCTATTAATGACATGCTTGTTAAATGATGTTTTATGGAAGATTATGAGAGTTTGATGTTAGATAAACATCTTTTCCTTAATGAATTTCATGAAATATGATCGTATGGACTAGTTTGTAAAAGTTTTGAAATTAGTCATACCTATTAGAAATAATGAGAATTGATAATGGCTATAGTAGAGAAAATGAATCAGCTAAGCTTGTAGTCTAAGAAAGTTGAATGAAAATTATTTTACGAGCCTTGGGGCAAAAGTGCAAATATGATAAAGTATACTATTTTGCCCAAGTATGAGTAAAGGGTCAATTTAGTCAATGTGAATATTAAATGATCTATTTATGACTATAGATCAAGAAAAATGAAGCCCGGATCGAAACCGAGGCAAGAACAAGGTCGAGGACTAAGTTGCATACCTAGCTACATTTTGTGTATTGAGGTAAGTTTGTATGATTTCTAAGCTTTATGATTTATATCATTGAATTGCTTAGTATAATGTACAATGTTATTATGAAAAATGTTTAATGTTATGTTAAACAATGAAATTAATGTGATCAAACATGAGAAAGCCCCGATTGAAGTTGAATAACTTAGGATACTTGATCTACCACATGAAACAAGAAAGTCCGTATAAGACCAAGCCGAGGCATGGCATCGGCAAGCAAGCAAGTTATCATGTAAATCCAAGGCAAGCTTGGCATTGTGTAAGTTATCATGTAAGTCCAAGGCAAGCTTGGCATTGAGTAAGTTATCATGTAAGTCCAAGGCAAGCTTGGCATTGAATAAGATATCATGTAAGTCCAAGGCAAGCTTGGCATTGAATAAGATATCATGTAAGTCCAAGGTAAGATTGGCATTGAACAAGTTATCATGTAAGACCAAGGCAAGCTTGGCATTGAAAAGTTATCAAGAGAAAGATATCCCATATAAGTCCAAGTTAAGGAATGGCATTGGTGAGAACAAGAAAGACTTCGTATAAGTCCATGTTAAGTCATGGCCTCGAAATTTAGATGAGATTTAGTATCCTCGGTTACTCATATAAATTCTTCGGGCAAACGAGCTAATCTCAAATGAGATAACAAGAAAGCTAAGTAACCAAAGTTATTATCAAGTGAAAATGAGTATTATTCATGTTATGAATGATGAATCAAAGATTATGATTATTATGTTAAAGTATGCTGATCAATGTGATCAATTGATACAGGTACCTTGTTTACCTCTCAAGTATGAGACTAGTAAGTTTCATGAGATATGTAAGAATCAAGTATGAGTAAGTAAGCTTTATAGCTAAAATTTATGATGCCATTGTTTATGTCAAATGGTTTATATTAAACAAGTATGTTGCTATGTGCATTATGCAAACTTACTAAGCTAAATGCTTACGTCTTTTATTATTTCTTTCTATGTAGTCCCGCCAAGCTAACTTGTGGATCGTTGAAGTCACAGCTCGAATCACACTATCAACCGCTATTTTGGTATAGCCATGTTGTTTTGATTAAGTATGGCATGTATAGGAAACATTTCATTTTGAGTATATGTCTTAGAAAGGGGCCAAAGCATGGGCTATCAAGTTTATTATTATCCTTTTGTAAATGGCTAAATGATTGGCCAAGATTGACTAAGTAAGTATGTTATTGATATCAATAGAGCATGTTATATTGTTCATTAAAGTTGTAGTGATTTGAGTTGATGAGATAGTATGAATTTACTTTTGATTTCAGGGTGGTAATTGGCTTGGTAAATAGCCTCTAAGTGCCCACACGGTCGGACACACGGGCGTGTGTCTAAGCCGTGTGTATCCTACACCATTGCACCTTAAGTCAGAATATCAAGTTGTGGTACACGGTCTAAGTCCACGGGCGTGCCATGGCCGTGTGTTATAAGTCAGAATGTTAAGGTTTTTCACACGGGCCAAGACCACGGGCGTGCCATGGCCGTGTGAAGTTTGGCAATAAGCTCGAGTTTTAAGCACGGTTAGGAGACATGGGCGTGTCTCAGGTTTACACGGGCGTGTCCCAACTCACATGGGCGTGTGACCCCTGTTTCAATGAAAAGTTTTCGATTGAGTTCTGAAAGTTTACAGACATGAGTTTAAGGCCTCGTAGGCCCATAAAAAGTACAAGTTGATTAAGAAAGATAAGTTCTTAATTTGGAACGAAATTTTATAGCCCGTAAGTACTCGATTAAGCAAGTTCAAGCATAGTAACTTCTCGTATCCGGTCTAAGCCTCAGACTCGGGTATGGGGTGTTACAGATAAAATCTATAAGAATTGTCCGTTGCTAATAGAGGGTCATTGTTTTCCGGCTAATTTGATGTTATTACCCTTTGATGAATTTGATTTAATATTGGGAATGGATTGGTTAACCCAACATGATGTAATGGTAAATTGTAAGTATAAATACATTGAATTGAAGTGTTAAAATGGTGAGTTACTTCGGGTTGAATCTAAGAAACTGGATAGGTTATCTAATGTGATTTCAGCAATATCAGCCCAGAAATGTATTAGAAAATGGTATGAGGCTTATCTTGCTTATGTTTGGATACCAAAGTGTGCGAGTTGAAAATCCGATCAAGTCTTAGGTTGTTTGTGAATTTCCTGAGGTATTTCCAGAAGAATTGCCCAGTTTACCACCCGCTAGAGAGGTGGAATTTTCTATAGACCTTGTACCAGGGACGACACCGATATCGATAGCACTATATAGGATGGCTTCTACTGAATTAAAGGAGTTTAAAGTGCAGCTGCAAGAATTAATTGATAAAGGATTTGCTCGACCCAGCTTTTCATCGTGGGGTGCACCGGTATTGTTTGTAAAGAAGAAAGAAAGATCATTGAGACTATGCATCGATTATAGACAGCTTAATAAAGTCACAATAAAGAATAAGTACCCGTTTCCTCGTATAGATGACTTGTTTGATCAATTAAAAGGTGCCACTGTATTTTCAAAAATTGATCTACGATCTGGTTACTATCAACTACGGGTAAAGGATTCGGATGTGTCAAAGACAGCTTTCAGAACTAGATATGGGCATTATGAATTTTTGGTGATGCCATTTGGATTAACGAATGCCCCAGCGGTATTTATGGATTTAATGAACATAATTTTCAGACCATACCTCAATAGGTTTGTGGTTGTTTTTATTGATGATATTTTGGTTTATTCCTGGGATGAAAATGAGCATGCTGAACATTTGAGAACTGTCTTGCAAACTCTGCGTGAGAAACAATTGTATGCCAAGTTTAGTAAATGTGAATTCTGGTTAAAGGAAGTTAGTTTCCTTGGACATGTAGCATCTGCAGAAGGTATTCGGGTGGACCTGAATAAAATTTTAGCTATTGTAAGTTGGAAGCCATCGAGGAATGTTTCCGAAGTCCGAAGTTTTCTGGGGCTAGCCGGATATTATCGGAGATTTGTTAAAGGGTTTTCAATGATAGCTTCTCCGATGACTCGATTGCTGCAAAAAGATGTGAGATTCGAGTGGAATGATAAGTGCCAGCAGAGTTTTGATAGATTGAAAGCCTTATTGCCGGAAGCGCCCATATTAGTCCAACCTGAATCGAGTAAAGAATTTGTAGTTTACAGTGATGCCTCATTGAACGGTTTTGGATGTGTATTGATGCAAGATGGTAAAGTTGTAGCTTTGCATCTAGACAGTTGAAGCCGCATGAAAGGAATTACCCGGTACACGACCTTGAGTTAGCAGCCATTGTGTTTGCACTGAAAATATGGCGGCATTATCTCTTTGTTGAAAAGTGTCATATTTTTACGGATCATAAAAGTCTAAAGTATTTAATGACACAGAAAGAATTGAACTTGAGACAACAGAGATGGTTGGAATTATTGAAAGATTATGATCTCGTTATCGATTACCATTCGGGGAAAGCTAATGTAGTGGCGGATGCCTTGAGTCGAAAACCTTTGTTTACCTTGCGGGCGTTGAATGCCCAATTGTCCTTGTCTGATGATGATTCAATTATAGCTGAGTTAAGAGCTAGACAAACATTTCAACAACAAATTTGTGAGGCTCAGAAGGATGATGATAAGTTACAGGCCAAATGAGTGCAAAGTGAGTCAGATCCTGATTCAGAGTTTCAGATTGATTCAGATGGTTGTTTGTTGTTCAGAGATAGAATATGTGTATCGAAGAATTTAGAACTAGTGTAGAAGATTTTACATGAAGCGCACAATAGTGCTATGTCTGTGCATCACGGTAGCAAAAAAATGCATAATGACTTGAAGAAAATGTACTGGTGGCCGGGAATGAAAAGAGATATCTCTGAATTTGTATCTAGATGCTTGATATGTCAACAAGTAAAGGCTGAACACCAAGTGCCTTCGGGATTATTGCAGCCAATTATGATTCCGGAATGGAAATGGGAAAGGATTACCATGGAATTTGTATCGGGATTACCCTTCTCATCGAAAAAGAAAGATGTTGTTTGGGTAATTGTTGACCGCCTAACAAAGTCAGCACACTTTATCCCGGTACGTATAGATTTTTCATTGGATACATTGTCTGAAATATATGTTTTTGAGATTGTAAGACTACATAGAGTGCCAATCTCCATTATTTCTGATAGAGACCCCCGGTTTACATCTTGATTTTGGAGTAAGTTGCAAGAAGCTCTGGGCACTAGTTTACACTTTAGTGCTGCATTCCATCCTCAAACAGATGGACAATCTGAACGTGTGATACAGATATTAGAAGACATGCATCAGTGTTGTGTACTTGAATTTGGAGGTAGTTGGGAAAAATATCAGCCTTTGATTAAATTTGCCTACAATAATAGTTATCACTCCAGTGTTAAAATGGCACCGTATGAGGCTCTATATGGCCGCAAATGTAGAGCTCCATTGTACTGGACAGAGTTAAGCGAGAAAAAGATACACGGGGTTGACTTGATCCGTGAAACTGAAGAAAGGGTGAAGATAATCTGAGACATTTTAAAGGCAGCCTCAGACCGTCAAAAGTCCTATGCCTGTAACACCCCTACTCGTATCTGTCGCCGGAACAGGGTCACGTAGTACTACCGGAGTTCACAGAACATTCGCATGCAATTTGTATTAAAATACCATCCATACTAAAAAAATTTCCTTATTGTCCCTTGAATGAGCCCTCGAGGCCCAAAACGAGTATTGGAATCGAATCGAGACTTAATCGGAACCACTAAGAATTTTTTGCAAAATTACAAAATTTTTCAAAGGTGTAGGGCTCACACACCCGTGTGGTCCAAGGGACACGCCCGTGTGACCCTGGGACACGCCCGTGCTACAGGCCGTGTCCAATTTAGGGTGCTCTCTGACTTGCACCACACGGCCATGCCACACGCCCGTGTGCTAGGCCGTGTGGATAATTAATTTAAATTGAATTAGGTGCAGGTTTCACACGGCCAAGACACACGCCCGTGTTCTAGGCCGTGGCTCCCACAAGGCTGAGACACACGCCCGTGTCTTTGCCTGTGTGCTCAATTATGAGCATTCTATTTTCTTGAATTTAAGGTGCAGGGGACACACGGCCTGGCTACACGCCCATGTACTCGGCCGTGTGTCACACACGGCCTAGACAGACGCCCGTGTGTCTACCCGTGTGGACAAAATGAAGCCATTTCTTAACTTCATTTTCTCACCAAATTTTGCCAACAACCTACACCAATGCTTGCATGAATATACCAGCCAGCTCAAGCATTAAAACCAAGCCTCAACTAACATCTATCATGGCATAATATCACAAGCCATTCATGTTTATACTCATACTTTTAGTGCATATTCAAGATAAACATACTCTATTCATCCACATTTAACACATAAACATTAAACATGAGATAACTTACGGACATCCCAAATAAATCATTACTAGCCATTCCAATGGCTAGATTACAAAACATCACTTACAAGTCATCATTTGACCAACTAAGCCTATACATGCCATTATACCAAAATGAGATTTCTAAATATACCAAAATGGAGATAGTGGATAGTGTGATTATTCTCCGACCGATCCTCCAACCTTCGCGAGCTTATGAGCACTATAAAACAAGGGAAAATTAAGTGGGGTAAGCACTTTCATGCTTACTAAGTTCGTATAACGAGAAATAAACTTACCAGTTATATCTATTCAAACTAGCATACATAAACATACATTTCATCTATTATAGGTAGTTCACCTAAACATATACACTTAATCAAACAAGTTAGTCACATAACATAATATAAATATCAAGTAAACATAAATAAGCTCATTATATACAAACTTCCATTAATTCCACCTTTCCATATTTCGAGAGTCTTTCCCGTTGAACTAATGAAATTTCGATAGACATTTGGGTGATGTACATAAGGTATACATATGGATTATCTGTCAATTCGTATTCATTATTACCTATTGGACATAAGTCCGAAGAGCACACTCTCGAGCCAAATATTTTACAACAAGATTACTAGTCCAGGCTAAATCCTGATTTTCAACCAACGTTCACAAGAGTCATTTAGGATTGCTAGTCCGGGCTAAATTCTATTAGTGACCTGTACTCTAAAGAGCTTAATTAGGGTTGCCTGTCTGGGCTAAACCCAATCGATAACATATGCTCGAGAGGCTTAAATTCAGGATTACCCGTTCGGGCTAAATCTTATTTGTAACATTTGCCATATTATACCCGTTCCAAGAAATCACCATAATCCATTGAATTTGAATATTCAACCGGGACATGATATTTTATCAATATTTCCAACTTGTAATTATTTCATTATGTATATCACCACATACATATTATCACAATCACACAATTCAATTCAAACATATTACCGTACCAAATTAAGTTACACGAACTTACCTTGATAGTTTTTTGGGTTTGAATTCCAACTAATCCGAAACTTTTTGTTTCCCTCGATCTAATTCTGTAGTTGGTCTTTCCAGGTCTTTCTAAGCTTGAAAAGTTCTCTTCCTTTCTCCTAGGGTTTCCATAGAAAAATTGGGGAAGAAGATGAATAGAAAAGATGATAATTTCTTTTTATTTTTCTATCATCTTTTTATTTTATTGATTTCCAATTTAGTCCCTAGTCATTTCTAGTTTTCCATAGATTAGTCACCAAGAAAAATCTACATACTTTTCTTAATGGTCTAATTACCATATAAGGTCCTCTATTTTTGAATTCCATAGCTATTTAATCCTTATAGCTACTAGAATTCAACTTTCGCATTTTATGCAATTTAGTCCTTTACCTAATTAAGCACACAATCGATAAAATTTTCGTATCAAAATTTTCACGTGACCTTCCTATCATAATACTAACCATAAAATAAAATAAAATTTTATTTTTTGGCTAGGATTTGTGGTCACGAAACCACTGTTCCGATCTTACTGAAAATGGGCTGTTACAATTCTCCCCCTTAGAAATTTTCGTCCTCGAAAATTTTTACCAGAAAAGAGGTTAGGGTACTGCTTCCTCATAGTATAATCCGGCTCCCAGGTAGCTTCCTCTAAACCATACCGTTGCCAGAGCACTTTTACCAATGCCACCTTTTTATTTCTTAGCTCTTTCATCTCATGTGCAAGTATTTTGATCAGTTCTTCATTGTAGGTCATATCAGGTTGAATCTCAACTTCTGTTGGAGTAATAACGTGTGAAGGATCCGATCTATATCGTCATAACATGGATACATAGAAAACATTGTGAATCTTATCAAGCTTAGGTGGTAATGCTAACTGATATGCAACCGGCCCTATTCTTTCAATGATTTCATAAGGTCCGATGAACCGTGGACTCAATTTCCCTTTACGACCGAATCGGAGAACTTTCTTCCATGGTGACGCTTTCAAGAACACTTTATCACCAACTTGAAATTCTATCTCTTTTTTTTTTCTAATCGGCATAGGACTTTTGACGGTCTGAGGCTGCCTTCAAACTGTCTTGGATTATCTTCACCTTTTCCTCGGTTTCACGGATCAAGGTCAACTTCGTGTATCTTTTTCTCGCTTAACTCTATCCAATACAATGGAGTTCTACATTTGCGACCATATAGAGCCTCATACGGTGCCATTTTAATACTGGACTGATAACTATTATTGTAAGCAAATTCAATCAAAGGTAGATACCTTTCCCAGTTACCTCCAAATTCAAGTACACAACACCGAAGCATGTCCTCTAAAATCTGTATCACACATTCAGATTGTCCATCTTTTTGAGGATGGAATGCAGTACTAAGGTGTAAACAAGTGCCCAGAGCTTCTTGCAACTTACTCCAAAATCGAGATGTAAATCGGGGATCTCTATTGGAAATAATGGAGATTGGCACTCCATGTAGTCTTACAATCTCAAAAACATATAGTTCAGCCAATCTATCCAATGAAAAGTCCATACGTACTGGGATAAAGTGTGCTGACTTCGTAAGGCGGTCAACAATTACCCATACAACATCTTTCTTTTTCGGTGACAAGGGTAATCCCGATACAAAGTCCATGGTAATCCTTTTCCATTTCCATTCCAGAATCGTAATTGGCTGCAATAATCCCGAAGGAACTTGATGTTTAGCCTTTACTTGTTGACATATCAAGCATCTAGATACAAATTCAGAGATATCTCTTTTCATTCCCGGTCACCAATACATTTTTTTCAAGTCATTATACATTTTGTTGCTACCGGGATGCACATATATAACACTATTGTGCGCTTCATGTAAAATATTCTGTACTAGTTCTGAATTCTTCGGTACACATATTCTGTGTCTGAACAACAAACAACCATCTGAATCAATCTGAAACTCTGAATTAGGATCTGACTCACTTTCACTCGTTTGGCATGTAACTTATCATCATTCTTCTGAGCTTCACAGATGTGTTGCCGAAATGTTGGTCTAGCTCTTAACTCAGTTATAATCGAATCTTCATAAGATAGGGACACCTAGGCATTCAATGCCCGCAAGGCAAACAAAGTTTTTTGACTCAGGGCATCCGCTAGCTTTCCCCGGATGGTAATCAATAACGAGATCATAATCTTTCAATAATTCCAACCACCTATGTTGTCTCAAGTTCAATTCTTTTTGTGTCATTAAATACTTTATAATTTTATGGTATGTAAAGATATGACACTTTTCACCAAAGAGATAATGCCGCCATATCTTTAGTGCAAACACAATGGCTAGTAACTCAAGATCATGTACTGAGTAATTTCTTTCATGCGGTTTTAGTTGCCTAGATGCATAAGCTACAAATTTACCATCTTGCATCAATACGCAACCCAAACCATTCAATGAGGCAAGGCTGTAGATTACAAATTCTTTACTCGATTCAGGCTGGACTAATACAGGTGCTTCCATCAGTAAGGCTTTCAATCTATCAAAACTCTGCTGGCACTTATCGTTCCATTCGAATCTCACATCTTTTTACAACAATTGAGTCATTAGAGAAGCTATCACTGAAAACCCTTTAACAAATCTCCGATAATATCCGGCTAGCCCCAGAAAACTTCAGACTTCGGAAACATTCCTCGGTGGCTTCCAACTTACAATAGCTGAAATTTTATTCGGGTCCATCCAAATACCTTTTGCAGATGCAACATGTCCAAGGAAACTAACTTCCTTTAACTAGAATTCACATTTACTGAACTTGGCATACAATTGCTTCTCACGCAGAGTTTGCAATACAGTTCTCAAATGTTCAGCATGCTCATTTTCATCCCGGGAATAAACCAAAATATCATCAACAAAAACAACCACGCACCTCTCTAGGTATGGTCTGAAAATTCTGTTCATTAAATCCATAAATACCGCCGGGGCATTCATTAATCTGAATGGCATCACCAAAAATTCATAATGCCCATATCTGGTTCTGAAAGCTATCTTCGGCACATTCGAATCCTTTACCCGTAGTTGATAGTAACCAGATTGTAGAAAAACTTTCAAAAATACAGTGACACCTTTTAATTGATCAAACAAGTCATCTATACGAGGCAACAGGTACTTATTCTTTATTGTGACTTTATTAAGCTTTCTGTAATCGATGCATAGTCTCAATGATCCTTCTTTCTTCTTTACAAACAATACCGGTGCACCCCACGGTGAAAAGGTAGGTCGAGCAAATCCTTTATCAATTAATTCTTGCAGCTGCACTTTCAACTCCTTTAATTCAGTAGGAGCCATTCTACATGGTGCTATCGATATCGGTGCCATCCCTGGAACAAGGTCTATAAAAAAATTCCACCTATCTAGCTGGTGGTAAACCAGGCAATTTTTCTAGAAATACCTCAGGAAATTCACAAACAACCGGCACTTACTGGATTTTCAACTCAGACTGTAACACCCCAAACCCGGACAGGACACCACGTCCGAATCTGGTATGTTACGGGGAAAACGTTTTTTTTTTTGAGAGATAAGATTTTTCGTTTAAAAGCGGGGTGAAAACATAGTGAACTTGAAGAAAATTGGAGTAGGCCTGTTTGATTAGATTTTGAAAACTTATCCAAAGTATATAGTTAAAAACGAGTTGATTTCATTTAGCATTTCCAATAGTTTCTTAGTGCTATTTTGAAACATTTTTGACTTAGTAGAATATCGAGTTCGGTTTGAAAATCATTTGAGTTTACTTTATAGCAAAACATAGTGAGATACCCGATGGTATAGTTTAAAACACATTGCGTTATAGTTTTAAAAACATTATCTTACCAAATTTTTAGTAAAATTTCATACCAAGTTATTTGTTAAGCAGGTTAGGAATCTAATTAAACCATAACCATCATAAAACTTAAATCAAAGGCCTTTTACAAATCCAAACTAAAACCCAACTAAAAGTAAATAAGTTAAAGTACCCAAATTGAATAGTCTGAGCAAAACTTTTATTAAAGCATGGCATGTGCACCCCGAGTCCATCCCGGCTCCATGTCCGCGTCTACGAGTCACCTGAAATGTCAAAGGAGAGGGTGAGTCGAATGACTCAGTGCATAAATCCCGCTCCCGATGAAACAACATGCTAACACACATCATACATAGCAACATAGTTATTGCAACCCGATCCTAACCATCCGTATCTCCTTTTCTACCCCGTGTGGTACCAAACCACTGGTGGTGCCAAACCACTGGTGACATACAGTCACAATGTGTTACCAAAACACTGGTGTCCCAAAGACACAATATCCATCAATGTGGTGCCAAACCACTGGTGTCCCAAAGACACGTTTGTGCTACCAAAGCACTGGTGACCAAAGTCACAAATCCAATGATGGGGCCAACCCATCGTGTGATACCCAATCACTAGCAGACGATCCCATATCTCAAGTGGGGCCAACCCACGGTGGTGTTAACCACAGGGACGAGTCGCAATGAGGTGCCAAACCTCTGGAGGTGCCAAACCTCTGGTGACCCAAAGTCACAAAGTGTGTTACCAAAACAACGGTGCTCGTCGGCACAAAATATCACTGCTCCCTCCACTCATATCACCCATCAACATACCATACTCATGTGATCATGCATATCATACAAGTCATGCATATCATGCCAACATGTCTAGCATTACATCTCATAGCATACATAACATTGATCATAATACCCAAGGTATCCATAATAGAACTTGTAATAAATTAGACTTACCGGATATGTACACACACCCCGTTTGGGTATCCAATTATCCGTCATCTTTGGTATAGTTTTTAATGAGCAAAGCGAGTTTATTAATAACATTACTAGGTATCGGTGTGTTAGTTTACACACTGGTAATTACGAGTCTAAAGATCCCAACGACCGATCTATGTCCCTCGATTATCAAGCTCCTATAACAATCGGCCAACACGAGTTAGGCACTAAGACCATTCGGCCAAAGACATATAAACCCAAAGGGGTTAATTTCAATCCCTTACCTTGAAGATGATCCGGTTTCCTACCAAACTGAACCAAGCGGTGGTTCTCCTTTAGCAATCGGCTACACCTTAAAAGAAGAACAGTTAATCCTTTGTCATCCTTGACTTAATCGCACTAAATCGATAAATAACCCAATAATAACATAGCCACTTACCACCGCTTACCAACCGGTCTCTAACGGTAAAGGCCTCACTTGGTGGCTTCAAAATCCCGAATGCCCTAACAAGCAATCGGTTTTAACAAAGGAGAATAACACCCATCAATAGTTGTCATATACAACTCTTAAACAACTCAAATCGATTAAGAGAAAGAAAGAAACTAAATGACCATTCGGCCAAGGGCTTACCAACACCCAAACGATTGAAGCAAGACCCCAACACCAACAAAGATTCGGCCAAGATTTTTGAAAAGAAGAAAGAAAATGAAAATAAGGTAGATGCTTTTCGGTTTTGAGAGAAAAGATAATATGAAATGGAAGCGAGTTTGGCAAGAGTTGAGAAGAAGAGAAGTGGATGGAATGGAGGTACTTTCGGTTTTGAGAAGGTGTTTTGGTGGATATAGTTTAAGCTAAGGTGATTTCAAAAGCAAAAGAAAAGAAAATATGAGAGGAAAAGAGGACTATTTTGGTTTACACAATTTGAAGAAGAAAGGGAAGTGAAGATACTTGAGAACTTTCGGCCACACCAACTCAAAAGGCAAAACAACCGGCACATGAGAGCTTGAACTTTCGGTTTTCCAAGAAGAAAAGAATGAGAAACCCTCTTGGAACTTGGTTGCTTTTGACAAAAAGAGAACTTGTTTGACACCCAAAAAGTGTAGAAAAAGCACTAAGTTGGCAAGGAAATTTTGGCACTACCTCAACACCACACTACCAACCCAAGCCGTCCACTTCCCCCACTCCAACACCCCACAAATTCGGCCATAATCCCCAAACACACTCACCACCACTCATTTCAAATGAGTGGACCAAATCCTCCTCCATATTTTGCTCTCCACCTTACATTTGAAAGTGAAGACCAAGTCCAAGTAGAATTTCACTAGCCTTCTACCTCTCCTCCATGCCGTCCCAAAAAGAAGCCAAAATAGGGACTCTGCAGCTCGAACACTGGACCTCCACCACAAGTAGATGACGCCACACCAAGCTTCCCCATGTAGCGCATGCTTTGCCACTAAGCTAGCTCCTTATTTGTGCAACAAAACATCAATTAAAATTCTTAAACCCCAGCTTCCTCATCTCCCTTCACTTAACACCCAAAAACCAAAATTTTCCCATTCCCTCAGGCACACTCCTAGCCCACAATTAAGCCCCTAAAACACCGAAATAGCAACACAGCACACTAAACACATGCAATTTCATGCAACAACAAAATAGCCCCTAACCCGGGATATTACAGTTCTACCCCCCTTAAAAATAATTTCGGCCTCGAAATCACCTGATCAGAAGAGTGGCGGGTATTGCTGTCTCATCATATCCTCGGGTTCCCACGTAGCTTCTTCTACGCCATGATTTCGCCAAAGTACCTTAACCAAAGGCACAGACTTCCTACGCAGAACCTTCACATCCCGATCAAGAATCTGCACAGGTTCCTCCTCCATAGACAAGTCTGGATTTACCTCGATCTCTTCCACTGCTACCACATGTGACGGATCTGAACGATAACGCCGAAGCATCAAAACGTGAAATACGTCGTGAATCTGACTAAGCTCTGCTGGCAACTCAAGCTGATACGCCACTGGTCCCACTCGTCTCAGTACCTTATACGGCCCAATAAACCTCGGACTTAGCTTGCCTTTTCTTCCGAACCTCAACACCTTCTTCCAAGGCGAGACCTTCAGGAAAACTTGATCCCCCACAGCAAACTCTATATCTCTTCGCTTAAGATCGGCATAAGACTTCTGCCGGTCCGAAGCTTCCTTCAATCGAGACCGAATCAACTTAACCTTGTCTTCGGTCTCGACCAACCAACTCGGGTCCCAACAAGCTGGCGTTCACCTAACTCCGTCCAACACGTAGGTGAGCGACACTTCCTACCATACAACGCCTCATACGGTGCCATCTTGATGCTCGCAGTAAAGCTGTTGTTGTAGGCAAACTCGACTAATGGCAAAAACTCCTCCCAACTACCCACGAAATCAGGACACAACCTCTCGGCATATCTTCCAAGATCCGAATAACTCTTTCGATTGACCGTCGGACTACGGGTGAAAAGCCGTCTTTGAAATCCAAACGAGTGCCCGAGCTTGATGCAACGCTTTCGAACCTTGGCGTAAATCTAGGATCCCTATCCGAGATTATCGAAACCGGCACACCGTGCAACCTCACTATCTCGACACATACAACCGCTAGCACAGGCGAATAATCAACCCTCACCGGAATGAAGTGGTGATTTAGTCGATCGATCCACCACTACCCAAATCGAATCTTTCTTGCTTGGCGTAGCGGTAACCCACCGACAAAATCCATGGTTATCCTTTCCCACTTCCACTCGAGGAATCTTCACAGTGAAGCAAACCCGGCGGCAAGCGATGCTCGGCCTTGACTGTGACAAGTCGGACACTTCCCAACAAACTCTGTCACCTCTTTCTTCAAGCCGAGCCACCAAAAGCGCTCTCTAAGATCCCTATACATCTTGATACCTCCAGGATGCATAGCATGAGGACTGCTATGTGCGTCCTGAAGAATCTTTTGCCTCAGCTCAACATCTTTAGGCATACAAACCTTACCTTGGAAACACAACACCTCATCACTAGACAAGCTGTAACCCTCCAAACCACCATTCTGCACTTGCAACTTCCGCGCACTCAGAACCTCATCCAATAACTGTTTCTCTCGGATCTGCTCAACCCAAGTAGGCTTAACCTGCAACTCTGCCAGAATACTCCCGTCGTCATACAAACTCAAATGGGCAAACAATGCTCTTAAGTCCGAAACAACCTTACGGCTCAATGCGTCTGCCACCACATTAGCCTTGCCCGGATGATACTCAATCGAACAGTCGTAATCTTTCAGCAACTCAACCCATCTGCGCTGCCTCAAATTCAAATCCTTCTGAGTCAGAAGGTACTTTAGACTCTTGTGATCTGTGAAGACTATCGATCTCTCTCCGTACAAGTAGTGCCTCCAAATCTTTAAGGCGAAGACTACGTTTGCTAGCTCCAAATCGTGCGTCGGATAGTTGATCTCATGTGGCCTCGGCTACAGAGAAGCGTAAGCCACAACCTTACCTTCTTGCATCAAGCACACAACCCAAGCCCGTATGTGATGCATCGCAAAAAGCGTGGAATTCCTTACCGGCCTCGGGTTGGATTAAAGCGAGCCTCGGTCAAAATCTTCTTTAACTTATCGAAGCTTTCTGCTTTGTTTCTCGGTCCATACAAAGCGGAACTTCTTTCCTCGGCAACTTGGTCATCGGTATGCTATCAACGAAACCCTCAACAAACCTTGGTAATATCCGGCCAAACCCAGAAAACTCCGAATCTCAGCCACTGACCTAGGCGGCTTCCAATCCAAAACTGCCTCAATCTTACGAGGATCTACTCGAATCCCCTCTGCCGACACTACATGACCCAAGAAAGTCACTTCTCTAAGCCAGAACTCGCACTTACTGAACTTAGCATAGAGTTGCTTTTCCCTCAAAATCTGCAGCACAACCCTCAAGTGCGCATCGTGCTCTTCTTCCGTCCCTTGAGTACACTAAGATGTCGTCTATGAAAACCACGACGAACCATACAGTCTTCTTTGAAACACCACTGTTCATCATATCCATAAACGCTATTTGCGGTGCGTTAGTCAACCCGAACGGCATTACCGGGAATTCGTAGTGCCCATACCGAGTCCGAAACTTGTTTTTATGGATATCGGCCTCCTTAACCTTCAAGCGATGATACCGGACCTCAAGTCGATCTTGAGAATACCGCAGCACCCGCTTGGTGATCAAACAAATCGTCTATCTCGTGGCAGCGGATACTTGTTTTTAATCGTCGACTTGTTCAGCTGGCGATAATCTATACACATCCGCATCATACCATCTTTCTTTTTAACAAAGAGTACCGCGCGCACCTTACGGCGAAACACTTGGCCTAATAAAACCTCGATCCAATAACTCACGGATCTCGAGCCTTAAAGCTCCACCAATTCCTTTGGTGCCATCCTATCTGAGCAATAGACACAGCGCGATCCGGGTAATGAGATCAATCCCGAACTCCACCTCTCGATCTGGCGGCAAACCCGGAAGCTCCTCAGAAACACATCAAGCAAATTCCTTATGATTTAAGAACCTCTCTACAGCAGACTCTTTAGCCTCCAAGGCATACACATGAACCACATATGCTTCACGACCCTTCACGACCATCTTCTCGCCTTGGGCGAGATACCACATTAGATAAGTAATCTCTCCTATTACCTATCATAGCCACCTCTTCACCCTCAATCGTCTTAAGAACCATGCGCTGGGCGCGCAATCCAACCTCGCTTTGGTACTTGACCAACCAATCCATCCCAAGAATCGGATCGAACTCCCAAAGCGGCGGTTCCATCAGATCGGCGCCGAACACTACCCCTTGGAGTTCTAGGGTACCTCTCTAAATGATTTATCTACTACTACAGAGTGACCTAGAGGGCTAATTACGATGTCGCCTAGAAGATATCTCGAGTCTAAATCCATGGTCTCTACTATACTCGGCAACATAAGAGTGCGTTGAACCCACATCAATCAAAGCAAGTATAAGGAGAACCAAAAATCAAAAAGCGTCCGGTTATGACGTCCGGTGCGTCGCCCTCCTCGGCGCCTCGCGGCATACACTAATCCGGTATGCGGCATCAGAACTACCGCACCTCGCGCGGTGCTTCACGGCCCGACCGGAACCATTACCATTTCGCCATTACCACGGCCCCTCTGCGGTGGCGGTCCATTACCTCGAACCGATTACGTACGACTCTCGGGGATGAATCTGGCCAACTTACGCGGACGGTCCCCTCACGGTGCTCCAGAGAACCACACTCGAAGCAACCTTTTCCTCCGACCAAAGCAACCACCCCAATGAGATTTCCCTGCGATTACGCTGCGGCGGTCCACGCCTAGCGGCAACAAACCTAGCGGTGATTCGGCCCACTCGGTCTAGCCCTCTTACTGCGGATTACGGGCGATCCGAGAAGACCCAAAGCTCCTCTTATGTCTATTTCGATCCATACCGCCTCGCGATTCCTTAACACCCTCGGCTACCTTAGCCTTCTCAACTAAGACAACAAACTCGCGCTCCCACTTGTGGAGCAATCAGCGACCTCAACTCGTCTCGCGAGACCATCCTCGAAAGCGAACACACCTCTCATGCTCGGTGGCCACAATGCCCTGGCATACCTACTCGACTTCAAGAACTCGGCCTGCGTGCTCGAAGCGATTTACTCCCCCGAACAAGCCTCGAAATGCCTTTCATTTGGGAGTCGATATAACTAGCCCCGATGTACTTCTTTTTAATATGCGTACTGAAATAATCCCATGTCGGATCCTCTGCGCCACCTTTGTCTCGAACCGTGAGCCACCACCGATATGACTCATCCCGGAAGAAGCGATATGATGCCCCCGGCTTCTCTTCAGCAGATTAAGTCCGGATCATCCATGATCCGCTCGGTTGCCTCCGGCCAATATTCGGCGATCTTTGGGAGCAACACCGAAACACCCTCGAAAGAATTCGGCCCCATTTGCCCGAAGTCGCTCGAGCACAATTTCCTAACTCCGCACCACCACCTACACCGGCTACTCTTTCCAACATTCGCGGCGATCGCTGTGACAATCGCATCGTCGATCGATCTTGGAACTCACCACCTCCGGTGGTGGCGAAGCCCAGTATCTCATTTTCTGAACCCTGACCAGATCCTACGGGCTCAGAAACTGTCATCCTACCCCTACCTCTACCACGAGTATTACGACCACGTCCGCCTCGAGTGCTCATGACTAAACTTTCTACGTATCTGATTAAGAATTTTATGCATCAGTATTTATTCCACTTGTTTAAAAGCAAGTCTTATGAATATTAAAGAGGATTTGTTCTCGCGAGTTCACAGAATCCTATCAGTTTCAATCTCTAAAGTAGCATACTATTGCTATTCATCAGATCATATCACATCCAATCAAATCACAAAGAATAGTTCGGGGTACTTACCTGGGCGAACTGGTGCCGGAGACTCGGTGCCATGCCTTTCAAACCATACTTTCAAAACAAAACACCTAAAGCAGACTTTTAAAAACATTTTGGGCCTCGGGCCCACAGCCGAGCCTTTGAACTTAGCTCTGATACCACAATTGTAACACCCCAAACCCGGACAGGACACCACGTCCGAATCTGGTATGTTACGGGGAAAACATTTTTTTTTTTGAGAGATAAGATTTTTCGTTTAAAAGCGGGGTGAAAACATAGTGAACTTGAAGAAAATTGGAGTAGGCCTGTTTGATTAGATTTTGAAAACTTATCCAAAGTATATAGTTAAAAACGAGTTGATTTCATTTAGCATTTCCAATAGTTTCTTAGTGCTATTTTGAAACATTTTTGACTTAGTAGAATATCGAGTTCGGTTTGAAAATCATTTGAGTTTACTTTATAGCAAAACATAGTGAGATACCCGATGGTATAGTTTAAAACACATTGCGTTATAGTTTTGAAAACATTATCTTACCAAATTTTTAGTAAAATTTCATACCAAGTTATTTGTTAAGCAGGTTAGGAATCTAATTAAACCATAACCATCATAAAACTTAAATCAAAGGCCTTTTACAAATCCAAACTAAAACCCAACTAAAAGTAAATAAGTTAAAGTACCCAAATTGAATAGTCTGAGCAAAACTTTTATTAAAGCATGGCATGTGCACCCCGAGTCCATCCCGGCTCCATGTCCGCGTCTACGAGTCACCTGAAATGTCAAAGGAGAGGGTGAGTCGAATGACTCGAGTGCATAAATCCCGCTCCCGATGAAACAACATGCTAACACACATCATACATAGCAACATAGTTATTGCAACCCGATCCTAACCATCCGTATCTCCTTTTCTACCCCGTGTGGTACCAAACCACGGTGGTGCCAAACCACCGGTGACATCTGATCACAATGTGTTACTAAAACACTTTGGTGTCCCAAAGACACAATATCCATCAATGTGGTGCCAAACCACTTTGGTGTCCCAAAGACACGTTTGTGCTACCAAAGCACTTGGTGACCAAAGTCACAAATCCAATGATGGGGCCAACCCATCGTGTGATACCCAATCACTAGCGACGATCCCATATCTCAAGTGGGGCCAACCCCACGGTGGTGTTAACCACGTGGGGACGAGTCGCAATGAGGTGCCAAACCTCTGGAGGTGCCAAACCTCTGGTGACCCAAAGTCACAAAGTGTGTTACCAAAACACTGGTGCTCGTCAGCACAAAATATCACTGCTCCCTCCACTCATATCACCCATCAACATACCATACTCATGTGATCATGCATATCATACAAGTCATGCATATCATGCCAACATGTCTAGCATTACATCTCATAGCATACATAACATTGATCATAATACCCAAGGTATCCATAATAGAACTTGTAATAAATTAGACTTACCGGATACGCATACACACACCCCGTTTGGGTATCCAATTATCCGTCATCTTGGTATAGTTTTTAACAGGCAAACAGGTTTATTAATAACATTACTAGGTATCGGTGTGTTAGTTTACACACTGGTAATTACGAGTCTAAAGATCCCAACGACCGATCTATGTCCTCGATTATCAAGCTCCTATAACAATCGGCCAACACAGATTAGGCACTAAGACCATTCGGCCAAAGACATATAAACCCAAAGGGGTTAATTTCAATCCCTTACCTTGAAGATGATCGGTTTCCTACCAAACCTGAACAAGCAAAGTGGTTCTCCTTAGCAATCGGCTACACCTTAAAAGAAGAAACAGTTAATCCCTTTGTCATCCTTGACTTAATCGCACTAAATCGATAAATAACCCAATAATAACATAGCCACTTACCATCGCTACCAACCAGTCTCTAACGGTAAAGGCCTCACTTGGTGGTTTCAAAATCCCGAATGCCCTAACAAGCAATCGGTTTTAACAAAGGAGAATAACACCCATCAATAGTTGTCATATACAACTCTTAAACAACTCAAATCGATTAAGAGAAAGAAAGAAACTAAATGACCATTCGGCCAAGGGCTTACCAACACCCAAACGATTGAAGCAAGACCCCAACACCAACAAAGATTCGGCCAAGATTTTTGAAAAGAAGAAAGAAAATGAAAATAAGGTAGATGCTTTTCGGTTTTGAGAGAAAAGATAATATGAAATGGAAGCGAGTTTTGGCAAGAGTTGAGAAGAAGAGAAGTGGATGGAATGGAGGTACTTTCGGTTTTGAGAAGGTGTTTTGGTGGATATAGTTTTCGGCTAAGGTGATTTCAAAAGCAAAAGAAAAGAAAATATGAGAGGAAAAGAGGACTATTTTCGGTTTACACAATTTGAAGAAGAAAGGGAAGTGAAGATACTTGAGAACTTTCGCCACACCAACTCAAAAGGCAAAACAACCCGGCACATGAGAGCTTGAACTTTCGGTTTCCAAGAAGAAAAGAATGAGAAACCCTCTTGGAACTCGGTTGCTTTTGACAAAAAGAGAACTTGTTTGACACCCAAAAAGTGACCGAAAAAGCACTAAGTTGGCAAGGAAATTTTGGCACTACCTCAACACCACACTACCAACCCAAGCCGTCCACTTCCCCCACTCCAACACCCCACAAATTCGGCCATAATCCCCAAACACACTCACCACCACTCATTTCAAATGAGTGGACCAAGTCCTCCTCCATATTTTGCTCTCCACCTTACATTTGAAAGTGAAGACCAAGTCCAAGTAGAATTTCACTAGCCTTCTACCTCTCCTCCATGCCGTCCCAAAAGAAGCCAAAATAGGGACTCTGCAGCTCGAACACTGGACCTCCACCACAAGTAGATGACGCCACACCAAGCTTCCCCATGTAGCGCATGCTTTGCCACTAAGCTAGCTCCTTATTTGTGCAACAAAACATCAATTAAAATTCTTAAACCCCAGCTTCCTCAGCTCCCTTCACTTAACACCCAAAAACCAAAATTTTCCCATTCCCTCAGGCACACTCCTAGCCCACAATTAAGCCCCTAAAACACCGAAATAGCAACACAGCACACTAAACACATGCAATTTCATGCAACAACAAAATAGCCCCTAACCCGGGATATTACACAGACACTCTGGTATCTAGCACATAAGCAAGAAAAGACTCATCCCTTTTCTAATATATCTTTGGACTGATATTACTGTAATCACATTAGACAACCCATCCAGTTTCTCAGATTCAACCCGAAGTAACTCACCATTTTGACACTTCAATTTAATGTATTTATACTTACAATTTACTACTGCATCATGTTGGGTTAACCAATCCATTCCCAATATTACATCAAATTCATCAAAGGGTAATAACATCAAATTAGCCAGAAAACAATGACCCTCTATTATCAACGGAAAATCCTTACAGATTTTATCCACTATAACATGCTAACTCAAGGGGTTTGAAACTTTGACCATAAATTCGGTGAATTCAACAATCATATTTTTAACAGTCACAAGTTTCATGTATATATATGAATGCGTTGAACCAGGATCAATCAAAGTAATAATATAGCATCAAGTAAAGAGAATGTACCAATGATAACATCTGGTGCCGAGGCATCTTCCCTTGAACGTATTGCGTATGTCTTCGCCGGAGCCCGTGTCTTAGATTTGGCCGTTGAATCTTTTGTAGCAGTGCGACTACCACTGACATTTCTGGGATATCATGGTGGTCTACCCCTTGAGACGGGATTACCTGGCTTCGGAGTCTGTTCAACATCTTTCTCAACCCTTTCCGAGCAATCCTTAAGAAAATGGTCGAGAGAACATCACTTAAAACATGCCCTACTTCTCATCCGACATTCTCCAAAATGCGATTTGTTACAGACATTGCATCGTGGCTTGGGTTTCCAACACTCACAACACTAGTTGCTAGCGGAGATGAAGACATCGGGTCGGAGCGTTTAGAACTTCTTTCCTTTCCCGAATACCCCGCTGATGAGGCAAAATATTTTTGGTAACTTCTTGATTTCTTTGAGGTAGATGATTGCGTCTTGCTCAAAAATCTTTTACTCGGTACCCGAGCTTCTCTTTCAGCTTGCTTCTTCTCTTTGCTTAATTCCTCGGCCTTGTGGGCTCTTTCAGCTAATACCGTAAATTCCCTTAATTCCAGAATGCCAATCAACAACTTAATGTATTCATTCAGTCCTTCTTCAAATTGTTTGCACATATCGGCTTCAGTCTGAACCCATTCAGTAGCATACTTGCTCAGTCTAACAAACTCTCGTTCATACTTGGATACGGTCATATTTCCCTGTTTGAGTTCTAAAAATTCCTTCTTTTTCTGATTCAGGAACATCTGAGTAATATATTTCTTTCTGAACTCGATGTGGAAGAACTCCCACGTAACATTTTCTCGCAGTACAACAGAAGATATGGTTTTCCACCAATGGTAAGCTGTATCTTTCAGCAAGGATACTGCACATTTTAAACACTCGGCGGGAGTACATGACAATTCATCAAGAATACGAATAGTATTTTCTAGCCAGAACTCAGCCCTCTCTGGATCATCGTCGGCTGTAGCGCTAAATTCTTCAGCCCCATATTTTCTAATCTTATCAACTAGAGCCTTACCAATTCTGACGGGTCCAGTACCCTGTGGCGTTTTGTCGGGTTGTAAAGCAGGTGGGGGAGGTTGTTGAACAGCAGGGCGTGTTCTCATATATTCACTAAACCATTCATCCATCATTTCAAAGAAGGCAGCTTTTTCCTCTTCACGGCCCTCAAACATGGGCCTCCTACTACTACTAGTTGCGGCTCGTTGCACAGAAGCTTAAGCAGTGCTCTCAGCTTCGTCAGACTCATCTCGAGCTTGGTTGGAAGACATTACTATATTAATATACATTAAAAAGTGGTTAGGAGATATCACACTATCATGATTTATATAATGGCATGTATAGCTAGACTTGTACTTACTACGTTAGTTTGAGAATCGGCTAAACCGTAGATCTGATACCACTAAATGTAACACCCCTAACACGTATCCGTCGTCAAAATAGGGTCACAGAGTACTACCGGGGTTCACAGAACATTTGCATGCAACTTGTATTAAAATACAATTCATACTCAAAATTTTTTCTTATTGTCCCTTGAATGGGCCCTTGAGGCCCAAAACGAGTATTTGAATCGAATCAGAACTTAATCAGAACATTTAAGAATTTTTCACAAAATTATAAAATTTTTATAAGGTACAGGGCTCACACGCCCATGTGGTCCAAGGGGACACGCCCGTTGATCCTGGGACACGTCAGTGCTACAGGCCGTGTCCGATTTAGGGTGCTCTCTGACTTGCGCCACACGGCCATGCCACACGCCTGTGTGCTAGGCCGTGTGGATAATTAATTTAATTTGAATTAGGTACAGGTTTCACACGGCCAAGACACACGCTCAAGTTCTAGGCCGTGTCTCCCACACGGCTGAGACACACGCCCGTGTCTCTGTCCGTGTGCTCAATTCTGAGCATTCTGTTTTCTTGAATTTAAGGTGCAGGGGACACACGGCCTGGCTACACGCCCATTTACTCGGCCGTGTGTCACACATGGCCTAGACACACACCCGTGTGTCTACCTGTGTGGACAAAATGAAGCCATTTCTTAACTTCATTTTCTCACCTAATTTTGCCAACAACTTACACCAATACTTGCATGAATATACCAGCCAGCTCAAACATTAAAACCAAGCCTCAACTAACATCTATCATGGCATAATATCACATGCCATTCATGTTTATAATCATACTTTTAGTGCATATTCAAGAAAACATACTCTATTCATCCACATTTAACACAAACATTAAACATGAGATAACTTACAAACATCCCAAATAAGTCATTACTAGCCATTCCAATGGCTAGATTACAAAACATCACTTACAAGTCATCATTTGACCAACTAAGCCTATACATGCCATTATACCAAAATGAGATTTCTAAATATACCAAAATGGAGATAGTGGATAGTGTGAACCGATCCTCGAACCTTTACGAGCTTACGAGCACTATAAAACAAGGGAAAATTAAACAGGGTAAGCATTTTCATGCTTAGTAAGTTCGTATAACGGGAAATAAACTTACCAGTTATATCTATTCAAACTAGCATACATAATCATACATTTCATCTATTATAGGTAGTTCACCTAAACATATACACTTAATCGAACAAGTTAGTCACATAACATCATATAAATATCAAGTAAACATAAATAAGCTCATTATATACAAACTTCCATTAATTCCACCTTTCCATATTTCGAGAGTCTTTCCCGTTGAACTAATGAAATTTCGATGGACATTTGGGTGATGTACATAAGGTATACATATGAGTTATCCGTCAATTCGTATTCATTATTACCTATTGGACATAAGTCCGAAGAGCACACTCTCGAGCCTCATATTTTACAACAGGATTACCAGTCCAGGCTAAATCCTGATTTTCAACCAACGTTCACAAGAGTCATTTAGGATTGCCAGTCCAGGATAAATCCTATTAGTGACCTGTACTCTAAAGAGCTTACTTAGGGTTACCCGTCCGGGCTTGTAACATCCTGATTTTGGGCCTAATCGGAACAGTGGTTACAAGACAAAAATATGACATTGAAAAATTTATTTTATTATTATTTTGATGTCTATAGTATGATACTAAAGTTGTGTGTAATTTTCGTAAAGAAATTTCCTCGTTTGAGTGCTCAATTTGATAAAAAGGACTAAATCGCGTAAGGTGCAAAACATGAAGTCTAATTGATAAAGGCACTAAATAGCTATAAAATTGAAAAGTATGAGCACTTTCATAGTAATTATACCAATAGAAAAGTGAGGAGACAAAGATGGACATGTAGTAGGTAGAATTGGTGAAGTTATTAAAAGGTTAAATTGGTAAATAAGTTAATAGGTATATGATAAACCGAAATAGTAACTTATTTTAGGCCCACATTTAGTATGCTTTTAGATGAATTATCCCTTGATTTATGTAAAAAGGTGCTCTTAATCCTTTCTTTTCATGTCTTATACTCAGGAAAGCACCCAAGGATAAAAAGAACGAGAAACGGGCTCAAAACGGATCAAAACGGGCCAAAGAGGAAATCGACACGGCCTGGACTTGGACCCACACGGCCGTTCCAAGTCAATCATCTAGAACAAGGTCTAACCCCGTCTCACACGGCTGTGTCTCATTAAAGAAATCCAAACATGGCCTAGCCACGATTCACATGGGCGTGCGCCATGGCCGTGCCTCTGCCGTGGAGAAGAGCAATTTCATTCGGGAAAGGATACTTAGGGAGAAAGAAACGTATTTCAAAAGCCTATAAATACACCCTAAGTATGACCTAAAAAGGGGAGCCCAAAGCCATCATCTAGGGGCATTGTGCTAGGCCAGAGAAGGCAGATTTGTGGGGATTCACTCAGGGATAGCCAGTTGATCCATCTCAAGAAGCCAGAATTATACTCAAGACGGAGGATCTCTCCTTCAGTTCCTTCAGGGGGTTTTAGGGATTTCTTATGTTTTGTTTTATCTTTTCTCTTGAGATGTTTTCCTTTATTGTTAGGAACTAAACCCTTCGGATACCCGAAGGGGATGAAACCTATGATGAATCTTGTTATTGTTTTCTGAATTATATGATAAATACTTAGTTTGTTCTTAATTATGTGAGCTTAATCCAAATTTAATGTGCTTAGGTGGAGGAGGAATAGACCCTGCCTAAGAGTAGATCCAACATAATTAAGCGGAGTTGATCGCACGCCTAGAGATAGGGTGACGAGATTTTGCCGGATTAGAGTGAAACCTAATTTGGGAATCCATGGATCGATTTACTGCTATTCTAGGGGGTTATTATAAGAGAAAGAGAGTTCCACTAATTAACCTAGGGTTAGACGTTATTCGCCTCGAGAGAGGGTTTAATATACGTTAGGGAGTCTTACGGATCAAACTAAGTGAATAAATCGTATGGTTTAGTGTTAGATAACAAGTGAAGTCTAGGTGGATTCTTCCTAGGGTATCATCTAAATCAACTGAGTTTTTCCCAAGTTATTTTCCAAATTCATTCTTCTTTGTCTTAGAGTCTTTAGTTTAGTAGTTAATTAATTTAGATTAGATAAACAATCTCTCTTTATTTTTAGGCTAGACAATAAAAAGAAAGTTAGTATTAGTACTTTTAGTTCCTTTGGGTTCGATAATCCGGTCTTGCCTAAGCTATACTACTGTTCGATAGGTGAACTTGCCTCAATCGTTGTCAGAGTTAGTTTCCAGGTTCGATCATTCTTTTTATAAATTTTAAATCTCTGATTCACAGCGATCATGTTTTTGGCGCCGTTGCCGGGGAACTAAAATATTTAGAAAGCTCTATTTTTATTACTTTAGCCATTATTTTTATTTTCCGTAATTTATTTTTATTTTTATTGTTTTTAAAATTTTGATAAATTTTCTTTCTTTCTTTTCCTAGCACGTACCTCTAGTTTATGACTAGAAGGAACCCGAGAGGACCTTTAGTATAGGACAGTGATATTGACGCTACCATTCGCAGGAATCGTAGAGAAATTAGGCGAGCCCTAAATTACACGGAAGAAGAGCGAGAAGACAGATCCAATCCTACTAAAGGGATGGATGAAAATAACCCACCACCACAAGATGTGGGAGAAAATAATGCTCATCGTACTATGTTTGATTATGCTAAACCTTATTTAACAGGAGCCGAATCAAGTATTGTTAGGCCTGCTATAGCTGCTAATAATTTTGAAGTAAAGCCTAACACTATACAAATGATTCAACAGTTTATTCAATTTGATGGTTTGCAGGACGAAGATCCAAATACTCATATAGCTAACTTTTTAGAGTTCTGTGATACCTTCAAAATAAATGGCATTTCTGATGATGCCATACGTCTTCGGTTATTTCCCTTTTCATTAAGGAATAAAGCTAAACAGTGGTTAAACTCGCTACCACGAGGGTCAATCACTACATGGGATCAAATGACCGAAAAATTTTTATTAAAATATTTCCCACCGGCCAAAACAACCAAATTACGTAATGATATCTCTTCTTTTGTGCAGATGGATTTAGAGACATTATACGATGCATGGGAGAGATATAAGGATCTCTTGAGAAGGTGTCCGCACCATGGTTTACCCTTGTGGCTCCAAGTCTAGACTTTCTATAACGGTGTAAACCCCTCAACGAGGAAACTAATAGATTCAGCCGCCGGTGGAACCCTGAACAATAAAACTCTTGAAGCAGCCCACGAGTTTATTGAAGAGATGTCACTGAATAACTATCAGTGGTAGGTTACAAGGACCAAACCAACAAAAATGGCCGGAGTTTTCAACATAGATGTTGTAACCATGCTATCAACACAGGTAGAGATGATGAATAAAAAGCTTGATAGTTTGTGTTCTTCAGAGGCACATCCAAAGAATGCTGATGCGACATAAGTGGGCGTGGCGAATCCACGAGTACCCACCCTACCAACTGGGCACAGAGAGCGAACAGATGAACTATATAGGTAACAATTTCAGATCTAATAATAACCCATATAGTAATAATTATAATCCAGGTTGGAGGAACCACCCAAATTTTTCGTGGGGAGGACAAGGAAATCAAGGAAATCAAAGACAACAACCTCCTCAAAAATTCCAAAATCAGCCCTATCCACAGGAAAAGAAGCCGAATCTTGAAGAGACGTTGAACAAATTTATAGCATCCACAGAAGCCCGTCTCCAAAAAACTGAGGTAACACTCGACACCCAACAAACATCGATCAAAATGATCGAGAACTAAGTTGGAGGACTTACAAAGGCAATCGGGGAAATTACCCAGTCAGTCGGACAAATTGCGAATCTATTATTTGAACGACCGCAAGGGCGTATACCGAGTAATACTGAAATTAATCCAAAGGAGCAAATCCAAGCCATAACAGCTCAAGAAAGCGAAGAAGTAGACGAACCCAGTCCAACACAAGGAAATGAGGTAGAAAAAAGTAAAGTTGAGGTAACACAAGACAAGCCAAAACCAGTAATCAAGGAATACCAACCTCGCATACCATATCCCGAAGCGTTAACAAGAGACTATATAGAGGAACAGTTCGGTAAGTTTCTTAAACTTTTAAAGAAATTACATATTAACTTACCGTTACTTGAAGCTCTTTCACAGATGCCAAATTCTAGAAAATTTTTAAGATAACTTTTGACGAACAAGCGAAGGATAGACGAGGCATCACACGTGGAACTAAACGCAATGTGCTCAGCAATCTTGCAAAATAAACTACCACGGAAATTAAAAGATCCAGGGAGTTTTACAATTCCATGTTTAATTGGTAGACTAACTATTGATAATGCGTTAGCTGATTTAGGGGCAAGCATAAATGTCATACCTTACAAATTGTTTAAACAATTAGGTCTAGGGAAACCCAAACAAACTAGGATGAGCATTCAATTAGCTGATAAAACTATTAGAATTCCTAGGGGTATTATCGAAGATGTTCTTGTAAAAATTAACAAATTCGTTTTCCCAGTAGATTTTGTTGTCTTAGACATGGATGAGGATAATTCGATCCCCCTAATTTTAGGAAGACCCTTTTTAGCAACTGTCAGGACTAAAATTGATGTTGATGCAAGAGAACTCATACTTTGTGTAGGTAATGAGACAGTCACCCTCAAGGCTCTCAACTCGGCTAGAACATTGAGTAATCAAGGTGAGAACGTAAATTCTACTGATAACCATTCGATTAACCCTTATTTTCAGGAAGCACCACCAAAGAATACAACTGAACCCGATCCTAAACCCCATGCCAACAAAGAAATAACTCATGAGGAATGAGGGATTCAGATCGATGATCTAGATGAGTGGAAGACACACTTCAAGGAGAAATTAGGGATACACAATGAAGAACCGGAACCACACAAAATAAAACCGAAGGAGCCCCCAAAAGAGTTAATAGGAACAACAAACCACTTCAAAATAGGGGACCAGGTACTGTTAGATCAGGCAGATCCTCGAATATCTCCTCCGGACCCTAACACAAACAAATAAATACCTTTTAGGGTAACCAGTGTTTTCCCATACAAAACAGTCAAGGTAAGTAATCCTATTTTTGGTACTTTTACTATAAACACATCTCGACTTAAATCTTTTCACGAGGATACAAATGATGGCATGAGGAAGGACTTCCAACTCCTCAAACCACCCTGACAATGCAAATGAGAGGAGAGTCTAGCTTAGGACTATAAACTAGCGCTTCTCGGGAGGCAACCCGAACACTAACACAATTTATTTTTACATTTTGCTTTAAATTTATTTTTCTTTTTCTTCTTTTCTTTACACCTAGTTATAAAATAACCAGAAGTGCAGATTTTTAAGTCACACGGCCTTGCACACGGTCGTGTGGACCATAAGAATCCCTGTACTGACATAGCAGAGGCAGTACGAATCAGTTCCAACCACTTTTCAACGTCACAGATCCAACCACTACACCACGGGCACCGACAAAGGGGCACGGTCGTGCCCCATGACCGTGTGAAGCTACTGACTTTCCAGCCACGGGCATAACACGCCCGTGACCGTAACCGTGCCAACATACTGACTTGTCGAACACAGGCTAGACACGAGCGTGGGGAACCAACACACCCTAAAACACGGCCATGTGAATCGGCCATGTGAATCGACACACCCTCAGTCCACGGGCGTGGGAAACTGCTAGACTTGAAATCCTATTTAAACACCATGCCCCTCTCCTTTCTCTTCTCACCCACTCTCCTTCCTTCTTCTCTCTTTATTTCTTTTCCCTCTTTTTCTTTTTCCCTTTTTTCCTAATAAATCTTTAGACTCTTGAGCTACAACAACATCATATCTATGGCAAAGAAGCGTAAAAGACCAATCACAGTCTCCTCAAAGGAGACCGATTTAAATGAGTTCATGCCGGTAGCTTCATCCAAACGACAAGCTAAGGATATTTGAGGCTATCTAGTTTTTATTTCATTTTTCTCTTTTGCTTCAATTTCCTTCCCTTTAACAGTCTTATGCTTAATATAGTTTATTTCATCTTAGTTTCTTAATTTTAGGTTCTAAAGGCGGCTAGGGAATCACGCCACGACCACCACCATATCCTCAGCCTTAGAAATCACATCCAACAATAAGGACTCTACGGTCCATCCATCTTTTCTTTTAATTTTAGTTTCATCTTTATTTTTCTACACTTTAGATTGCTTTTCCTTAAGTAGTTAATTAGTATAGTTTTAATTATTATTAGTATATCCTGGCTAATCCTGCATGAGCTTCCCAATTTCTTCATCTAGCGCAGGATCGTCACCCAGACCGCCCCTCCAACTTATCTTTCACCACGACCACTACCAACTCAAGGAGCTCATCCATAATTTAGGAAGTTTTACTTATCCCCATATCTTCTGATCTGAACATTACATTTATATTATCTAACTTTGTACATTGAGGGAAATGTACATCTTAAGTGTGGGGGTGTGAACAACCTAAAAAAGTGGCCTAACTTTTTTCATTATTCTCGAATTTCTGAAATTAGGTTCCAAACTTTTTGCATTGTTCTCAAAATCCTGAATTTAGTCTTGTTTTTAAGTAATTTCCTCATATTACTAATTAGGATGAAATTTCTGATGATTTATGATTTTTATTGATATGTTTTAGATTAAGTCATTGATAATTGTGCATTGATGATTAAATTCTAAGAATACTAGAGAATCAAGCATAATAAGTCTATTTTTCTGAATTAAAAATTTTCTAGGCCGTCTACCTGAATTTAAATATTACCTTGAAATTTGATATTTACAAGGTTGATGTCAAAAATACCCATAATTTTTTGTGAGTTTTTGAGCCTTATAGAGCATAAATTCTTTTTCTTGCTCACTTTATTGATTACGAGTATGTCAACACTGATTTGTTATTCTAGAACTTGCATCGATTATACATGTCGAGACCACACTTTTGATTTGATATACAGAGATGATAAAGGCACCTAGGTTTTAACCTACTAACTCCATTAAAAGCCTACCTTCACAAATTAACCCCTAGTGAACCCCTTTTAATCCTAACAACCCTATTTATTGACTCACCCACTAATATTAACCCAAAACCCTTTGTAATTGTTATCACCATTCTTTCTAACTACCCCTATATCGAGATTTGATTTGATTAGTTGCCTAATTATGAATTTTAGTAATTTATCCTTTATTATGTATTTATTATGTACTTAAAAAAACGACAAAGTATATTCATTATTAGTTATGTGATTAAACGAGCTTATACATTTATTTAAATTCCAAATATCGAAGAACAAGCTCGTATTATTAGTATTATTAGTTTTCAATTGATGTAATTATTATTATTAGTTCATTAGTTCTTAGTTAGGTAATTTGTCAATTCAATCTCGGTTCTAACCTTTTAATTCAGCCTTTATCCACACCTTAACCCTAGCCCCGTTACAACCCTAACAAAGACCTTTTGATTTGTGTTTCATCTCATATTTCAGTGCTAGAGATTTGATTTTCATGCAAGCCTATGGGATTAACTCTTCATGTTTGACTTTTGAGTGCCTAAATTTTGAACCTTAAACACTTTGAGTGATTTGAGTGAATCTTTAGTGAGGATGTCAATCCTTGACAATTTCGAATCAGAGGTAATTATTTAGATGAAGGGAAACACCTATGTTTTGTGCTACAAAATATAAGGCTTATAGTGTTTGAATTTTTAGGACACTTTGAGTTGAATTATCCATGTATAAATTATCCCTGAATTATGATAAGACACTATCAATGACTATTATGAATTATAGGAAGTCCATTTCAATTGTAAGTTGAGAATTTTGCTTGAGGACAAGCAAAAGCTTAAGTGTGGGGGTATTTGATAAACCGAAATAGTAACATATTTTAGGCCCACATTTAGTATGCTTTGGATGAATTATCCCTTGATTTATGTAAAAAGGTGCTCTTAATCCTTTCTTTTCATGTCTTATACTCAGGAAAGCACCCAAGGATAAAAAGAACGAGAAACGGGCTCAAAACTGATCAAAACGGGCCAAAGAGGAAATCAACACGGCTTGGACTTGGACCCATACGGACGTGTCAAGTCAATCATCTAGAACACGGTCTAACCCCGACTCACATGGCCGTGTCTCATTAAAGAAATCCAAACACGGCCTGGCCACGATTCACACGGGCGTGCGCCATGGTCGTGCCTCTGCCGTGGAGAAGAGCAATTTCATTCGGGAAAGGATACTTAGGGAGAAAGAAACGTATTTCAAAAGCCTATAAATACACCCTAAGTATGACCTAAGAGGGGGAGCCCAAAGCCATCGTCTAGGGGCGTCGTGCTAGTCCAGAGAAGGTAGATTTGTGGGGATTCACTCAGGGATAGCCAGTTGATCCATCTCAAGAAGCCAGAATTATACTCAAGACGGAGGATTTCTCCTTCAATTCCTTCAGGGGGTTTTAGGGATTTCTTATGTTTTGTTTTATCTTTTCTCTTGAGATGTTTTCCTTTATTGTTATGAACTAAACCCTTCGGATACCTGGAGGGGATGAAACCTATGATGAATCTTGTTATTATTTTCTGAATTATATGATAAATACTTAGTTTGTTCTTAATTATGTGAGCTTAATCCAAATTTAATGTGCTTAGGTGGAGGAGGAATAGACCCTGCCTAAGAGTAGATCCAACATAATTAAGCGGAGTTGATCGCACGCCTAGAGATAGGGTGGAGATTTTTGCGGATTAGACTGAAAACCTAATATGGGAATCCATAGATCGATTTTCTTTGCTATTCTAGGGGTTATTATAAGAGAGCGAGAGTTCCACTAATTAACCTAGGGTTAGACATTATTCGCCTCGAGAGAGGGTTTAATATACGTTAGGGAGTCTTACGGATCAAACTAAGTGAATAAATCGTATGGTTTAGTGTTAGATAACAAGTGAAGTCTAGGTGGATTCTTCCTAGGGTATCATCTAAATCAACCGAGTTTTTCCCAAGTTATTTTCCAAATTCATTCTTCTTTGTCTTAGAGTCTTTAGTTTAGTAGTTAATTAATTTAGATTAGATAAACAATCTCTCTTTATTTTTAGGCTAGATAATAAAAAGAAAGTTAGTATTAGTACTTTGAGTTCCTTTGGGTTCGATAATCTGGTCTTGCCTAAGCTATACTACTGTTCGATAGGTGCACTTGCCTCAATCGTTGTCAGAGTTAGTTTCCAGGTTCGATCATTCTTTTTATAAATTTTAAAGCTCTAATTCACAGCGATCAATATAATAAGACAAAATAGCAAAAGCTACCATATTTTTATTTCTCTTTCTTCTCCACCGATTCTTACCCAAGGAAATGGCCATAGAAGCTTGAAAATTTTAGCAACTTCTAACCCTCACAAGTAAGTGATTTTGATAGTCATTTTTGATGATTTTTGTATTTTTGGAACCCTTGTAGCTTAATCTAGCTAATGAGGGGACTATTTTGCAAAATGGTTGAAAGTCTAGGGTTTTTCCATGAGAATATTCATGTTGTTTGCTGTATTTTTATGGAAGAAAATGAATCTTGGTTGTTAAATAAACAACTTGTAACGCCCCGAATTTGGGCCTAGTAGAATTGGGCCTATTGGGCCTTGGGCATGGGAGCGTTTAAAATTTTAGAGAACAAGAGAACGTCACTAATGCAAGTTGGACCTATTAGGTGAGTGATTTTGGAAGGTTAGGGGGCTTCCATGAAGTCTCGGGTTCAAACCTGGGCTTTAGGAAAAATTTTGGTTTTAGGTGAATAAAGCCCTGGGGGTAAGTAAGTAGCCTTTAAGAATAAATTGTGGGAAAAAAAGACACAAAAGGAGTTGTGGTCTAGTGGCAAATGGCGCCACATGGGAGACAAGGAAGTGACGCCATAGAGGAAGCAAGGGGTCCAAGGTTCAAGTCTTGGCGTTTGCAATTCATTTTGTTTTTCTTTTAAATGAACTTAGATTTTGGCCCATGGGCTTATATTTAGTTGCGCATGTTCTAAGTCACAAAAGGAGCTTGTGTTGTGGTGGCATGTAGCGTTGGAGCATAGGAGAGGGCAAGGGTTCGAATCTCATGTCAAGCAAGGGAGTGTTTATTTTGCGGATTAGACGGCCAGAGTTTGTGTTGGATTTAAACTCTGCTGAAGGTGGGATCCCACATCAGGAAGCTAGCATGAGGATAGGCAAGAAGCTGGCTTAAATAGAGCAAACCATGAGGAGAGTAAGCATACCTTTCTTGGCTTATCCCTTTCGCTTTGTGGCGTGCTCGTTTGGGTTAGGCGTTGGATCATTCGTTGATCTGTATGCCGTTGAGTCGCGGTGGTGGTGACCGAAGTTGATCGACATACCCCATTGGGGGTCAAGGGTGCGATCATTGTTGGCTTCTGCGCAGAATAGTGTTCAGAGCGCAGATTAACTTCAGATTCCTATCAGAGGTGTATTTTGCACTACTCTAGCTGTAGAGCGGCAAATGCCGTAATACCAGTCACCAGCGATGGTAGCCACACGAGCGTGCGAGCGCACGTGTGGGAGCTTTGACGCGATAGTTGAGGCTCTCATGAGTGTTATCATGGGTTTAGGCTGCCTTGGGCCAAGTGGGCCCAATGGGCTCGTGGGCCCAGACGAATAAATTGTATGATTGTGTAGTAGATATTGGACTGGACTATGTAAATCTCACATCTGTAGCTAGATTTGGGCTAAATGGGCCACACGAGCGTGTGGGCCCATTTGGGCCGAGAATGGGCCCTAAACCCATTCGCATCATTATCTCTATTTAGAATACCCTTGGTTTCTGAAATTCTTGAAATACCCTTGGTTTACAAAATTACTTGAAATACCCGTGGTTTCTGAATTCTTGAAATACCCTTGGTTTACAAAATTACTAAAATACTCTTGGTTTACAAAATTCTTTGAAATACCCTTGGTTTCTGAAAATTATGAAATACCCTTGGTTTCTGAATTCTTGAAATACCCTTGGTTTACAAAATTCCTAAAATACCCTTGGTTTACAAAATTCCTGAATTACCCTTAGTTTACAAAATTACTAAAATACCCTTGGTTTACAAAATTACTGAAATACCCTTAGTTTACAAAATTACTGAAACACCCTCGACTTGTAAAATTACTGAAGTACCCCCAGTTTTTACAATTATCGAAATACCCTCAATTTTCGAAATTACCAAAGTACCCCTAATTTGTAAAATTATCGAAATACCCTTGATTTGTAAAATTACCGAAATACCTTCGATTTGCAAAATTACCGAAATACGCTCGATTTGCAAAATCACCAAAATACCATTAGTTTATAAAATTACCAAAGTACCCCTGATTTGCAAAATTATCGGAACACCCCCAATTTGTAAAATTACCAAAATACCCCTGATTTGTAGAATTACCAAAATACCACTGTAGGGTAGAATTACCGAAATACCCCTGTAGGGTAGAATTACTTAAATACCCTTGTAGGGTAGAATTACCGTAATACCCCTATAGGGTAGAATTACTGAAATACCTCTATAGGGTAGGATTACCGAAATACCCTTATAGGGTAAAATGACTATTTTGCCTTTGCGGTAATGGCCAGTGATTAGGACTATGATTGATCTAACTGTGAATGTATGACTATGTTTTAACTGATTTGACTAGGATTATATGACTGATATGTTTTCAATATGTGTGTAAAAGACTATTTCTGAGCATGGCCATTTTGCATACACGTGTAATGATTGAGCATGACATACACGACATATTGCATGGGGTTGGGACTTTGATACGGAGGAAGTTACGATAGGGTCGCACGGGTCGCATGACGATCGTGGATCCGGTATTGATATGTTAAGGTCGCACGGGTCGCATGACGACTGTGGACTGACAGACGGCTTAAAGCCGCGTAATCCAATTATGGCTCTGTGCCAACCTAAATATGGCTCTGTGCCATCTTGATTATGGCTTTGTGCCAATCGTATTTACCCGTGGTGTAACACCACCGTTTAGAAGGTTTGTGCATATTGGGTATAAATCAAGTGTTAGTAGGTTTTGGGAGTGCTTGGATGAGTTTTAGAGGTTCTAAGAATGCTTGGATGAAAGGGAAAGGCTTTGGAAAATTTTTGATTTTTAGGGTATAAAGGGAAAATAGGCGAGGAAGGCCTTAAAAATAAATTGGGGAGTTTAAAAGCGCAAGAAAGGATCCGCAAAGTGGGTGGAGGGCCGCTTGGGGGCTTTGGAAGGTGACGCCTAGGGGAGCAAGGGTTCGAGTTCTTTGGGGCAGCAATTTTGTTTTATTTTTGTGCGTCAAGGGAGTGGGCTAAGTATGCCTTAAAAATTAATGGTGTGGCTTGGTGGACATGAAAGTCCAATTGGCGAGTGGCTAGCGTGGCGTCACTTAGGCATTTGGAGGGAGAGAGGCGCGGTTTCGAGGGCTGGAGCGGCATTTTGGCATTTTTATTTTGTTATGTGGTGATAAATTTGAAGAAAGCGAGGATTTAAAAATAAATAAGGGGGCTTTATGGCATGAAAGGCGGGTGGAAGAGATGGTTGGGGCGCTTAAAGGTCTTGCTTTGCTTGGGGACGCTGGTTCGAACCCAGTGCACTTAGAGTTTTTATTTGTTTCATTTTATTTTTATCTGTCTTTGGCGTGAATGGATTCAATTTGGACTCTCAAATTCGGTGGAGTGGGGTGGATAATATTAATTTATTTTATTGTTATCTTGAAGAGGTGATAAACAAATAGGATTAAATGGAATTATTATTTGATTATTATTATTAAGTATTCAAATTCAATTTGAATTGCTTCAAATAAGTGGCCAAGAGGATTTTTAGGTGTTGGCCGAATTTGAACTCCTTGGTAGGAGGAGTGGACGGCAAAGTCTTTGGGGGTGTCGAATGCTTATAAAAGCATCAATCTATCACTTGTTTTGCTTTTTTTTCCCATCTTAGCAAGTTGCCGAAAGTCTCAACCCTCCCATCTATTTTCTTTCTCTCAACATCCTTAGCCGAAACCTTCATTCCATATCTTTCTTCATTCTCTTCTTCTTCCAACTCAAGCCGAATCCTCTCCCTTGGTGTGCCGATTTTCCTTTTTCCCATTTGGTGTATCTTGGGCGAATATCAAAAGCAAGGGTGATCCCTTATCTGTATTCTTTCCAATCGGTTTGGGGTAGGTAAGGGTACTAGCCGTATGGGTATTTCTTTTCTCTTTTATGGTTGTTGTTCGGTTGGATGGGAAGACTAACCCCTTTGAATCGACTCCATCTAGGAAGCTGGATTTGTAAGCGGTGGGTCGAGTTCCTCAACTTATAGCAATCGGTTTTGGGGTAAGGTGGTAAGATTGATTTTCTTTATTTTTGATATTCATTTAAGCCAAAGGCTACTAACTTGGTCAAGTGCCGATTATAGGGTGGTGAAACAAAGGGCTAGTACTCAAGACATTCAGGTAAGGATTCGGGTTCAAAAGAGAACCCTTTTAAATATTTGGGTTGGCCGAATAGGCCATGATACTAACATTATTTTTGGCCGAATATAGGGATAGGTAGATCTAGGTGGCTGACATCACTTTTCGGGATTTAGACGATTCAGTGGTGACAGGTGTGTACATACACACGTATAACTATTTAAATGTGCTGAGTGCTATGTATGCTATCTTGATTTTATGTAGCATTGGATAATATACCATATCGGTATAGATGGTGATTCAGGTAAGTACCTGTTAACATGAATTTGTTATTCGATGCTTTTGGGAAGCATGATGTATTGATACATGAGATTTAAGTATGTGATGACATGAAACATATACATATGTGACTGATGTAGGATTGATGAGTGGAGGGGGCAGTATTAATCGTGCCGACGGGCACCAGTGTTTTGGTAACACACCGTGACTACGGTCACCAGAGGTTTGGTACCTCCAGAGGTTTGGTACCTCATAGCGACTCGTCCCTGTGGTTAACACCACCGTGGGTTGGCCCCACTTGAGATATGGGATCGTCTGCCAGTGATTTGGTATCACACGATGGGTTGGCCCCATCAATCGATTCGTGTCTACGGACACCAGTGTTTTGGTAACACATCGTGACTACATGTCACCAGTGGTTTGGCACCACCGGTGGTTTGGTACCACGGTGGGGTAGACAAAGATGGCGTTTGGTTGGCTAGGTTGGGGGCACATAATATCTCGCATATTAATTGTTATATGTTGTGTATGGAAATGTCTTTAAAACGGGGGAAGGGTTACATGCTGAGTCTTGGTGACTCACCTTCTCCTTTAACATTTTTCAGGTGATTCGTAGATGGCGGTTGAGGAGCCGGTTGGACTCGAGGTGGCCATGCGGTGGATGTAAATTAAATGAACTTTAATCTTAGTTATGATAAATTTTATTTCCGGTTTTTAGTTTATTTGGATGTAATAAGGCCTCCTGATACTTTATTCTTTTTTTTTTGTTTTTGTTATTTTTCATATGTCGAATAATTGTTTTAAAATATGATTACCAATATTAAATTAAAGTCACATGTTTTCCCAAATTAACACGAAAATGTTTTCATAGTGCCATCGGGCACACTCGATATTTTATAATAACTTGGTTGAATTAATTTTAAATAAATTCTAAGTAAGGTTTAACAAAACAATCAATTGAAAAGGTTTTCGGCAACTAAGAATTTTTTTTACTTTTCAAAAGCGTTTCCCAAAATATTTTCCACTGTAGCAACTAGATTCGGCCATAGTGTTTGGGCTGGGTTTGGGTTGTTACAAAATTGGTATCAGAGCCCAGTTCAAAGCTCGGCTGTGGGGGCCCAAGGCCCAAAAAGGTTTGGTTTTACGGTTAGTGGGCCTTATTAAGGGATTTGAAATGTTTTGGGTTTTGAACGGCATGGCCCGAGTCTCCAAGCAACTATCCGCCTGTAAGTACATGAAACCTCTTTGTGAATTATATTACAGTAGAAGGGTAGGAAGCATGGAACGTAGATAGACTTATAGGAACTTGAACCCTAGGATTAGATTACTCAAACACATAAAGCAGAACATAAGACTTAAGGAACTAAACCAACCTATGACTTAGTCATCGAGCTAGGGTGTGGTAACCCTTGTACGCATGTCTAGGATTGGATCCGGAAGAGCACGGTATTTAAGCAGTCCTCGTGACTCACCTCCTCTTCGCGGTATCCTGCAGTGCGTAGCCAGTTCACCCTAACTCGAGAGGGCTCGATGGTGTGGTAACCTCTGTGCGCATGTCTAGAAAGGTTCGGTGAGAGCTTGGTATTTAAGCGGTCCGCGTGACCCACCTCCTCTTTACTCGAATCGACGCGCAGTGCGTAGCTTTGGTTCACCACGACCGGGAGGGCTCGGTCATAGGCTAAACACAATGATTAAAACCCGAAAAGGGAATTAGCCATGTTTTCGAAAAAGAATGAAACAACAAACCCTAATGTTTCAAAACTTGTGCAATAACTTTTTTTTTCAAATTCGAGAACATTATTTTTACAATGTTTTTCTCGAAAAACTTGATTGTGGAAAATTACAGAGAAATGCCCTTAGGGGTAAAATTACTAAAATGCCCTCGGTTCATAAAATATCAGTTCAATGGTTTTGCTCAAAAATTTCAACTATTTTACAAAAATTCAACAACTTAGCTTTGGAAATCATCATCAAAATATTTTGGTTCTGGAAAATTACGAAAATACCCCTGTAGGAAAAAGACGAAAATACCCCTGGGTTAGAAATGGGCAGAAATGTCCGATGAGCGAATAGGTATGGAAAGTATTAAGGAATGGATGCATGAACTTCTTTGTGCGAGCTAGGATAGGAAACTGAAACCTTGGTTGCTCGAAAGAATCTCTGATTAAAATTCTTTCATAGAATTCCTTCGCGACTAATCAAGTGGAACAAACGCTAATGCATAAAATTTTTCTTAATCGATTAAAAGTGCGATAGATAGAATGAGTTCTAGAGGTCGTGGACGCCGTGGACGCGCGGTAGGGGTAGGATGGCCAGTGTCGAGAACTCGGGTCGAGCGGGGTTACGAAAATGAAGTACCACCGCCACCACCTCCTACTTTTAGAGCTGATGAGCAGGATCAGACCGATGGTGAGGCAGTATCGCAAGCTGTATTGCGAGTTCTGGAGATTGTGGCTGGGGCTAGTGGAAATTTAGGAGCTCGAAAATCTGTTCCCGAGCGAATTCGGTCTAACGGAGCGGAGGTATTAGGGGTGTGTGCGGCGTAGCACCCGGTCTGTGGAATCTTGGCTAGAATCTACGAAAGGATTATGGACGATCTTGACTGTCTAATGAGGAGAAGTTGAAAGGAGCCGTGTCGCGCCTCGAAGGATGAAGCATATCGGTGGTGGCTCACCGCTCGAGATGGTGCCACGGTGGATGATCTTACATGGGACTATTTTAGAGTTGCTTTTCGAGAAGAAGTATGTGGGCACCGGCTATACCGATGCTCGGAGGAAAGCTTTTCAGGGTTAGTGCAAGGAACTAAGTCGGTGTCGAATATGAGGCGAATTCTTAAGGTCGTGAGTAGATATGCTCGAGGCATTGTGGCTCATCGAACATGAGCGCCGTGTGTCCGCTTTGAGGACGGGCTTAGAGATGATTTGAGGTTCTTGATTGCCCCACAAAGCAGGTTCGTGAGTTTTCGTCTCTAGTGGAAAAGGCTAAGGTAGCCAAGGATCAAGGAGACCGTAAGACGTAAGCATGATAGGAACAACCAGAAGAGAGGCTTTGGATCGCCTGGATCGGGCAGTAATGTGGAAAAGAGGGCTAGATTTGGGGAATCAGAAAGAACCACAAAGCCTGCTCAGTGGCCACCTCAGTGTGTTAGATGCGGGAAACCCCATTCAGGAGAATGTTTGGCTGGAAGTAAAGGGTGCTTTGAATGTGGGTCATTCGATCACCGTGTAAGGGATTGTCCTCGAAAGCTAGCTAGGAACCAACCAGAGGGTCAGAACCGTGCGCAGGTTAGAAATGAAGGACCACCACAGAGGGGTCGAGGTGTGGGCTAGAGGTAATGATAATGGTAACGGGCGTGGCCGAGGTGTCTTTGTGAGGTGCGTGAGGCGAGACAACCAAGGTTTGTTTATGCGATTGGCCGTCGCGAGGAGGAAGATGTGCCAGACATGACAACGGGTAAGTTTCTTATTTTTGGAATACCCTCGATTGTCTTGGTTATGGTTACGTTAGTTCATTCTTATGATTGCTAGTAAAGAGTATGGAACCTGGATTATGAACGTAGGGAATGTGTAGAAAGTATGATAGTTCTTTAAGATCAGAGTGCGCAGCGATAGAACGTAGGATGACGAGTTAAGGATGCACGATTGAGCGATAATAAGTAATTTCGAGGACGAAATTATTTTTAAGGGGTAGAATTGTAAACACCTGGTTTAGAAATTTGTGCATATTGGGTATAAATCAAGTGTTAGTAGGTTTTTGGGAGTGCTTGGATGAGTTTTAGAGGTTCTAAGAATGCTTGGATGAAAGGGAAAGGCTTTGGAAAATTTTTGATTTTTAGGGTATAAAGGGAAATAGAGGCGGGAAGGCCTTAAAAATAAATTGGGGAGTTTAAAACGCAAGAAAGGATCCGCAAAGTGGCGTGGAGGCGCCGCTTGGGGGCTTTGGAAGGTGACGCCTAGGGGAGCAGGGTTCGAGCTGCTGGGGCAGTGATTTTGTTTTATTTTTGTGCGTCAAGGGGGTGGGCTAAGTATGCCTTAAAAATTAATGGTGTGGCTTGGTGGACATGAAAGTCCAATTGGCGGAGTGGCTAGCGTGCGTCACTTAGACATTTGGAGGGGAGAGAGGGCGCGGTTTCGAGGGGCTGGAGCGGCATTTTGGCATTTTTATTTTGTTATGTGGTGATGGGTCAAGAAAGGCGGGATTTAAAAATAAATAAGGGGGCTTTATGGCATGAAAGGCGGGGTGGAAGAGTTGGTTGGGGCGCTAAAGGTGTCTTTGCTTTGCTTGGGACGCTGGTTCGAACTCCTGGGTGCACTTTGAGTTTTTATTTGTTTCATTTTATTTTTATGTTCTTTGGCGTGAATGGATTCAATTTGGACTCTCAAATTAATTTGGAGTGGGGTGGATAATATTAATTTATTTTATTGTTATCTTGAAGAGGTGATAAACAAATAGGATTAAATGGAATTATTATTTGATTATTATTATTAAGTATTCAAATTCAATTTGAATTGCTTCAAATAAGTGGCCAAGAGGATTTTTAGGTGTTGGCCGAATTTGAACTCCTTGGTAGGAGGGGAGTGGACGACAAAGTGCTGGGGGGGTGTCGAATGCTTATAAAAGCATCAATCTATCACTTGTTTCGATTTTTTTTTTTCCCATCTTAGCAAGTTGCCGAAAGTCTCAACCCTCCCATCTATTTTCTTTCTCTCAACATCCTTAGCCGAAACCTTCATTCCATATCTTTCTTCATTCTCTTCTTCTTCCAACTCAAGCCGAATCCTCTCCCTTGGTGTGCCTATTTTCCTTTTTCCCATTTGGTGTATCTTGGGCCGAATATCAAAAGCAAGGGTGATCCCTTATCTGTATTCTTTCCAATCGGTTTGGGGTAGGTAAGGGTACTACCCGTAAGGGTATTTCTTTTCTATTTTATGGTTGTTGTTCGGTTGGATGGGAAGACTAACCCCCTTTGAATCGACTCCATCTAGGAACTGCGAGATTTGTAAGCGGTGGGTCGAGTTCCTCAACTTATAGCAATCGGTTTTGGGGTAAGGTGGTAAGATTGATTTTCTTTATTTTTGATATTCATTTAAGCCGAAGGCTACTAACTTGGTCAAGTGCCGATTATAGGGTGGTGAAACAAAGGGCTAGTACTCAAGACATTCAGGTAAGGATTCGGGTTCAAAAAGAGAACCCTTTTAAATATTTGGGTTGGCCGAATAGGCCATGATACTAACATTATTTTTGGCCGAATATAGGGATAGGTAGATCTAGGTGGCTGACATCACTTTTCGGGATTTAGACGATTCAGTGGTGACAGGTGTGTACATACACACGTATAACTATTTAAATGTGCTGAGTGCTATGTATGCTATCTTGATTTTATGTAGCATTGGATAATATACCATATCGGTATAGATGGTGATTCAGGTAAGTACCTGTTAACATGAATTTGTTATTCGATGCTTTTGGGAAGCATGATGTATTGATACATGAGATTTAAGTATGTGATGACATGAAACATATACATATGTGACTGATGTGGGATTGATGAGTGGAGGGCGTGTGATTAATCGTGTCGACGGGCACTGTGTTTTGGTAACACACCGTGACTACGGTCACAGAGGTTTGGTACCTCGGAGGTTTGGTACCTCATAGCGACTCGCGTCCTCGTGGTTAACACCACCGTGGGTTGGCCCCACTTGAGATATGGGATGAAATGCGCGGTGATTTGGTATCACACGATGGGTTGGCCCCATCAATCGATTCGTGTCTCACGAACACCGAGTGTTTTGGTAACACATCGTGACTATATGTCACCAGTGGTTTGGCACCACCGCGGTGGTTTGGTACCACAATGGGTAGAGCAGTGGCGTTTGGTTGGCTAGGTGGGGGCACATAATATTCTCGCATATTAATTGTTATATGTTGTGTATGGAAATGTCTTTAAAACGGGGAAGGGTTACATGTCGAGTCTTGGTGACTCACCTTCTCCTTTAACATTTTTCAGTGATTCGTAGATGGCGGTTGAGGAGCCGGTTTGACTCGAGGTGGCCATGCGGTGGATGTAAATTAAATGAACTTTAATCTTAGTTATGATAAATTTTATTTCGGTTTTTAGTTTATTTGGATGTAATAAGGCCTCCGATACTTTATTCTTTTTTTTTGTTTTTGTTATTTTTCATATGTCGAATAATTGTTTTAAAATATGATTACCAATATTAAATTAAAGTCACATGTTTTCCCAAATTAACACGAAAATGTTTTCATAGTGCCATCGGGAACACTCGATATTTTATAATAACTTGGTTGAATTAATTTTAAATAAATTCTAAGTAAGGTTTAACAAAACAATCAATTGAAAAGGTTTTCGGCAACTAAGAATTTTTTTTACTTTTCAAAAGCGTTTCCCAAAATATTTTCCACTGTAGCAACTAGATTCGGCCATAGTGTTTGGGCCGGGTTTGGGTTGTTACACGTGGCTATGTGCCTAACATATATACCGATGACTTTGTGTCGATCATATTTACCCGTGGCTTTGTGTTGGTTATATTACCGTAGCTGATGGCTATGTGCCAATCTTATTACAGCTACCAATGGCTATGTGCCAATTATGAGACCGTTATTGAAGGCTTAAAGCCGTATAAATACTAGCAGCTAGGCTGCATTATTGGAGAGATTGGCTGGGTGGGTCGATGTGGTCCCCACATGGAGAGATGGTTGGTACTGGTGGAGAGTTAGTTGGACAGGGTTTGGGTACATGCATGTTTTGCATTGATATGATTTAGGGCTTAGGCCCAGATTTTTACCGAATAGGGCTTAGGCCCAGATTGTTATCGAATAGGGCTTAGGCCCAAATTGTCACCGAATAGGGCTTGGGCCCAAACCATGACCGTAATAGGGGATTGCACATTGAGTTTTCGTAAACTCACCCCGTTTTTAACTGTGCAGGTAATCCCCAAGTTTAGGAGGATCGGTGCCGTGAGGGACTCGGAGATGGCCACACGTCTACAGTTTTTTTATACTTTGGACTATATTTTTGAGAATCTAGTTTGGGTTTTAATTTTTGTAATAAGGCCTTGTAAGTGAAGTTGTGGGTTTTTTTGTTATGGTTTTATAATTGCTAGAAGTAGAACATGGTTTTCCAAATTAACTACTGTTTTTCAAAATATCATGCTTCCACAACTATTTTAAATTAAGTTTCCGCAACAAGCAAGGTTTTAAAGATAATAATGTTTTACAAGAGAATGACTTTTAATAAACCACGTTTTGAAACTGAGCAAACGAAATCTGAGGTTTTAAAGGCAGAAAGTTTTAAATTGTAAGAAGGGTTTTCAATGAACACATAGTTTTCAAAAAGACTCTTCGATGTGACACGCTAGATTTGGGCCTAACTTCTAGGCCGGGTTTGGGGTGTTACACAACTTTTGTTAAGTGATTTTCATGAAAACACCTAAAATGGACCATTTTGTAAAAGTTGTAAAATATGTGGTAGAGGTGCAAAATAATGGAAAACGTGGGCTGCTATAAGCATGAAAAAGGTTCGGCTATGCATGGGTAGTAAAGAAATTGAACACATTTCAATTAAAAAGCCTAGGGGCAAAGTGTAAATATGATAAAGTTTAGGGGTAAAAATGTAATTTTACCAAAAATGTGAAATTAGGCTAATTTGAGTAGCATGATGAATAAATAAATTAAATGTGTTGTTATAGATCAAGGAAGATGAGATTCAGAATTAGATCGGGGGAAAAGCAAGATAATCGAGTAATTGACTTATTCCTTCGTTTCATACCGAGGTAAGTTCGTATGTTAATAAGCATTAAATTTGATATGTTTAAATGCTTAACCGATACCATGTGTTATTTCGTATGTTATTATTGGATCATGAATAATATAAAAATTACAAGATTGTATTGAAAGATCAAATTAAGAGAAATGCAGGGCGGAGTATGATCGAATTTTGACATGTGATGAATTGACAGTAAAGACCGTGGTTGGACCATGGCAATGTGAGAGCCAGTGTAAGACCATGTCTGGGACATGGCATCAGCCACAATATGAGAGCTAGTGTAATACCATGTCTGGGACATGGCATCAGCATTGATATGTGTGTTAGTGTAAGACCATGTCTGGGACACGGCATCGGCATTGATATGTGTGCTAGTGTAAGACCATGTCTGGGACATGGCATCGGCCACAATATGAGAGCCAGTGTAAGACCATGTCAGGAACATGGCATCGGCATTGATATGTGTGCTAGTGTAAGACCATGTCTAGGACATGGCATCGGCCACAATATGAGAGCCACTGTAAGACCACGTCTGGGACATGGCATCAACATTGATGTGTGTGCTAGTGTAAGACCATGTTTGGGACATGGCATCAGCCACTATATGAAAGCCAGCGTAAGACCATGTCTGGGAAATGGCATTGGTATGATACATCATGTACGAGTATCCTTAGTATCCCAAGAGGTTCAAAGGGTAAATCTAAAGATGATGTCAAAGAAATGACAAAGTATGATCATGTTGAAAGGGTACAGGTATGTACGCAAAATTCATGAGTACTGAAATCGATGTATATGGGACATTTGGTAAAATGTAAATGAGTAAGTCATACCTATGAATATGATCTTGTGATGACCTTGTGATGATAGGTCTATACTTATGATGTATAAATAGGTGGTAAATTTGATTGATGACCATGTGTGAGGCTTTTAGGCCAAATTAAATTGAGACATGATAAGTTTAAGTTTTGTTGTTGATGTATAGGTTAAAGGGGAAAATGAATGGAATGTAAATATTCGATAATGACTAGCTATTGGAATGGCTAGTTAAGGATATGCTTTGGTGTTATGTATGATTAAATGGATGTTATTACAAAGCAATCGTGAAAGAGTAAAATTAGCAATAAAACAGTTTTGGACAGCAGCAGTTGTATAACTTTGAAAAATCACCAAAAATTGTGGAAATTTAATTAGAGGTTGAATGGGATATGAAATTACAGCTTATGGAGTCTATTTATACATAAAAGAAACAGAATAAACAAAAAAATTTCATATGGTGAGATATTTGGATTTTAGTGAGATAGTGTCAGAATGATTTCGGAATCCCCTGTTCTGACTTGGGAAATTCATTAAAAATTGTACAAAAATAATCAAGGGATAAAATTTATATTCTTGAATTTAATAATGAGTCTAGTTTTAGGAAACGTTAGTGGATCTTAATTTGGAGTTTCGTAGCTCCAGATAAGAATAATTTAGTGACTGTAACTCGAGTAGATAGCTCAAGATGAACATAAATGAATTGTGAAATTTTATGCAATAATGATGGTATTATCTTGAGAGCTTATAATAAGAATTTTTAAAAGCATGGTAATCAATTTTTTATTATTTACATACATACTTACTAAGCTTTATAGCTTACTCTATCTATTTTCTATGTTTATAATGTCCTTAGGCTAGCTCGGGTTGGAGAACGTCGGAGATACCATCACACTATCAAGCTATCACTTCGGGTATTGTTGAATTCAAGTAGTTGAGTTGTGGCATGTATGGGAGATTTAATTATGTTGTTAAGTGTCATAGCTGAATTTGCTAAATGTGGGCCTATGCTCTTTGATAGATCATTTTGTATAAGGCCATGGGTGATGGCTAATATTTGTTATTGTTATATGCATATGATGATGTTTTTCATGAATGTGAAAATTGACATGGTTGAACATATGGTGTGTTAATGCATGATTGAGCAACTTGCATGATTGGATTGATAAAGAATGTGATAAGTGTTGCATGTGAATGAAGTGAAGTGGCCATGTTGTGTAAATGTCTTAGTTGCGGTGAATTGGTCATGTATTATGTGTGGATGGGTGTTACTTGATGTTGTGTATGTTGGTGCAAGTAAGGGTGGCAAAAGGCTTGGTAAATAGCCTTGTTTCTGTCCACATGGGTAGACACACGGGCGTGTGTCTGGGCCGTGTGTGACACATGGTCTGTCCCATAGGCATGTAGTCCAGCCGTGTGTCCCCTGCACCTTAATTGTGTAATTAAATTCACCACACCGCCTAGCACACGGGTGTGTGCCTTGGCCGTGCGGCCTTAAAGGGTTGATGACGTCAGAAATAGAATGTTAAGGTTTTTGTACACGGGCGTGTCCTAATATGCTCAGGCCGTGTGAGCTACACGGTCCTTCAGCATGTCCTTGTTAAGAGGTCACACGGATGTGTCAATCTTCCACACGGGCGTGTGCCCCTGATTTCAATGATATTTTCTAAAGTTTTTCTAAAGTGCTCGGTTTAGTCCCGAACCATTTTCAAAGTGTGTTTTGGGCCTCGTAGGTCCATATTAGGGACTTTAAGCCAAAGTTTGAAAAGTTTTAAAATTGAACGAACTTTTATGACTCGGAAATGTATGTTTGCATCTGTTTAAGATTGGTAACGCCTCGTACGCTATTCCTACGTTGGATACGGGTAAGGGTGTTACAAGGCTAAACCCAATCTATAACATATGCTCGAGAGGCTTAAATTCAGGATTACCCGTCCGGGCTAAATCCTATTTGTAACCTTTGCCATATTATACTCGTTTCAAGAAATCACCATAATCCATTGAATTTCAATATTCAACCGGGACATGATATTTTATCAATATTTCCAACTTGTAATTATTTCATTATGTATATCACCACATACATATTATCACAATCACATAATTCAATTCAAACATATTGCCGTACCAAATTAAGTTACACGAACTTACCTTGACAATTATTCGGGTTTGAATTCCAACTAATCCGAAACTTTTTGTTTCCCTCGATCTAATTTCGTAGTTGGTCTTTCTGGGTCTTTCTAAGCTTGAAAAGTTCTCTTCCTCTCTCCTAGGGTTTCCATAGAAAAATTAGGGAAGAATATGAATAGAAAAGACGATATTTTCTTCTTATTTTTCTATCATCTTTTAGTTTTTTTGATTTCCAATTTAGTCCCTAGTCATTTCTAATTTTCCATAGATGAGTCACCAAGAAAAATCTACATACTTTTCTTAATTGTCTAATTACCATATAAGGTCCTCTAGTTTTGAATTCCATAGCTATTTAATCCTTATAGCTACTAGAATTCAACTTTCGCATTTTATGAAATTTAGTCCTTTACCTAATTAACCACACAATCGATAAAATTTTCGTATCAAAAGTTTCACGTGACCTTCCTATCATAATACCAACCATAAAATAAAATAAAATAAAATTTTATTTTTGGGCTCAGATTTGTGGTCACGAAACCACTGTTTCGATCTCACCGAAAATGGGCTGTTACAATGCCGATTTGAAACGAAAAGAGATAGAATTTCAGGTTGGTGATAAAGTGTTCTTGAAAGTATCCCCATGGAAGAAGGTTCTCCGATTCGTTCGTAAAGGGAAATTGAGTGCACGGTTCATCAAACCTTATGAAATTATTGAAAGAATTGGGCCGGTTGCATATCGGTTAGCATTACCACTGGAACTTGATAAAATTCATAATGTGTTTCATGTATCCATGTTGCGACGCTATAGATCGGATCCTTCACATGTTTTTCGTCCAATAGAAGTTGAGATTCAGCCTGATATGACCTACAATGAAGAACCGATCAAAATACTTGTACATAAGACGAAAGAGCTAAGAAATAAAAAGGTGGCATTGGTAAAAGTGCCCTGGCAACGGCATGGTTTAGAGGAAGCTACCTGGGAGCCGGAGGATACTATGAGGAAGCAGTACCCTAACCTCTTTTCTGGTAAGAATTTTTGAGGACGAAAATTTCTAAGGGGGGAGAGTTGTAACAACCCATTTTCGGTGAGATCGGAACGGTGGTTTCGTGACCATAAATTCGAGCCCAAAAATAAAAATTTATTTTATTTTATTTTATGGCTGGTATTATGATAGGAAGGTCACATGAAAATTTTGATACGAAAATTTTATCGATTGTGTGGTTAATTAGGTAAAGGATTAAATTGCATAAAATGCAAAAGTTGGAATCTAGTAGCTATAGGTATTAAATAGGTATGGAATTCAAAACTTAAGGTCCTTATATGGTAATTAGACCATTGAAGGAGAGTTAGTATAGATTTTTATCACTCATCCATGGAAAAATTAGAAATGACTAGGGATTAAATTGGAAATCAACAAAATTAAAATATGATAGAAAAATAAAAGGAAATTATCATCTTTTCTATTCATCTTCTTCCCCAATTTTTCTATGGAAACCCTACGAGAGAGGAAGAGAACTTTTCAAGCTTAGAAAGGTATGAAATCAAGTCCCATTTTCAATGATTTTTACATTTTTAGAATCGGGATAGCCTAATCTTTCTATTTATGGGATTTATTTGAAAAGATAACAATGTGTAGAAACTTTTCCATGGATGTAAGTGCTGGAAATTTGAAATTTATGGTAGGAAATGAAAGATAGTTGATAGATAAACAACTTTTACAAATCAATTTTTCATGGAAACTTGATTTAGGGACTAAAATGAAAAAGTGGTAAAACCCATGGAAAATTCTGAAATTTGTGAAATGTGTGTGTTGTAAAAATTGTTATTAAGTTTTGGTTAGGCTTGGAAATAGGAATAGATTGCATGAATTTTATTTTCCGAGCCTAGGGATGAAATTTGAATTTTTGAAAAGAGTAGGGGCAAAATAGTAATTTTGCCTAGGATGTAGTAGAATGCAAATGTATGTAAAATGTGATGAGTTAATAATTAAATTTGCTTATATAGACCCGGAATGACCAACTATGGAATTAGATCGAGGGAAACAAATAATTTTGGATTAGTTGGAATTCAAACCCGAACAACTGTCAAGGTAAGTTCGTGTAACTTAATTTGGTACGGTAATATGTTTGAATTGAATTGTGTGATTGTGATAATATGTATGTGGTGATATACATATTGAAATAATTTCAAGTTGGAAATATTGATAAAATATCATGTCTCAGTTGAATATTGAAATTCAATGGATTATGGTGATTTCTTGAAACGGGTATAATAATGACAAAGGTTACAAAGAGGATTTAGCCCGGACGGGTAATCCTAAATTTAAGCCTCTCGAGCATATGTTATAGATTGGGTTTAGCCCGGATGGGTAACCCTAATTAAGCTCTTTAGAGTACAGGTCACTAATAGGATTTAGCCTGGACTGGCAATCCTAAATGACTCTTGTGAACGTTGGTTGAAAATCGGGATTTAGCCTGAACTGGTAATCCTGTTGTAAAATATGTGGCTCAAGAGTGTGCTCTTCGGACTTATGTCCAATAGGTAATAATGAATATGAATTGACGGATAATTCATATGTATACCTTATGTACATCACCGAATGTCCATCAAAATTTCATTAGTTCAACGGGAAAGACTCTCGAAATATGGAAAGGTGGAATTAATATAAGTTTCTATATAATGAGCTCATTTATGTTTACTCGATATTTATATGATGTTATGTGACTAACTTGTTTGTTAAGTGTATATGTTTAGGTGAACTACCTATAATGGATGAAATGTATGTTTATGTATGCTAGTTTGAATAGATATAACTGGTAAGTTTATTTTCCGTTATACGAACTTACTAAGCATGAAAATGCTTACCCAGTTTAATTTTCCCTTGTTTTATAGTGCTCGTAAGCTCGCGAAGGTTGGAGGATCGGTCGGAGCATAATCACACTACCCACTATCTCCATTTTGGTATAATGGCATGTATAGACTTAATTGGTCAAATGATGACTTGTAAGTGATGTTTTGTAATCTAGCCATTGGAATGGCTAGTAAGGATTTATTTGGTATGTTTAAAAGTTATTCTTTGTTCAATGCTTATGTGTTAAGTGTGGATGAATGGAGTATGTTTATCTTGTATATGCATTAAAAGTATGGTTATAGACATGAATTGCATGTGATATTATGCCATGATAGGTGTTAATTTAGGCTTGATTTGGCTGGTATATACATGGAAGTATTGGTGTAGGTTGTTGGAAAAATTAGGTGAGAAAATGAAGCTAAGAAATGGCATCATTTTATCCACATGGGTAGACACATAGGAGTGTGTCTAGGCTGTGTGTCAAGCACATGGGCGTGTAGCCAGGCCGTGTGTCCGCTGCACCTTAATTTTGAGAAAACAGAATGCTCAAAATTAAGCACACGGGCAGAGACACGGGCGTGTGTCTCAGTCGTGTGGGAGACACGGCCTAGAACACGGGCATGTGTCTTGGTCATGTGAAACCTGCACCTAATTCAAATTAAATTAATTATCCACACGGCCTAGCACACGGGCGTGTGGCATGGCCGTGTGGTGCAACTCAGAGAGCACCCAGAATCGGACATGGCCTGTAGCACGAGTGTGTCCCAAGGTCACACGGGCGTATCCCTTAAACCACACGGGCGTGTGAGCCCTGCACCATAGAAAAAAATTGTAATTTTGTGAAATATTCACATAGGTCCCGATTAAGTCTCAATTCGATTTTAATACTCGTTTTAGGCCTCGAGCGCCCATTCAAGGGACAATAAGGAAAAATTTTAAGTATGAATGGTATTTTAATACAAATTGTATGCGAATGTTCTGTGAACCCCGGTAGTACTCCGTGACCCTGTTCCGGCGACGGATACGGGTTAGGGGTGTTACAGCATATGTTTTGAAGTTTATGTTTAGTTTGATGGACTTTAATGCCTTACCAAGTTAGGTAATTTTGACCACTTTTAAGTGCTTGTATATAAGATCCTTTTTGGTATGTTTGTGATGGCATGTAAATGGTTTTATGTGATATCAATTGGTAGACAAAAGAACTAGGTTCTATACTTGAAATGTGGTTATGTTGCTTCGATTTGATCAATGATGTTTTGACACAAATGTGGTGCCTTTAAATGGCATATTGGTTAGATGAATTAGGATGTTTCAAATGGTATGTTTAGGTGTATTTGAATGATGTTTTAATCTCTTGAATGTGTGCACAAATTGGATGGTGGATTAAGTGTGTTTTGGACTTGAAATGACATGTTTTTAAGGTCAAAATATGTACCACGCGGCTTGGGACACGGGCTGTCACACGGCCTGGCTACACGGCCATGTGTCATTTGTAAATTCCTAGTGTTTTAAGTCAATAAGTTACACGGCCTCGCACACGGTCGTTTATTGCAACTCAGAGAGTTACACGGTCTGGTACACGACTTGCGACATGGCCGTGTGACCCAACTCAGTGAGTTACACGAGTGAGAACACGGGCTGGGACACGACCGTGTGTCCCTTATTCGATTTGCACACGGCCTGGGCTATGACACACGGCCTGGCCACACGACCGTGTGACCCCTATTCTCAAATTTTTCAACTTTTTCCCAAATCTTCTATTTTGATTCAAATTAGTCTCGAATTACTTCTAAACTATTTTTAGGGCATTGAATGCTCGATTTAGGGACCAAATGAATATGATTGATAGGTTTTTAATGAGATTAACTTATTTAATGTTATGATGTTAAATGTTGTTCTTATTGTTCAGTAATGCTCCGTAACCCTAATACAGTGATAGAGATAAGTTAGGGATGTTACATTTAGTGGTATCAGAGCTACGGTTTAGTCAGTTCTTGAATTGAGTGTAACATGTATGGAGTCTAGAAATACATGCCATTTTATAACCTGTTATAGTGTGATATCTCCTGACTAAAAATGAATTATGTTTTCATATAGATAAAAGATGTCATCAAACTGAGCCGATTCCGATGAGTTTGAAAGTAATGCGTAAGCCTCTGTTCATGAAACAGCTAGTAGTGGGCCCGCAGTTGAGGGTCGGGGAAGTGAGGCAAAAGAAGCCTTCTTCTAAATGATGTCTTAGTGTTTCTCTGAGTTCGTTAGAATGAACCCTATGGCTCAACGACCTCCACCCCGTCCCCTTTATTCCTCAAGGTTTGGAACAAGTACGTGTAAATAAGCCTTCGATTTATAAAATACGTAAGTATGGGGCTGAAGAGTTTCGCGGTACAACTGAAGATGACCCTGAAAAACCCAAGCTTTGGTTAGAAAATACTTTGAGGGCTTTTGATGAACTGTCTTGTTCTCCCGATGAATGTTTAAAATGTGCAGTATCTCTGTTGAAAGACTTAGCGTACTAGTGGTGGAATACTTTGATTACGGTGGTGTCAAAAGATCGTATAAATTGGGATTTCTTTAAGACAGAATTCAGGAAGAAATATGTTGGTCAGCGGTATCTCGACAAAAAGCGAAAAGAGTTCCTTGAGTTAAAACATAGTCGTATGGCTATAGCCGAGTATGAAAGAGAGTTCGTGCGAATTAGCAAGTATGCTCGGGAATGTATGCCATCAGAGGCTATTATGTGTACCCGATTTGAATACGGTTTAAATGAAGATATCAAACTGTTAGTTGGGATTCTAGAATTGAAAGAATTCGTGGTTTTGGTAGATCGAACACATAAAGCGAAAGAACTTAGTAAAGCTAAAAGAAAGGCAAATTCTGAGGCTCGTGACACTAGTAAATGACCTATGAGAAAATCATTTTCGTCTCCATCAAAGAAACCAAAGGAATTTCACAGTTGTACATAAGCTTCTGTAGGAATCTCGGGAAGAGATAAAGGGAAGCAACATTCAAGTTCGAGACCTCAGGCTACTTCTGTAGTGAGTGTGGGTAGTGTTCGAAATAGTAAACCTGAATGTCAGCAGTGCAATAGACAACATTTCGTGGAGTACAGATTATGAGATGGATCGTGCTTCAAATGTGGTTCATATGACCATTTCCTTAGAGACTTCCCTGAAAGATCTGATAGAGAGAAAGCTCAGAACACTCGTTCGAGTAACACGGCTGCAAGAGGGAGACAATCCAAAAATAGTGGTAATGCGAGTAATAGTCGAAGTGGAACAAAAGATTCTACAGTTAGATATGAGGCTCGAGTACCAGCTATGGCATATGCAATTTGAGCTCGAGAGGAAGCTTCGACACCTGATGTGATTACCAGTACATTTTCTATCTTTGATACTAATGTTAATGCTTTGATTGACCCAAGGTCAACGCACTCATATATATGCACAACCTTAGTGTTGGATCAAAAAATACCTTATGAGTCAACTAAGTTTGTGATCAAAGTAACGAATCCCTTAGGTTAGTATGTATTTGTTGATAAAGTTTGTAGAAACTGTCTTTTGATGATTCGGGATTGCAGATTTGCAGCTGATTTGATGCTATTACCATTTGATGAGTTCGATGTAATTCTTAGTATGAATTGGTTGACTCTACATGATGCTGTTTTAAATTGTAGATTGAAGCAAATTTTGTTGAAATTTCAGAATGGTGAAATAGTTCAGATTGAATCCGATAGATTTGATGGTACAACTAATATGATTTCAGCTATGTCAACTCAGATGTAACACCCCAAACCCAGCCCAAACACCACGACCGGATCTGGTTTATCACTTGGAAAGAATTTTATAAAAGAATGCGAACTTCGAAAAAGCTTTTAAGTTATTTTTGAAACTCCAGGTTTAGTAAATCACTTGAAAACTTAGTAAAAATTTTATTTAGCCCATTCTCGTGTTTTAGGTGACATTTGTAAATGCTAGTCATAACATTTTCATAATCATAAGGTTCGCTTTCAGAGTTTCGTGCGTAAAATCATTGATTTAGTTTTGAGGAAAACCCCTTTTATTTCATCTTATGAAGAGAACATTTTGTCGATCAAGTTTTAGATATAAACGTTTTGATAGTTAAACCATAATTAAAACCAAAATAACAGTGGCCTTATTACAAATTAAAAATCCCCAAAAGTAGCAAACGATAAATAAAAATAAAGTTTTAATTGAATAACCCATGCATGGCCACCTCGAGTTCAATCCAGCCCAATCCACTAAACTAAGAGTCACCTACAATTCGTTTAAGCAAATAGAGTGAGTCACAAGACTCAGTGTGCAATTAGTCCACATAATCCACAAGTGGGCCTAAGCCCCAAACACAATCGGCCGAAGCCCAATCATTATAGCATACCAAAATAATCAATATGATAACCCAACCCAGCCTAATATTCCATCCTCTACACTCCGCTCCATATGTCCATCCTCAACACTCCTGTGGGGATTTCTACAATCAACCCTCCATCCTCTACACTCCTCTTTGGCAGTCATGCTGGCAGTCACACTGCTCAAAGCCGATATAATGTGGTCTAGCCACCGATAATTATGTGACCGAGTCACCGATACGATAAGGCACTGAGCCATCAAATTAGTGTGACAGTGTCACCAATATATACTTCCTCTTCGCATCATTATCAATTCCCAAATCCCATGCATATGCAGCATAATATAATAAACATGCCATATATTATCATACATTCAATATCTAGAACACGTGCACAATCATGCTTTCAACATTAATTATAAGGCTCAATCGAAGAACTACTAACCTGGTGATTTGGATTTACCCTTCATGGGTAACTCAATAGCCATTACCGAGTTTTCGGCTTTCAAACATACCACATAAATGCTTTACACAATTAAGGGAGAAGTGTGGTAATTACACACCTGTAAACACGAAGAACTATGCTATCAATCTCGCTAACACCTTCACTTGCAGGGATCACAACGATCTGCCTATCCCTCTCCAAAGCCAGCCCACAACCCGGTGGAAAGTCTCAAACGGTAGACACCGCACGTTTCTTGAACTTAGGGGTAGGGACTACGAGTCCAACCCCCTCTTTTGCTTGGCTGGTGTTCGATTCCATGTAAGAGATCTTGGTCAGAAGATACTATAACGAACAGCGGTTGTTTAACAACAACATTGGGTTAAGCCAGCGAATAACGGAAAGAAAAGGCCGATCGAATATCTAGAGAGGGATCCCTTACCTTTTATTACTAACGAGAATCCAAACGATCGCTGTGAGCGAAAACCCCAAAGAACCAAGAACTCCTAGCACCTCCCTAACAGATGTTCGGCCACTAGCAAATAGAGATGAAGGAAAGAATAACAACACGTTACCACAAAGAGAAGTACTTTGATATGATAGAGTGTACTCCCTCAGTTATGGAAGGAGGAGTAACCGATTGACAACAGAGAGTAGGGGAGATGAAAAGAAATTGAAAAGAAACCGCCTTACCTCAAACCAAGAGAAATCAAATGATGCCCCCAAAGAGTCGGCACATGCCACTAACGTAGAAAAGATTCAGCTCAAAGATGATATCTCTAGCGGAAGAAGAGAGAAACAACCGTCAGAGATTTGGCTCACAAAGAATAGATGATATAGGTTTGTTTCTCACTAGGGAGTTTCGGTTTTAAGAGCAAAATGAGAGAGTGATGCAAAGAAAAGGATAAATAGGGAAAAGATTCAGCTAAGAAGACACGAATGAGAGGAAAAATGATGAAATGGAGAGGGTTGTAGGAGGGTTCAGTTAAGGAGTTATGAGATGCGAAACAAGTATGAGCAAAAGAAAAAGAGAGAATTGTTTCGGCTTTTAACTGAATGAAGAATGAAGAACAATAGCCTAAGGAGTTTTCGGCCAACAGAGAAAAGAACAAAAGTTGCCAAAATGAAAAACACTCAATGCCGGCAAGGGGAAGCTCTCAACACCACATTGCTAAACACTTCAAAAAAAAATATTTTGGCACCTACCCTCACCAACCGAATGCCTCCACTTTTGACCGAATTCTCCCCCCCAACACTAACCAAAAATTCGGCCACTCCCCTTCTCCTCTCCTACATTCACTCCACTCCCCTCATTTGAATTGGTTGAAAGATTCAAACTTCCACCTTTCACTCTTGGCCCCCATTTGAAATATTTGAATGAGTCCACTCCCACTCTTCAAGGTCCTTAGCCGAATCCATCACCTCCCTTCCAGAAGCCAAAAAGAATTCCCAAAAAGCAAACTATGCGACTCGAACCCGCTCCCTCACTGCTCCTCTGTGGCGTCACTTACCTGCATCCCAGGTGGCGTCACTCTGCCACCACACCACTCCTTTTGTAGTGACAACTAATCGCAAGCAATAACTCATAAAGCCTGCCCCAGCCAGCTCTCCCCTAAAGATGCCCAAGAACGAAATTTTGTCAAAGCTTCAGCTTAATCCTGAGCCTTCCTGAAGCCCCCCAAACATAACAAATTACAAGACAAAGCATACCAACACACAGGAACATACTAAATGCAATGCCCCTAATCCCCGGATGTTACAATTCTACCCCCCTTAAAGAAATTTCGGCCTCGAAATTTCCTGGTCAAAAGAGATGGGGGTGTTGCTGACGCATAACATCCTCTGGCTCCTACGTGGCCTCCTCTGAACCGTGGTTCCGCCACAAAACTTTGACCAAAGGGACAATTTTCCTTCTCAAGACCTTAACGTCTCGATCTAAAATCTGCACAGGTTCCTCTTCGAAAGATAGGTCTGGTCTTACTGCAATTTCCTCCACCGGCACAATGTGAGACGGATCAGAACGATAGCACCTCAACATCGAGACATGGAACACACCATGTATCTGTTTCAATTCTGAAGGCAACTCAAGCTGATACGCCACTGGTCCCACACGTTTTAATACCCGATAAGGCCCGATAAACCTGGGACTTAGCTTGCCCTTCCGTCCAAACCTCATTACCTTCTTCCACGGTGAAACTTTTAGGAAAACTTGATCACCCACTGTAAATTCTATATCCTTACGCTTCAGATCAGCATAGGATTTCTGCCTGTCGGACTCTTCCTTCAACCGAGTTCGAATCAATTTAACTTTCTCCTCTGTCTCTAAAACTAATTCCGGACCCAAGGTCTGACTCTCACCCAATTCCATCCAGTAAGTAGGAGTACGACATTTCCGTCCATACAATGCTTCATAGGGCGCCATTAGAATACTAGGCTTGTAGCTGTTGTTGTATGCGAATTCTGCCAACGGTAGAAACTCTTCCCAACTACCCCTGAAGTCAATGACACAGCCTCTCAACATATCTTCCAAGATCTGAATTACCCTCTCTGACTGACCATCAGACTGTGGATGGAAAGCTGTGCTGAAGTCTAGTCTTGTACCCAATGCCTGATGCAGTGCCTTCCAAAATCGCGACGTAAACCTAGGGTCTCTATCCGATATGATCCACACTCGTACCCCATGCAACCTCACAACCTCTGCCACGTACAACTTGGGCAGCTTCTGCAGCGAATAGTCGACACGAACAGGTAAGAAATGAGCGGACTTCGTCAACCGATCTATAATCACCCATACCGAATCTTTCTTAGTAGGCGTGAGAGGTAGCCCACTAACAAAGTCCATCGTTATCCTCTCCCACTTCCACCGTGGAATCTTCACCGGGTCAGAATAACCCGAAGGCAAGCGATGCTCTGCTTTCACTGCTGGCATGTTAAACACTTTCTCACAAAATCGGTAATTTCTCGCCTTGACCAGTGCCACCAAAATCGTTCACGCAGATCCCGATACATCTTATTCCCCAGGATGCATCGCGTAGGGCTACTCGTGTGTGCCTCCGAAAAATCATCTGTCTCAACTCAACATCCTTTGGCATGCGGACCCTTTCCGGAAACACAAAACCCCATCAACTTGTTTAAACTATAATCCTCTACTCCACCATTCTCGAACTCGCAAGTCGAGCACTCAAGACTTCATCCAATAATCGCTTCTCTTTAATCTCGACCAACCCACGTCGGCTTTACTTGAAGTTCAGCTAGCACACTACCACCATCATACAAGCTGAGATGGGCAAGCATCGCCCTCAAATCCGATATCACTTTCCGACTCAACGCATCCACCACTACGTTAGCCTTTCCCGGATGATACTCGATCGAGCAGTCGTAATCCTTTAATAGCTCAATCCACCTCCGCTATCTTAAATTCAACTCCCTTTGAGTGAGGAGATACTTCAGGCTCTTATGATCGGTGTAGATGATAGACTTCTCCCCATACAGGTAATGTCTCCAGATCTTCAGAGCGAACACCACCGCAGCCAACTCCAGATCATGCGTGGGATAGTTTATCTCATGCGGTCTTAACTGCCGAGACGCGTACGCAACTACCTTCTCATCCTGCATTAACACACACCCTAACCCCGTGTGTGAAGCATCACAATGGACAACGAACTCTTTCCCCGCTTTAGGCTGAATTGAAACCGGAGCCTCTGTTAAGATCTTTTTCAGCTTCTCAAAACTTTCCTGCTGCTTGTCAGTCCGAACAAATGATATCCCTTTCCGCACCAACTTAGTTAAGGGTGCCGCAATTAAAGAGAATCCCTCAATAAATCTTCTGTAGTATCCTGCCAATCCCAGGAAACTTCGAATCTCCGCCACCGACTTAGGCGATTTCCATTCCAACACAGCCTCAATCTTCCGGGGATCAACCCTAATCCCCTCAGCAGATACAACATGACCCAAAAAGGTAACTTCTTTCAACCAAAATTCACACTTACTGAATTTGGCGTATAGCTGCTTCTCTCTCAAAATTTGTAGAACCACCCGAAGATGTGAATCGTGCTCTTCTTCCGTCTTGGAGTATACCAGGATATCATCTATGAATACTATAACAAACCTGTCCAGATAGGGTTGGAATACCCAGTTCATCATATCCGTAAACGCAGCTGGCGCATTCGTCAACCCAAATGGCATCACTAGAAACTCATAGTGACCATAGCGAGTTCGAAACGCCGTCTTATGAATGTTTGCTTCCTTGACCTTAAGCTGATGATATCCTGACCTCAAATCTATCTTCGAAAAGACTGAAGCCCCTTTGAGCTAATCGAACAAGTCGTCAATCCTCGGTAACAGGTACTTGTTCTTAATCGTCAACTTATTCAACTGACGGTAATAAATGCACATACGCATCGACCCGTCCTTCTTCTTTACAAACAGCACTGGCGCTCCCCACGGAGACACACTTGGTCGAATAAAACCATGATCCAACAACTCTTGGATCTGGGCCTTAAGTTCTGCCAGCTCCTTCGGTGCCATCCTATAAGGCACAATGGACACTAGAGCCGTACCCGGAAATAGCTCAATTCCAAACTCCACCTCGCGGTCCGGAGGCAACCCTTGAAGCTCTTCAAGAAAAACATCCACAAACTCCTTCACTGTTCTAACCTCATTGACAGTCACTTCCTTTGCATCCAATGCACTGGTAAAAGCTAGGAATGCCTTGCACCCTTTTCGAACCATCTTAATAGCTCTTAATGCCGAAACCATATTGGACAAATAATTCCTCCTTTCCCCTATCACAATTACTTCTTCACCCTCTGGGGTACTCAACACCATCCGCTTAGTCGCACAATCCAATTTAGCACGATGTTTAACCAACCAATCCATGCCCAAGATGAGATCAAACTCCCCGAATGGTAACTCCATCAGATCAGCCGGAAACAAAACTCCTTGAATTCCTAAAGGCACATCCCTAAATAATTTGTTCACTGCCAAGGATTGTCCTAAAGGGCTAACCACAGTCATCCATCTAGCAGCTATTTCAGGTTCTATACTTAAAGTCTCAGATACAGTGATAGCAACATAAAAGTGGGTCGGACCAATATCAATCAAAGCAAGAAATGGCTTATCATCTATAAGAAATGTACCGGTTATGACGTCCGGTGCGTCGCCTTCCTCTCGCCGCCGTGCTGCATAGACTAAACCCGACTGTCTTGCATCTGTAACACTGACACCCCTGCCCGGTGCTCCACGACCCTGACCAGAACCATTCCCTCATCTGATCGGACCACGACCCCTCGGCATCTACTATCCACCCCTTTCTGGCTGCACATACCCCTGACCTACCATCCGTGCCCTGTTCATTTCTAGCGGACAATTCCTTATTAGATGATCCTTTGACCCACACTTAAAACATACCCTATCTCTTCCCCAGCACTCTCTTGAATATGACCTCCCAGACTGAGCACACTGTCGAAATTGCCCAACAATAACTGGCATTGCAACACGACCCGGCCCATCAACCCTAGACCTCTTCTGGAAACCTCCAGATGACCCTGACGATCCATAACTCCTCTTATTTCTACCTCTATCCTTATCCCTATTTTGCCTCTCAGTCCGTTTTACCTCCTCGGCTATTTTAGCCTTTTCCACCAGGATACCAAAATCCCTCTCCCGCTGCGGAGCTATCAACACTTGCAACTCGTCTCGCAGCCCATCTTCGAACTGTACGCAACGCTCATAATCGATCGCAACTATCCCTCGGGCGTAACGGCTCAACTACAGAAATTTCGCCTCGTACTCAACCACAGATTTACCCCCTTGTACCTGATTCAGAAATGCTTTCCTCTGAGCATCCACGTAACTTGCCCCAATATATTTCTTTTGAAATGCAGCTTTAAAGAAATCCCAATCAATGTGATCCGCCGAAGTACCCTCTTTTTCGGTGAGCCACTATTGATATGCCTCGTCTCGAAGAAGAGACACCGCTCCTTTCAGTTTTTCCTCTGCCGTGCAGTCTGAGTCATCCATAATCCGCTCGACTGCCTCCAGCCAATACTCAGCTACATTCGGGGCCACACCAGAAATACCCCTAAATGTTTCAAAATTTCGCTTGCTCAAGTCGCTCAGGAATAGACTTCCGAGATACTGTCCCAGTGCTTGCCCCAACAACCCGCTCCAACACATGCAACATTGCTTGAGACAGGGCATCATCCCCACCAGTTCTATCTTGCGATCCCGCTTCTGCCACAGGTGATGCTGGCGCTTCACCTTCAGGCTCATGCCTTACTTCTGAAACCTCAGCCTCAGCATCCCGGCCTCTACCACGGCTGCGTGCAACACGTCCACATCCTCTAGCACTCATGTCTACCGTTTCATCTTAATCTGATTTACAAATTTTATGAATTAGCATTTCTTTTCACTGTTTATTAACGAGTACTTTTATGAGAATAGAGTTATAAGTAGTTTTCCAGAAAACACACATATACCTAGAGGTTTCCATTCCTAAAGTAGAGTTTCTTATTTCTATAATCCACAACAATATACTCACATAACATATTTACTTCATGCAAATCACCCAACGGTCAGAAGACTTACCTTGCAGACTTGGGCCGGAGACTCGGGTGCCATACCTCCAAAAACATATATATATATATATTTCTTTCCAAACCATTCTTAAACAAAATTTGGAAAACGTTTTGGACCCAAAAACCCATAGCCGAGTTTTGCAACCGGGCTCTGATACCAAATTGTAACACCCCAAACCCAGCCCAAACACCACGACCGGATCTGGTTTGTCCCTTGGAAAGAATTTTACAAAAGAATGCGAACTTCGAAAAAACTTTTAAGTTATTTTTGAAACTCCAGGTTTAGTAAATCACTTGAAAACTTAGTAAAAATTTTATTTAGCCCATTCCCGTGTTTTAGGTGACATTTGTAAACGCTAGTCATAACATTTTCATAATCATAAGGTTCGCTTTTAGAGTTTCGTGCGTAAAATCATTGATTTAGTTTTGAGGAAAAGCCCTTTTATTTCATCTTATGAAGAGAACATTTTATCGATCAAGTTTTAGATATAAACGTTTTGATAGTTAAACCATAATTAAAACCAAAATAACAGTGGCCTTACTACAAATTAAAAATCCCCAAAAGTAGCAAACGATAAATAAAAATAAAGTTTTAATTAAATAACCCATGCATGGCCACCTCGAGTCCAATCCAGCCCAATCCACTGAACTAAGAGTCACCTGCAATTTGTTTAAGCAAATAGAGTGAGTCACAAGACTCAGTGTGAAATTAGTCCACATAATCCACAAGTGGGCTTAAGCCCCAAACACAATCGACCGAAGCCCAATCATTATAGCATACCAAAATAATTAATATGATAACCAAACCCAGCCTAATATTCCATCCTCTACACTCCGCTCCATATGTCCATCCTCAACACTCTTGTGGGGATTTCTACAATCAACCCTCCATCCTCTACACTCCTCTTTGGCAGTCATGCTGACAGTCACACTGCTCAAAGCCGATATAATGTGGTCTAGCCACCAATAATTATGTGGCCGAGTCACCGATACGATAAGGCAGTGAGCCATCAAATTAGTGTGACAGTGTCACCGATATACACTTACCCTTCGCATCATTATCAATTCCCAAATCCCATGCATATGCAGCATAATATAATAAACATGCCATATAGTATCATACATTCAATATCTAGAACACTTGCATAATCATGCTTTCAACATTAATTATAAGGCTCAATCGAAGAACTACTAACCTAGTGATTTGGATTTACCCTTCACGGGTAACTAAATAGCCATTACCGAGTTTTTGGCTTTCAAACATACCGCATAAATGCTTTACACAATTAAGGGAGAAGTGTGGTAATTTCACACCTGTAAACACGAAGAACTATGCTATCAATCTCGCTAACACCTTCACTTACAGGGATCACAGCGATCTGCCTATCCCTCTTCGAAGCCTGCCCACAACCCGGTGGAAAGTCTTGAACGGCAGACACTACACGTTTCTTGAAGTTAGGGGTAGGGACTATGAGTCCAACCCCCTCCTTTGCTTGGCTGGTGTTCGATTCCATGTAAGAGATCTTGGTCAGAAGATACTATAACGAACAGCGGTTGTTTAACAACAACATTGGGTTAAGCCAGCGAATAACAGAAAGAAAAGGCCGATCGAATATCTAGAGAGGGATCCCTTACCTTTTATTACTAACGCGAATCCACACGACTGCTTGAACAGAAACCCCCAGCAACCATGAACTCCTAGCACCTCCCTAACAGATGTTCGGCCACTAGCAAATAGAGATGAAGGAAAGAATAACAACACGCTACCACAAAGTGAAGTACTTTGATATGATAGAGAGTACTCCCTTAGTTACGGAATGAGGAGTAACCGATTGACAAAAGAGAGTAGGGGAGATGAAAAGAAATTGAAAAGAAACTGCCTTACCTCAAACCAAGAGAAACTGAATGATGCCCCCAAAGAGTCGGCACAGGCCACTAACGCAGAAAAGATTCGGGTCAAAGATGATATCTCTAGCGGAAGAAGAGAGAAACAACTGTCAGAGATTCGGCTCACAAAGAATAGATGATACAGGTTTGTTTCTCACTAGGGAGTTTCGGTTTTAAGAGCAATACGAGAGATTGATGCAAAGAAAAGGAGAAATAGGGAAAAGATTCAGCTAAGAAGAAACGAATGAGAGGAAAAATAACTAAATGGAGAGGGTTGTAGGAGGGTTCGGTTAAGGGGTTATGAGATGCAAAATAAGTATGAGCAAAAGAAAAAGAGAGAATTGTTTCGGCTTTTAACTGATTGAAGAATGAACAACAATAGCCTAAGGAGTTTTCGGCCAAAAGAGAAAAGAACAAAAGTTGCCAAAATGAAAAACACTCAATGCCGACAAGGGGAAGCTCTCAACACCACATTGCTAAACACTTCAAAAAAAAATATTTTGCCACCTACCGTCACCAACCGAATGCCTCCACTTTTGACCGAATTCTCCCCCCCAACACTAACAAAAAATTTGGCCACCCCCTTATCCTCTCCTACATTCACTCCACTCCCCTCAGTTGAATTGGTTGAAAGATTCAAACTTCCACCTTTCACTCTTGGCCCCCCATTTGAAATATTTGAATGAGTCCACTGCCACTCTTCAAGGTCCTTAGCTGAATCCATCACCTCCCTTCCAGAGGCTAAAAAGAATTCCCAAAAAGCAAACTATGCGACTCAAACCCGCTCCCTCACTACTCCTCTGTGGCGTCACTTACATGCATCCCAAGTGGCATCACTCTGCCACCACACCACTCCTTTTGTAGTGACAACTAATCGCAAGCAATAACTCATAAAGCCTGCCCCAGCCAGCTCTCCCCTAAAGATGCCCAAGAACGAAATTTTGTCAAAGCTTTAGCTTAATCCCGAGCCTTCCCGAAGCCCCCCAAACATAACAAATTACAAGAAAAAGCATACCAACACACAGGAACATACTAAATGCAAAGCCCCTAATCCCCGGATGTTACATCAGAAATATGTCAGAAAAGGTTGTGAAGCATATCTATCTTACATATTTGATTCCAAGGCTTCAAAATTGAAATTAGAGTCAGTTCCAAATGTTTGTGAGCTCTTGGATGTATTCCCAGAAGAGTTACCAGGGTTACCGCCAGTCAGTGAGGTTAAATTTTCTATTGAGTTAGTACCGGGAACTTCTCCGATATCAATAGCTCCGTATAGAATGACACCTACATAATTGAAAGAGTTGAAAGCACAGTTGCAAGAATTGACAGATAGAGGCTTTGTTCGGCCTAGTTTTTCTCCCTTGGGAGAACTATATTGTTTTTTAAGAAGAAAAGACGGGTAAATGAGATTATGTGTCAACTATAGGCAGCTTAACAAAGTCATGATCAAGAAAAAGTATCCTTTATTGCCTATTGATGATTTGTTTGATCAACTGAAAGGTGCGACAATATTTTCAAAGATTGACCTCCATTCTAGATATTATCAGTTACGGGTCAAAGATTCAAATGTATCGAAGACTACTTTTAGAACCAGGTACGGACATTATGAATTTTTAGTTATGCCATTTGGTTTAACCAATGCACTTGTTGTGTTTATGGATTTGATGAACAGAATATTTCGACCGTATCTAGACAAATTTTTAGTTGTATTCATTGATGGCATTCTTATCTATTCCTGAGATGAAATTGAGCATGCACAGTTGTGACGCGTAGGTTTGTGCAAGTGTACACAGTCATTATCAAGTAATAAGTAAGTATCGAGTTATCATCTCCACAAGGATTGTATTTGTGCTAAGTCACTTAATTTGTAAAATTATATTAACAATTTGGTAAATAAAAATAGAATATGGTTAAGAAGTGATGATTAAAATTGAATATATTAAACTAAATGCAATGATCCCTAATGCAAATTATCCTAAGTATGCAAACTACATGAATGAAATAGATTTTAGCAAAATTAAACACAATTTGCAATAATTATAACATAAATAAACTTGGACAATTACTTTAATTAAACTCAATTTATTATCAACATGCTTAATAACATTCAGAAAAATATTCCATGGAAACTCGATCTTTCATGAGTTTGGAAACCACATTAGGTCTTTTCGAAATACTTTACTTAGTAAATACACATTTTACTGATCCTTATTTACTAAGGGTTTCTTAGCATTCGTGTGAGGTAACAGGGACGTGTCAGGTTTGAAACAGTTTAATCACACAAATCTAAAAACTATGCAGATAACAGAGCTTGGTCAGAGTTGTTATGCAACCTGCAATTTAATCGGGTTAGGATCTAAATTGAGCATGCACATTTCAATTATGTGTCCACTAGCCGTCGTTTGGTCAGGATTGCTCAGCTAATTTAGGTGCATTTCAATCACGTATGAACGAAATATAGACTTGATTTTAATTGAAAACATGATCGATTGAGGCACAAACATTATAAGCATGAATCAAATAAATATTATTTAATCAAAGCAATTATCCTAGCTTAAATAAAATTAAGCTAACATTGCTGTAAACAAGAACAAAGAACACATAGCAAACATTTTCAGATTAAAGCAAAGAAAAGAAAGATTAAACCCAAATCAAAGTGGCTGTCACCCAAGACTCTGATCGACGAGGCTCCTTCGCTTCTTTGCCTTGCTCTTTTGCTGATGGCTCTCCAAGGTGGCCGACCAAGGGCTCTTTGAGAGGCTTAATTGCTAAAATCTCTATGAAGAGATGATGCTAGGTGTGGGGAATGAAAAATACTAAGAGAATTGAGAGAGAAGAGAGAATGATGAAGGATGAGGGATGATGAATGAATGAATGAGGGGGTCTTATTTATAGGTGAGGAGAGGGGGATATTTTTCTAAAAATAGGAGGTTCCATCTCTTCAAGCATCTTCAAAGGGTGGCCGACCATGAATTGAGGAAATTAAGCTGATTTTTGCTTGATTTTTTGCTCAATTTAAGTGCCACAAGAAATCAGGACTGAGACTTGGTCAAGTGCAAATCTTCAGGCAAATCTCTAATTTCTTCAACATTACAAGGACCTTGTGCAGTTAAACCAAAAAGTGGTTTATGTAAGTGTAGCCGAAAATTTGGTTGACTTGGTCTCCAATTTGGACGGTTTTTTAATCCAACAAAGCTATCAGACCTGTCCAAAATAAATCAATAAATTAGAGAACCAAAGAATAAAATTTATCCAATTTAAATAATTAATTACAACCCAAATTATTAATGAAATATCTAAAAATGAATATTTAAATATAATTTTATATTTTATTATTTAATTTAATCATGCATGGCCCACTTCATGTCTTAAAAATATAATATGCTTAATTTAATATAAAATAAGCCATTTTATGCATGAAAACTATATAATAAAGCATAAAATCACATTTTAATAATTTCTATGTCCTAATTTCATATTTTCACATATTTCATTAATTTATTAAACAATTACTTAGTTTTAACAACAAATTTAAGTAAAAAGGTGATAAATTATATAGGAAAAATCCTATATATTTTTCTGTTTACAACAGCATTTGAGAGTAATTTTGTAGACTTTACACGAGAAATAGTTATTTGCTAAGTTTAGCAAGTGTGAGTTCTAGCTTCGAGAAGTTGGATTTTTGGGACACGTATTGGCAGAGGTATTAGAGTTGATCCGAGTAAAATATCAGCTATAATAAACTGGAAACCTCCGAGAAATGTTTTAGAGTTTAGAAGTCTATTGAGTCTAGCCGGATATTATCGGAGATTTATAAAAGGGTTTTCGATGATTGCTACATCGTTGACGAAATTACTACATAAAGATGTCAAGTTTGAATAGTCTAAAAAGTGTCAGCAAAACTTCAATCAGTTGAAAGTATTATTGACCAAGTGATGTGATTCGGCCCGGGTTAATCAAGTCGTTTCACGAAGTTACCCGATCGTCGACGAGGAGAATGTTTGCAAAGTCAGAAATGGTTAAAATTGCTTAAAATATGTGGAAGCTTAGCAAAGGGTTTTAAAATAAAGGATAAGTTTATAAATTTTAGTAGGTTCGGTTTATGAATAAGTAAAGAAAAGGCAAATTGGATAAATGATGGAAATGGAAAATGAACTTAAGCGGCAAGATCGATTCGATACTATATCGAGTATCACCCCGGGACTTATATGGCTTAATGTGGGATACAAAATTCGAAAGATGGGAATGGAAAGCGAACTTAACGCAAGAACGATTCAACACTATAAGAAAGTGTCACCCCAGTTCTTATGTAGTTAAGGTGATAGGGTGGAGATAGTAGAATGAACGCCACACCAACTAAGGTGATAAGTTCAAACAAGTCGGGAAAACGCCACTAGCAACGCTAGATAAGTCAAACAAAACTTGTACTGTAACAGTCCGATTTATACCCTAGTCGGAACAGTGGTTTTGGGACCACAAATCCGAGTCTGTATAATATTTTAATATTATTTTTTGAGCCGTTGATATGTGACTAAGTATATGGTAAATTTCCGTAAATTAATTTGTCTGTTCGTGTGTTAATTTGAGCAAAGGATTGATTTGCATTAAATGTGAAAGTTGTATGCTATTTGTTTAAGTACTAATGTGTTGTGGCTTTTTAAAGTTATTGTAACACCCCAAACCCGGCCCATTCGTTACGACCGAATTTGAAATGCCACTGCGGAAAAACGTTTGAAGACTGATTTCACTTTTGGGAAAAACATTAAAAATTTTGTCATTTGAAAACGAGTCCAATTAAAAATTCTAAATAATATAAGCTTGACAAAATATCCAAATTAAAAGCACTTCCAAATAATAATTTAATGGTCGTCTAGCTTAAACATAATAAAAATGCTCAAATAGAAATACTTAAATACTTTAACTGGGCCTTATTACAATAAATAATTAAACAAAAGTTCTTAATAATAAACTGAATAAAATAAAGAAGATGTCTTCTGCATGGGCCACCTCGTATCCACTCCAACCCGGTCCAATCACAACGAATCATCTGCGATGTTTAATAAAAATTGGGTGAGTCATACAGACTCAGTGTGTAATTAGTCCACTGAATTCCACCCACATGTTAACCACATATTAACCCATATATCAGATAACAAATATCATATTCACATGTTAACACATTCTGGGCTTGGCCCATATTCATATCACATTCATCTAATAGGGTAGTTAACCACATAATTTCCACATACTGGGCTTAGCCCATTTCATCATCAACCCATATGACAGATAATGAGTTTATGCAAAGTGCACCCAACCCAACCTAGGGTCCATCCGTTACACCTACCTTGGTAGACCTGCTGCCCAAGGCCGTGGCTAATCCACCGATCAACTAAGTGATCCCACATATCTTACCTTGACAGACCTGCTGCTCAAGGCCGTGGCTAAGCCACCGATCACCTGAGTGACCCCACATGTCAATATCCACGAGGTGACTCGAGGTCATCCTCAATCCACGGTGATGCACACAGCTATCATCCGCCGAGATGTGGCACCTAGCCAACACCTCCCTTGATGAAGCACATAGCTAACATCAAGCGCTAATGTAGCACAAGGCTAACATTAGACCACGTACATAAAGTACACCCTTTCCTTCGATAGTCACATTCATATCCCATCCTATGCACATGCAACATATGATAATGTCATAACATAGTAAAATAATGCATGCACATGCTATTCGGCATACAAACATATTCTCATTGGCATATTCACATTCTTAATAATTACCATCGACTGATTTCCGATATACCCCCTTAAGGGTAACCATTCACAATCGCCATCGCACATATTAGCATTTACACAACACATACAATATACCATAAACCCGAAAACAAAGTGGGTTAATCACACACCGATCACTTGGAGAACTATGCTTTTGATAATCGATGCTATCACTAGGTGATACTACGGCTATTTGCCTACTTTCTTGTTTCGATTTGGTCCACACCGGTGGCCAATCCCTAACCTGTCGAGACAGATCTCTTCTTAAACTTCGGGATAGGGACCTTCCCTTTCCCTTCTTGAATGGTATTCGCCTCCATCAACACACTTAATCAGAACAATCGATTTAATCATCAATATACGAATTCTTAACCAAATATCCACAACTTATCATACTTACCGAAAGGGTCTTGAAATCCCGAAAAGCTTGATCTAATGCTTAGATCCTTAATCCCTACATTTGATTAATCACCTACTACTTTAATAAAAAGCCATTCGGCCATAAATCCAAATCCTAGTAGGATTAGTATACTTAAACTTACCTTGTTGCCGTTTGACTTAAGAATCAAGTCTTGAAATCTCTGCTATACTCTTCTTGCATTCGGCTAAGCATTGAATCAATTAACTTGGTTAGTTTTCGGCTTTTGAATAATTAATGAAAACATATATTTACCAAACATGGCCTTGGCCGAATACTATAGACACTTACCTTGTGGATTTTAAATCTCGAAACTCACCGAATAACTAGAGAACACGTGGCCTATGGTGTACCTTCGGGAAAAGAACTTCTCCTTCCTTGTAGTCGACACTTAGTAAATCCCGAAAGATCTCCTTACTTGAAGAAATCGATTGCACCTTCACTTCAACCTTCAGAGATTCGGCTATGGCTAGATGATGATCTCACAACTTTCGACTTTTGGAGGGATTAGAAAGAAAAGAGAAGGAAGAATAAAGATGGAGGATTCGGCTATGGCTTCTAATGGAGAGGAAAATATTCGGCTAGGTTCCAACAATTACTTAATTTTGGCTTGACAAAAGAAAAGAAAGAAAAGAAGAGAAGAGAGCACTAAGAATTCGGTAGAGAAAGGAGGAAGCACAAATTGATGAGTAGCCCTCCTTCCTTCCTTTTATAGCCGAAATTATCATCTAAGGAGTCCCTTACTTGGCCACCACTCCTCTATCGATAACTTTATCCTTTAATTATCACTTAAAACAAAAGATAATTCAGCAACTATCCTTACTTAGCGAAATTATTAAACTCAAAGTCCCTTACTTGGCCATCACTTCTCCCTTATTTTCCTCTTTATCTCTTTATTCAAATTAAAAGAATTTAATCCAACAATTATCTCTTGAAAATAATGATAAATAAATCCCTTATTTATCCACTATTTATAAAATAATAAAAACTCCTAATTTATAGCCATGTGCCGTCCACCTCTCTACTCCTTGTAGCAAAATAAAATTTCTTTTATTTGCTTCCCATGTGACTCGAACTTAGGCCCATTCCTCTTGCATATGGCGCCATTTCCATAGGCCCTAAGTGGCATCTTCAGACCACTCTTCCAAGCCTGTTTGTGTGTCAAATTTCACAAACTTTTTCTTTTAAGGCCACCTTGCCTTAATTTCCCCTTTTAAACCTTAAAACTCGTCATTTCTAGGTCATTTCTAAGTTTCCAAAAATTTTCAAAATTTATTCATAATACTTAAAACATGTCACTTCATACAATTAAACCGAAAATGCATAGGCCCTATTTTAGGATGTTACAGTTATGGCCTTAAATGGCAATTAAACCACTATTTAGTTAGTGGGTGGTTATGGTAAAAAATGACCTTGTTATTTATGTTATAAAATTTTTCTTTTATAAGGTTAAAATTGGAAATGAATTGTTAAGTCATATATTAATAAAAGAAACAAGTATAATGGCTTTATTTTGTCATTGTTCTTGCCGAAAATCACCAAAGAAAAGAAACCTTGGAAGCTTTGTACATTTGGCTACTATCAAGCCAAAATTCAAGTTTTGTTTTAATCGGTTTTCGATAATTTTTACGTTTTTGCAATCATTGCTTTGAGAGCTACAAAACCCATGTCTTAATTTTGCGAATTGATGATGTTTGTGTGACATGCCATTAAAGATATGTCAAGCTTTTTGATGATTTTTGATGTTAAATAAAAGTTTTGAGCTAGATGAACATGTTTTGTTCTTGAAGTTTTGATGAATTTAGCTAAATAGGGCTAAATTGTGAAAATATTATTTTGGAGGACTAATTTGTGAATTTGATGAAATTTTTGGACTTATTTAGTCCCTAGGGAGGTTCAGCTATGCATGGGTGTGAACAAATTATGTGAATTTGATGTTTTGCGAAAAATGGATTAAATTGATAAATTGTGCAATTATGAGGGTTAATTTGCAAATTACCCTAAATGTATGTCTTTAGATTTAATTGACTGAATCAGTGAATAAAAGAGTTAATTTTGAATATGTTTAGATCAAGAATCGAGGAAAACAGATTTAGATCGCGGGAAAGCGAAAGTAAATGAATAGCCATTTTCATTCCGATAAACCGAATCCGAGGTAAGTCATTACGCAAATAAGCGTACTTGTATGAAATTATAATTGTTCATATGACTAATGTTGATAATGGATGTTTATGAGAGGTTATGCATACGAATTCTGAGATAAGTTCTATATAGTGACTAAGTCTGAGAAGTCCCAAGTGAACCTAGGAGTAGTTAGGATTAGCTATGTCATGACATAGGTTTCTGTTCTGTTATATCATGTAAGACCGCGTCTGGGACGTTGGCGTTGATTTGAGATTTCGTGTAAGACCTCGTCTGGGACGTAGGCATCAATATGAATTTTACGTGTAAGACCGCATCTGGGACATTGGCATCGATATGATCTGTACATGTAAGACCATGTCTGGGACATTGGCATTGTAATGATTCGTGTAAGACCATGTCTGGGACAGTGGCATCAATGTCTGAATGCATGTCAGACCTCGTCTGGGACGTTGGCATTGTATGACCATTCTGAGCTTTCTGGGTATCCTATTAGATTCCTTACGATTCAACGGGCAAGTTTGTGATACGAAATAGCCATGTAAATAGTGAATTTGATTCAGGTACGTTGATTTATACACTGAGTGTATATAAGGTGAGTTCCTATGTAACCTTGTTATGATGGTTATGAACCTTTGAAATAGTTTTGTGCATAAAAGGCTTTTGGAATTTATGAATGTGGCAAATGTGGCCAATAGTATGAACCAATGTATATATGTGAGAGGATGTTATGTATATGAAATGTGCCTATATTTATATATGCTTATATACTAGTCTATTAAGTTTATTTGTATATGACTTACTAAGCTTTGGAAAGCTTACTCTGTGTGTGTGTTTTCTCTGTTTTATAGGTCGTCAAGCTACTGAAGGCTCGGGACCGTTAAGGATCATCATCACACTACTAAACTTATTTTGGTACCTTTTTGAGAATGAATATAGCTAAATATGGCATGTATAGGCTAGATATGTGTAAATGTTTATGAAGTGAACCAAGCCATGTGTTTTAGGTAAGATATGCTTGAATGAATGTGTTGATGGAATGTTCATTTTGGTATGTTTTTGGTTGCCATATATGCGTGAAATGAGATGGTTAAGGTTGCTTGTAGGTATGATTCCTTTATGGGTGGCATTTTGGCCTTGTAAATGGCCTATAATGTCACATGGTTTGTAACATGCAGGCGTGCCTAAAGACCGTGGGTGAATTGGCAGAATGTAGCTTAAATAGCACACGGCCTCGACATGGGCGTGTGAGCTGGCCGTGGTGTACAAGTCAGTAGCTAGCTAAGAGCACACGGCCATGGCACACTGGCGTGCTTGGTGGCCGTGTTGGGAAAGTCAGTTTATGGTCTAGTAGCACATGGTCATGGCACACGGGCGTTCCTAGTGACCGTGTTGATAAAGTCAGTATATAGACACGGATGGACACACAGGGGTGTCTAGAAGCCGTGGAGGACACACGGTCTCCTTCCACGGGCGTGTCTCTCCTGTATTTTAGAAAAGTTTTTAATTTTCATGAAATTTTATATGTGTTTCAATTTAGTCCCTACTCGGTTTATATGCATGCTTTGGGTCTTGATGACTCATCTAAGGGACACTATGATTGTTAATGATGAATGTAACGTATGAATGTTATGTAAGGTTTTGATCAGTCCGGTAACGCCTTTAACCCTAATCTGGCGTCAGATACGGGTTAAGGGTGTTACATTTGGTTGGTATCAGAGCTACGGTTTAGTCGATTCTCGGACTAACGTAGCGTGTCAGAGTCTAGCTATACATGCCATATTTCTGAATTGTGATAGTGTGATGAATCCTGACGTATAAAATGTGATTTTCGTATAGTAATGGATCCCAAAAGAGCCGTGGCTGACGACGCAGAAAGCAATGCGCCTGATCCCGCGCAAGGGACAACACCCTCTGATCCGAGACCGTCTACTAGCGGTCAAGGAGAAGAAGCTAAACAAGCTTTCTTCCAAATGATGAGTGAGTGGTTCACTCAATTTGTAAAGAATAACCCAACTGTTTCACAACCTCCGCCCCGGGTAATCCCCCTCAGACATCAGTTGTGCCTCCGGTGATGGGTGTAAATCCACTGAATAAGCCTCCGGTTGATAAGATTCACAAGTATGGGGCTGAAGAATTCCGAGCTACTAATGATGATGATGCTGAAAAGGCTGAGTTTTGGTTAGAGAATACAATTCGGGTATTTGACGAAATGTCTCTGACTTTGGATGAATACATAAAGTGTGTTGTATCGTTACTCCTAGATGCAGCTTATCAATGGTGGAAAACCCTAAATTCTGTTGTTTCAAAAGAGCGAATTACATAGGACTTCTTTCAGAGCGAGTTTCGAAAGAAATATATCAGTGAAAGATTCGTTGATCAAAAACGGAAGGAATTTCTGGAACTAAAACAAGGTCGAATGACTGTTTCAGAATATGAACGAGAGTTCGTGAGACTGAGTCAGTACGCTCGAGAATGTGTATCATCTGAAGCTATAATGTGCAAAAGATTTGAAGATGGACTTAAGAAAGACATCCGTTTGCTGGTTGGTATTTTAGAAATAAAAGAGTTTGTTGTACTCGTTGACCGAGCTTGTAAAGCTGAGGCACTCGGGAAAGATAAAAGAAAAGCTGAGTCTGATACTCGAGATATGAGAAAGAAATTTCAGAGTAAATCATTTCAATCAGCTCCGAAAAGATACAGGGATAATGTGAGATATTCGAACAGAAATCAATATAGACCGCAAATGAGTTCCAAAACTCCAGCAACTTCAGTAGCCAGTGTTGGTAATGTCCAGACTGAGAGACCTGAATGTAAACATTATGGAAAAAGACATCCGAGAAGCTGTAGATTAAACAATAGAGCTTGCTTCAGATGTGGATCATTTGATCATTTTATTCGTGATTGCCCTGAATCTGTCAAACCAGAGACTGATCAGAATCTGAGATCTGATGATGCACCTGGGAGAGGTAGACTTTTGAAGAATGTAAAGAACATCAGTGGTAGTCAGAGAACTACGAGAGATAATGTTGTTAGATCTGAAGCTAGAGCGCCTGCAAGAGCGTATGCTGTACGAGCTCGAGAGGAAGCTTCATCACCTAACGTTATAACGGGTACTTTTACTCTTTATGATACTTCTGTGATTGCTTTGATAGACCCTAGTTCTACGCATTCATATATATGCATGAATTTAGTGTTCAGCAAGACTTTGCCTGTAGAGTCTACTGAGTTTACTATTAAAGTATCGAACCGCTTAGGTAAAAGTGTTCTTGTTGACAAAGTATGCAAGAACTGTCCGTTAATGTTTCGAGATACCTGTTTCCCTGCTAATCTGATACTTTTGCCCTATGACGAGTTTGATATTATTCTGGGTATGGATTGGTTATTTTTGCATGATGTTGTTGTGAACTGTAAAAGAAAGACTATTGATTTGAGATGTTCGAATGATGAGATTGTACGAGTGGAGTCTAATGATTTGAGTGGATTGTCTACTGTGATAACTGTTTTGAAAGCTCAAAGTTATGTGAAAAAGGAATATGAGGCATATTTTGCTTATGTTATTGACTCGAAAGTGTCTGAAAAGAAAGTTGAGTCCGTGCCTGTTGTCTGTGAATATTCTGATGTGTTTCCAAAAGAATTGCCGGGTTTGCCTCTGATACGTGAAGTTGAATTTGGTATTGAGTTGTTGTCGGGTACTACACCTATTTCAATAGCTCTGTATAGAATGGCACCAACAGATTTGAAGGAGTTAAAGTCACAGTTGCAAGAGTTAACTGATAGAGGGTTCGCTAGACCGAGTTTCTCGCCTTGGGGTGCTCCTGTTCTGTTTGTGAAAAAGAAAGATGGCAAAATGAGGATGTGTATTGATTATCGTCAGCTGAACAAGGTGACTATAAAGAACAAATATCCGTTGCCCAGGATTGATGATTTATTTGATCAGTTAAAAGGAGCTACTGTATTTCCCAAGATTGATCTGAGATCGGGATACTATCAGTTACGAGTGAAAGATTCAGACATTCAAGATCGCTTTACAAGCGAGGTACGGGCATTATGAGTTCTTAGTTATGCCATTTGGACTAACCAATGCTCCTGTTATTTTTATGGATCTGATGAACAGAATTTTCAGATCGTACCTAGATCAATTTGTTGTCGTATTTATTGATGTCATTTTGATTTATTCACGGGATGAGACTGAGCATGCCGAGCATCTGAGGATTGTGTTGCAAACTCTGAGAGAGAAGCAATTGTACGCAAAATTTAGCAAATGTGAATTCTGGTTACACGAGGTTAGTTTTCTGGGGCATATTGTGTCAGCTTCTGGAATTCGAGTTGATCCGAGCAAGATTTTTACTATTTTGGATTGGAAACCTCTGAAGAACGTGTCTAAAGTTCGTAGCTTTTTGGGCTTAGCTGGTTATTACCGCAGATTTGTAAAAGGATTTTCAGTGATAGCTACTCTGATGACAAAACTACTTCAGAAGGATGTTAGACTTGAACGGTCTGATAGATGTCAGAGAAGTTTTGATCGGGCTTGAAAACTCATAATGAAGCTCGGTGTTAGTACTGACCGAATCGGGTAAAGAATTTGTGATTTACAGTGATGCTTCATTAAATGGTCTGGGATGTGTTTTGATGCAGGAAGGCAAAGTTGTAGCTTATGCTTCGAGAAAATTAAAGCCGCATGAAAAGAATTATCCGACGCACGACCTTGAGTTAGCTGGGATTGTGTTTGCACTTAAGATTTGGCGCCAATATTTGTATGGTGAGAAATGTCACGTGTTTTCAGATCATAAAAGTTTGAAATATCTAATGACTCAGAAAGATTTGAACCTGCGTCAGAGAAGGTGGCTAGCGCTGTTAAAAGATTATGAACTTGTGATAGATTATCATCCGGGTAAAGCAAATGTTGTTGCAGATGCTCTGAGTAGAAAATCATTGTTTGCATTAAGAGCATTGAGTACTCAGTTGGATTTGTCTGATGATTGTTCTATAATAGCTGAATTAAAAGAAAAGTCGTTGTTCTTACAACAGATATGTAATGCTTAGAAATCTGATAATGAGTTAACAACTAAACAAGCTCAGTGTGATTTGAATTCTAAATCTGAATTTCGAGTTGTTGATGATTGTTTGAGATTCCGAGGTCGTATCTGTGCTCCGAGAAATTCGGAGTTGATTTAGCTGATTTTGAGTGAAGCACATAACAGTTGTCTATCTGTTCATCCGGGGAGTACTAAAATGTATCACGATTTGAAGCAACACTACTGGTGGTCTGGTATGAAAACAGATATTTCTGACTATGTGTCAAAATGTTTAATCTGTCAGCAAGTTAAAGCTTAACATCAAGTTCCATCCGGGTTACTTCAACCAATTTTGATTCCTGAGTGGAAATGGGATAGAGTAACGATGGACTTTGTTTCTGGATTGCCTCAGACTCCGAGAAAGAAAGATGCGATTTGGGTCATAGTTGATCGATTAACTAAATCTGCCCATTTTATTCCGGTAAGATCTGACTATTCACTTGATAGATTAGCTGAGCTATATATTTTTGAGATTGTTAGATTTCACGAGGTGCCACTATCCATTGTGTCAGATAGAGATCCGAGGTTTACATCGAGATTTTGGAAGAAACTGCAACATGCTTTAGGCACGAAACTTCATTTTATATAGCCTTTCATCCGCAAACAGATGGTCAATCTGAGTGGATTATTCAGATTCTTGAAGATATGTTAAGATGTGTATACTTGAGTTTAATGGATCGTGGGAGAAAAGATTCGCCTTTGATTGAATTTGCATACAATAATTGAAGCAAACCGAGTATCGAATGGCACCATATGAAGCTTTGTACGGACGTAAATGTCGTACACACCTACGTATTGGACCGAGCTCGGTGAAAATAAGCTACATGGGGTCGACTTGATAAAAGATTCGTAAGTAAAGTAAAAGCGATCCGAGATTGTTTAAAAACAACATCGATCGTCAAAAGTCATATGCGCACTTGAAACGCGAAAAGATATAGAATTTGAGATCTGCGATAAAGTATTTCTGAAGGTGTCACCATGGAAGAAAGTACTCCATTTTGGACGTAAAGGCAAGTCGAGTCCGAGGTTCATCAGACCTTATGAGATCATTGAACGTGTCGGGCCTGTTGCATATAGATTAAGATTGCCCTCTGAATTAGAAAAGATCCACAATGTGTTTCATGTCTCGATGCTCTGTAGATATCGATCCGATCCGTCACATGTAATTGCTCCATCTGAAATTGAAATTTGATCTGATATGACATATGAAGAGGAACCGATTCGTATCCTAGCTCGTGAAGTGAAAGAGCTGAGAAACAAGAAAATTTCGCTAGTGAAAGTATTGTGGAATCGACATGGAATAGAACAGGCTACGTGGGAGCCTGAAGATTCAATAAGATAGTAATATCCGAATCTGTTTAACGGTAAGATTTTCGGGGACGAAAATCCCTAAGGGGGGAGAATTATAACAGTCCGGTTTATACCCTAGTCAGAACAGTGGTTTTGGGACCACAAATCCGAGTCCGTATAATATTTTAATATTATTTTCTGTACCGTTGATATGTGACTAAGTATGTGGTAAATTTTCGTAAATTAATTTGTCTGTTCGTGTGTTAATTTGAGCAAAGGATTGATTTTCATTAAATGTGAAAGTTGTATGCTATTTGTTTAAGTACTAATGTGTTGTGGCTTTTTAAAGTTATGGCCTTAAATGGCAATTGAACCACTATTTAGTTAGTGGGTGGTTATGGTAAAAAATGACCTTGTTATTTATGTTATAAAAATTTTGTTTTATAAGGTTAAAATTGGAAATGAATTGTTAAGTCATATATTAATAAAAGAAACAAGTAAAATGGCTTTATTTTGTCATTGTTCTTGCCGAAAATCACCAAAGAAAAGAAAGCTTGTACATTCGGCTACTATCAAGCCAAAAATCAAGGTTTGTTTTAATCGGTTTTCGATAATTTTTACGTTTTTGCAATCGTTGCTTTGAGAGCTACAAAATCGATGTCTTAATTTTGAGAATTGATGATGTTTGTGTAACATGCCATTAAGGATATGTCAAGCTTTTTGATGATTTTTGATGTTAAATAAAAGTTTTGAGCTAGATGAACATGTTTTGTTCTTGAAGTTTTGATGAATTTAGCTAAATAGGGCTAAATTGTGAAAATATTATTTTGGAGGACTAATTTGTGAATTTGATGAAATTTTTGGACTTATTTAGTCCCTAGGGAGGTTCGGCTATGCATGGGTGTGAACAAATTATGTGAATTTGATGTTTTGTGAAAAATGGATTAAATTGATAAATTGTGCAATTATGAGGGTTAATTTGCAAATTACCCTAAATGTATGTCTTTGGATTTAATTGACTGAATAAGTGAATAAATGAGTTAATTTTGAATATGTTTAGATCAAGAACCGAGGAAAACAGATTTAGATCGCGGGAAAGCGAAAGTAAACGAATAGCCATTTTCATTTCGATAAACCGAATCCGAGGCAAGTCATTATGCAAATAAACGTACTTGTATGAAATTATAATTGTTCATATGACTAATGTTGATAATGGATGTTTATGAGAGGTTATGCATATGAATTTCGAGATAAGTTCTATATAGTGACTAAGTCTGAGAAGTCCCGTGTGAACCTAGGAGTAGTTAGGATTAGCTATGTCATGACATAGGTTTCTGTTCTGTTATATCATGTAAGACCACGTCTGGGACGTTGGCGTTGATTTGAGATTTCGTGTAAGACCTCATCTGGGATGTAGGCATCAATATGAATTTTACGTGTAAGACCACGTCTGGGACGTTGGCATCGATATGATCTGTACATGTAAGACCATGTCTGGGACATTGGCATTGTAATGATTCGTGTATGACCCTGTCTGGGACAGTGGCATCAATGTCTGAATGCATGTAAGACCTCGTCTGGGACGTTGGCATTGTATGACCATTCTGAGCTTTCTAGGTATCCTATTAGATTCCTTACGATTCAACGGGCAAGTTTGTGATACGAAATAGCCATGTAAATAGTGAATTCGATTCAGGTACGTTGATTTATACACTAAGTGTATATAAGGTGAGTTCCTATGTAACCTTGTTATGATGGTTATGAGCCTTTGAAATAGTTTTGTGCATAAAAGGCTTTTGGAATTTATGAATGTGGCAAATGTGGCCAATAGTATGAACCAGTGTATATATGTGAGAGGATGTTATGTATATGAAATGTGCCTATATTTATATATGCTTATAAACTAGTCTATTAAGTTTATTTGTATATGACTTACTAAGCTTTAGAAAGCTTACTCTGTGTGTGTGTTTTCTCTGTTTTATAGGTCGTCAAGCTACTGAAGGCTCGGGACCGTTAAGGATCATCATCACACTACTAAACTTATTTTGGTACCTTTTTGAGAATGAATATAGCTAAATATGGCATGTATAGGCTAGATATGTGTAAATGTTTATGAAGTGAACCAAGCCATGTGTTTTAGGTAAGACTTGAGTTGGTAAAATGCTTGAATGAATGTGTTGATGGAATTTTCATTTTGGTATGTTTTTGGTTGCCATATACGCATGAAATGAGATGGTTAAGGTTGCTTGTAGGTATGACCCCTTGATGGGTGGCATTTTGGCCTTGTAAATGGCCAATAATGTCACACGGTTGTGGCACACGGGCGTGCCTAAGACCGTGGGTGAATTGGTAGGATGTAGCTTAAATAGCACACGGCCTCGACATGGGCGTGTCAGCTGGCCGTGGTGTACAAGTCAGTAGCTAGCTAAGAGCACACGGCCATAGCACACGGGCGTGCTTGGTGGCCGTGTGGGGAAAGTCTGTTTATGGCCTAGTAGCACACGGTCATGGCACACGGGCGTGCCTAGTGACCGTGTTGATAAAGTCAGTATATAGACACGGATGGACACACGGGGGTGTCTAGAAGTCATGGAGGACACACGGTCTCCTCCCACAGGCGTGTCTCTCCTGTATTTTAGAAAAGTTTTTAATTTTCATGAAATTTTATATGTGTTTCAATTTAGTCCCAACTCGGTTTATATGCATGCTTTGGGTCTTGATGACTCATCTAAGGGACACTATGATTGTTAATGATGAATGTAACGTATGAAATGTTATGTAAGTTTTCGATCAGTCCGGTAACGCCTTTAACCCTAATCCGGCGTCGGATACGGGTTAGGGGTGTTACATGTACGAAATAGGAGATGAGGTAAACTCACTCGTGAACAAAATGTTCATAAAATTTTATCACGGGTCAAAAGTTCATTACAAATGAAATCAGCTAACTATTTATAGCCCCTAGCTAAGGTAGCCGAATGGCCTAATTAGAAGCTTAATAGCTAAGCTAAATTAAACTAGATTAAGCTAGAAAGTTCTAGAAATAAAGCACTAAATGGCTGTGGCTGAATTTAGCTGAATGAAGTTCATTGGACGGCATTCTAGAAGGAAGATGATCAGCTTGCATGAATGTGGCACTTCCATGGATGCTTTGCACAAGTCTAGGTTTGGCCAAGGGGTGTTTATGACCCATTTAATTTGCACTCTTTGGTTGAAAAATTACCAGCATTAAATATGAACTTGAACAGCCATGAAGGTGTGATGTAACACCCAAAACCCGGCCCAGAAGTTAGGCCCGAATCTGACGTGTCACATTGAAGTGTTTTTCGAAAACCATGTTTTCATTGAAAACCCTCCTGAATGTCTAAAAACTAAAGTCTTGGTTTGTGTTCGTTCAATTTCAAAACGTGGTTCATTGAACGTTATTAACTTCGTTAAAAATCTCTTTTAGTTGCGGAAGCTAATTTAAGGTAAAGAAGTTTAAAACGTATGTTTTTAAAAAAACAGTAATTGGGTTGAAAAATCATCTACATCTAATAGATATAAATCGTAACAAAATCCAAAATTCAGAATTAAATCCAGAGAGGCCTTATTACAGAAATTAATACCTAAAATAGAATTTAAAACATATATAAAGTCCAAAGCATAACAGTCGTAGTCGTGTGGTCACCTCCGAGTCCCTAGCAGCACCGATCCTCCTAACGCTGGGGATTACCTGCACAGTTAAAAATGGGGTGAGTTTACGAAAACTTAGTGTGTAATCCCCTTACTAGAGTAACAGTCAGTATACAGAAATAGAAACCGAAATAGTCTGGGCCAAAGCCCTACAACAGTAACAGTACAGTCTAGTTCAGAGCATACGTGGGCCAAAGCCCACTACATTATCATTTGGGTCACAGCCCATAACAGAATCAATTGGGCCTAAGCCCAGTACAGTGACAGATCTCATAAACAGATATGCAACAGTAGGAGGATGCATCCCACCCCGATCCAGCCAACACACCACTCGTACCGACCCTACACTTACGTGGGGATAAAATCGACCCACCCACTAACACACCAAGCTTAGCACCGCCATGCACTAAGTCAACAGAACGGCTCTGCGTGGGGCAGAATGGCTAAAAGCTATAAACAGAATGGTTATAAACCATAATCAGAATGGCACAGAGCCATAATCAGGATGGCACAAAGCTATCGGTAACTGTAAGAAGTTTGGCACATAGCCATCAACGACGGTAATATAATCGGCACATAGCCACTGGTAATTATGATCGACACAGAGTCATCAATATATATCTTAGGCACATAGCAACGGGTAAATACGATTGGCACAAAGCCATAATCAAGATGGCACAAAGCCATATTTAGGTTGGCACAGAGCCATAATCAGATTACGCGGCTTTAAGCTGTCTGTCGGTCCACAGTCGTCTCATGCGACCCGTGCAACCTTAACAGATCAATACTAGATCCACAGTCATCTCATGCGACCCGTGCGACCCTATCAGATAAATACTGGATCCACAGTCGTCTTATGCGACCCGTGCGACCCTATCAGAACTTCCTCCGTATCAATGTCCCAACCCCATGCAATATGTCGTGTATGTCATGCTCAATCATTACACGTGTATGTAAAATGGCCATGCTCAGTAACAGTCATTTAGGCCTATATTAAAAGCATATCAGTCACACGACCACAGTCCAGTCAGTTCAAACACAGTCATACGATCATAGTCACATCAGTCAAATTCATAGTCTAAGTCAGTCATTTATCCACATGGGTAAAATAGTCATTTTACCCTATAAGGGTATTTCAGTCATTTTACCCTACAGGGGCATTATGGTCATTTTGCAAACCGGGAGTATTTCAGTAATTTTGCAAATCGGGGGTATTTCAGTAATTTTGCAAATCGGGGGTATTTCAATAATTTTGCAAATCGGGGGTATTTTGGTAATTTTTACAAATCGATGGTATTTTGGTAATTTTTGTAAATCAGGGGTATTTCATTAATTTTGCAAACCGGGGGTATTTCAATAATTTTGCAAATCGGGGGTATTTCAGTAATTTTCACAAATCGGGGTATTTCGTTAATTTTCACAAATCGAGGGTATTTCGATAATTTTACAAATCGGGGTCTCGGTGACCCAACAGAAGGTCCAGCGTCGCCTCGAGCAACTTAAGTAACCTAAACAATCACAACGGTGTAAATGGGCCTAAGGCACATTACTCGGCCCAAGTGGGCCCACACCCTCGTGTGGCCCATTTAGCCCAAAAACAGTCACAATTATGCAAACGCCACAGTCCAAACAACACTTACCACATCACATACATTTTATCCGTATGGGCCCACCAGCCCACTGGGCCCACACGACCCATTTCGGCCCAACGAGGCCCAGAATAGCCCAAGACCACGAGAGCGCTCGTGGTAGCCTCTACAGACTAACGCCCATGTTCGTGGGCTCGGTTCACCACACGCACGATCGCACGCTCGTGTGGCATCATACGCCATGTTCCCGACTTTTCGGCATTTTGCCGATCTACAGTCATAGCAGTGTAAACAACACATACTTTTGGCTTTTCAACCGGTTATCAAACATATCATACAGTTACTCACACTATATCAGCTTTCTTGCCGACTATCGAATACAGGGTACTGTTACACACCTGATCATGTAGAGTACTAAAAATTCCTGATCGCCAGAGCCTATATTCAAACATAACATTCAGTTAATCACTTATCAAATAGTGTTAGAAAAACTCTTAACAACCACTTAACCGAGAGGTCGACTACCACTTGCCTTGACTAGATCGGTCGACTGTGATTAGCCGACTCGAACCAGAGTTTGGTGCAGCTACCCTTTCGCATCCTGGCGGAAAGTCCCGAATAGCCGACACCGCACGCCTCTTAAACTTGGGAGTAGAGGCTACGCGCTCTGAAACACCCCACACCCGGCCCACGAGCCTTGACTGGATCTGGTATGCTCCCTGAAGAAAATCGATTCAAAATGCATTTGTTACTTTGGAAAATGGTGTGTTTTGAAAGAAAGATTGTTTTGAGTTGGGCTCGAGTAGAAAACAAAAATCGTTTTATAATGAAAACCCTTTTTCAATTTTAGGTGATAGAACGTATAGAGTACATTTAGAATAAATTACTTAATCTTTAACTTAATAAAAATTTGTAGCCATAATAAAACAATGAAATAGTTCAACAGTGGCCTTATTACATCAAACAAACCCAAATAATTTAAAGTACTTAAATGAAATGAAATGTCCAAATAAAATAAATTTCAAGCTGAGTGGCCACCACAAGCTCGCTGCCCTGGTCCATCATCATTCATCACTGAACATGTTCCCACAACGGGGTGAGTCAACAGACTCAATGTGTAACCAACACTAAAATTTAATAGCTCAGGCATACATTATCATAACACGTGCATATTCATATAACAAATATGAAAAAAAAAAGTGATGCAACCCGAACCCAAACCTAGATGCCATCCGCTACACATCACCCGTACCATCCTGCACACCGTGGGGACTACTAAGTCCACCCTCCTTCTGCTACACACCATCGAAGCGTCATTTGCGCAATCGACGTGCTCATCGCCCTTATAATTATTTTTGGCATAGCCACCAGATTAGATAATCGTGGACCGAAGTCACCACATTCGGATATCGTGGTCTTAATTCACCACATTCGGATAATGTGACCAAGTCACCACATTCGGATATCGTGGTCTTAGATCACCACATTCACTTCCCCTTTTCAATAACCCATATGACCCATATCATACATATTATGCATTAACATGCCAAGTTTCACATTCTTCTCCTTTCGCTCACGTATGAGTCATAACATATATTCATAATCCTAGTAGGAGTAGGAAACGTACCTGGGTACTTTGTACCATTGTATGGTACCTTAACCATATTCACATTCTTATAAACATGCTAATATTAAATATTGCCATAAATCTTATTAAAAGATAGTGTGGGGTACACACCTGGTATGCTTAACGAATTCCTTGAAATCTCGAAAAACCGATCTATCACTTTAGATCTTTTAAGACCCTTTAGTGCTGATTGATGTCTAATCAAATGCCGAAAACTTTGTATCCTTCTTTCTTGAAATCGGCAATCACTAGATTACTTGAATAGATTAGTTTCAGCTTTTGAATAATTAATGAACACATATATTTACCAAACATGGCCTTGGCCGAATGCTATAGACACTTACCTTGTGGATTTTAAATCCCAAAATTCACCGAATAACTAGGGAACATGCGGCCTATGGTGTACCTTCGGAAAAAGAACTTCTCCTTCCTTGTAGTCGACGCTTAGTAAATCCCGAAAGATCTCTTCAAAGTTTCGGCAACAAGATATTAATGGGGTTAGTCCTAGATTTCAGCAAATCTTAAAAGAAAAAGGATAAAACCGAATGAGATCTTACCCTTACTTTAGGAATCGGCAATCCTTGCTTGAGCCTTTAACAACATTCGACTATGTAGGCTAAAAAGATCTTGATTTCGGCTCTTCGATTGGTATAAAGAAATCGGCTAATGATGGTATCTTGAGTTTTCGACTTTGGCTAACAAAAAGGAGAAGAACAAATGCTCTAGGAAATTCGGCAGAGAGAGAAGGGTTGAAAGAAAGAATGAATGGCCCTCTTTTCCTCTAGTAGCCGAAATTACTAACTTAGAATCCCTTACTTGGCCATCACTTCTATTTTGATAGCTTTATCACCTTATTTAAAATTAATAGAAATAATCCTTTAATTATCTCTTATTAAAAATACCAATAATTATCCATCATGCATCCATCTATTTAGCCGAATTTTAAAGAGAATAAAACTCCTCCCCGGAGTTCCTTAGTGCAAATCCACCTCCTCTCGCTCCTTGTAGCAAAAAATAAAATCCTTTATTTGCTTCCCATGCGACTCAAACTCGGGCCCCTCTCCCCTTGCTTGTGGCGTCACTTACTGGGCTTTAAGTGGCGTCTCCTTGCCACTTTTCCAAACCCGTTCTTGTGTCAAATTTCCTCTATTAATTTTCTTAAGGCCACCTTGCCTTAGTTTCCTCTTTTAAACTTTTAAACTTAACATTTCCTTACATTTCCAAGTTTCCAAAAATGTTCACAATGCATTCATAACACATAAGACATGCCATTTCGTATAATTAAATAAAAAATGCATAGGCCCATTTTCAGGATGTTACACGCTCAATCTCATCCGGCACCTTTTCCATCACTTAATCACTAGTACCCTCTTTATAGCACCTAAATCCAAAATGGTACAGACTGCCTACCTTGAATAGCAACTGGTTCCTCTCTTTAACCACCAATCAAAGTCGCCTTCCAAAAATTGACAGAATCACTACTTAAGAGTATTCGGCCTCCTAAGGTACACTCTAGGCTTGAGTCCCACGAAGAATAGTCACACTCCTATCAGAAACAGTGGATAAAGATAGTGTTAAGGAGGAAGCTTATATTGACAAAGAGAGAAAGAGGAAGAAAAGACCAAAAGGTATTCAGTCACGCAAAACAAATGAGAGAGGGAGAGGGTGGAGAAGTTCATTTCAGAGATGAAAGAAAAGAATAGCCACAAACATGTATGAACAACTCCTATATTCGACCTTTCAATTCCATACTAAAATGGCAAAGAGGTAGAAAGGTTGCACAAACGGTAAAATTCCAGAATATGCACGGCAATACAAAGAAAAGAGGAAATGAAACTGAAAACAATGGAAACTTGAAATGGCACAAAAGAATTCAGCACTATGGAAAAAAAAGGTCCTATCATCGAGTTGCACAATGGGGAGTTCAATTTTTTGCAAATAACCCTTCCTATTCCAAATTCCCTGATTTCCTCCTTAAATTTAGCCACCAACTGAGTTTGAATTACAATCAAACTCCTTCATCCAATCTTCTTCCCTTGAAACACTCCCTTAAATCAGTCAACCTTCAATTCAAATTTCCTTGAAACACTCATGACCAAGTCATCCACAGAGTCTCAGTCCAACTCCACCTCCTTTCATGGCCATCAGTAAAAAAAAATCCCTATTTGCACAAGCGAGGATTCGAAGCTCTGACCACTAGCTGACTTGTAACGTCACCTCTACTAGACCACATTGCTCCTTGTGATATAAATTCATCCAAAGATATTCTTAAAGCTTACCCACTAACATCAAGGCTCCTTTAATAGAAAACATAATTTTTTTCTAAAGCCCAGGTTTGAACCCATGAATTATCCAACACTCTCAAACACTCCTAATCCCTTAACCATTAAAGCAACAACCAATTTGTGATATTTCTTGCAGACATAAAATTTTATGTGCAGACTCCTAGAGGCTCCCACGCACAAGGCCCAATCCTACTAGGCCCAACTTCAGGGCATTACATGTGAAAATGGAGCTTGAAGGGTCTTTGAAGTGTGAACAAAGCTAGCCGAATAGACTCATGGTGTGAACACCAAATGTGAAAGGAATGGGGCTGCTATGGGGAGTGGATCGGCCAAGCCTTGGGAAGTTAATGGCTGGACATTCTTTGGCCGAATGGTTGCCTTGGGGAGCCAAAAGTGATTAGCAATAAAGCTTAGCACCAGCCAAACATGCACCTTCCAAGTACATTGAACCTACATGCATGCATCTTCATAAATGGTCCTCCAATATTCGGCTGCACCTATTTAAAGATAAAACTCATATTAATTCATACTTATTTCAGCTGAACATAATTAGAACACAATCTAGACATATTAAATAACACTTTAGGCAAATTAAATAAAAACTAACTAAGACACATTAAAATTCGGCTAAGACTAGGACACCTTAAAAACATGTAATAATCTAAGACAAATTTAATTAAGTTAAGACACAATTAATTTATCTAAGACAAAGCATATTAAAATCATGTAATAATATAAATATATTTATAAGCTGTAGGAATTATTTAATTTATTCAAGTGAGCTGAAAATATTTAATGAGCTCAATGAGCTGAAATGAGCTCATGTGAGCTGAACCGAGCTAAATTGAGCTTGCACCAAAGTGCAAGGAATGCTCAAAATATAGATCCCAGCTTGTCCATCTTCTTCAGGTTGGAATTCATGCCACAAATGACTCGACAAAGCTACCACAGCCTCATGCAATTGCTTAGTTCGAGCTTGAGTCATAGGGCCTTTGGGAAGCTCGAAAACATTGGAATTCGAATCCTCGGTTGCCCCGGGTATGCTTACATCATCCCCCCTCTTCAAAGTGACTTGTCCTCAAGTCGAGTCGCTTGTTCAATTAAAAACTTACATTCTCATTTGGCTTGTGAAAGACAAGTGGGGTGAAGGATTTCGCGTAAATCTGTTCATATAAATTCTCAATATTCGGCAATGAATTAGGCATACGAGTCATGTAACAGTCTGAATTTTACCCTAATCGAAATGATGGTTTCAGGACCACGAACCCGAGTCTGAAAAATTTTTAAATATTATTTTCGATGCTTATTATATGTGAATTAATGTGTGTGAAAGTTTTGTATGAAAATTTGATCGTTTGTGTGCTTAATTTGACAAAAAGGACTTAATCGCGTAAAGTGCAAAAGTTGCAAACTATAGTGAAAAGTGCTAAAATGATAATGGCTTTTTAATATGAGGTACTAAAAGGGCAAATAGCCTATTTTTAAGGTTAGTGGGTGGTATATGACAATAGTAACCTTAAGTTATATGTTATAAAATCTTATAATATAAGGTTATATTAGTAAATAAATAAATAACATATTATATGTTAAATAAAACACATGAAAAGCCATTATCATCTTTTTGTTTTCTTAAGGCCGAATGTGCTAAGGAAGAAAAGAGAAATACAAGCTTAAATTTCGGCACTTGTAAGCTTAAATCCAAGATCAAGAACAAAGAAAAACAGATTTGGATCGGGGAAAGGCAAAGGTTATCGAATAGCCGGTCTTCGTTGTCCGTCGATAGTCGAGGTAAGTCTTTAAGCAATTATATGTCGAAAATTATTTACGTAATATAATAAATGATGAAATTCGGAAATTTTGGAAATATATATGTGGAATTGCCGAATGTGGTTAGTATCATATTGAATTGATTTTATTTGATGTAATGTGGTTAAGTTTATCCAAATTTGATATGTGATATTATGAAATATATGTGTTATATGTGGTTTTGGAATTAATAAATGTGCATGGAATGGTTAATTATGTTGATATACGGGCTTCGAGCCTAGCGTGCCTTGTCTTGGTGATTTATATCGAGCTAAATGCCTAGCGTGCCTCGTCTTGCAGTGAATTATATCGGGCTTATTGCCTAGCAGGATAAATACTGGTGTTTAAATCTCGGACCTCTGTTCTAGCAGGCTCAATGTCGGTGTGTATTTCGGGCTTTGATGCCTAGCAGGCTTAATGCCGGTGATACATTATAAACAGAGAATTCAAGAAACATACAAGGTGAGACATATTTAGTGCAATGAGCTAAAAGCTCGGGTAAGTATAAGCCTTATATATATTAGTAAGGAATGAGGTAAGTTGGTATATCATTATTTGAGTTAAGTATGAACATTATATATACGAAATTGAGTTTAAATGCATTATTTTGAAGAATCGGCTATAAGTGGAAAGGTGGATGGTGAGAGAGTTTTGGATGTGTTTGTATATGTGTACAAATAAGTATATGTGAACGATATGCATGATATATTCATTTGACTTGGACTATGTGAATACATGTGATAATTATGTGTTTTGATGATGTATATGTCCTTGGAAATAAAGTTCTAATACTTAGGTTAAGGGTAATGACAGCATTCGGCTATGATTAATGTACATATTGAAATATTTATACTCAATGCCATAAACCTAATGATTAAAATGTTTAATTGTTATAGATAATTTGCTTAAGACTTACTAAGCTAGTAAGCTTACTGCATTTATGTTCAATGTTACATTTTATAGATTTTGGTCAAGCTACGGGCTCGAAAATCATCATCAGCCAAAGCCAACCACACTATCATCTTTTGGTACTCTTTTAGTTTGGTTTATTTTGGATAAAGGCATGTATAGAATGGATAATGTCTATGTTTGAGTTGAAAACTTTGTCTTTATATGTATTATAGCCATACGAATATGGCATATATCCTGTGTTAGTTTGGTGTTGAAACGTATGATTTTAATGATCAAATGGTGTATATGTTTATGTCACTATGATGCAAGGGTTGTATGGATTTTATTTAGCTTATATTCGGCTATGGTATATGTGCATATAGTAGGTGTAATTTGGTCTTGTGGGAAATTGCATTATGGATTAAGATAATGTCTTAATAATGTGTAATTAGCCATGGAATACAAGTGTGATGTGCTTGTTATGTTTATGTTCTGTATTCGATTATGTTTGATGAAGACTTTAACTCATTTTTTTCATAAAATGTAAAATGACACATGTAATTGGTAAATGTGAAACGTTTGGTATATATATATATAAGAGTTTTGGCATGATTAATTGGTTTGAAATGATGAGTATAGGCCGAATAGGTATTTGGATAGCTTGATAATATGATTTGTTGGAAACGATAAAAAATGCATGAGTTGTTATAATCTTATTAAATTATAATAAATGTCTGTATATGAATCTAACTATTACAAAAATAATTTATATACCGTATAGTTATTTTCGGTTCAATTATGTGCATGCAAACGAATTCATGTGAACATTGATCTGATTGATTATTTGTATCTATCTGAACTTTGGTATGAGCTAGGTACATATAATTGCATATATGTGTCTTTGTATATTTGGTCAAGTAGGTATGTATATATATGATGTTTATTGAGTTTGTAAGTTTGGACATCTGCTAATATCTTTTATGCTGGTATATTCGAGCCTTTTAAGTGAGTTAGTATAAATTGATAATTGAATCATGTTATTTAATCATATAGATACTAATGGGTTAATTGCTTGAGTATTTCATAAGTAAATAAGGACATAGCAAATGAGGCTTACGGTACTTGTATTATTTTGTAATTTTAATAAAATGTATTTTGCATGTTCAGCTTATGTTTGTCAATGCTTGTGCCATATATGATTTAGTAGTGGAATAAATATGTTTTATGCATATGTAATTATTTGCTTATATGTGTATTATTATATAAATTTATTTAAATGTAATATAATTGATTGAATAAAAGTAATGATTATTTGGTAATGCCCGTAACCCTAATTCGGCGATGGATACGGGTTAGGGGTGTTACATTTTATTGGTATCAGAGCTTACGGTTTAGTCGATTCTAGGACTACCGTAGCGCGTGAGAGTCTAGCTATGCATGCCTTTATTATATATGCGATAGTGTGGTGACTTCTGACGTGTAAAATTTTGTTTTATATAGTAAATGGATCCTGACAGAGCCGTAGCTGATGATGTAGAGAGTGTAGCGCCTGATCTCGCACGTGGGTCAGTGCCGGTAGACTCTCGACCTGTCTCGGGTAGCCATGAGGGGGAGGCTAAACAAGCCTTCTACCAGATGATGAATGAATGGTTTACCCAATTTATTCAGACTAATCTGGCTGTACAACAACCTCCACCCCCGAATAATCCAACTCTGATACCTTCAACACCTCCGATGATAGATCCGATGAGAACTAGTAGGCCTCCCGTTGATAAAATCAGGAAATATGGGGCCGAAGAATTCAAAGCTAATGATGATGATGATGCGGAACAAGCTGAGATGTGGCTTGATAACACTATTCGGGTGCTTGATGAGCTGTCATGTACTCCAGACGAATGCCTGAAGTGTGCTATATCTTTACTGCGGGACACTGCATATCACTGGTACATTCATTCTTTATGATACTACTGTGATTGTGTAACATCCCAAAATAGGGGTTATTTGTGATTGAATTATTTTTCTTGTATTTGAATTTCTGTGATATTATTCGTGATGATATAAGGCTTAATTAGGGGTCTTGAGTAAGCTCGGTTTAGTAGAATAATTCTTAGTAAGGCTTATTTAAAGAAGAGGATTAAATGAGCTTAGCACTTAAGTTAATTTAAGTAGCAATAAGTGACACAAGATGAGTGCATGGCAAGTTGGTAATGGCGCATGGAGTTTAGCTTGAGGGGAGAGGTTCGAATCCCTTAAATAGCATTGGGACAACTTTTATTTTTGCTTTGGTATGGTAAGTGTCGGCCAAGGATAATTAAGATAAGGGTTGACCATGTTAATTTTTGATTAGTAGACTATAGGTTTAAGGCAAGTGTTAACATATGGAAGGGAATCAAGTAATTAAGGAAAATATGGAGACATGGGGCTAGTATCAAGGATTATGTTTTGGAAACAAAATCATGGCCTTTATGCCATGAACTTGGACGGCATTGTGGCTAAGGAGGGAGTTTTGGCCGAATATGCTAGTGTTGGTAAGGCTTAGGAAGATTTTTGGTCATTTCTTTCATTTGGTGCAAAAGTTGCAAAACAATTCTCTCTCAAACTCTTTTCTTTCTAGCCGAATTTTACCATTTGCTAAGCTTAATACTTTTTGACCATTTGGTCATTTTATGCCCAATTTCTATTTTCTTCATCTCAATCTCTCAAAACCGAAACCTTCATCAACCTTTTGTTCTCCCACTTGTTTTGATTAAACATCAAAAACCTCCTATACTTACTTCTTGCCGAAACTCTATTTCTTTTCTTATTCTTTTCTTTTTGTCATAAAGCCGAATATACCTCTTTGTTGTGCCGAAAATATTCTTCTCCTATCTTGATCAACTTTGGCCGAATATTGAAGGTAAGATAGTTTTCATCGGGACTTCTCTAGAAATTGGTTTTGGTAAGGTGGTAAGGTTTATTTCGAAGGATTATTATTTTAAGTTTTCGTTTAAGCCGAAGGCTAATAAACCTTATTGATGATGGTTGATTGTAGGGAAGTGAGGCCGATTCTTTTAGGAGTGTGTTGGATAAGTGTTCGAAGGCTTTGGGTAAGATTTTAGGTTCACAAGGAACCTTTCTCAATTATTTTGGTTTGGCCGAATAGGCCATGGTTCTAATATTCATTTTTGGCCGAATATAGGGGCAAGAATACTTGTGTGGCCGATTTGTCTATTTGGGATTTAGAACTCTTTTTGGTGCTGTGTGTGTATACATACACATCTTATAACTTTTAATATGCTAAGTGTTATTTTATGCCTAAACGTTTTGTGTAGACATGGATGAAATACCTTCATGGTATTAACAAGGATTTGGGTAAGTTCCTATTACTATGTGATTATTATTTGATGCTTTTGGGAAGCATGACACATTTGGTATGTGTATTATTTGATATATGGCTTATGATAAATCGATTGGATGTTGTTAAATAAATCTATCAACATGATTTGTGGTACATGCATATAAATGATTGTTATGGGTTGATGAGAGGAGGGGGCAAAGTGATATTCGTGTCGACGGACACCGTTGTTTTGGTAACACATCGTGACTACGGTCACCAGAGGTTTGGTACCTCCAGCAGGTTTGGCACCTCATAGCGACTTGTCCCTGTGGTTAATACCACCGTGGGTTGGCCCCACTTTGAGATATGGGATTGTCTGCCAGTGATTTGGTATCACACGATGGGTTGGCCCCATCATCTAATTGTGACTTCGGTCACCAGTGTTTTGGTAACACAATTGTGTCTTGGACACAGAGATTTGGTATCTCCAAAGTGATTTGGTATCACATTTGTGACTATACGTCACCAAAGTGGTTTGGCACCACCAAAGTGGTTTGGTACCACAAAGGGGTAGAAAAAGGCGTATGGATGGTTAGGTTGGGTGCATTTAAACTTATGCATGTTAATTGGTTATAATTTGTGTATGTTATTACATTAAATTGGGGAAGGGTTACACATTGAGTCTTGGTGACTCACCTTCTCCTTTAATTTTTCAGGTGATTCGTAGACCGCGGGTGAGGAGCCTGATGGACTCGAGGTGGCCATGCAAAGGAGTTTTTAATAAATGAATTTTAGATTTTATCTATCTTTCTTTTGGATTTAAGTTGTTTAATTGTAATAAGGCCTCCTAGGATTATTTTATTATTGCTGCATGTTTGAATGTTTGGTTTAAATTACTTGATGATGTTAAAACGGTTGCACATGTTTTTCTCAAATTAAACGCATAAAATGTTTTAAAGTACCATCGGGTACATTCAAATTTGTAAACAACTCGACTCAGCAAATATTTTAAGTTTGGTTTTTAACAAAGAAAATTTAAATTGAAAGACAATTCAACTAAGTTTTAAAATGATTTTTCAAAAACTTTTCTCTGTAGCAAACCAAATTCGGTCGTAATGTTTGGGCCGGGTTTGGGGTGTTACAAAATTGGTATCAGAGCCCAGTTCAAAGCTTTCCTGTGGGGCCCAAGGCCCAAAAATGTTTTGGTAGGTCTATTTGAAATATTATGGTTTTGAATAAGCATGGCACTGAGTCTCCGGCACCGATCCGCCCAGGTAAGTACCACTAACTTTTTGTATGAATTATTTACTGTAGAATGGTAGGAAGCATGGGACGTAGATAGTGATAGTATTTTAAACTTTAGGACTAGTTTACTCCAAATAAAGACATAAGACTTTAAAAGCCTAATTAAACCAACCTACGACCAAGTCGCCGAGTTAGGGTGTGGTAACCTTGGTGCGCATGTCTAGGATTGGATCCGGAAGAGCTTGGTACTTAAGCAGTCCTCGTGACTCACCTCCTCTTCGCGGGATTCCTACCTGGTGCGTAGCTTCGGTTCACCCTAACCAAGAGGACTCGGTCATAGGCAAAATCCTAAATAAAACCCGAAAGGGATTAGCCATGTTTTAAGGAAAACTTCGGTTTTAAAATCATTAAATTATTTTTTTAGATGGTAGGACAAATTTATCTTCGAAAATTTTCAAAATATTCTTGATTGACAAAATTACAAAAATACCCTTTAGGAAAAAAATGACGAAATACCCCTGGGCTAGAAACGGACAGTAATGCTCGAAGAGTGCATAGGTATGAAAGGTATAGGAAATGGATGTATTATTCTGTGTAAACCAAGATAGAAGACTTAAAACCTTGTTTGATCGAAAGGATCTCTATTAAACTCTTTTCATAAAATTTCTTCGCGGATAATCAAGTGAAACATGTACTAATTAATAAAAATTTCCTAATCGATTAAAGCGCGATAGTTAGAATGAGCTTTAGAGGACGTGGTGGCCGTCGGACGCCGGAAGGGGTAGGATGGCCGATCGTAACTCCGTCGGGTCGGGTCAAGGATCTCGAGAATGAGATACCGCCACCACCACCCCCAACCTTTGGAGCTGAAGAGCAGGATCAGACGGATGATGACGCTGTGTCACAAGCGATGCTTCGAGTTCTGGAAAGGGTAGCTGGAATTGGTGGAGGTGGAGGAGCTCGGAAGTCGGTTCCTGAGAGACTTCGAGCTAACGGAGCTAAATTTTTCCGAGGTGTGTCTGGTGTAGCGCCCAATACGGCTGAGTATTGGCTGGAATCGACCGAAAGAATCATGGATGAGATAGATTTGACAAATGACGAGAAACTGAAAGGAGTGGTGTCGCTTCTCAAGGATGAGTCATATCGATGGTGGCTCACGGTCCGAGATGGTGCTACGGCAGATGATCTCACTTGGGAGTACTTCAAAGCCGCATACCGTAAGAAGTATGTTGGATCAAGCTACATTGACGCTCAAAGGAAAGCTTTTTCGGGGTTAGTGCAAGGGAATAAGTCTGTCTCTCGGAGTATGAAGCGGAATTCCTAAGGTCGAGTCGTTATGCTCGGGGAATAGTGGCATCGGAACATGATCGTTGTGTTCGCTTTTGAAGACGGACTTAGAGACGAAGTTAAGGTCGCTGATTGCTCCACAAAGAAGAACGTGAGTTTCTTTGTCTTGGTGGAGAAGGCCAAGGTAGCCGAAGGAATCAAGGAGTCCGCGAGGCAAAGTTATGATAGAAGCAAGTTGAAGAGAGGCTTTGGATCGCCCGGGTCGTGGTAATGTTCGTAAAAGATTTAGGCAGAGTGGGTCGATCAGGCGGGTGGAGGTCCACAAATGCTAATCAAAGACCGCCCGATGTAACCGCTGTGGAAAGTTTCATTGGGGTGAATGTTGGACCGGAGGGAAAGGATGTTTCGAGTGTGGTTCGCTAGAACATCGTGGTGAGGGACTCGTCCGCAGCAAGCAAGCTAGGAATCACCGAAGGTCAAGGTCGTGCCCAGTTCGTAAAGGAGGGACCAAAGCACCGCAGAGGTCGTGGTTATGGTAGAGGTGGTTATGGCTCTAGTGGAGGTCGCGAGCACCGGGCAGAGGTATTGGCAACACGGAAGCTAGCGCACTGGTTTGGTGTATGTCTGCGAGGCGTCGTGAGGAAGGAGACGCACCGGACGTCATAACCAGACGCGTTTTTAATTTTTGGTGTTCCATATAACGCCTTGATAGATGTGGGTTCGACGCACTCTTACGTTGCTAGTAGTATAGTTGAGACCATGAGTTTAGTTCTTTAGATCGCTTCTAAGAGGATGACTGCATTTTTAGTCCTTTAGGTCACTCAGAAGTAGATAAGTCAGTATAGAGATATACCCTAGAACTCCAAGGGGTAATGTTTGTAGCCGATCCGATGGAACCGCCGCTTGAGGAGTTCGACCGATTCTTGGGATGGATGGTTGGTCAAGTACCAAGCAAGTTTGGATTGTGCCGCTAAGCGTATGGTTTTGAAGACGGTTGAAGGTGAAGAAGTGGTCATGATAGGTAATAGGAGAGATTATCTATCCAACGTGGTATCTGCGTTGAAAGCAAGAAAGATGGTCGGGGAAGGGTCGTGAGGCGCTCGTAATTCATGTGTGTGCTTTGGAAGCTAAGGAGTCTTCGTGGGGAATGTTCAAACCGTAAAGGAATTTGCCGACGATTTCTGAAGAACTTCCGGATTGCCTCCGTATCGTGAAGTTGAATTTGGTATAGATCTCATACCGAACGGCGCCGGTGTCTATAGCTCCATATAGGATGCCACCAAGGAATTGTTGGAATTGAAGGCTCAGATACAAGAGTTGTTGGATCGAGGTTTCATTCGACCAAGTGTTTCACCTTGGGGAGCGCCGGTACTTTTTGTCAAGAAGAAGGATGGTACGATGCGGATGTGTATAGACTACCGCCAGTTGAATAAGCTGACGATTAAAAACAAGTATCCTTTGCCGAGGATAGATGACTTGTTTGATCAGCTGAAAGGGGCTGCGGTTTTCTCTAAGATTGATTTAAGGTCTGGATATCATCAACTGAAGGTGAAAGAGGTCGATATCCATAAGACGGCATTTCGTGACTCGGTATGGACACTACGAGTTCCCCGGTGATGCCGCTTGGTTTGACTAATGCACCAAAGCTTTCATGGACATGATGAATAGGGTATTTCAACGCTTTTTGGATCGGGCTTTGTTGTGGTCTTTATAGATGATATTTTGGTGTATTCAAGTCGAAGAGGAGCATGATGCGCATTTGCGAGTGGTGTTGCAGATTCGAGGGAAAAGTAGTCAGATGCGAAATTTAGTAAGTGCGACTCGCTTAAGGAGGTGACTTTCTTGGGTCACGTTGTTTCACCGAGAGGATTAGAGTGGATCCTCGAAAGATTGAGGCAATGTTAGATTGGAAGCCGCCTAAACTGTGGCTGAAATTGAGTTTTCTAGGTCCAAGCGGGTATTATCAAGATTTGTGGAAGGATTTTCTTTGATTGCCGCACCGATGACCAAGTTGTTGAGGAAAGGAGTTCCATTTGTGTGGACCGAGGAGCAGCAAGAAAGTTTCGACAAATTGAAGAAGATTTCGATCAAGCTCGGCTTTGATTCAACCCGAGGCGTGCAAGGAATTCACGGTTTATTGCGATGCATCACATATTGGTTTGGGATGCGTCTTTGATGCAAGAAGGGAAGGTAGTGGCTTATGCATCTCGGCAGATTGAGACCACATGAGGCTAATTATCCGACTCATGACTTGGAGTTAGCGGTCGTAGTCTTCGCTTTGAAGATATGGAGGCACTATTTGTGCGGAGAGAAGTCGATAGTTTATACGGATCACAAGAGTCTTAAGTATCTCTTGACTCGTAAGGATTTGAATTTGAGGCGGCGTAGATGGATTGAGCTGTTGAAGGACTACGATCGCTCGATCGAGTATCATCCTCGTAAGGCTAACGTGGTGGCGCACGTGTTGAGTCGTAAGGTTGTATCGGATTTAAGATCGATGTTTGCTCGACTTAGTCCTGCTCAATGATGGGAGTCTTTTGGCGTAATTGCAAGTCAAGCCGACTTGGTTAGATCAGATTAAGGAGAAGCAAAGTTAGAGGATGATGGTTTGAATGATCGGAGGTTGCAAGTCCGTAATGGTGGATTAGAGGATTTTAGTCCGCCCAAGTGATGGAGTTTTGTGCTTTAAAGGAAGAGCTTGTATGCCGAAGGATGTGGAGTTGAGACAAAGGATTCTTCGGGATGCACATAGCAGCCCATATGCTATGCATCCCGGAGGTAGCAAGATGTATCGGGATTTGAGAGAGCAATTTTGGTGGCAGTGTGTCCAAACGGGAAGTAATCGAGTTCGTGGGTAAGTGTCCGACGTGTCAACAAGTCAAAGTGAACATCGGTTGCCATCCGGTTTACTTCACCGGTAGTGAAGATTCCTCGGTGGAAGTGGGAGAGGATCACCATGGACTTTGTCGGTGGATTACCTCTTACGCCTAGCAAGAAGAATTCGATTTGGGTGATTGTGGATCGTCGACTAAATCGGCGCATTTCATACTGTAAGGGTAGATTATTCGCCTGCAGGTTAGCTAAGTTATATGTAGCCGAGATAGTGAGATTGCATGGTGTGCCAAGATCGATTATCTCGGATAGGGATCCGAGGTTTACATCGAGGTTTTGGAGAGCGTTGCATCAAGCTTTGGGTACGAGGTTGGACTTCAAAGACGACTTTTCATCCGCAATCCGACGGACAATCGGAGAGAGTGATTGATTTTAGAAGATATGCTCGAGGTTGCGCTCGGATTTGAAGGCGATTGGGAGAGAGTATCTACCGTGGCGGAATTCGCTTATAACAATAGTTATCAAGTTTAGTATCCAAATGGCTCCATATGAAGTAATCAGTATGGACGAAAATGCCGTACTCCTACGTGTTGGACGGAACTAGGTGAACGACATGTCTTGGGTCCGCACTGGTGACGGAAACCGAGGACAAAGTTAAGGTAATTCGGGCTCGTCTCAAGGAAGCATCGGATAGGCAAAAGTCTTACGCCGATCTCAAGCGCAAGGAGATGGAATACGAGGTAGGAGATAAAGTTTTTTGAAGGTGTCGCCTTGGAAAAAGGTGTTGCGCTTTGGGCAAAAAGGAAATTAAGTCCAAGGTTCATCGGCCCAGATATCTCGTGTTGAAGCGAGTAGGACCGGTGAGCTTATCAGCTCGAATCGCCAGCAGAGTTGAGTCGATTCACAATGTCTTCCATGTGTCGATGCTTAGACGGTATAGGTCGATCCATCGCACATCGTGCGAGAGCGCAGATTGAGGTTAACTCCGACTTATCATTCGAGGAGGAACCAGTTCAGATTTTAGATCGTGATGTCAAGGTGTTGCGTAGAAAGTCGGTACTTTAGTGAAAGTGCTATGGCGAAACCATGGTACGGAGGAAGCGACGTGGGAACTCGAGGAGGTGATGCGGCAAAGCAATACCCTCACCTTTTTCGATCGTAATTTCGAGGTCGAAATTATTTTTAAGGGGGTAGAAGCGTAACATCCCAAAATAGGGGTTATTTGTGATTGAATTATTTTTCTTGTATTTGAATTTTCGTGATATTATTCGTGATGATATAAGGCTTAATTAGGGTCTTGAGTAAGCTCGGTTTAGTAGAATAATTCTTAGTAAGGCTTATTTAAAGAAGAGGATTAAATGAGCTTAGCACTTAAGTTAATTTAAGTAGCAATAAGTGACACAAGATGAGTGCATGGCAAGTTGGTAATGGCGCATGGAGTTTAGCTTGAGGGGAGAGGTTGAATCCCTTAAATAGCATTGGGACAACTTTTATTTTTGCTTTGGTATGGTAAGTGTCGGCCAAGGATAATTAAGATAAGGGTTGACCATGTTAATTTTTGATTAGTAGACTATAGGTTTAAGGCAAGTGTTAACATATGGAAGGGAATCAAGTAATTAAGGAAAATATGGAGACATGGGGCTAGTATCAAGGATTATGTTTTGGAAACAAAATCATGGCCTTTATGCCATGAACTTGGACGGCATTGTGGCTAAGGAGGGAGTTTTGGCCGAATATGCTAGTGTTGGTAAGGCTTAGGAAGATTTTTGGTCATTTCTTTCATTTGGTGCAAAAGTTGCAAAACAATTCTCTCTCAAACTCTTTTCTTTCTAGCCGAATTTTACCATTTGCTAAGCTTAATACTTTTTGACCATTTGGTCATTTTATGCCCAATTTCTATTTTCTTCATCTCAATCTCTCAAAACCGAAACCTTCATCAACCTTTTGTTCTCCCACTTGTTTTGATTAAACATCAAAAACCTCCTATACTTACTTCTTGCCGAAACTCTATTTCTTTTCTTATTCTTTTCTTTTTGTCATAAAGCCGAATATACCTCTTTGTTGTGCCGAAAATATTCTTCTCCTATCTTGATCAACTTTGGCCGAATATTGAAGGTAAGATAGTTTTCATCGGGACTTCTCTAGAAATTGGTTTTGGTAAGGTGGTAAGGTTTATTTCAAGGATTATTATTTTAAGTTTTCGTTTAAGCCAAGGCTAATAAACCTTATTGATGATGGTTGATTGTAGGAAGTGAGGCCGATTCTTTTAGGAGTGTGTTGGATAAGTGTTCAAGGCTTTGGGTAAGATTTTAGGTTCACAAGGAACCTTTCTCAATTATTTTGGTTTGGCCGAATAGGCCATGGTTCTAATATTCATTTTTGGCCGAATATAGGGGCAAGAATACTTGTGTGGCCGATTTGTCTATTTGGGATTTAGAACTCTTTTTGGTGTGTGTGTATACATACACATCTTATAACTTTTAATATGCTAAGTGTTATTTTATGCCTAAACGTTTTGTGTAGACATGGATGAAATACCTTCATGGTATTAACAAGGATTTGGGTAAGTTCCTATTACTATGTGATTATTATTTGATGCTTTTGGGAAGCATGACACATTTGGTATGTGTATTATTTGATATATGGCTTATGATAAATCGATTGGATGTTGTTAAATAAATCTATCAACATGATTTGTGGTACATGCATATAAATGATTGTTATGGGTTGATGAGAGAGAGGGGCAGTGATATTCGTGTCGACGGACACCGGTGTTTTGGTAACACATCGTGACTACGGTCACCGGAGGTTTGGTACCTCCAGAGGTTTGGCACCTCATAGCGACTTGTCCCTCGTGGTTAATACCACCGTGGGTTGGCCCCACTTTGAGATATGGGATTGTCTCGCGGTGATTTGGTATCACACGATGGGTTGGCCCCATCATCTAATTGTGACTTCGGTCACCGGTGTTTTGGTAACACAATTGTGTCTTCTGGACACGAGAGATTTGGTATCTCCGGTGATTTGGTATCACATTTGTGACTATCGTCACCAAAGTGGTTTGGCACCACCCGGTGGTTTGGTACCACAAAGGGGTAGAAAAAGGCGTATGGATGGTTAGGTTGGGTGCATTTAAACTTATGCATGTTAATTGGTTATAATTTGTGTATGTTATTACATTAAATTGGGGAAGGGTTACACATTGAGTCTTGGTGACTCACCTTCTCCTTTAATTTTTCAGTGATTCAGAGATCAGCGGTGTGAGAGCCTGGATGGACTCGAGGTGGCCATGCAGTGGAGTTTTTAATAAATGAATTTTAGATTTTATCTATCTTTCTTTTGGATTTAAGTTGTTTAATTGTAATAAGGCCTCCTAGGATTATTTTATTATTCTTTGCATGTTTGAATGTTTGGTTTAAATTACTTGATGATGTTAAAACGGTTGCACATGTTTTTCTCAAATTAAACATAAAATGTTTTAAAGTACCATCGGGTACATTCGAAATTTGTAAACAACTCGACTCAGCAAATATTTTAAGTTTGGTTTTTAACAATGAAAATTTAAATTGAAAGACAATTCAACTAAGTTTTAAAATGATTTTTCAAAAACTTTTCTCTGTAGCAAACCAAATTCGGTCGTAATGTTTGGGCCGGGTTTGGGGTGTTACAGATTGCATTGATTGATCCTGGTTTGACTCATTCATATGTGTGTGAAACTTTAGTATCCAGTAAGACTCTGCCTGTTGAGTCTACTGAGTTTGTGATTCGTGTGTCCAACCCCTTGGGTCGATGTGTACTCGTTGACAAAGTGTGTAAAGGTTGCCCGTTGATGATTCGGGATTCATGCTTTCCAGCTAATTTAATGTTGTTTCCTTTCAACTAATTTGATATAATTTTGGGAATGGACTGGTTAACTTTGCACGATGCTATGGTGAATTGCAAAAGAAAGACCATTGATTTGAGATGTCAGAACGGTGAGATCATCCGGATTGAATCTAATGACTTGAATGGGTTACCGGTAGTAATATCCTCGATGTTAGCTCATAAATATGTGAGGAAAGGATGTGAAGCTTACTTGGCCTATGTGTTGGATAATAAAGTGTCCAAAAGCGATTGAATCCGTACGGCTTGTGTGTGAATACCCGGATGTGTTCCACGAAGAATTACGGGTTTACCACGGTTCGAGAGATAGAGTTTGGTATTGAATTAGTACGAGGCGACTACGATTTCAATAGCTCCGTGATCGAATGGCACCTACCGAATTGAAATAGTTGAAAGCACGATTGCAAGAGTTGATGAGATAGGGGCTTTGCATGACCGAAGTTTTTCTCCTTGGGGTGCACCGATTCTATTTGTGAAAAAGAAAGATGGGACTATGCGAATGTGTATTGATTATCGGCGAATTGAATAAGGTGACTATAAAGAATAAATACCCGTTGCCTCGGATTGATGACTTGTTTGACCAGTTGAAAGGGGCTTGGTATTTTGAAGATAGATTTAAGATCGAGTTATTATCGCCATGCAGTCGAGATCCCGATGTGCCAAAGCGCATTTTGAGCGAGGTACGCATTTTGAGTTCCTGGTTATGCCTTTTGGACTTACTAATGCACTGCTTTTTTTATGGATTTGATGAATCGGGTTTTGAGATAAAGTATTTGGATCGGTTTGTGGTAGTGTTTATAGATGATATCTCGATCTACTCTAAATGAAACCGAACATGCCGAGCATTTGAGAATTGTATTACAAACTTTGCGAGATCAACGATTGTATACAAAGTTTAGTAAGTGTGAGTTCTGGATGAAGGAAGTCACTTTTTGGGTTATGTTGTTTCAAATGTCAGCATTCGGGTTGATCCGAATAAAATATCGGTTATACTTGATTGGAAGCCACCAAAGAATGTTTCTGAAATTCAAAGCTTTCTGGGACTTGCTAGATATTACAGAAGATTCGTGAAAGGTTTTTCGATAATAGCTACCCCATTGACAAAGCTATTACAGAAAGATGTCAAGTTCGAATGGACAGAAAAATGTCAGCAAAGTTTCGATCAGCTGAAAGCTCTTTTGACCGAAGCTCCAGTGTTGATTCAGCCTGAATCAGGTAAAGAAATTGTTGTGTATAGTGATGCTTCTTTGAATGGTTGGGTTGCATTTTAATGCAAGAAGGAAAAGTAGTAGCCTATGCTTCGAGACAGTTGAAGCCTCATGAAAGAAATTACCCGACTCATGATCTGGAGTTAGCAGCCATTGTTTTCGCATTGAAGATTTGGCGTCATTACTTATTCGGTGAGAAATGTCATGTTTATTCGGATCACAAAAGTCTAAAGTATTTGATGACTCAGAAATATTTGAACTTGAGACAACACAGATGGTTAGAGCTGTTGAAAGATTATGAATTAGTGATTGACTACCATCCGGGGAAAGCCAACGTTGTTGCGGATGCCTTAAGTCGAAAATCATTATTTGCTCTTTGTGCTTTGAACGCACATATGGTTATGTCTGGTGATGGTTCGATCATAGCTGAGTTGAAGGCAACACCGTTGTTTATTCAACAAATTTGTGATGCACAGAAAATTGACAAAGATACGATTGCTAGACGAGTTCAGTGTGGAAATGATGCAGAGTCAGAGTTTCAAATCGATGAAAATGATTGTTCAAACTTCAAAGGCCAAATATGTGTTCCGAGGAATGTGGATTTGATTCAGATGATATTGAACGAGGCTCATAATAGTCGATTGTTGGTACATCCGGGTATACGAAAATATATAATGATTTGAAACATTCTATTGGTGGCACGGTATGAAACAGGATATATCTGAATTTGTCTCGAAATGCTTAATTTGTCAACAAGTAAAAACCGAACATCAGGTGCCTTCTGGGTTACTTCAGCCGATCATGATACTTGAATGGAAATGGGATAAAATTTCTATGGATTTTGTCTCCGGTTTGCCTATGACACCGAGCAAGAAAGATGCAGTCTGGGTTATAGTGGATAGACTGACCAAATCAGCTCACTTTGTTCCAGTTCGTACGGACTATTCGCTCTGTAACATCCTGAATTAATGGGCCTTTGCGTTTAGTGTGCTGTGATGTTTATGTTATCTCTAATGTGTTAATTAGAGTGTTTAAAGGGTTCAGACTGGGCTCAGGGTTGGGCCGAGCCCTTAGTCAAATTTGTTGTTTGGACACTTTAGTGGAAAGTCTGACAAGATAGGGCTTAAAGATATTATCACGTGTTTTAAATCACGAGATGGGCTTGGGCTTGTTGATGGCAAAAGTAGCGCCACATAGAGAGCAGGGAGGTGGCGTCAACTAGGGAGGCCCAAATTCGAGTCGCATATAGCACAATTCTTTTAATTAAATGTTAGCTAATTTTCGGCATTTAAATGAGTAGAGAGGGACGACAATAAGGCTTAAAAATAGGAAGATTTACTCGAGTGGACAATGCAGATAATATGGCAGATAAAGGGAGGAAGAGGTGGTGTGATCTAGGCTTCTTTTGGAGATGTGATCAGGTGGATAAGTGAGGAAATTTAGGATTTATCTGCTGGTCATAGTGGTGGCTGAAATTCCAACACCGAGGGGGAGGAGAAATCGGTTTTAGTATGGCAAAGGGGTGCCAAAATTTCCCTTGATTAGTAGCTCAACTTTAAGTCATCAAAACGGTATTTTCAGTTTTAGGAAGTAGGTCCCGAAATTTTGTGATTAAATGGGGGAATACCTTTTTATTTTCGGCATTAGGGTTTGTTCTTTTTCTTTTCTCCCATTCTCTGCTAAGCCGAAACCCCTAATCCCAAGCTCTCATCTCCACTTTTATGCAAAAGCCGAAATCTCATTGTGCTCATCTCCATAAGCCGAATACCCTAGTCTATTCCTTTCTCTTTGCCGATTTCTTCATCAAAGCCGAATCTGCATAGATCTCTTGAGATTGTCTTTTCTTTTTGATATTCTCAAAAGCCAAAATCTTCTAGGAGTTGCCGAATTCTCTGTAAAGGTAGGTGCCGATTTCTTCTGTTCCATTCTTTTTCTCTTTCAGTTTTTGAAGACTAAGCCGAAAGGCTAATGGATTGTGGGTTTATTGTGTTTATGTGTGGGGCGACATATTGGGAATCGATGTAGATCGTCTAGATCTAAAATCCAGAAATCACTAGGCTCTAAACTCCATCTTTCGGGATTTCAAGGTAAGGGGTTCTCTTTGGATTCTCGTTAGATTCGCTATTGTATTTGTGATCTTAACCGTATGTTATGATGATAGCAACTGAAAAGGTCTTTTGGATGGAATCAAATATCGATCAGGTGAGGGAGGGGATTGGATCTGTTAAACCAATCCCTAAGTTTAAGAAATGAGCGGTGTTAGTAGTTCGGGATTGGCCACCGGGTTGTGGACCGGCATCAGAACAAAACCTTAGACAGTTAGCAGTCGTATCGGCTTCTGATAGTGTTGACATAGAAAGTCTCGTCTTGACTGTAATCAGGTGTGTAGATCTCTAACACACTAATTATCTGTATTATGTATGTTATGGGCTAAAAGCCAGAAAAAGGCTGTATGGACAGTCGTGTTACCCAAAAAGGGTAGGTAAAGGATGCCAGGTACGTAACCATAGAAACTTCTCTATGTGTGTATCGATGTATGTAAAAACCTGTGATCTTTAGGTAGTTTACTGTTTTGAATTTGCTTGGATGTATGCATGGGATAGGGTTAATATGATGAAGGGGAAGAGCATGTTTGGTGATCGGTGGTTAAACCACGAACTGTAAAATTAGGTAACATAGTGATCGGTGGCTAAGCCACGTTAAATTGATTCTTGATTGTTAGGAATAGGCAGCATGACTGTCGATATGGTGTGTAGCGGTTGGTGGGTTGATTGTAGAAATCCCCAAAGTGTGATGGTTGGTACGGGTTGGTGTGTAGAGGATAGATCTCTAGGTTGGGTTGGGCCATGTTGCATGTAAATATTTTGTTGCCATTGTGTATGGGCCAAGGCCCATAATGTGTTTGTGGGCCTAAAGCCTTTTATGTGTTTTCGGGATTTGCACACTAAGTCTTGGTGACTCACCGCTTTATTTTTCCCTGACTTTTCAGATGAGCAGTAGATCATGGACATGGGAGCCGAGGCGGACTCAAGGGGCCATCAAGTTTTATTTTATTTATCTTCATGAACTATTTTCAGTTTTCTTTAAGTTTTAATTTTGGGACTATTTATGTAATAAGGCCCCATGGCTTAGGTTATCGCTTTACATTTGTTCATGTTTACAGTTTGAAAGTTTATGTTCAAGGACTTAAGTCATAAAAAGTAATTAAATGGGTTTTCCAAACATGTTCAACGTAAAAAAACAAAGGTTTTCAACAAATATCTTATTTTTAACAAATGCCTAAGTAAAGAAACTGAGATTTCCAAAAACCATTAAAGTAAAGTTTTTAACAATAAACCCCGTAGCATACCAGATCTGGTCGTAGCATTTGGGCCTGGTTTGGGGTGTTACACGCTCGATAAACTTGCTGAGTTGTATGTATCTCAAATTGTGAGATTACATGGTGTGCCGAGTTCCATTGTTTCGGATAGAGATCTGAGATTTACATCGCGGTTTTGGAAGAAGTTGCAAGATGCTTTAGGTATTAAACTCCACTTTAGCACAGCCTTCCATCCGCAGACAGACGGTCATTCTGAACAAACTATTCAGACACTTGAGGACATGTTGAGATGTTGCGTCCTTGAGTTTGAAGGTACGCGGGAAAGATACTTACCATTGATTGAATTTGCTTATAATAACAGTTTTCAATCTAGTATCAAAATGGCACCTTACGAAGCTCTATACGGCCGCAAGTGTCGTACACCGTTGTATTGGACCGAGCTCAGTGAAAATAAGACACACGGGGTTGATTTGATTAAAGAAACTGAACAGAAGGTGGCTATAATCAGAGATAGTTTGAAAGCTGCATCGGATCACCAAAAGTCCTACGCTGATTAGAAACGTAAAGACATTGAGTTTCAGATCGGAGATCGGGTATTTTTGAAAGTTTCACCATGGAAGAAAGTACTCTGATTTGGTCGAAAAGGCAAACTAAGTCCGAGATTCATCGGACCGTATGAGATCATCGAACGTATCGGGCCTGTGGCTTATAGATTGAAGTTGCCTTCTAAATTAGAAAAGATACACAATGTATTTCATGTTTCGATGCTCCGTAGATATAGATCGGATCCGTCACATGTGATTTCTCCGTCTGAAATTGAAATCCGGTCCGATATAACGTACGAGGAGGAACCGATTCATATTTTAGCCTGTGAAATGAAAGAGTTAAGAAACAAGAAAATTCCGTTAGTAAAAGTACTATGGAATCGACACGGAGTAGAAGAGGCTACGTGGGAGCCTGAGGATTCAATGAGGCAACAATATCTGACTTTGTTTAATGGTAAGATTTTCGGGGACGAAAATCCCTAAGGGAGAGAGTTGTAACAGTCTGAATTTGACCCTAATCAGAATGGTGGTTTCGAGACCACGAATCCGAGTCCGAAAAATTTTTAAATATTATTTTCGATGCTTATTATATGTGAATTAATGTGTGTGAAAGTTTCGTATGAAAATTTGATCATTTGTGTGCTTAAGACTTAATCGCGTAAAGTGCAAAAGTTGCAAACTATAGTGAGAAGTGCTAAAATGATAATGGCTTTTTAATATGAGTATTAAAAGGGCAAATAGCCCATTTTTAAGGTTAGTGGGTGGTATATGACAATAGTAACCTTAAGTTATATGTTATAAAATCTTATAGTATAAGGTTATATTAGTAAATAAATAAATAACATATTATATGTTAAATAAAACACATGAAAAGCCATTATCATCTTTTTGTTTTCTTAAGGCCGAATGTGCTAAGGAAGAAAAGAGAAATACAAGCTTAAATTTCGGCACTTGTAAGCTTAAATCAAAGATCAAGAACAAAGAAAAACGGATCTAGATCGGGGAAAGGCAAAGGTTATCGAATAGCCGGTCTTCGTTGTCCGTCGATAGTCGAGGTAAGTCTTTAAGCAATTATATGTCAAAAATTATTTATGTAATATAATAAATGATGAAATTCGGAAATTTTGGAAATATATATGTGGAATTGCCGAATGTGGTTACTATAATATTGAATTGATTTTATTTGATGTAATGTGGTTAAGTTTATCCAAATTTGATATGTGATATTATGAAATATATGTGTTATATGTGGTTTTGCAATTAATAAATGTGCATGGAATGGTTAATTATGTTGATATTCGGGCTTCGAGCCTAGCAGGCCTTGTGCCGGTGATTTATATCAGGCTAAATGCCTAGCAGGCCTCGTGCCAGTGAATTATATCGGGCTTATTGCCTAGTAGGCTAAATGCCGGTGTTTAAATCTCAGACCTCTGTTCTAGTAGGCTCAATGCCGGTGTGTATTTCGGGCTTTGATCCCTAGCAGGCTTAATGCCGGTGATACATTATAAACAAAGAATTTGGGAAACATACAAGGTGAGACATATTTAGTGCAATGAGCTAAAAGCTCGGGTAAGTATAAGCCTTATATATATTAGTAAGGAATGAGGTAAGTCGGTATATCATTATTTGAGTTAAGTATGAACATTATATATACGAAATTGAGTTTAAATGCATTATTTATAAGAATCGGCTATAAGTGGCAAGGTGGATGGTGAGAGAGTTTTGGATGTGTTTGTATATGTGTACTAATAAGTATATGTGAACGATATGCATGATATATTCATTTGACTTGGATTATGTGAATACATGTGATAATTATGTGTTTTGATGATGTATATGTCCTTGGAAATAAAATGCTAATTCTTAGGTTAAGGGTAATGACAACATTCGGCTATGATTAATATACATATTGAAATATTTATACTCAATGCCATAAACCTAATGATTAAAATGTATAATTTGCTTAAAACTTACTAAGCTAGTAAGCTTACTCTGTTTATGTTCAATGTTTTGTTTTATAGATTTAGGTCAAGCTACGGGCTCGGAAAATCGTCAGCAAAGCCAACCACACTATCATCTTTTTGGTACTCTTTTAGTTTGGTTTATTTTGGATAAAGGCATGTATAGAATGGATAATGTCTATGTTTGAGTTGAAAACTTTGTCTTTATATGTATTATAGCCATACGAATATGGCTTATATCTTGTGTTAGTTTGGTGTTGAAATGTATGATTTTAATGATCAAATGGTGTATAAGTTTATGTCATTATGATGCAAGGGTTGTATGGATTTTATTTAGCTTATATTCAGCTATGGTATATGTGCATATAGTAGGTGTAATTCGGTCTTGTGGGAAATTGCATTATGGATTAAGAAAATGTCTTAATAATGTGTAATTAGCCATGGAATACAAGTGTGATGTGCTTGTTATGTTTATGTTCTGTATTCGATTATGTTTGATGAAGACTTAAACTCATTTTTTTTCATAAAATGTTAAATGACACATGTAATTGGTAAATGTGAAACGTTTGGTATATATATATATATAAGAGTTTTGGCATGATTAATTTGTTTGAAATGATGAGTATAGGCCGAATAGGTATTTAGATAGCTTGATAATATGATTTGTTGGAAATGATAAAAAATACATGAGTTGTTGTAATCTTATTATATTATAATAAATGTCTGTAAATGAATCTAACTATTACAAAAATAATGTATATACCGTATAGTTATTTTCGGTTCAATTATGTGCATGCAAATGAATTCATGTGAACATTGATCTGATTGATTATTTGGATCTATCTGAACTTTGGTATGAGCTAGGTACATATAATTGCATATATGTGTCTTTGTATATTTGGTCAAGTAGGTATGTATTTATATGATGTTTATTGGGTTTGTAAGTTTGGACATCTGCTAATATCTTTTATGCTGGTATATTCGGCCCTTTTAAGTGAGCTAGTATAAAATGATAATTGAATCATGTTATTTAATCATATAGATACTAATGGGTTAATTGCTTGAGTATTTCATAAGTAAATAAGGACATAGCAAATGAGGCTTACGGTACTTGCATTATTTTGTAATTTTAATAAAATGTATTTTGCATTTTTAGCTTATGTTTGTCAATGCTTGTGCCATATATGATTTGGTAGTGGAATAAATATGTTTTATGCATATGTAATTGTTTGCTTATATGTGTATTATTATATAAATTTGTTTAAATATAATCTAATTGATTGAATAAAAGTAATGATTATCTGGTAATGCCCGTAACCCTAATTCGGCGACGGATACGGGTTAGGGGTGTTACAAGTCATCTCATAAAATATGCAAAAATTGTCACCAAATTGATTCATACTCGCATACTTGACACTGCTTAGCGGAACAACAGACAAGGTTTCATACAAACGATTCAAAAGAAGTGTGGACAAAAAGAATATAAATCGTTCACTCACCTTGAGTTGGTCATGGTCCAAACAATTCAATGTCTCATAATAAGTCATAAAACATATATTTTGAGAAAAATCAGAAAATTGGAAATGTAGCATTTCGATTTAGGGTCTAGTCAGAATAGTGGTGCGAGACCACAAATTCGAGGTATATGAATGAGTTTTAGAGGCTTATGCTATGTATGCATGCTAGTGTGAAAGTTTAATGAAGCAATTTTGTGAAATTGCGGTTGAATTGTCTAAAAGGACTAAATTGCAAAAGTTGCAAAATGTGAGATTCTAGAAGCTATATGTGTGAAATAGCTTTAGAATATTAATTAGAGGTCCTTAAATAGCAATTTTCCCAATTTCTAATATTTGGACAAAATTGGGCATGGATGAGTTAAAATAGAAAGTTTACCAAAAAGGGCATTTTGGTCATTTGATAATTAAGTGATTAAAATAGGAGAAAAGATGACAAAATTCATTCATCTTCTTCTCCAAGGCTGCCGAAATTTTCAAGAGCCATTGTTAGGGTTCTTCAAATTTTTCAAGCTTGCTAGTAAGTGCATCTAGCCTCGTTTTTGATATTCTTTGTATTTTTGAAGTCCTTGTAGCATGAGTAAGCTATTTTTAGCTATTTGATGAGCTATGATGGATGTTCAAAAATGTTGCCATGTATGACATGCATGTATTTTGATGTTTTTATGGAAGATTATGAAAGCTTGATGTAGTAGAAACATCTTTTGCTAAATGAGTTTCTATGGAAAATGCATGTAGGGACTAGTTTGTAAAAATCTTGAGTTTGGTCATAGATGTGTGTTGTGATGAGAATTGATGATTGATTTAGTTGAGTAAGTTGTTCGGCTAAGCATGAAAGGCTAGAATGTTGAATAAAAATCACTTTACGAGCCTTGGGGGCAATTATGTAATTATGAGAAAGATTAGGGGCAAAAGAGTAATTTTTCCAAAGTATGAGATGTGGGTCAATTTGGTCAATGTGTGTATTGAATAGGCTGATTTATTCATTATAGATCAAGAAAGACGAAACCCAGATCGAAACCGAGGCAAAAGTAAAGTGGTGGACTAAATTGCACATTTCTATACTTTTGTGTATCGAGGTAAGTCTATGCATAAACAATGCATTCATACTTACAATTTGTTAATGCTAGATAGCATATAGCATGGTTGAGAATGATTGAGACCTATGTGGTTCAAGTGAAATGAATGGATGAATGATTAAGTAAGTAGATTTGTGAATGTGTTGTGATAATGCTAAACGGTGGGCTAAGTGCGATACCATCCTAATGCATATGACGATGAGCTAGCTATGTAGGATTCTATCGTTAGGTATATTATCTAGTGGGCTATGTGCGAAACCACTATGAATACCTTGTTGGTAGGCTAAGTGCGATACTACCTTATAATTGATTGTGGTGGGCTAAGTGTGAAACCACCGAGACATTAGCTGTATGGATTAGCTGTGTGGATGTATTATCGAGAAATAATGATGTGTTTTATATTGTGTAAATGTGATATTAAATGTAGGGGTGCATGTCAATGGTTATGAGTAAGTGACTCATAATGTGTTGGAATAAATGTGGTAAGGGATAGAAAGAGTAAGCATAGTTGTACATTTTATGTTAGTATAATGCTAATTGTTGTTTAGCTTATACCATGTTGCTTAATTGTTTATGTGTAAACTTACTAAGCTCAAAGCTTACTCTCTTTCTTTTCCCTTGTCTTATAGAGTAAAGTGTTGAATCGAGATACGAGGATCAATTGGAAGATCGCCCACACTATCAGCACATTCTGGTACATTAGACTCAATGTTTTGTATATGGCATGTATAGGGGTTAGACAAGTTAGTGAATTTTGTTGTAAATGGCTATGATGTGTTAGCCTTTAGAAGGATGATCTCTTTTGTATTATGCCATAGTTGTTGGCATTTTAATAGATGAAAAGATGTAGTTATCTATGTGAGATTGTAAGATTATGAGTTGATTGTTTGATGTGTTGAATGAGTGCATGTTGTGTATGCTAGAGGGGTGAAAAGAACTTGGCATAAAGCTTTATTCTTGTCCATGTGGATAGACACACGGGCGTGTGTCTAGGCCATGTATGACACACGTCCAGGCCACGGGCGTGTGATTCAGCCGTGTGTCCCCTGCATGTTAGTATTTTAAGTCAGAATAGACCACGGACTAGCCACACGGGCATGTGTCTAGGGCGTGTGGGATTAATCAGTGTTGGCCACGGGCTAGCCACACGGGCGTGTGTCTAGACTCTAGGCCGTGTTAAGGTAGTCAGTGTGCACCACGGGTGGAGGGCACGGGCGTGTTCCCTAATCGTGGGGCATTGGCAGAATGCTTGAGTTTTCATGAACTGGTAGTGACCATGGGCGTGTGTGAAACCCACGGGCGTGCCAAATCTTACACGGGCGTGTGATCCCTGTGTAGATGGAAAAATTTTAAGATCGTAAGAGTTTTCGATATGGTCTCGAGAGCCCTCGTGTGGTTGAGAGAGGCCTCGTAAGTTGGGTCTGAGGTTGTTGTGATGGCCAAAGAGAGTGGTCACGTGGTGCCTAAGTGGCGATCTTGAGGGTTTTATTATGGTAACGCCTCATGCCCGGTTTCGGCGTTGAATACAGGTAAGGGGTGTTACATTTAGTGGTATCGGAGCTATGGTTTAGTCAGTTCTAGGACTACCGTAGCGGGTGTAAGAGTCTAGCTATACATGCCATAAGTGTACAATGATAGTGTGGTGGCTTCTGATGATCTTAAATCTTGTTTTATATAGAATATGGATTCTGATCCATTGACTGCTGATGAAGCAACTAGTAATGCGCCGGCTCCTGTGCAAGGAACCGTGCCTGTTCAAAGTGGGCCCGAGGCTAGGGGTCAAGAGGAAGGGGCTCGGGAAGCCTTTCTCCAGATGATGAGCAATTAGTACTCGGATTATGTTCGAGCGAACCCTAATGCTCAACCTCCTCCACCTCCTCCTCCTATACCTCAGCCAATTCCTGTGGCTCCTCAAGGTATTGATGTAGTGAGGATATCGAAACCCCAAAGAGATAAGATTAGAAAACACGGAAGTGAGGAGTTTAGAGCTAAGGTTGATGATGACCCTGAGAGGGCAGAGTTCTGGTTAGAGAACTCGATGAGAGTATTCGATAAACTCTCTTGTACTCCTGAAGAGAGGTTGAAGTGTGTCGTATCCTTGCAGAGGGACTCGGCATACCATTGATGGAAGACGTTGACGTCAGTGGTCCTGAGAGAGCGGGTGACGTGGGACTTCTTTCTGGAAGAGTTCCGGAAGAAGTATATAAGCCAGAGGTTTACTGATCGAAAAAGGAAGGAATTCCTTGAGTTGAAGCAAGCAAGAATGTCAGTAGCGGATTATGAGCGTGAGTTTGTTAGGCTTAGCAAATACGCTCAAGAATGTGTGTCGTCAGAGACCATGTTGTGTAAGAGGTTCTAAGACGGACTGAATGAGGACATCAAACTCCTAGTGGGTATATTGGAGTTGAAAGAATTTGTGGTGTTGGTCGAAAGGGCAAGTAAGGCCGAAGAGTTGAGTACAGAAAAGAGAAGGGCTATGAGTGAAGCCCGAGATGCTAGAAGGAGGCCGATGGCAAGTCGTATCAAGCCCACTCGAAAAGGTCCACGGAAGTGAGTCCTAGGACGACAACACCAGTGGGTTATTCACATCGAGACTTGGGCAATACTCGTTCGGGTTCGAGAGTCCAAGTTACCTCGATGGAAAGTGTGGGAAATCTGAAGAGCAAACCGGAGTGTCCAAGTTGTGGTAGATATCACACCAGAAAGTGTTAGGGTAACAGCCAAAACTGTTATCAGTGTGGTTCCCCCGACCATTTTATCGAAAACTACCCCGAGAGGGATGATAAGGAAGAGAAGGAAGAGATGAGATCCAATGATGTGCCTGCAAGGGGTAGATCACCAAGGAACCCGAGAGGCGGGAATAGTGGTAGAGGTGCATTTAGAGACTGCTGTGAGACCGGAGGGTTAGGCACCTGCGAGGACGTATGCCATTCGCGCTTGCGAAGAGGCATCGTCCCCTGATTTAATAACGGGTACTTTCTCTCTCTTTAACACCCTTGTTAATGCTTTAATAGATCCAGGGTCTACTCATTCTTATATTTGCATGAGATTGGCATCTAGTTTGAGTATGACTGTTGAGTCTACGAACTTTGTGGTTAAGGTGTCAAACCCGTTAGGTAAGCGTGTGCTAGTGGACAAGGTGTGTAAGAATTGTCCTTTGATGATTGAAAATCATTGCTTTCTGGCAAACCTAATGTTGTTGCTGTTTGATGAGTTTGATTTAATCCTAGGCATGGATTGGTTGACTACCCATAGTATCTTAGTGAACTGTGGTAATAAGTTTATTGATTTGAAATGTGAGAGTGGAGATGTGGTTCGAGTTGAATCAGGTGGATCAGATAGTCTACCAGTGATGATTTCTTCCTTAGTGGCTGATAAATGCTTGAGAAAAGGGTGTGAGTCCTATCTTGCTTTTGTGTTGAATACTCGAGAGGTTGGAGTAGAGTTCGAAACAGTGCAAGTGGTTTGTGAGTATTCGGATGTATTCCCGGAAGAGTTACCCAGATTACCTCCAGTGAGAGAGGTTGAGTTTGGGATTGAGTTAGTTCCGGGAACGGCACCTATCTCGATTGCTTCGTATAGGATGGCACCTTTAGAGTTGAAAGAACTGAATGTTCAGTTGCAAGATTTGATAGATAAAGGTTTTGCAAGACCGAGCTACTCACCGTGGGGTGCTCCGGTATTGTTTGTGAAGAAGAAAGATGGGTCTATGAGGTTGTGTATAGACTATAGACAGCTTAACAAAGTGACGGTTAAGAATAAGTATCCTTTACCAAGGATTGATGATCTTTTGATCAAGCAAGGGAGCTCTGATGTTCTCCAAGATAGACACGAGGTCCGGTTATTATCGATTGAGAGAGAAAGAGCAGGATGTGTTGAAAACTACATTTCGAACAAGGTATGGCCATTTTGAGTTTTTGGTTATGCCGTTTGGTTTGACGAATGCACGGGCGATTTTTATGGATCTGATGAACCGTGTTTTCAGACCATATGTTGACAAGTTTGTAGTTGTCTTCATTGACGACATATTGATCTATTCTCGGGATGAGAACGATCATGAAGAACATTTGAGAATTGTCTTGCAAACTTTAAGAGATAAGCAGTTGTACACTAAGTTTAGCAAGAGTGAGTTTTGGCTCCGTGAGGTCGGATTCCTAGGACACATTGTGTCGGGTGATGGTGTTAGAGTTGACCCGAGTAAGATATCGACTGTTGTGGATTGGAAACCATCGAGGAACGTGTCAGAAATCAAAAGTTTCTCGGGATTAGCAGGATATTACAGATGTTTCGTAAAAGGGTTCTCTATGATTGCTACCCTGATGATGAAACTATTACACAAAGATGTCAAGTTTGAATGGACTGAGTCATGTCAACAGAGTTTCGAGAGACTGAAGACATTATTGACTGAGGCACTGGTTTTGGTTCAACCAGAATCGGGAAAAGAGTTCGTGGTTTACAGTGACGCGTCATTTAATGGTCTCGGTTGCGTGTTGATGCAAGAGGGTAAGGTAGTCGCTTCGCCTCGAGGCAGTTGAAATCGCACGAGAAGAATTATCTGACTCATGATTTAGAGTTAGCTAAGATTTTTTTCGCGTTAAAGATTTGGCAACATTACTTATATGGTGAGAAGTGCCGAATCTTTACGGATCACAAAAGTTTGAGATATTTGATGGATCAGAAGGATCTGAATTTGTGACAGAGACGGTGGCTTGAGTTGTTGAAAGACTATGAGTTAGTCATTGATTACCACCCGGGAAAAGCGAATGTGGTTGCAGATGCCCTGAGTAGGAAATCCTTGTATGCTCTAAGAGTTATGAGGACGAGTTTGGCATTGTCTGAAGATGGTGCTATTCTGGCAGAGTTGAGAGCTAAGCCACTATTTGTTCAACAGATATGTGAGGCTCAAAGATATGACAGTGAGATGCTAGCTAAGAGAGCTAAGTGTGGATCAGAAAGTGATTCCGATCTTCGTGTGGACTCGAATGGTTGTTTGCTGTACCGTGACAGAATTTGTGTACCTAGAGATGAGGAGCTAATCCAAAAGGTTTTCCATGAGGCCCACAGTGGATGTTTATCAGTACATTCGGGTAGTACGAAAATGTATAATGACTTGAAGAAGTCTTATTGGTGGTCGGGTATGAAAAGAGATATTTCAGAGTTCGTGACAAAGTGTCTGATTTGTCAACAAGTGAAAGCTGAGCATGTAACATCCGGGATTTAGGGGTTATGTGGTTAGTGCATAATTCAAGTGATAGTGGGCCTAGTGTGTGTTTGGTTGTGTTTTAAGGGTTTGGAGAACCCTAGGATGTAGGAGAGTGCCTTGGAAAAATATGAGATTTTGAGTCTAGTAGGGGGAGTTAGGATAAGGAGGCCTTAAGGAAATTTGTAAGGGATCTTGGACATAAGATTGGGCTTGGTAAAGTGGCTTGGAGGCGCCACTTAGGGCCTTGGTGAATGACGCTTCAAGCAAGGGTGAAGGGCTCAGGTTCGAGTCATGAGGGTAGCATAAGGTGTTATTTTATTTTACTTTTGCGTCAAGGTAGAAAGGGGGGGTGATGGACGGCTTGTGGACTTGGAAAAGATAAGGATAAGACTTGTTTTCTTCTTTTAAAATCCGGCTATAAGGTAAGGGATAAGTGTTGTTTAATTCAATTTATTTTGAATGAGTAGCATGGAGGAAAAATAGGAGAAAATTTTGGGTTTTGATAGGGGGATGAGAAGTGGCCGGCCAAGGGACTCTTGGGTTGGCAAAATTCGGTCATATGGAGGGGGGATAAGTGCCGAATTTTATTAGGAGGTGTGTTCATCTTTTTATTTCTTTCTTAGTCTCTCTTGCCGAAATTCTTAGTCAAGAGAATCCCTTCTCTTTTTTCTCTCTTTTCTTTGAAGCAAGAATCGAAAGTTTTAAGTGACCATTTGAGCACTTTGTGCATTTTAGGGCATTGCCGAATCCTCCTAAGCTTCCTCCATTCTTCTATTTTTTTTTCTTTTCTTCAACTCCATACCTGTTAGCCGATTAGGCAATTGCCATTTGAAATGCTTAGTCGAACCATTATAAGCATTCACCTCTTCTTTTCATAAGTTTTTCAACAGCCGAAGCAGTTAGCCGAAATCTTTCCTCTTTTAGTTTCTTCAAGAAAACGATAGTGGTAAGTATTTCCTTAGAAATCGGTTTTATCTTCTCTTCACGGATGTGCCGAAATCAAGTGTTTAGTCTTTGGTTTTGGGTTAGCCGAATATTCATAAGCCATAATCTAGTGTTTCCTTTGTGTGTAGCCAACGGTAAGGAGCCTTAAAGGAGGTCTCTCGGGATTTGAAGTGATCAAGGTAAGCAATGTAGTATTCGGCCAAGGGCCATTTTCCTAAGATATATGCTTAAAGCCGATTCTAATGTGGTTTCACTCAAGGATTTTGACAACTTCATAGACAGGTGGTGATTTCAGGATTTAGGCAAGCAAGGTATGTGGTTGGTAATATTCGGCCATAGGCCATGTTATGGATATTTAAGTGTTAGCCTATTTTGACTATGGTTATTTAGGGGCAAATCGACGACAAGAGTAAGCAGAAGCTTTTCGGGATTTTGATTCATTTGGGTAAGGATGTTAAGTTGTGGTTTATTCAGTTAAGATCTCGTATAGTGGTGATTAACCGTTTTGATTCTGATTAAGTATTGTTGATGGAGGCGAATACCAGTCAAGGAGAGAAAGGGGTAGTCCCTATCCCAAAGTTTAAGAAGAGATCAGTTTCTGCCATTCGGGATTGGCCACCGGGGTGTGGGCCAGCAGCAGAGCAGGAAAATAGGCAGATAGCTGTAGTTTCGTTTAGCGATAGCATCGGGATCGAGAGCGTAGTGCTTCAAGTGATAAGGTGTGTAGTTAGCCTACCGTTTTCTGGGATTTATGTGATACTTGCATGTGTTGTATATGTGTTATATATGTGCTAATAAGTGCAGTGGCAATTATGAAATGGATGCCCTTAAGGGGTATGTCGATAATCAGTCGCATACCAAAACCGATGAAATGTGGTTATGAATGTGAATATGATTGAATACATGAATAACATGTACATGCACTATTTTATTATGTCACTATTGTACGCGTTGCATGTGCATGGGATGGGATATGAATGTGAAAGAAGGACAGGTGTACTTCGAGTACGTGGTTTGATGTTAGCCATGAGCTACATCGTGGATTGGCGCCGACCGAGGTCGCGTTGTGGATTACTTGTGATTAAGTTCACGTGGATTGATGAGTGGCTCGTGCCTCATCGTGGTTGATATCGGCTTAGTGCCATATCGTGGTTGATGAGTAGCTATGTGCCTCATCGTGGTTTGATGTTAGCTACGAGCTACTGGCGTGGACGGCATTAATTGCCGAAATTGGTGTGTAGCGGTTGGAGGGTGATTTAGTAATCCTCGTGTGTGGTGGTTGGATACGGGGTGTGTAGAGGATGGACCCTAGGTTTGGGTTGGGTGCATTTGCATAATTACATCGGATATGTGTATCTAATGGGATTACAGGCCAAGCCCAATATGTGAATGTGGAGCAGTGTGGAAATGGGCCAAGCCCAATATGTGGAATCATGTGGTTAATTACATTATGATCCGATATGTGGTATAGATATGGGCCAAGCCCGAATTGTGATATTATGTGAATAAATTGCCTTGTTATCTGTTATGTGGGTTGATATATGGTTTGATATGTGGGTGGAATTCAGTGGACTAATTGCACACTGAGTCCGTGTGACTCACCCAAATAATTATCAACATCGCAGGTGATACGTGATTCTTGGACCGGGTTGGGGAGGATACAAAGGTGGCCATGCAGAAGTTAATTTTATTTGTTCCATGCAAAAGATGTTTTATTTAATTTTATGCATGTCATATATTTCAGTATTTTGGATATTTATTTAATGTAATAAGGGCCACTTTAAGTAGTTGAAGTTTATTAATATGTTTTAGTTGGATTGCCAATTAAATTACTATTTGGAAATGACTTTATTTTCAACAACTTACAATCTAAAATATATCTATATATTAAAGTTTTTAAATCCGGATATTATGTAACATCAAAATTTTTCTTGGCATTTTAAGTATATAATGTTTTACAAATGACAACAAATTTTCGTGTTTTCACTCGTAAGTTAAATCTTTTTCAAACGTTTTTCTCAGTGACCTACCAGATCTGGTCAAGGCTCGTGGGCCGGGTTTGGGGTGTTATAGAGCATCAAGTGCCTTCAGGATTGCTTCAGCCATTGATGGTACCCGAATGGAAGTGGGATCGGGTTACCATGGATTTTGTGACGGGGTTGCCGATGACTCTGAAAAAGAGAGATGCTATGTAGGTTGTTGTGGATAGACTAACGAAGTCGGCTCACTTTATTCCAGTACGTGTTGATTATCCACTAGATAAGTTAGCTGAGTTGTATGTTGTAGAGATAGTGAGGTTACATGGTGTACCTGTGTTTATAGTATCAGATAGGGATCCGAGGTTCACTTCGAGGTTTTGGAAGAGGTTGCAAGAAGCTTTGGGAACAAAGTTGAATTTCAGTACTGCGTTCCATCCACAAACCGATGGTCAGTCTGAAAGAGTGATTCAAGTTCTCGAGGATATGCTTCGATGCTGTGTGTTAGAATTCGAGGGTAGTTGGGAGAGATATCTACCTTTAGTTGAATTTGCTTACAACAATTGTTATCAGTCGAGTATACAGATGGCACCGTATGAGGCCTTGTATGGTCGTAAGTGCCGAACTCCTTTGTATTGGACCGAGCTTAGTGAGAAGCGGATCCATGGGGTCGATCTAGTAAAAGAGACCGAGGAGAAAGTGAAAATAATCCGTAATAGTCTGAAAGTTGCTTCGGACCGACAGAAATCGTATGCGGATCTGAAAAGAAAAGAAAAGAAATTGAGTTTGAAGTTGGCAACAAAGTGTTTTTGAAAGTGTCCCCATGGAAGAAAATTATGAGATTTGGACGAAAAGGAAAATTGAGTCTAAGATTCATAGGGCAGTATGAGATTACAGATAGAATTGGACCAGTAGCATACCGGTTAGCTTTGCCGGTAGAGTTGGAAAAGATTCATAATGTGTTCCATGTGTCGATGTTGCGACGGTATCGCTCCGACCCTTCACATGTGATTCCTCCGACGAAAATTGAGATAAGACCGGATATGTCTTATGATGTAGAGCCGGTTATGATATTAGCCCGAGAAGTGAAATAGTTGAGAAATAAGAGCATAGCACTAGTGAAAGTGTTATGGCAGAAACACGGTGTGGAAGAGGCTACGTGGGAAACAGAAGAAGCTATGAGAGAGCAGCATCTAAACCTCTTTACTGGTAAGATTTTCGGGGGCAAAAATCTCTAAAGGGAGGAGAGTTGTAACATCACGATTTAGGGCCTAGTCGGAATAATGGTGCGAGACCATAAATCCGAGGTATATGAATGAGTTTTAGAGGTTTATGCTATGTATGCATGCTAGTGTGAAAGTTTCATGAAGTAATTTTGTGAAATTGCGGTTGAATTGTCCAAAAGGACTAAATTGCAAAAGTTGCAAAATGTGAGATTTTAGAAGCTATTTTTGTGAAATAGCTTTAGAATATTAATTAGAGGTCATTAAATAGCAATTTTCCCAATTTCTAATATTTGGACAAAATTGGGCATGGATGAGTTAAAATAGAAAGTTTATCAAAAAGGACATTTTGGTCATTTCACAATTAAGTGATTAAAATAGGAGAAGATGACAAAATTCATTCATCTTCTTCTCCAAGGCTGCCGAAATTTTCAAGAGCCATTGTTGGGGTTCTTCAAATTTTTCAAGCTTGCTAGTAAGTGCATCTAGCCTCGTTTTTTGATATTCTTTGTATTTTTGAAGTCCTTGTAGCATGAGTAAGCTATTTTTAGATATTTGATGAGCTATGATGGATGTTAAAAAATTGTAGCCATGTATGACATGCATGTATTTTGATGTTTTACGGAAGATTATGAAAGCTTGATGTAGTAGAAACATCTTTTGCAAAATGAGTTTCCATGGAAAATGCATGTAGGGACTAGTTTGTAAAAATCTTGAGTTTGGTCATACATGTGTGTTGTGATGAGAATTGATGATTGCTTTAGTTGAGTAAGTGGTTCGGCTAAGCATGAAAGGCTAGAAAGTTGAATAAAAATCACTTTACGACCTTTGGGGGCAATTGTGTAATTATGAGAAAGATTAGGGGCAAAAGAGTAATTTTTGCCAAAGTATGAGATGTGGGTCAATTTGGTCAATGTGTGTATTGAATAAACTGATTTATTCATTATAGATCAAGAAAGACGAAGCCCGGATCGAAATCGAGGCAAAAGCAAAATGGTGGACTAAATTGCACGTTTCTATACTTTTGTGTATCGAGGTAAGTCTATGCATAAACAATGCATTCATACTTACAATTTGTTAATGCTAGATAGTGTATAGCATGGTTGAGAATGATTGAGAACCTATGTGGTTCAAGTGAAATGAATGGATGAATGATTAAGTAAGTAGATTTGTGAATGTGTTGTGATAATGCTAAACGGTGGGCTAAGTGCGATACCATCCTAATGCATATGACGATGAGCTGGCTATGTCTGATGCTATCGTTAGGTATATTATCTAGTGGGCTATGTGCGAAACCACTATGAATACCTTGTTGGTAGGCTAAGTGCGATACTACCTTATCAATTGATTATGGTGGGCTAAGTGCGAAAGCACCGAGACATTAGCTGTGTGGATTAGCTGTTTGGATTAGCTGTGTGGATGTATTATCGAGAAATAATGATGTGTTGTATATTGTGTAAATGTGATATTGAATGCAGGGGTGCATGTCAATGGTTATGAGTAAGTGACTCATAATGTGTTGGAATAAATGTGGTAAGGGATAGAAAGAGTAAGCATAGTTGTACATTTTATGTTAGTATAATGCTAATTGTTGTTTAGCTTATACCATGTTGCTTAATTGTTTATGTGTAAACTTACCAAGCTCAAAGCTTACACTCTTTCTTTTCCCTTGTCGTATAGAGTAAAGTGTTGAATCGAGATACGAGGATCAATTGGAAGGTCACCCACACTATCAGCATACTCTGGTACATTAGACTCAATGTTTTGTATATGGCATGTACAGGGGTTAGACAAGTTAGTGAATTTTGTTGTAAATGGCTATGATGTGTTAGCCTTTAGAAGGATGATCTCTTTTGTATTATGCCATAGTTGTTGGCATTTTAATAGATGAAAAGATGTAGTTATCTATGTGAGATTGTAAGATTATGAGTTGATTATTGGATGTGTTGAATGAGTGCATGTTGTGTATGCTAGAGGGGCGAAAAGAACGTTGCATAAAGATTTATTCTTGTCCATGTGGATAGACACACGGGCGTGTGTCTAGGCCATGTGTGACACACGGCCAGCCCACGGGCGTGTGATTCAGCCGTGTGTCCCCTGCATGTTAGTATTTTAAGTCAGAATAGACCACGGACTAGCCACACGGGCGTGTGTCTAGGGCGTGTGGGATTAATCAGTGTTTGCCACGGGTTAGCCACACGGGCGTGTGTCTAGACTCTAGGCCGTGTTAAGGTAGTCAGTGTGCACCACGGGCAGAGGGCATGAGCGTGTTCCCTAACCGTGGGGCATTGGCAGAATGCTTGAGTTTTCATGCAAGGGGAGTGACCATGGGCGTGTGTGAAACCCACGGGCGTATGATCCCTGTATAGATGGAAAAAATTTTAGATCGTAAGATTTTTTGATATGGTCTCGAGAGCCCTCGTGTGGTTGAGAGAGGCCTCGTAAATTGGGTCTAAGGTTGTTGTGATGGCCAAAGAGAGTGGTCACGTGGTGCCTAAGTGGCGATCTTGAGGGTTTTATTACGGTAACGCCTCGTGCCCGGTTCCGGCGTTGAATACGGGTAAGGGGTGTTACAGGAAAGAACTTGGCAAAGGATGTTTGAATATGGACTCTCCAACAATCGCATTAACATCACATTTTCCAAAAGGAAGAGTTTTCTTGCCATCATTCAAAACAATTAATTTATCATCATTCAAAGAATGGCAATTAACACCATCAAAGTACTTCACATTTTCAAAATTCAAGTCGTGAGCAAGATCATCAATTTGAGTTGATTGAGGTGGTTTAAGGAATAACAGAATCTTACCTTGCTCACCTTTAGAAACAAGTGATCGAAAATCGTATTGGACAGTACCTCTCTTAGCCAACAAAAACCTTTTTTCCTCGGAAAGGTAGTGTAGCCGAAACCCTTTTCCCGGAATAACCTGAAATGATGGGAAAACTCAAAGACAATTCGCGCTTTTACAAGGGTTACCTTCACAAAGTTGAAAGAAGTTAGTATCACCATGGATGATGAAATCAGAGGGACATGCTGGAACGTGAGTCATAATTTGAATATATGAATCAATACCAGGATTAAAAAACATAAGTCGATCTTACCTTTTCGGGTCGAAATATGAACCTCATGTACAGCCACATAAAATGATCAAGGAACGATTTTATATTGTAATCAAAATTGTTAAGCTTCGTTCCCTTAGTCAAAAACCAGTCATCAAACAAATATAAACCACTATCACAAGGTTTGGGATGCTTCTTTTTTCCACAAAACGATCCAAAACAAATTCCGGGTTTAAAAACACGAGTTTGATTATTTACGTCGAAATGTAGCAAAGGGTTCATTAAGTCAAACACGCTAAATCGATAAGGTTTGTGCATACACAATAATGAAAAATCAAAACTCTTTACATTCTTCAAAACAGTTTTGCACAAATTCATGGATTTTTCACAAGGCAGTAATTGATGCACAAAATTATCACAATCGAAAAATTTAATTGCTTTTCGTGAAAAACCGTCATCACGCAAGATCAAATTTTTGGTTTGTCGATCGGAGCGAACAACATCAACAAAGTTTTCTTTATAAGGAAAATAAAAAGAAAAACTCCTTGTGCTTCCTTTTGGAACGTATTTATCAACCACATTCAAAGAAAAACAATTAATCGGGTCAAAATAAGGAGAGCTTTTAAAAACTAAGTCACTGAAAACTTTTTCAACAACTTTCAAACCTGATGTCCGTGACTCGGTTGTTAAAAATTCCTTAGCTAACATACCTTCGGGCTCGTATGGTTTGTTCTCACCTTCAACCTTACCTTTGCTGGTCATACGAAAACGTCTTTCATCCGGAAGGTATTGAAGTTGAAAATTATCTTTTTGTCTTTCGGGAACCTGAAAAGAAACACAACGAGGAAAATTCATATCTTGGTTAGTGGAAATATTCCTCACTAATTCTCTCTCGTCTTTTTCTTTCGTTTCTTTTTCAATCTCGATTTTCTTTTTAATTTTCTTTTCTTCATTTTCTTTTTCTCTCACTTCTCTTTTTCTTTTCTCGATTTCATTCTTTTTCTTTTTCCTCTTTTACAATTTCTTTTTCTTTTTCCTCTTTTTCTTTTTCTTTTTCTCTTTCACTTTCTTTTTCGATTTTATTACAACATGAGGATGGTACAAAAGAAAGATAAGTGTTTGGCTCAAAGAAAGAGAAAGTATTCTCATAGATATCTCGATCAAATCTTCGGGAGCGATTCTCCGTGCGTGATGTCTTTGAAGCATACGAAGAATAACTCGTACTTTCTCGCTCGACATCTCGAAAGAATTTTGACTCGAAGTTTGCTTCTCTTTGTCTCGAAAGCCTTATTGAATAGGAGTCTTGATAAGAATCTCTTCTAGAGTAGTGTTATCGTGATGATCTTAACTCTGTTTCTCAACTTGGTGGAGTTTACTTCCGTCGGGCCTTGTCCTCCACTCGGTCCGACCGCTTTTGTAATGGACCTAATTTTTCTTCAAACATTCGGCCCATCTCATTCACCAAGTATTGAAATTCATTGGTTGAAAAATTCTCTCGAGACATGATTATTTACTGAAAAGAAAAAGTGCTAAAAACAAAGAATAGAAAATAAATTCCTCACCACAAAAACCTTACAAGTTCACTTGGAAGGAAAATAAATGATTTTTCACTCGCGCTCGTGTCACTCGTTTTAAAGGCTTTTTCTACACTCAAAATGGGCTCGCACACTCTTGCCTTTTTCCACTCGACCTCTCTCTCGCAATTTTGTATTTTATCTCGAAAGACCTATTTGCTTGCTTCGGGGTCGGTTTCAAATTGGTTTCAAAGGATGAGATGTTTCGGGTGTAGGTAGGCTGAACAAAAAGAAGTCCGGGTAAAGTGTGGCGTTTGGGTAAAAAAGATGATGGTAGAATGATCTCGATGATCGGGAATAGTAAAGATGATTACAAAAATTTCCAGCACTTCACTTTTTTTTATACTTGTATTTTCTCTCTTTTTTTTTGAATTTTCGTATCTTTTTTTTATTTTTAATACTTCAAATACACGAAATAAATACAATGGGGAAAATAAATGACAACTTGAATTTTTTTTTATTTTCGATTTTTTTATTTTTTTTCACGAACCTATTTCGGGATTGGCACGAACGTCGGCGCTCCTCATTTTAGTAGCTCTAATACCAAATGATGTGATCCGGCCCGGGTTAATCGATTTGTTTCACGAAGTTGCCCGATTGTCGACGAGGAGAATGTTTGCAAAGTCGGAAATGGTTAAAATTGCTTAAAATATGCAGAAGCTTAGCAAAGGGTTTTAAAATAAAGGATAAGTTTATAAATTTTAGTAGGTTCGGTTTATGAATAAATAAGGAAAAGGCAAATTGGATAAATGATGGAAATGGAAAAAGGAACTTAGCGGAAAGATCGATTCGATATTATATCGAGTATCGCCCCGAGACTTATATGGCTTAAAGTGGGATACAGAATTCGAAAGATGGGAATGGAAAGAGAACTTAACAAAAGAACGATTCAACACTATAAGAAAGTGTCACCCCGGTTCTTATGTAGTTAAGGTGGTAGGATGGAGATAGTAGAATGAACGCCACACCAACTAAGGTGATAAGTTCAAACAAGTCGGGAAGACGCCACTAGCAACGCTAGATAAGTCAAACATGACTTGTACGAAATAGGGGAGGAGGTAAACTCACTCGTGAACAAAATGTTCATAAAATTTTATCAAGGTTCAAAATTTCATTAAAAATGAAATCAGCTAACTATTTATAGCCCCTAGCTAAGGTAGCCGAATGGCCTAATTAGAAGCTTAATAGCTAAGCTAAATTAAACTAGATTAAGCTAGAAAGTTCTAGAAATAAAGCACTAAATGGCTGTGGCTGAATTCAGCTGAATGAAGCTCATTGGATGGCATTCTAGAATGAAGATGATCAGCTTGCATGAATGTGGCACTTGCATGGATGCTTTGCACAAGTCTAGGTTCGGCCAAGGGGTGTTTATGACCCATTTAATTTGCACTCTTTGGCTGAAAAATTACCAGCATTAAATATGAACTTGAACAACCATGAAGGTGTGAAAATGGAGCTTGAAGGTTCTTTGAAGTGTGAACAAAGCCAGCCGAATGGACTCATGGTGTGAACAGCAAATGTGAAAGGAATGGGGCTACTATGGGGAGTGTGTAATATCCTGGATTTTGGGCTTATGCATTTGTGCTTAAATATATGTGAAAGCATGCCTTTGTGTGTTATGAATGTGTTGTATGAATTTTTGTGAACTTTAGAAGATAGGAGAGTGCTTAAGAAATTATCAGTTTTAAAGTTTAAAAAGGGGAACTAAAGCAAGGTGGTCTTAAGAAAATTTATAGAGGAAATGTGACATGAAATTGGGCTTGGAAAAGTGGCTTGGAGGTGCCACTTAGGGCCTCTGGAAATGACGCCATGGGCTATGAGGAAGGGCCTAGGATCGAGTCGCATGGGAAGCTAAATAAAGCTTTTATTTTTGCGCCAAAGGGAAGAGGTGATGGACGGCAAGGGGAGACTGTGGGAGGAGTTTAAGGGGAGGTTGAATTCTTTTTAAAATTTCGGCTAAAGCAGTGGATAAATGCTGATTTATTTTTGAACTATTTTGAATAAGTAAGAGAAGAGGAAAAATAGGAGAATAACAAGGATAAGCTAGTGTAGCCGAAATTATCAGCAGATATTCAACTTTTTCTTTTGTTTTCTTTTTATTCTCTCATCCCTTTCTTGGCCGAATTTTACTTCTCTTCTTTTCCCAAAGTTCTCTTTGCTAGCCGAAATCTTCTTCTCCTTAGAGATCACCATTGTCGATTCCTCCCTAAGTCCCATACTCTTCCATTGAAGCCGAATCCCCATTATCAATCCTCCTCTTTTCCTTTTCATAATTTTCAAAAGCTGAAACTTGTTGAGCATTACATAGCCTATAGCCGAATCTCTCAAGTGGTGTCAGGAAGGAATACTGTCGACTTCAACATTAAGGGTAAGACCAAGTGCCATTTGATTTTCTATTTCTTTTTATTTAGCCGAAAGTTAAGGACTGATTCCATTATTACCTTGTGGCCGAAACTCTGAAGGAGATTTCGGGATTCGTCTCTAGTCGACTATAAGGAGGTTTCGGGATTTCAATATCCAAGGTGAGTTATGTGATATTCGGCAAAGGGCCACTTATTGTGATTTAATGTTAGAACTGGATCTAACATGTGCTCTGTAGGATTTCGACACCTTCATAACCAAGTAGCACTTTTCGGGATTTAAGATTCGCAAGGTAAGTACATATGTACATTCGGCCAAGGCCATAGTTAGGGATTTCGATCTGTTTCTTAAATGTTTAAAAGCCGAAACTAACTTATGAAGTGATTGAGTGTTAGCCGAATGGCTTTTACTAACACATTTAGGGTTGGCGAATATAGGAATTAAAGATCTAAAGCGCTAGATCGGGTTGTTGGGATTTCTATAAACTCGCTAAGTATAACAGGTGTGTACCCCACTCTAAGCCTTAATAGATTTATGGCTATGTGTTAATAAATGTGTAATAAGAATATGTAAAATGTGGCTAAGGTACCATGCAATGGTACAAAGTACTCAGGTACGTTTTCCTACTCCTACTATGAGTAGAATATGATAAATATCTGTTATGGCACCTATGTGAAATTATAAGAATTTGAGTAAAGAACTTGGCATGATAATGCATGTTTGTATGACATGGGGCATATGGGTGAATATGAAAGGGGAAGTGAATGTGGTGGTTTTATACCACAATATCTGAATGTGGTGACTTCGGTCATGTTATCTGAATGTGGTGTCTCATGACACAAAAATATATTATCTGGTGGCTATGCCACAAATTTATAAGGGCGATGAGCACGTCAAGCTGCAATGACCGCGCCGATGATGTGTAGCGGATGGAGGGTTGACTTAGTAGTCCCCACGGGTGTGTGGTGGTACGGGTGATGTGTAGCGGATGGCATCTAGGTTTGGGTTGGGTTTGCATCATTTTATTATTTAATTATATGCACATGTATGAACTGATATGCCTAAATTATTGGGATTTAGTGTTGGCTGTACACATTGAGTCTGTTTGACTCACCCGTTGGGGAATATTTTTCATGTGACACTCGGTGATGGACCTGGTCTTTGGAGCACGATGGTGGCCATGCTCGCCATGAAATTTATTTTATTTTGGACTGTTTATTGTTTCTAGTATTTCGAATTTATTTTGGGTTTGCTTTGATTTAATAAGGCCACTAGTATAAAACTGTTTATGCATGCATTTTTATTTGATTTTATTACAATTCGATTAAGGTTAAATCAAGGTTAAATGGTTTACTAAAAAAAAATTTAAATGTTTAGACACCTACACAAACGATTTTCGAATTAAAGATTAACCCCAAAACAACTCGGCATTTTTATAAAACCACCCCAAATTTTCCAAGTAATAAACATGAAATTAAAACGTTCAACTCGAGGAACATACAGATCCGATGCAGGCTCGTGGGCCAGTTTGGGGTGTTTGATTTGAGTATCGAGCCAGGTTCAAAACTCGGCTCTGGGGTTTTTGGGCTCCAAAACGTTTTCTAAAAATGGGCTTTTTAAAGGATAACAGGTCTGTTAGCTCAGCATGGCACCTGCGTCTCCGACCCAAGTCCGCCAGGTAAGTACCCTAAACCATTGTGTGTTATACATGTGGCTTTATGGGCTTTATGGGACGTAGACTAGTTTAAATAGACTCTGATGGACTATAGGCTTAGTTTAAACCACTTCTTAAACTTTCACAAGACTTAATTTCACTAAATAAACCCGTTAACGAGCCACAAGACTAGGGTGTGGTAACCGTAAAGACGCATGTCTAGGATTGGATCAGGAAGAGCTTGGTATTTAAGCAATCCCTAGTGACTCACCTCCTCTTCGCTGGAATCCTACAGTGCGTAGTGACTATTCACCTTAATCGAGTTAGGGTGTGGCAATAGGCGACGCATGCCTAGGAGTGGATTCAGGGACACTTGGTATTTAAGCGGTCCTAGCGACTCACCTCCTCTTCACTGGAATCCTACAGTGCGTGGTGACTATTCACCCTAGTTATAAGGACTCGTTGATGGGTTAAACCCTATAATTAAAACCCGAAAGGGACCAACCACCCTAGTTTGGAAATTTTTTTACCGAAATACCCTTATTTCATAAAATCACCAAGGAACCCTAAATTGGAAAATTTACGAAATTACCCCTGATTTACAATTTTTTAAATTAACCCCGATTTATTACCAAAATACCCCTGTAGGTGAAATGACGAAAATACCCCTGGGATAGGAATATGACGAAAATGTTTGAATGATGAATGTGTGTTGAATGAATGTGCTCCTTTAAATTAGGATAGAAGACTTGAAACTTTGATCGATCGAAAGAACTATTTCTAAACTTCTTTCATAAAATTTCTTCGCGGATAATCAGTGGAACAAAATACTAATGCACAAAAATTTCTTAATCAGATTAAAGCGCGATCGTAGACATGAGTTCTAGGGGACGTGGTCGTAATGTGCAAGGACGTGGTAGAGGCAGAATGGCCGTATCGGAACCCGTTAGGTCTGGACAAGGGTCCAAAAATGAGGTACCAGCACCACCACCACCGGTTACTGGCATTGAGCAGCAAGATCAGACGGGGGATGATGCAGTATCGTAGGCAATGCTGCGAGTTCTTGAAATGGTGGCTAGAGCAGGAGGAAATATGGGAGCTCAGAAATCTGTACCCTAGCGACTCCGAGCCAATGGGGCTGAGGTGTTCCGTGGTGTATCTGGTGTGGCACCCAGTACAGCTGAGTATTGGTTGGAGGCAACCGAACGAATTATGGATGAGTTGGATCTGACCCCTGAGGAGAAACTGAAAGGGATGGTGGCATTACTCCGCGACGAAGCCTATCAATGGTGGCTCACAGTTCGGGATGGTGCCATAGCGGAGGATCTCACTTGGGAGTATGTCAAGGTGGCGTACCAGAAGAAATATGTTGGTACTCACTATATTGATGCGCAAAGGAAAGCATTTTTGGGGCTGGTTCAAGGGAATAAGTCCGTAGCGGAGTACGAGGCTGAATTCTTAAGGCTGAGCCGATATGCTCGAGGAGTAGTGGCTACGGAGCATGAACGGTGTGTCCGGTTTGAGGACGGACTGAGAGATGACCTAAGGTTGTTGATAGCTCCGCAGCAGGAGCGAGAATTTGCTGTGCTAGTAGAGAAGGCTAAGGTAGCCGAAGGAGTTAAGGACTCTGTAAGGCAGAACTCTGATCGGAATAGGTAGAAAAGAGGAGTTAGACCAGCTGGGTCATCTGGAAATGCGCAGAAGAGGCCTAGAGTTGATGGGCCACGAGGTCAGCAAGTTGCTACTAGAGGGCAGTATCGTACTTGTGATGAGTGTGGGAAAAAACACTTAGGAGAGTGTTGGAAGAAAACGGGAGGATGTTTTAAGTGTGGGTCTAAGGACCACATGATTAAGGACTGTCCGATAAAAATAGACGGGGGCCGACCAACAGGGCAGAATGGTAATCAGGCTGGTAGAGGTGGACAGCAGCCTCAGCGAGGTCGTGGTCCGAATGGCAGAGGTAATGGTTTTGGAAGAGGACGTGGAACACTTGGTAGAGGTGTTGGTAATGCAGAGGCAAGATAGCCGGGTCTAGTGTATGCGGTTCGTCGAAGGGAGGACGGAGACGCACCGAACGTCATAACCGGTACATTCCTTATATCTGGCAAGCCTTATTTTGCTTTGATTGATGTGGGCTCGACCCATTCTTATGTTGCTAGTAGTGTAGTTGAAACACTAGGCATAGACTCTAAACTTTCTAGTAACGAGATGACTGTAGTGAGCCCACTAGGTCAAACTGTAGTGGTGAATAAGATCTTTCGGAGTGTACCTCTAGAGATTCAAGGAGTGATTTTCCCTGCCGACTTAATGGAACTACCCTTCGGAGAATTTGACCTCATACTTGGCATGGACTGGCTTGTAGAACACTGAGCTATATTGGTTTGTGCAGCTAAACGAATGGAGTTAAGGACCCCAGAGGATGAGAAGGTAATTATGATAGGAGAAAGAAGAAACTACTTGCCTAACGTAGTTTCAGTACTGAAAGCTGATAAGATGGTTCGAAAAGGGTGCAAGGCATTTTTGACTTTCGTCAGTGCGTTGGATGCAAATGAAGAGGGTGTTAGTGGAGTTAGAACAGTAAGGGAATTTGTGGATGTCTTTCCGGAGGAATTACCTGGAATACCCCCGGATAGGGAGGTGGAGTTTGGAATTGACTTGCTGCCTGGAACGACGCCAATATCTATCGCTCCGTATAGAATGGCACCGAAAGAGTTGGTTGTGCTCAAGGCTCAAATCCAAGAGTTGCTTGATCGTGGGTTTATTCGACCCAGTGTGTCTCCATGGGGAGCACCGGTCTTGTTTGTGAAGAAGAAAGATGGGACTATGCGTATGTGCATAGATTATCGTCAGCTGAATAAGCTGACCATCAAGAACAAGTACCCTTTGCCAAGGATAGACGACTTGTTCGATCAGCTTAAGGGGGCAGCGGTATTCTCGAAGATAGATTTAAGGTCTGGATATCATCAGCTTAAGGTGAAGGAAGCCGATATCCATAAGACAGCCTTTCGAACAAGATACAGACACTATGAGTTCGTAGTAATGCCGTTTGGGTTGACGAACGCCCCAGCCGCGTTCATAGATATGATGAACCGGGTTTTTCAACCCTACTTGGATTAGTTCGTCGTTGTGTTCATCGACGATATCCTAGTATACTCCAAGTCTGAGGAAGAACATGATGAGCATCTCCGGATTGTGTTGCAAATGTTAAGGGAGAAGAAGCTATATGCCAAATTCAGCATGTGTGAATTTTGGCTTAAGGAAGTTGCGTTCTTAGGGCATGTGGTGTCTGCTGAAGGAATAAGGGTGGATCCTAAGAAGATTGAGGCAGTACTAGATTGGAAACCACCTAAGTCTGTGGCTGAGATTCGAAGTTTCTTGGGATTGGTAGGCTATTACAGAAGGTTTGTGGAAGGATTTTCTTCAATAGCCGCACCGTTGACAAAGTTGTTGAGAAAGGAGGTACCTTTCGTTTGGACGGATAAGCAACAGGAGAGCTTTGAGAAGATTAAGAGGGTGTTGACGGAAGCTCCAGTTTTTATTCAACCTGAGGCCGGAAAGGATTTCGTGGTGTATTATGATGCTTCCCATACAGGCTTGGGTTGCGTACTGATGCAAGACGGGAAGGTGGTAGCTTATGCGTCTCGACAACTAAGGCCTCATGAGGTTAACTACTCGACGCATGACTTGGAACTGGCGGCAGTGGTTTTCGCTCTTAAGGTGTGGAGGCACTACCTTTATGGAGAAAAGTCAGTGATCTACATGGACCACAAGAGCCTTAAGTATCTACTGACTCGGAAGGAGTTGAACTTGAGACAGCGAAGGTGGGTGGAATTACTGAAGGATTATGATTGTTCCATAGAGTATCATCCGGGCAAGGCAAATGTAGTGGCAGATGCCTTAAGTCGGAAAGTGGTGTCGGATCTGAGGGCAATGTTTGCACATCTGAGCTTGTATGACGATGGAAGTCTGCTGGCAGAGTTGCAAGTTAAGCCGTCTTGGCTGAATGAGGTAAAGGAAAGTCAGTTAATGGATGAGGACCTAAGTGCTAAGCTACGGCAAGTGCAGAGTGGAGAGTTGGAAGATTACGGTATTAATGACGAGGGAGTATTATGTTTTAAGGGTAAGGTCTGTATGCCGAGGAACAAGGAGTTAAGGCAGAGGATTCTTCAGGAATCGCAAGGTAGCCCCTATGCTATGCATCCCGGAGGTACTAAATTGTACAGGATCTAAGGGAAGCGATTTTGGTGGCCTGTCTCAAGAAGGAAGTTACGTAATTTGTCGGCAAGTGCTTAACGTGTCGCCAAGTTAAAATTTGAACACCAAGTTCCGTCGGGATTGCTTCAACCGATAATGATTCCGCAGTGGAAGTGGGAGAGAATTACCATGGACTTCATTAGTGGGTTTCCCCTTACGCCTACTAAGAAGGACTCGTATGGGTGATAGTGGACCGGTTGACCAAGTCCGCGCACTTCATTCCCAGAAGAGTTGATTATTCTTTGCGAGAAGTTAGCAAAGTTATATGTGGCGGAAATTGTGAGGTTGCATGGAGTGCCAGTGTCAATTATCTCAGATAGGGATCCAAGGTTTACGTCTCGGTTTTGGAAGGCTCTACATCAGGCTTTGGGCACTAAATTGGATTTCACTACGGCTTTTCATCCACAATCGAACAGGCATGCGAGCGAGTAATCCAAGTGTTAGAAGATATCGAGAGGTCGTGTGATAGACTTTCAGAGGAAGTTGGGAAGAATATTTGCCGTTAGCGGAATTTGCATACAACAACAGCTATCAAGCCAGTATTCGGATGGCACCGTATGAAGCGTTGTATGGTCGAAAGTGTCGAACTCCTACGTGTTGGACAGAATTAGGGGAACGACGAGTTTTGGGTCCAAAGATTGTGGCAGAATCTGAAGAGAAAGTTGAGGTAATTCAGGCACGGTTGAAGGAGGCATCTGATAGATAGAAGTCGTACGCAAACCTTAAACGGAAGGAGATAGAATTTGATGTGGGAGATCAAGTGTTTCTTAAAGTCTCGCCTTGGAAGAAGGTAATGAGGTTTGGTCGAAAAGGGAAGCTAAGTCCAAGGTTTATAGGGCCTTATCGAGTATTGAAGTGAGTTGGACCAGTGGCATACTAGTTAGAGTTGCCTTCAGAATTGAAGCAGATACATGACATATTCCATGTGTCCATGCTACGTCGTTATCGTTCGGACCCATCTCATGTAGTTCCGGTTAAAGAGGTGGAGCTAAGGCCAGATTTGTCTTATGAGGAAGAGCCAATTTAGATTCTAGAACGCGATGTGAAAGTGTTACGGAGAAAGTCAGTTCCTTTAGTCAAAGTGTTATGGTGCAATCATGGATCGGAGGAAGCTTCGTGGGAGCCAGAAGAGGCAATGCGACAGCAATACCCTCACTTGTGTTAGCCAGGTAATTTCGAGGACGAAATTATTTTAAGAGGGGTAGAACTGTAATATCCTGGATTTTGGGCTTATGCATTTGTGCTTAAATATATGTGAAAGCATGCCTTTGTGTGTTATGAATGTGTTGTATGAATTTTCGTGAACTTTAGAAGATAGGAGAGTGCTTAAGAAATTATCGGGTTTTAAAGTTTAAAAAGGGGAACTAAGGCAAGGTGGTCTTAAGAAAATTTATAGAGGAAATGTGACATGAAATTGGGCTTGGAAAAGTGGCTTGGAGGTGCCACTTAGGGCCTCTGGAAATGACGCCATGGGCTATGAGGAAGGGCCTAGGATCGAGTCGCATGGGAAGCTAAATAAAGCTTTTATTTTTGCGCCAAAGGGAAGAGGTGATGGACGGCAAGGGAGACTGTGGGAGGAGTTTAAGGGGAGGTTGAATTCCTTTTTAAAATTTCGGCTAAAGCAGTGGATAAATGCTGATTTATTTTTGAACTAGTTTGAATAAGTAAGAGAAGAGGAAAAATAGGAGAATAACAAGGATAAGCTAGTGTAGCCGAAATTATCAGCAGATATTCAACTTTTTCTTTTGTTTTCTTTTTATTCTCTCATCCTTTTCTTGGTCGAATTTTACTTCTCTTATTTTCCCAAAGTTCTCTTTGCTAGCCGAAATCTTCTTCTCCTTAGAGATCACCATTGCCGATTCCTCCCCAAGTCCCATACTCTTCCATTGAAGCCGAATCCCCATTATCAATCCTCCTCTTTTCCTTTTCATAATTTTCAAAAGCCGAAACTTGTTGAGCATTACATAGCCTATAGCCGAATCTCTCAAGTGGTGTCAGGAAGGAATACTGTCGACTTCAACATTACGGGTAAGACCAAGTGCCATTCGATTTTCTATTTCTTTTTATTTAGCCGAAAGTTAAGGATTGAATCCATTATTACCTTGTGCCGAAACTCTGAAGGAGATTTCGAGATTCGTCTCTAGTCGACTATAAGGAGGTTTCGGGATTTCAATATCCAAGGTGAGTTATGTGATATTCGGCAAAGGGCCACTTATTGTGGTTTAATGCTAGAACTGGATCTAACATGTGCTCTGTAGGATTTCGACACCTTCTTAACCAAGTAGCACTTTTCGGGATTTAAGATTCGCAAGGTAAGTACATATGTACATTCGGCCAAGGCCATAGTTAGGGATTTCGATATGTTTCTTAAATGTTTAAAAGCCGAAACTAACTTATGAAGTGATTGAGTGTTAGCCGAATGGCTTTTTACTAACACATTTAGGGTTGGCCGAATATAGGAATTAAAGATCTAAAGCGCTAGATCGGGTTGTTCGGGATTTCTATAAACTCGCTAAGTATAACAGGTGTGTACCCCACTCTAAGCCTTAATAGATTTATGGCTATGTGTTAATAAATGTGTAATAAGAATATGTAAAATGTGGCTAAGGTACCATGCAATGGTACAAAGTACTCAGGTACGTTTTCCTACTCCTACTATGAGTAGAATATGATAAATATCTGTTATGGCACCTATGTGAAATTATAAGAATTTGAGTAAAGAACTTGGCATGATAATGCATGTTTGTATGACATGGGGCATATGGGTGAATATGAAAGGGGAAGTGAATTTGGTGGTTTTATACCACAATATCTGAATGTGGTGACTTCGATCATGTTATCTGAATGTGGTGTCTCATGACACAAAAATATATTATCTGGTGGCTATGCCACAAATTTATAAGGGCGATGAGCACGTCGACTGCAGCGACTGCCTTCGATGATGTGTAGCGGATGGAGGGTTGACTTAGTAGTCCCCACGGTGTGCAGGTTGGTACGGGTGATGTGTAGCGGATGGCATCTAGGTTTGGGTTCGGGTTTGCATCATTTTATTATTTAATTATATGCACATGTATGAACTGATATGCCTAAATTATTGGGATTTAGTGTTGGCTATACACATTGAGTCTGTTTGACTCACCCCGTTAGGGAATATTTTTCAGGTGACACTCAGTGATGGACCGGGTCGGCGGGAGCACAGTGGTGGCCATGCTCAGCACAGAATTTATTTTATTTTGGACTGTTTATTGTTTCTAGTATTTCGAATTTATTTTGGGTTTGCTTTGATGTAATAAGGCCACTAGTATGAAACTGTTTATGCATGCATTTTTATTTGATTTTATTACAATTCGATTAAGGTTAAATCAAGGTTAAATGGTTTACTAAAAAAAAAATTTAAATGTTTAGACACCTACACAAACGATTTTCGAATTAAAGATTAACCCCAAAACAACTCGGCATTTTTATAAAACCACCCCAAATTTTCCAAGTAATAAACATGAAATTAAAACGTTCAACTCGAGGAACATACCAGATCCGGTCTGGGCTCGTGGGCCAGGTTTGGGGTGTTTCAGAGTGGATTGGCCAAGCCTTGGGAAGTTAATGGCGTGACATTCTTTGGCCGAATGGTTGCCTTGGGGAGCCAAAAGTGATCAGCAATAAAGCTTAGCACCAGCCGAACATGCACCTTCCAAGAACATTGAACCTACATGCATGCATCTTCATAAATGGTCCTCCAATATTCGGCTGCACCTATTTAAAGAGAAAACTCATATTAATTCATACTTATTTCAGCTGAACATAATTAGAACACAATCTAGACATATTAAATAACACTTTAGGAAAATTAAATAAAAACTAACTAAGACACATTAAAATTCGGCTAAGACTATGACACCTTAAAAACATGTAATAATCTAAGACAAATTTAATTAAGTTAAGATACAATTAATTTAGCTAAGACAAAGCATATTAAAATCATGTAATAATATAAATATATTTATAAGCTGTAGGAATTATTTAATTTATTCAAGTGAGCTGAAAATATTTAATGAGCTCAATGAGCTGAAATGAGCTCATGTGAGCTGAACCGAGCTAAATTGAGCTTGCACCAAAGTGCAAGGAATGCTCAAAATATAGATCTGAGTTTTTCCATCTTCTTCGGGTTGGAATTCATGCCATAAATGACTCGACAAAGCTGCCACGGCCTCATGCAATTGCTTAGTCCGAGCTCGAGTCATAGGGCCTTTTGAAAGCTCGAAAACATCAGAATTTGAATCCTCGGTTGCCCCGGGTATGCTTACATCACCAAGGCCTCGGTGTTGATTTAGCCTGAGTCCGGTAAGGAATTTGTGATTTATAGTGATGCTTCACTGAATGGTTTAGGCTGCATTTTGATGTGAGAAGGCAAGGTGGTAGCTTATGCTTCTCGATAGTTGAAACCGCACGAGAAAAATTACCCGACTCATGATTTAGAGCTTGCAACTATTGTATTTGCTTTAAAGATTTGGTGACATTATTTGTACGGAGAGAAATGTCATATCTTCACGGATCATAAAAGCCTAAAGTATTTGATGTCATGAAAAGAATTAAATTTGAGACAATGTAAATGGTTGGAGCTGCTAAAAGATTACAATTTGATCATTGATTATCATCCAGGAAAAACTAATGTTGTTACTGATGCTTTAAGTAGAAAATCTTGTTTGCTTTGCGAGCTTTGAATACTTGGTTGACGTTGATTGATGATGGTTCTATTGTAACAGAATTAAAGGTTAAACCAACATTTCTACAGCAGATTTGTGAAGCTCAAAAAAGTTACTCAAAGTTAATTTCTAAACGAGAACAGATTGAAAAGACACCTGATTAAGAATTTCACGTTAGTTCTGATGGTAGTTTGTATTTCTGAAATATAATACGTGTTCCGAGGAATTTTGACATCATTTAGAAGATTTTACAAGAAGCTCACAGTAGTAATTTTTCAATACACCCTGGTAGTAATAAAATGTACAGTGATTTGAAACAGATGTACTGGTGGCCAGGTATGAAACGAGAGATTTCAGAGTTTGTATCAAAATGTTTAATTTGTCAACAAGTCAAAGCCAAACATCAGGTACCTTCTGGGTTATTACAGCATGTGATGGTTCTAGAGTGGAAATAGGAACGAGTTACAATTTATTTTGTATCAGGGTTATCGTTATCTTTACAGAAGAAAGATGCTATATGGGTTATTGTGGATCATTTGACTAAATTTTCACATTTCATTCCTGTGCATACGAATTATTCACTTGAAAAGGTTGGAAAGTTATATGTTTTTGAGATTGTTAGGCTGTATGGTGTGCCAGTATCTATTATCTTCGATAGAGATTCACGATTTACTTCTCGATTTTGGAGTAAATTGCATGAAGATCTAGGGACTCGACTACATTTCAGTATAATATTCCATCCACAGACCAATGGTCAGTCTGAGCGAGTGATTCAGGTACTATAGGACATGCTTCGTTGTTGTATTTTAGAGTTTGAGGGTAGCTGAGAGAAATTTCTTCCATTGGTTGAATTTTCATATAGTAATAGTTATCACGAGAGTATTAAAATGGCATCGTACGAAGCTTTGTATGGTCAGAAATGTAGAACTCCATTATACTGATCTAAACTAAGTGAGAAAAAGCTATGCGGTGTTGATTTGATTTGAGAAACTAAAGAAAAAGTCAAAGTGATACATGATTGTTTGAAAGCTTCTTTTGATCATTAGAAATCATATACGGATTGGAAAAGAAAAGACATTGAATTGCAAGTTGGCGACAGAGTTTTTTTAAAAGTATCACCTTGGAAAAAAGTTCTCCGTTTTGGCCGAAAAGGGAAGCTTAGTCCATGATTCACCGGGCCGTATGAGATCATCGAGAGAATTGGGCTAGTGGCATATTGTTTGGCTTTACTATCTGAATTAGAGGAAATTCACAATGTATTTCATGTGTCGATGTTATGAAAGTATCGATAGACCCTTTACACTTGATTTAACCTACTGATGTTGAGATTCAGTTAGATATGTCGTACAGTGAAAAATCGATCAAAAGTTTTGCTCGGGAAGATAAAGAGTTAAAGAATAAACGTATAGCATTAGTTAAAGTTCTCTGGCAACGTCATGGAGTCGAGGAAGCCACCTGGGAACCAGAAGAAGCTTTGATTTTCGAGGATGAAAATTCCTTTAGGGGGAGAGTTATAATAGCCCATTTTTAGTGGTGTCAAAAATAGTGATTTCGAGACCACAATTCTGATGAATGAGTAATTATTTTAATATTTATTTAATGTCTACGAGATTATTTTAAGGTCGTATTAAAATTTCGTGAAGAAATTTTGAAGTTTAAATGATTAATTAAGTAAAAATGACTAAATTGTAAAGGTTGCAAAAGTGAGTACCTATTAGTTAAAAGAGCTAAATAGCTAAGGAAAGGAAAGTTAATGGGCTTAGATGGTAATTATACCATATATTTTGATGGTGGAAAAATATGAACATGAAATAGTTGTTTTGTAAGTTAACAACCAAGGTTAAAATGGTAATTTAGTAAGTAAATTAAAACAAAAGAAATTAAAACATGTTATCATCTTTTTATTTTGTCTTTAACCGATTGTAAAGAGGGGAGGAACTCCATTGTTGAATGCTTGTATCGGCTCAGCTTATTCTAGTGCATGGTATGTGTTTTTCAAAAAATTTTAAAGATTTTTATGTTTTTGAGTTCGTATTAGCTTAATCTATCTAGCCCGGGGTTAATTTCCAAAATTGTTAAAGGTTTAGGAACTCACCATGATATTTTTTTAATGTGTTTTGATGCTCGTTGGTAGATTATTAATCTTGGTTGTAAAACAAACTTGTTTTATTAAGTGATTTTTGATGAATTTTGAATTAGGGATTAAATTGTTTAAAGAGTAAATTCATAAGTTTTATTGTGAAATGTTGGTAATTATGGGTTGTTCCAAGGTCCCTTGTAGCTTTGGTTAATATGGATTTAGGTTAAAATGAGTAATGTTCAAGTTATGAGCTTAACGACTAAATTGTAAAAAAGTTAAAGTATTAGTGGTAATTTCATAATTTTACATAAATATGAATTATGGATTGAATTGAATACTTGAAGTACTTAATTGAATGAAATCATCTATTTAGATCAAGATAAACCACAATCGGACTTAAATCGAGGAAAGACAAAAGTTTCAGATTAGTTTCAAATTCTACTTCTACGACCATAGTTATCGAGGTAAGTTCGTATGAATTATAATCGTATTAATGTTAGTTAAATTGGCTATATATTATATTGTGTTGGATATAAATGGACTTGAATATATATATGTATCGATGCTATGAATAATTGACGGATAACGAACCCCGTTTGAACCTTAAGAATTCTTAGGATACGAATGACAAGTCATTAGGGATTTGATGTTTCTGGTGCTGGTCTTGAATGTCCTACTGATGGCTGAGGTCTTGCATTTTTTGTGGATTCTCCACAGCTCGTGTGTGTAGCATCGTGTAGCTAACATTCCAACCCACAGCTCGTGTGAGCACTATTGTAAAGGAAAGGTTATGGTTATACGGAAAGGCACACTATGTGTGTAAGCATTCCCGAGTATCCGATGCAATTCTAGATGGTTCAACGGGTGAGTAATGAAATGGCATGGTAAGTATACAAATGAAATGGTTCATGTAACAACCCTTTTTCAGTTAAGTCGGAACAGTGGTTTTGGGACAACAAATCTGACATCGTAAAATTTATTTTATTATTATTTTAATGTCTACAACATGTTAGTAGTGTCGTATAAAAATTTCGTGAAAAATTTAATCGTTTGCATGCTTAATTTGATAAAAAGGATTAAATTGCAAAAGGTAAAAAAATGTGAGTTCTATAAACTAAAGGGATTAAATAGCTTTAATAATAAAAGGTTGGAGGGCTTATGCTATAATTAAACCATCCATAATGTGAGTGGACAAGTATGGACACTTTTTAGGTGATTTTCAAGGTCATTAATTAAGGTTAATTTAGTAACTTAATAAGAACATTATAGTAAAATAATTAAAACAAAGATATCATCTTTGTTCTTTCTTCTCTACACCGATTTTCAACCTAAATAAAAGCCATATTTGAAGCTTCAAGGTTTGGCCATAGCTCATCCTTGCATGTGAGTGGCATTTTATTCTGTTTTTAATGATTTTCTATGTTTTTGAAGTTGTTGTAGCTTAATCTAGCTAGCTCGGGGATTAATTTGCAAAACTGTTAAAAGTATAGGGATTTACCATGAATGTATATTGGTTGTTTTTGATGTTTGATGGATGAAAATGAATATTTGGTGATAGTTGAGCAACTTTTGTAAAGGATTTTTTTATGAATTTATCATTTAATTGAAAAATAGAAAAATATTCATGGTAAAAATGTGAAATAAAGGGAATATAGAGCTTGCTAGGGATGAAATTAATATTCGGCTAGCATGGGTTTGGACTAAATTGCATGAATTTACATTTTTATGAGTTATGGACTAAATTTGAATGAATTCAAAATGTTTAGGGCAAAAGCATAATTTTGGGAAATTATGATTTTTGGATTAAATTGAATAGAATGAAGTTTGAATTAGTTAAATTTGGTTATATAGATCAAGAAAAGCAACGTACGAATTTAGATCGGGGAAAAGAAAAAGTATTGGATTAATCGATCATATTTCTCCGTTCGTGTTTGAGGTAAGTTCGTATGTTTAATTAGCATTGAATTATGTTTGGTTTAAATGCTTTTATGTTATGTTCTTGGTATTACGACTCTACGGAAATATCCAACGAAGTTTCAGCGACTTTCAGATCTCGTTTGAACCTTAGGAATATATAGGATACAAATGACATGTCATTAGGGGTTACCGTATTTCGGGTGCTGGTCTTGTACGTCCTATCAGTGGCTGAGTTTCCAGCATGTGTTGTGGTTACTTGACAGCTTGTGTGAGCAGCACCGTGTAGCTACGTCCTGACTGATAGCTTGTGTGAGCAGACCCATTTATGGCTCAAGAGAGAGCATTGATACGAGATGTGAGATAGTAGTGGTTTCGACCACATGTTGGCACATAGTGTGCGAGATTCCCGCGTATCCGATAATATTCTAATGGTTCAACGGGTATGAAAAAGGGAAAATTTGGAAAATGCTTCCATAAGTGATGCTATGAAAGTGTGAAAAGGTATGAGGTGATGATGTTTAAAATATGATTAGCCATATGCTTGAAAATATGAATGCTTCTAAGTAGTATGTATAAAAGCTATGATTTTTTGAGATGATTTGCTAAGCTATGTGATTATCAAACTTGAAAGGTTGTTTTTTCTTAGGCTAATGCCAAGTCATGTTGGATTTTCTCAAATTGTTTTTATTCTTATAAATTGAAATGGTAAGCTTTGTTTATGAATTACGAACTTACTAAGCATTGTATTCTTACTTCGTGTTATTTTCCTTTGTGTTTCTAGATAATCGGAAGCTCGTTCGAACTGGAAGTTGTCAGAGATCCATCACACTATCCATCAGTTATATCGGTATATGTTGATGATTTTGAGTCATGGTTATAATGGCATGTATAAGTGTTTTGTTTAATGAATTTAGCCATTATGTGTGGCTTGTATATATGTTATCTTGGTTGATGAATTAGTTGGTATGATATTAAGATTATATGGTATTTTGTGTGGTTGTTAATTTGATGTTGTGTTGGTTAAGATGATGGTAAGGAAATTTTGATGGAAATGGTATGGTAATAATGAATGGTTGGTGTGGAATGAATGTAGCATGATGTTGAAAATGACTAGTTTTGGTAGTTTGGAAGTGATCATCTTTTGGTCAAATTGGTATGGTATATGTTAGTTGGGAAAATGGTCATTTTGTATTGGTTGTACATGAGTTTTTGGGTTATGATCATTATGGAAAATGTGATAGTGAATTTGTTCAATTGGTAGTTTAATTATTGAAGGAATTGGTTAGGTGTTTAGGTGAGTTTGATTGTTAAAATTGAGGTGCCATTTCGGCATATTGGTTGAATGGATAGTTTCTATGTTGTGTAAGCTTAGATATGCATATGTAACGTGTGTTTTGAATGCTTTATTGTAGGTACAAATAGCTTGTGCATGAGGTGTGAGTTTGGGTGAGAAAAATGGCTTGGAACTAGCCTACTTTTCGTCCACACCGGCAGAGACACGGGCGTGTGTCTCAATCGTGTGTGACACACGGCCAGGTGACACGGCCGTGTGTCCTCTGTAGCTTTCAAAGGGTTGCAAGTCAGGCTGTTACATGGCCTAGCACACGGTGTAACACCCCATACCCGAGTCCGAGGCTCAGACCGGATACGGGACATTATTATGCTTGACTTTCTTAATCATTACATTACGGGCTATAAAATTTCGTTCGAAATTAAAACTTCTCATTCTTAAACAAATTCGTACATTTCATGGGCCTACGAGGCCTTAAACTCGTACTGGTAAACTTTCGGAACCTTATCGAAAAACTTTTCTTTGAAACAGGGGTTACACGCCCGTGTAATATAAGACACGCCCGTGCATAGGCATACACGCCCATGTCCTAAGACCATGCCCTTTCTACACGGCCATGACACGCCCGTGGACCTAGACCGTGTACTACATCTTGATATACTGACTTATTCCACATGACTGGGGCACACGCCCATGTTCTAACCGTGTGTCATGCACGGCCTTAACACACGGCCGTGGGATTACTCTGTGGTTTATTCTTACTTATAAGACTAAGGTGCAGTTTACGCACGGCCTAGACACACGCCCGTGTGTCCAACCGTGTGGGCACTTAGGGGCTATTTACCAAGCCAATTGCCATCCTGAAATTAAGATCTAATTCATACTCATTTCAGCAACTCAATAATACATCATTCTTGAATAATACTACTTGCTTCATTGATAATTATAAACATATACACTTGGCCAATCACCTAGCCATATACAAAAGAATAACAAACTTAATAGCCTATACTTTGGCTCTTTTTAAAACATTTACTCAAAATGTAATGCTACCTATACATGCCATACTTAATAAAACAACTTGGCTATACCAAAATAGCGATTGATAGTGTGCTCCGAGCTCCGATGACGGTGATCCTCGATATTAGCTTGGCGGGACTACATGGAAAGAAAGAATGAAAGACATAAGAATTTAGCTTAGTAAGTTTGCATAATACACATAGCAACACTCTTACTTAATATAGACCATTTGATATAAACAATGGCATCATAAATTCAGCTATATAAAGCTTACTTACTTATACTTGATTCTTACATAACTCATGAAACTTACTAGTCTCATACTTGATAGGCAAACAAAGTACCTGTATCACTAGATCACATTGATCAGTATACTTGAACATAATACTCATAATTTCTATTCATCATTCATAACATGAATAATATTCTTTTTCACTTGATAATAACCTTACTTACTTAGCTTTCTTGTATTCTCTTTGGAGCTTAACTCGTTTTCCCGATGAATTTATATGAATAATCGAGGATACTAAATCTCATCTAAATTTCGAGGCCATGACTTAACATGGACTTATACGAAGTCTTTCTCTTGATAACTTTTCAATGCCAAGCTTGCCTTTGTCTTACATGATAACTTGTTCAATGCCAAGCTTGCCTTGGACTTACATGATAACTTGCTCAATGCCAAGCTTGCCTTGGACTTACATGATAACTTGCTCAATGCAAAGCTTGCCTTGGACTTACATGATAACTTGCTCAATGCCAAGCTTGCCTTGGACTTACATGATAACTTGCTAAATTCCAAGCTTGCCTTGGACTTGCATGATAACTTGCTCAATGCCAAGCTTGCCTTGGTTTTACATGATATCTTGCTTCCTTGCCGATGCCATGCCTCGGCTTGGTCTTATACGAACTTTCTTGTTCGAGTATCCTAAGTTATTCAACTCCAATCGGGGCTTTCTCATGCTTGATCTCATTAATTTCTTTGTTTAACATAACATTAAACATTTTCATAATAACATTGTATATTATACAAGCAATTCAATGATATAAATCATAAAGCTTAGAAATCATACAAACTTACCTCAATATACAAAATGTAGCTAGGTATGCAATTTAGTCCTCGACCTTGTTCTTGCCTCAGTTTTGATCCGGGCTTCGTTTTTCTTGATCTATAGTCATGAATAGATCATTTAATATTCACATTGACTAAATTGACCCTTTACTCATACTTGGGCAAAAATTACTATTTTGCCCCTATACTTTCTCATATTTGCACTTTTGCCCCAAGGCTCGTAAAATAATTTTCATTCAACTTTCTTAAGCTACATGCTTAGCTGATTCATTTTCCCTACTATAGCAATCATCAATTCTCATTATTTCTAGTAGGTATGACTAATTTCTAAACTATTACAAACTTGTCCATACTATCATATTTCATGAAATTCATTAAGGAAAAGATGTTTATCTAACATCAAACTCTCATAATATTCCATAAAACATCATTTAACAAGCATGTCATTCATAGATGAAATTTTTGAACATGCATCTTAGCTTATTTTATAGCAAAAAATAACTAGTTCATAATACGAGGACTTCAAAAACACGAAGAATATTAAAAACGGGGCTAAGATGAACTTACTAGCAAGCGTGAAAAAAATTAAGAACCCTAGCTATGGAGTCTTCAAATTTTTGGCAATTGAAGGAAGAAGATGAATGAAATTTTATCATCTTTTTCCTATTTTAATCACTTATTAGACAAATGACCAAAATGCCCTTCTCTTTAAAAATTTCTATTTTACTAACTCATGTCCATTTTTGTCCAAAATTTATAATTTGGGCAAATTTCTATTTAAGGACTCATAATTAATATTCTAAAGCTATTTCATACTAAATGCTTCTAGAAACTCACATTTTACAACTTTTGCAATTTGGTCCTTTTTGACCATTCAGCTTCAATTTAGCAAAATTGCTTCATGAAACTTTCACACTAACATGCAAACATGGCATGAACCTTAAAAACTCATAAATTCACCTCGGATTCGTGGTCTCGCACCACTATTCCGACTAGGCCCTAAATCGGGTCATTACAATTCTCCCCTTAGGGATTTTCATCCTCGAAAATCTTACCAAAAAAAAGGTTTGGATCTTTGGTTTCTCATACTCTCTTCTCGGTTCCCATGTGGCTTCTTCTATTCCATGTCTTTGCCACAATACTTTCACTAAGGCAATACTTTTCTTTCTTAGCTGCTTCACTTCCCGAGCTAATATCTTGACTGGTTCTTCACCATAAGTCATGTCGGGATGAATCTCTACCTCTGACTTGGGAATTACATGTGAAGGGTCTGATCGGTAGCGTCTCAACATTGACACATGAAACACATCATGTATCTTTTTTAACTCTAATGGCAAAGCCAATCTGTAAGCTACAGGCCCAACTTTCTCAGTAATCTGATATGGTCCAATAGAACGTGGACTCAACTTGCCTTTCCGGCCAAATCTGAGAACTTTTCTCCATGGTGACACTTTCAAGAAGACTTTATCTCCGACTTGATATTCTATCTCTTTTCTGTTTAAGTCCGAATAGGACTTCTGTCTGTCTGATGCAGCTTTTAAACATCCTCGTATGACTTTCACTTGCTCTTCAGCTTCTCTAATCAAACCAACCCCGTGAATTTGGTTTTCTTTAAGTTCAGTCCAATATAGAGGCGTTCGGTACTTACGCCCATATAAAGCCTCGTAAGGCGCCATCTTTAAGCTCGACTAAAAACTATTATTGTAGGCAAACTCTACTAATGGGAGAAACTTTTCCTAACTACCTCGGAATTCAAGAATACAACATCTGAGCATATTTTCGAGTACTTGAATTAACCTCTCGGATTGACCGTCAGTTTGAGGATGAAAAGCGATACTAAAGTTCAACTTTGTACCCAAGGCCTCTTGTAACTTCTTCCAAAACCTGGATGTGAATCTCGGATCTCTATCCGATATGATTGACAAGGGAATTCCATGAAGTCTTACTATTTCTGAAACATACAAGTTTGCCAACTTGTCTAGTAAGTAATCAACTCGTACAGGTATAAAATGGGCTGATTTCGTGAGTCTATCAACTACAACCCATACGGCATCTTTCTTGCTCAGAGATAGTGGTAAACCCGTTACAAAATCCATAGTAATACGGTCCCATTTCCACTCCGGAACTAAAATGGGTTGAAGCAAACCCGAAGGTACTTGGTGTTCAGCCTTTACTTGCTGACAAATCAAGCATTTGGAAACAAATTCTGAAATATCTTTCTTCATTCTCGGCCACCAATACTGTTGCTTCAAGTCATTATACATCTTGGTACTACCCGGATGTACAGATAAACATCAATTATAGGCCTCATGCAAAATTTTATGAATAAGCTCTTCTTTTCTCGGTACACAAACTCTGTCTTTGAACATCAGACTTCCATTGGGACTAATCCGGAAGTCAGACTCAACATCTGTCTCGCACTAATCTCTCTGAACTTGCAATTCACTATCCTCTTTTTGAGCTTCAATGATCTCTTGGAGGAATATTGGTCTAGCTCTCAACTCAGCTAGAATAGAACCATCATCGAAAAAAGTCATCCGAGAATTCATTGCCCTTAATGCAAATAAGGATTTTCTGCTTAAAGCATCGGCGACCACATTCGCCTTCCCCGGATGGTAATCAATGATCATCTCATAATCTTTTATCAACTCTAACATTCTCCGTTGTCTTAAGTTCAACTCTTTCTGCGTCATCAAGTACTTTAAACTTTTATGATCAGTGAAAATCTGACATTTCTCACCATATAGGTGATGTCTCCATATCTTCAATGCGAAGACTATGGCAGCCAACTCTAAATCATGCGTCGGATAATTCTTCTCATGAGGATTCAACTGTCTGGAGGCATAAGCAATAACTTTGCCTTCTTGCATAAGTACACAGCGTAATCCATTTAAGGATGCATCGCTGTAAATCACAAATTCTTTCCCTGTCTCAGGTTGAACCAAAACTGGGGCTTCTGTCAACATCGCTTTCAGTTTCTCGAAACTTTGTTGGCATCTTTAAGTCCACTCAAATTTCACATTTTTCTGTAACAATTTAGTCATCGGGGTTGCAATAATAGAAAACCACTTGACAAATCGTCTATAATAGTCGACTAGGCCTAGAAAGCTTCTAATCTCAGAGATATTCTTCGGTGGATTCCAGTCCATTATGGCCGAAATCTTACTGGGGTCTACTCGAACTCCTTCTTCCGAGACAATATGTCCCAGAAACCCTACTTCCTTGAGCAAAAATTCGCTTTTACTGAACTTGGCATATAATTGATTTTCTCGTAGAATCTGTAAAACTGCCCGTAGGTGTTCAGCATGCTCATTCTCATCTTGGGAATAAACCAGTATGTCGTCAATGAAAACGACTACAAACTTGTCAAGGTACGGTCTAAACATGCGGTTCATTAAGTCCATGAATACTTAGGAGCATTGGTCAAACCAAAGGGCATGACTAAAAATTCATAATGCCCATACCTTGTTCTAAGGTCGTTTTAGGCACATCCGATTCTTTTACTCAGTAGTGGTGGTAGTACACGACCTCAAGTCTATTTTGGAGAACACAGTGGCTCCTTTCAACTGATCGAACAAATCATCGATTCTAGGCAATGGGTACTTATTCTTTACTGTCACTTTATTAAGTTGACGGTAATCTATGCACAATCTCATAGTGCCATCTTTCTTTTTCACAAATAAAACCAGAGCACCCCAGGGAGAACAACTTGACTTTGCAAAGCCTTTATCTGTCAACTATTGTAACTGCGATTTCAGCTCCTTCAACTCCGTCGGAGCCATTCTGTATGGAGTAATAGATATTGGTACAGTACTAGGAGCTAGTTCAATGCTGAACTCAATCTCTCTAACTGGTGGTAGTCTTGGCAATTCCTCAGGAAACACATCCACGTACTCACATACTATTGGCACTGACTCAAGCCTTAACTCTGTTTCTTTGTCATTAATCACGAAAGCCAAATATGCTTCATACCCCTTTCTCATGTATCTCTGTGCCGTCACGTGAGAAATCAATTCTGACAATCTACTCTGTTCCTCTGATTCTATCTGAAGGGTGTTCCCATCCCCACATCTCATTTCAATGTATTTCTTCCCACAATTAACTATTACATTATGGGCAGTCAACCAGTCCATACCGAGAATGAGGTCAAACTCGTCAAATGGTAGCAACATAAGGTTTGCTTTAAAACAATGACCTCTAATCATTAATGGGCAATCTTTACATACTTCATCAACTAACACACTCTTGCCTAAAGGATTAGACACTTTAATCACAAATTTTGTAAACTCTACAGGCATACTCATATCAGATACCAATTTCATGCAAATGTAAGAGTGTGTGGATTCGGGATCTATTAAAGCAATAACTTTAACATCATGAAGAGAAAAGGTACCCGTGATAACATCATGGGAAGATGCCTCTTCGCGAGCGCAAATGGCATAAGTCCGTGCAGGCGCCCTACCCTCGGGTCTCACAGCCTACTCTCTAGGGTTACCTCTTCCACTTGCCCCACTTCCAGGGTTTCTCTGCGGCCTTCCTCTGACCATATTCCCGGACCTTGGGTTCTGAGTTCTGTCCTCTTTCATCATCTCTGGACAATCTTTTATGTAGTGGTCTTGGGAACCACATCTGAAACATGCATTTTCGTGTGCTCGACATTCCCCTAGATGGTGTTTGCCACAATGTGGGCATTCGGGTTTATCAGATCGAACATTCCCCACACTAGCGACTAAAGTAGTCTGTGCTTTATTTCTCGAATACTATTTACTCTTGTCCTTCCTGGAAAATCCAGTCGAAGTAGCCGATTGGGCAGGGAAATCTTTCGACTTCTTGGATGGAGATTGGAATGACTTGTTCCACTGCCTCTTTCTCGAGTCACGGGACTCTATTTCAGATTTCATCTTCTCTTTTACTAGTTCTTCGGCTTTACAAGCCCTCTCGACTAGCACAACAAATTCCTTCAATTCTAGGACAGCAACAAATAGTTTGATGTTCTCATTTAGCCCATCTTCAAATCTCTTACTCATGATGGCCTCGGTGGACACGCATTCTCGAGCGTATTTGCTGAGTCTTACAAACTCACGCTCGTAGTCAGTTATAGACATCTTGACTTGTTTCAGTTCTAGGAATTCCTTCCTTTTTTGGTCCACAAACCTTTGACTGATATACTTTTTCTTGAACTCTTCTTGGAAGAATTCCCATGTGATCTTTTCTCTTGGGACTACTGATACCAATGTGTTCCACCATTGATAGGCAGAATCTCTTAAAAGAGAAACTACGCACTTCATGCACTCTTCAGGTGTACATGATAGCTCATTAAATACCCTGATGGTATTTTCTAACCAGAATTCAGCTCTTTCCGGATCATCATCATTTCTAGCCCGAAATTCTTCTGCCCCATGTTTCCTGATTCTATCAACCGGAGGCTTCTCTCCTCTTACCACCTCTACTACTTGAGGGGTTATTGGGATAGGTTGAGGAATAGGTGGGGGTGGAGGGGGTTGTGCATTCAGGTTCGTACGAACGAACTCTGTGTACTAGGTGTTCATCATATGGAGGAAGGCTTCTCTAGCCTCTTCTCCTCCTCCTTGACTCACCGTAGTGGGTCTCTCGTTCTCATTCGACACCGTCCCTTCAACGGGAGCTGGCGCATTACTTTCTACGTCATCCGCCATATCTCTTTCAGGATCCATTTACTATATATATAAACATAATTTAAGTCGTCAGGAGTCATCACACTATCATTATAAAAACATTCTTACGTATGGCATGTATAGCTAGACTCGTACTCATGCTACGTTAGTCCTAGAACTGACTAAACCGTAGCTCTGATACCACTAAATGTAACACCCCATACCCGAGTCCGAGGGTCAGACCGGATACGGGACATTACTATGCTTGACTTTCTTAATCATGACATTACGGGCTATAAAATTTTGTTTTGAAATTAAAACTTCGCATTCTTAAACAATTCGTACATTTCATGGGCTTACGAGGCTTTAAACTCGTACTGGTAAACTTTCAGAACCTTATCGAAAAACTTTTCTTTGAAACAGGGGTTACACACCCGTGTAATATAAGACACGCCCGTGCATAGGCATACACGCCCATGTCCTCAGACCGTGCCCTAAAACTCAGTATTCTGCCAATTTCCACACGGCCATGACGCGCCCGTGGACCTAGACCGTGTACTACATCTTGATATACTGACTTATTCCACACGACCGGGGCACACGCCCATGTTCTAACCTTGTGTCATGCACAGCCTTAACAGACTGCCGTGGGATTAATCCGTGGTTTATTCTTACTTATAAGACTAAGGTGCAGTTTACGCACGGCCTAGACACACGCCCGTGTGTCCAATCGTGTGGGCACTTAGGGGCTATTTACCAAGCCAATTGCCATCCTGAAATTAAGATCTAATTCATACTCATTTCAGCAACTCAATACTACATCATTCTTGAATAATACTACATGCTTCATTGATAATTATAAACATATACACATGGCCAATCACTTAGCCATATACAAAAGAATAACAAACTTAATAGCCTATACTTTGGCTCTTCTTAAAACATTTACTCAAAATGTAATGCTACCTATACATTCCATACTTAATAAAACAACTTGGCTATACCAAAATAGCGATTGATAGTGTGCTCCGAGCTCCGATGATGGTGATCCTCGATATTAGCTTGGCGGGACTACATGGAAAGAAAGAATGAAAGAGATAAGCATTTAGCTTAGTAAGTTTGCATAATACACACAGCAACATTCTTACTTAATATAGACCATTTGATATAAATAATGGCATCATAAATTCAGCTATATAAAGCTTACTTACTTATACTTGATTCTTACATAACTCATGAAACTTACTAGTCTCATACTTGATAGGTAAACAAAGTACCTGTATCACTATATCACATTGATCAGCATACTTGAACATAATACTCATAATTTCTAATTCATCATTCATAACATGAATAATAATATTTTTCACTTGATAATAACCTTACTTACTTAGCTTTCTTGTTCTCTCTTTGGAGCTTAACTCGTTTGCCCGATGAATTTATATGAATAACCGAGGATACTAAATCTCATCTAAATTTCAAGGCCTTGACTTAACATGGACTTATACGAAGTCTTTCTCTTGATAACTTTTCAATGCCAAGCTTGCCTTGGTCTTACATGATAACTTGTTCAATGCCAAGCTTGCCTTGGACTTACATGATAACTAGTTCAATGCCAAGCTTACCTTGGAATTACATGATAACTTGCTCAATGCCAAGCTTGCCTTGGACTTACATGATATCTTGCTTGCTTGCCGATGCCATGTCTCGGCTTGGTCTTATACGGACTTTCTTGTTTCATGTGGTAGATCGAGTATCCTAAGTTATTCAACTCCAATCGGGGCTTTCTCATGGTTGATCTCATTAATTTCTTTGTTTAACATAACATTAAACATTTTCATAATAACATTGTATATTATACAAGTAATTCAATGATATAAATCATAAAGCTTAGAAATCATACAAACTTACCTCAATATACAAAATGTAGCTAGGTATGCAATTTAGTCCTCGACCTTGTTCTTGCCTCGGTTTTGATCCGGGCTTCATTTTTCTAGATCTATAGTCATGAATAGATCATTTAATATTCACATTGACTAAATATACCCTTTACTCATACTTGGGCAAAAATTACTATTTTGCCCCTATACTTTCTCATATTTGCACTTTTGCCCCAAGGCTCGTAAAATAATTTTCATTCAACTTTCTTAAGCTACATGCTTAGCTGATTCATTTTCCCTACTAAAGCAATCATCAATTCTCATTATTTCTAGTAGGTATGACTAATTTCATAACTATTTCAAACTAGTCCATACTATCATATTTCATGAAATTCATTAAGGAAAAGATGTTTATCTAACATCAAACTCTCATAATCTTCCATAAAACATCATTTAACAATAATGTCATTCATAGATGAAATTTTCGAACATGCATCTTAGCTTATTTTATAGCTAAAAATAGCTAGTTCATAATACGAGGACTTCAAAAACACGAAGAATATTAAAAATGGGGCTAAGATGAACTTACTAGCAAGCTTTAAAAAAATGACGAACCCTAGCTATGGAGTCTTCAAATTTTTGGCAATGGAAGGAAGAAGATGAATGAAATTTTATCATCTTTTTCCTATTTTAATCACTTATTAGACAAATGACCAAAATACCCTTCTCTTTAAAAATTTCTATTTTACTAACTCATGTCCATTTTTTTCCAAAATTTATAATTTGGAGAAATTTCTATTTAAGGACTCATAATTAATATTCTAAAGCTATTTCATACTAAATGCTTCTAGAAACTCACATTTTACAACTTTTGCAATTTGGTCCTTTATGACCATTCAACTTCAATTTAGCAAAATTGCTTCATGAAACTTTCACACTAACATGCAAATATGGCATGAACCTTAAAAACTCATAAATTCACCTAGGATTCATGGTCTCGCACCACTATTCTGACTAGGCCCTAAATCGGGATGTTACACACGGCCTGGCACACGGGCTTGTGGCTCGGCCGTGTGACCCAAGTCAGTGTTACACGGGTGCAGACACGGGTTGAGACACGGTCATGTGTCCTTATTTCGAATGCTCACACGGCCTAAGACACGGGCGTGTCTCTTGGCCGTGTGAGTCACACGACTTGGCCACATGGCTGTGTGACACCTGCAGTTTGAAAAAGTTTAACTTTTTTTGAAAAATTTCATATGTTTCTGATTTAGTCTCGATTTGTTTCTAACGTCTTTTTAAGGCCTCGAGGGCTCGTAAAAGGGACCGTATGTATGACTTTGGTTGATGTTGTTATGATTTATGTGATGAATTGTTAATGTTAACTAATTGTACATTGTATGACATTATGCTCCGGTAACACTCCGTAGCTCTAACCCGGCGACGGATACGGGCTAGGGGTGTTACAGTTCATGATCTTATGAAAAGGTTGATGAATTAAATAATGTGTATATGAAATCTACTTATATTATGGTTAAATTCACATGTATCATGGATGAGCCTACTAACTTGTGAGTTTGATGGTGCTTGTATAGGCTTTTACTAAGCTTATGGTCTCGGTAAAGCTATTATGCTTATTCTATAGTTTGTATTAAAGAAGTGATACGTTATGTTTGAGTTTATACGAGATTTCTAAGCACTAGTTGCTTACGTGGTTACTTGCCTTTGTTTTATAGATTATCGAAAGCTCGATCGGTTGGAAGCTTTTCAGAGATCAATCATACTATCCAACAACCATTTCGGTAGTTTTTGTGTATTTTGGCCAAGGTTATAAATGGCATGTATAGGACCTTTTGTAATGGTATTTCTTGAATGTGTAATGGATATTTTGGTATGCATATGTTTTGAAGTTTATGTTTGGTTTGATGGACTTTAATGCCTTACCAAGTTAGGTCATTTTGACCACTTTTAAGTGCTTGTATATAAGATCCTTTTTGGTATGTTTGTGATGGCATTTAAATGGTTTTATGTGATATCAATTGGTAGACAAAAGAACTAGGTTCTATGATTGAAATGTGGTTATGTTGCTTGGATTTGATCAATGATGTTTTGATACATGTTGTAACAGCCTGTTTTTAGTCAAATCAAAACAGTGGTTTTGGGATCACAAATCTGAGGCTGAAATAATTATTTTATTATTATTTTAATGTCTACAGCATGATAGTATGATTGTGTGAAAATTTCGTTAAGAAATTTTATTGTTTGAATGCTCAATTTGATAAAAAAGACTAAATCGCGTAAAGTGCAGAAGTAGTGTTCTAATAGCTAAAGGTGTCTAATAGCTATGGAACCTTAAAGTGGAGGTCCTTAAGTGGTAATTAGACCATTGTTAATGTTAGTGGACAAAGATGGATATCTTTTAATGGCTTTAAATGTTTTATAACTAAGGTTAAATAGGTAAATTAATAAACAAACTTAAGTTAAATAATAAAAATAAGGATATCATCTTTCTAATTTAGCTATCACCACCAAAAATCAAAAATAAGAACATCCATGGGAGCTTTCTAGGGTTCGGCCGTTACATTGCTTAATTGGTGAGTGATTTTTGTCCCGTTTTTAATGATTTCAATGTTTTTGAAATCGTTGCAGCTTAATCTAGCTAGCCCAGGGACTAATTTACAAAACTGTTAAAGGTTTAGGGTTTTTCCATTGATGAATATAGGTGTATTTTGATGTTTTATGATAGAAAATGTAGGGTTGTTGTTAGATAAAAAACATTAGTAAAGTGATTTTTGATAAAATTGTCAATTAGAGATTTATTTGTAAAATGTGGAAATTTTGTGGTTAAATTGTGGAATAAATGAAAAATATGGGCTTCTATGGGTCTATATGAAATTCGGCTAGCATGGGTAGAGACTTAATTGCATGAATTTGTAATTTTATGAGCTAAGGACAAAATTGTAAAAATGTTGAAATATTAAGGGAAAAAGTGTAAAGTTGCCATAATATGCATTTTGGGCTAAATTGAATAGAATGAAAATTAAATAAGCTAAATTTGATTACATATAGATCAAGAAAAGCGAAGTTCGGATCTAGATCATGGGAAAAATAAAGTTTTAGACTAGTCGATCTATTTCATCGTTTTTGCATTCGAGGTAAGTTCGTATGTTAATAAGCATTAATATAATTATATTTTAAATGCTTTATTATTGAATTATTTGTGAATATGACCTTGCAGATATGTTCGATGACGATTCAAAAAATAAGAAATCCCTGTTGAACCTTAGGAATAGATTAGGATACGAATGACATGTCATTAGGGGTTATGTGATTTGGGTGCTGGTCCGTATGTCCTACCGGTGGCTGAGTTATTCGGCATGTGTTGCGGATTCTCGTCAGCTTGTGTGAGTAACACCGTGTGGCTACGTCATGACCGTCAGCTTGTGTGAGCAGACCCATTGATAGCTCGAGAGTGAGCATTATATGTGATATGAGATTGAGATAGCTTCGGCTATGTGTTGGCACTTAGGGTGCGAGATTCCCGAGTATCCGATAGTATTCCAAATGGTTCAATGGGTATATCAAAGATATGGATGAGTATGAGTTTGATACCAGATGGCACAGGTATGTACATGAATTGTATAAGCTTTGAATCGAAGAGACTTGTGAATTTCACATCTAACTTTATAAGTGAATATGTGATAGGTTTGTGGATTAATATGAATTGTTTATTGATATTTTCAATTGTTATAATTGTGTATTTATGGTAAGTTGAGTTTATTACTATGCGAACGTACTAAGCTTTATAGCTTACTTTGTTTACTTTTCTGTGTTTTATAGTGATATCCAGGCTTGCTCGGATTTGGGAATCGTCGAAGATCTCATCACACTATCAAGCTATCACTTTGGTACTTTTGAACTTATGATTTTGGTTATATGGAATGTATAGGAGTTATGGTCATTTTAGTATATGTTAGTAATGGATTTAGCCATTTGACTTGGCTTGTAAATGATGAATGGCTTGATATGTATTTGGCCATGTGATTTGGCTTATTTTGGTTGATTTGGTTGTGTATATATATATATGTGCAAATGGCTTTGTTATGCATTGGGTAATTGCTATGTAAATGCTTGTGGTGAATGGTTGTTTGTGAATTGGTAATTTGAGTATCATATAGTTGATAATTGAGAATTGGTATGCTTGTGATTCAGGTAAAGTGATGCATAAATGAAAGTGACCATTTAAGTGATTTGAGAATGTGAAATTGGCATGAATGGAATAGCATATATTGTGGTACATGTGTGCGTTGTTGTTGTTGGTATTGAAATGGTATGAATTATGCTTGGCTGAGATTGGTTGAATGCCTATTTATTCCATGTTATGTGCCAATTGGTTTAGTGTAGGTGTATGAAATTTGGGTGAGAAAGATGGCTTGGAAAATATCCTATTTTTGTCCACACGGGCAGAGACACGGGCGTGTGTCTCAGCTGTGTGTGACACATGGTCAAGTGACACGGCGGTGTGTCCCCTGGTGTTTAATTAGAAATCAAGTCAGTATGCTCCACACGACTCAGCATACGGGCGTGTGACTTGGCCGTGTGGCATAAGTCAGTATACCCTACAGGTTTGGCACGGCCTAGCACACAGCCTGGCAAACGGGTGTGTGGGGCTATTTTGAAGGGCCACGGGCTGGTCACACAGGCGTGTGGTTGGGCATGTGACCCAAGTCAGAGAGTTACACGGGGTCGGACACGAGCTGGGAGACGGCCATGTGATCCCATTTCGAATGTCCACATGGCCTGTGACATGGGCATGTCTTTGGCTGTGTGAGACACACGGCCAGGCCACATGGGCGTGTGTCCCTTGTATTTTGTAAAATTTTCTAAGTTTTCTAAAAGTTTCCTAAGTTATCGGTTTAGTTCCGAACCACTCCTAATACATGTTTTCGGCCTCGTAGGATCGTATTAGGGACTTGATGAATGATTATGAATGACTTGTATTTGAATTTGATAATTGTTTGAGAAATGTATACTCGATTGTGTAATAAGTTCGATAATGCTTCGTAACCCTATTCTGGCGACGGATACGGGTGAGGGGTGTTACAAATGTGGTTCCTTTTAATGGCATATTAGTTAGATGAATTAGGGTGTTTGAAATGGTGTTTAGGTGTATTTGAATGATGTTTAAATCTCTTGAATGTGTGCACAAATTGGATGGCTGGTTAGGTGTGTTTTGGCCTTGAAATGATATGTTTTTAGGGTCAAAATATGGATCACACGGCCTAGGACACGGGCTTTCACTTGGTCGTATGACACACATGGCCTAGCTACACGGTCGTGTGTCATTTGTAAATTCCTAGTGTTTTAAGTCATTGAATTACACGATCTAGCACACAGCCTGTGACACAACTGTGTGTTGCAACTCAGAGAGTTCCACAGTTTTGCACACGGCCTGCAACACCCTGTGTGACCCAACTCAGTGAGTTACATGGGTGAGAACACGGGCTGGGACACGGCCGTGTGTCCCTTATTCTATTGTTACACAACCTGGACTATTAAAAACGCGGCCTGGCCAGACAGCCGTGTGACCCCAGTTTTTAAAATTTTCAACTTTTTCCCAAATATTCAATCTTGATTCAAATTAGTCCCGAACTGATTCTAAGCTAATTTTAGGGCTTCGAAGGCTCGATTTAGGGACTAAATGCATATGTTTGATAGGTTTTTAATATGATTAAATTATTTAATGTTATGATGTTAAACGTTGTTCCGATTGTTTAGTAATGCTCTGTAACTCTAATCCGGCGACGAAGACGGGTTAGGGTTGTTACAATCCAAGTCACATGAACATCCAAGTCCACAACACATGCAGGAACTCAGTCCATATCAAAAATTCAGATAGAAATCTCATGTAAGAAACTTTTACTCGATCCATCGAAATTATTTCGAAAGTTCAGTATAAATTATATAGATCAATTTGATTCAACAATTTTCAAACTATACAAACATCAACAACAATAATATTTATTGACGAATTATAACCAAAAAATCGTAAAAACTTACCTGTTAAGTGATTCGACTAACAGGGATTAATAGACAATTTTCCCTTTTCCTGGTACGTCCTCCACACGTTGAGATTCTTGATCTAGAATATAATTTAGTTTAATTAAATCCATTCAAACCTCATAAATACTCAATTTATACATTTAAGTCCTTTTAGTCACATTCAAAAATTTTACCCTTGAACTTTCACCTTTATACAATTTAGTCCCAAATTCGAAAATATACCAAATTGAACATAATCAATCTTAAATCAAACTAGCTGATTCTCATACTTCCCAAAAAGAAGCCCACATATTTCTCTTTTTCACAATATTACCTTGAATTTTATAACTTTATTAATTTAAACCTTAAATGTCAAAACCATTAAAAATTACTTTACAAACTAACATGCAAGCTCTTTAAGTGACCGAATGCTCAAGCTCTATCCATGGTGAATTTCTTCTCAATTTTCGGCAAAGGCAACAAAAAATGATAATAGCTTAATTTTTCTTTCATTTGTTAATGTTTAATTTCTTATTTACTTATTTACCCTTAAATAACATATTAAACTTAACAAATATAAAGCCCATAACCGTCCACACCAAACTATTATGGTCAAATTACTAATTAAATACCTCAAATCAAGTTTCTAAAGCTATTAAACCCATTTTACGAATAACAATCAACTTTCTCACTTTTACGACTTAGTCATTTGTACTTAATTAATTATTTAAACATTAAAATTTCTCAACCAAATTTTAGTACGACATTACATTAACTATAATTATTAAATAAATAATAAAATGATAACTCACTTGTCGAAATCATTGTCCCTAAATCATTGTTTCTGATGCCACTGAAAAATGGGATATTACACCCAAGATCAATGGAGACATGTGTCTTACAGATATTGCTACAACAAACATGATACTCAAAGATAAAAAAATATTCTTTTCAGTTGACAATAAGTGATGCCCATGTTAGTACAATATCGGGTAGTTCAAAACTTATTGAAGACTCCAGAAGAGCTATTATATTATTACCTAAAGGGACAAAATTTGTCATTAATGATACTTTAGTTTCCACTAAGCCTCAAAGAAATTTATTGAGTTTTAAAGATATCCGTCTTAATGGATATCATATTGAGACTATGAATGAGAAAAATATTTAATATATATATTACAGATGTTAAATGTGGAAAGAAATATGTTTTGGAAAGACTACTTGCTTTTTCATCAGGTTTATATTATACACATATTATTGTAATTGAGACACATGTTGCTACAAACCAGAAGTTTATAGAGCCACATATTTTCACTATTTGGCATGATCGTTTAGGCCATCTCGGATCTATTATGGTGTGAAGAATAATTGAGAATTCAATTGGCACTTATTAAAGAACCAAAAAAATTTTGAATTCAAGGATTTCTCTTAGGTTGCTTGTTCTTAAGGTAAATTGATTGTAAGGCCATCACCAGCTAAAGTTGAGATTGAATATCCTGCATTTTTGGAACATTTTCAAGGTGATATATGTGGCCTAATTCATCCACCATGTGGAACATTAAGATATTTTATGGTATTGATAGATACATATAATAGGTGGTAACATGTGTGTTTATTATCGACTCGCAACATGGCGTTTGCGAGACTACTTGCTCAAATAATTCGATTAAGAGCATAATTTCAAGATTATGCAATCAAAACTATCAATCAAAACTATCCATCTTGATAATGCTGATGAGTTTACATCCCAAGCTTTCAATTGTCATTATATGTCAATTGGGATAAAAGTTGAACATCTTGTAGCTCATTTTCAAACCTAAAATGGTTTAGATGAATCGTTTATCAAACGCCTCCAACTAATCGCTAGGTCATTGCTTATGAGAATAAAACTCCCTGTTACAGCTTAGGGATATGCTATTTTGCATACAGCTATACTTGTGCGCATCAGACCAATATGTTATAATAAATACTCCCCATTGCAATTGACTTTTGATCAAGAGCAAAATATTTCCCATCTTAGAATTTTTGGATGTGCGGTATATGTTTAATTTCTCATCCACAACACACAAAGATGGGTCCCAAAAGGATGTTGGGAATATATGTTGGTTATGAATCTCCTTCTATAATTATGTATGTTGAACAATTAACTAGAGATTTATTTATTACACAATTTGTTGATTGTCACTTTGATGAAATAACATTCCCAACATTAAGGGGAGAAAATTACAACTGGTAAAAGAAATTACATGGAATGAGTTATCATTATCTCAATTAGATTCTATAACAAGTCAATGTGAGAAGTTCAAAGTGTAACAGCCCGGTTTGGACCCTAGTTGGAATAGTGGTTTCGGGACCACAAATCCGAGGTTGGAAAAATATTTTAATATTATTTTTGGTGTTTATAATATGTGATTGAGTATGTCTGAAAATTTCGTGTGAAAATTTTATCGTTTGTATGTTGAATTATGAAAAAGGATTTAATCGCATAAAATGTAAAAGCTGTGTGCTGATTGTTGAAGTGTTTATTTGGCATGGCTTATTAAATGAGTAGTCCTTATGTTGTTATTATTCCATTGAAATATTAGATGGACATATGATAAACCGTAATATGTTCATATTTTAATCCCACATTTAGCATACTTTTGGATGATTTATTCCCTGAATTGTGGAATTTGGTGCCTCTAATCCTTTAATTTTATGTTTTATACTTAGGAAAGCACCGGAGGATGAAAAGAACGAGAAACGGGCCAAAAACAGACCAATTGAGCCAAAGTAGGAAATTGACACGGCCTGGGGTTTTACCACATGGCCGTGCCTCCTTACCAGACCCAACCACGGCCTACAACTCGATTTGCACGACCGTGCCTCCCTAGCAGGCCCAACCACAGTCTACAATTCGATGCGTGTTGCATGGGCGTGTCCCTGCCGTGGCAAAGAGGAATTTCACTCGGATTAGGATACTTAGAGGCGAAGAAACACATTCCGAAGCCTATATAAACACCCTAAGTATAACCTAAAATGGGGCTTTTGTCAGGGGGTGTCCAGCTAGGCCAAGGAGCCGAGCCAGAGAGGTCAGAATTGTGGGATTTACTCGAAGGAAGCCAGTTGGTTCATCTCAAGAAGCCGAAATCATACTCAAGACGGAGGATCTCTTCTTCAATTCCTTTAGGGGGATTTTAGGGTTTTCTTATGTTTTGTTTTATCTTTTCTTCTAAGATGTATTCTTTTATGATTATGAACTAAACCCCTCAAATAACTGAGGGGGATGAAACCTAAGACAGATCTTGTTATTGTTTTCTGAACTATATGATAAATACTTGATTTGTTCTTAATTATGTGTTCTTAATTCTTGTTTTGATATTTCAGGATATTGATTCAAGTATTGATGTGCTTAGGCAGAGGAGGAATAGTCCCTGTCTAAGAGTAGATCTAGCATAATTAAGCGGAGTTGATCGCAACCCTAGAGATATGATGACGAAAATCTGCTGGATTAGGGTCAAACCTAATATGGGATTCCATAGATCGAGTTAATGTAATCCTAGGGGTTTTAATTAGAAAGAGATTTCAATTAATCAACCTAGGGTTAGACGTTAGTAGCCTCGAGAGAGGTATTAATATAAATTAGGAATCCTACGGATCGAGTCAAGTGAATAAATCGTCAGTTCAGAGTTAAATAACAAGTGAAGTCTAGGTGGATTCCTCCTTGGGTATTATCTTAATCAATTGGTTTTTCCCAAAAGTATTTCCCCAATTCATTCTCTTCGTCTTAGCGTTTTTAGCTTAGTAGTTAGTTAATTTTAGAATAAATAACAATTCCCTTAATTCTTAGGCTGAATAATAAAAAGAAAGTCAGTATTAGTACTTTTGGTTCCTTTGGGTTCGACAATCTGGTCTTGCCACTAAGCTATACTATTGTTCGATAGGTGCACTTGCCTCAATCGTGGTGATAGTTAGTTTCTAGGCTAGATCATTCATTATATAAATATTAAGACTATCGATAACTAACGATCAATTTTTTGGCATCGTTGCCGGGGAACTAAAATATTAAGAACGCTTAATTTTTATTACTTTAGCCATTTTTAATTTTTGCAATTTACTTTTATTTTGTTTTTGACATTGCTAACTTTCTTTCTTTTATTTGTTCCTTGTAGGTACCCCTAGTTTATGACTAGAAGGAACCCGACAGGACCCTTAATTTACGACAGTGATATTGAAGTTACCGTCCGCAAAAATCGTAGAGAAATAAGGTGAAGCTTAACTTACATAGAAGAAGAGCAAGAAGACGAGAACAATACTACCGAAGAGATGGCTGAGAATAATCCGCTACCTCCAGAGGTGGCTAAAAATCATGCTCCTCGAACTATGTATGATTATGCTAAACCTAATTTAACAGGAACTGAGTAAAGTATTGTTAGACCTGCTATTGCTGCAAATAATTTCGAATTGAAACCTAACACTATACAGATGATACAACAGTTTGTTCAGTTTGATGGTTTGCAGGATGAGGATCCTAACACACACTTAGCGAATTTTCTTGAATTCTGTGATACCTTCAAAATAAATGGCGTTTCTGATGATGCCATTCGTCTTCAGTTATTTCCCTTTTCATTGAGGAATAAAGCCAAATAGTGGTTGAATTCTCTTCCACGAGGGTCAATCACTACATGGGATCAAATGACCGAGAAATTTTTATCAAAATATTTTCCGCCGGCTAAAATGGCTAAGTTAAGGAATGATATCTCTTCTTTTGTGCAGATGGATTTAGTGACACTTTATGATGGATGGGAGAGATACAAAGATCTATTGAGAAGGTGCCCACACCATGGATTACCCTTGTGGCTACAGGTCCAAACCTTTTACAATGGTGTAAACCCTTCAACCAGGCAGTTGATTGATTAAGTCGCTGGCGGAACGTTGAACAACAAAACTCCTAAAGCGGCCTACGAGTTTATAGAAGAGATGTCACTGAATAACTATCAGTGGCAAGTCACAAGGACAAGGCCAAAAAAACAGCCGGAGTTTTCAACCTCGACGCAGTAACCATGCTATCCAATCAGGTAGAACTCTTAAATAAAAAGATTGATGGTTTGTATAGTTCTTCGCAGGTACATCCAGTGATGCAGTGTGATACAAATAGAGGGTCGAACAATACGGAATATCCACCCTACAACCCTAGTGTAGAAAGTGAGCAGATGAACTATATGGGTAATAATTTTAAATCTCAAAATAACCCCTATAGTAACAATTATAATCTAGGTTGGAGGAACCACCCCAATTTTTCATGGGGAGGTCAAGGAAATCAGAGACAACAACCCCCTCCAAACTTCCAACAATAGCCCTACCCATAAGAAAAGAAGCCAAACCTTGAGGAGATGCTTACAAAATTCATAGCGGTGTCAGAAACTCGTTTCCAAAACACCGAAACAACACTTAAAAATCAACAAGCATCGATTCAAGGGATTGAGAACCAGTTAGGGCAACTTGCTAAGCTGATTTCTGAATGACCACAAGGAAGCCTACCAAGCAACACTGAGACTAACCCAAAGGAACAAATTCAAGCCATAATAGCTCATGATGGTGTAGGGTTAGATGAGCCCAATTTAAGGCAAGAGAATGTGGTAGAAAGAAGATAAAACTGAGGAAAGTCATGATAAGCCAAAACCGGTAATTAAGGAGTACCAACCTCGTATACCATACCCCGATGCGATGAAGAAGGACTGTAACACCCCAAACCCGGTCAATACGCTACAACCGAATCCGGCATGTCACAGGAAAAACATTTTTAAAGAAGACAGGAGGTTGTTCTAATTTTGTAAAGAATCGTTATTGAAAACAAGTTGCCGTCTCTTATTTTAGGAAAACTATTGATTTTCATGAAAACCCGAATTAGTTTAAGTAATAAAGCTAAAGGCCGTTTCGCACTTGGTCTTAAAGTAAAACTTAGTCTTGAAAGAAATTGAGTTAGCTTGTTGTCACCACTTGTTTTTTGTTACCTGATGGTAAAGTTTAGAAAACCCGATACTTTGTAAAAAGTTTAGAAAACATTCATTAATAGATTTATTAGGCATGCCGTTTTGTTTAACTTAAGCAGGATATAATGGAAATTCAAAGCAGATAAATAATTCCAAAATCAAAACCTAGTGGCCTTATTACAACCCGAAAACCAAATGTAAAGCAAAGTAAAACAAAGATAGAAATTTAAAACAAAACCCAAAAAAGAATGCGCATGGCCACCTCGAGTCTGCCCCGGCTCCGCATTCGTGATCTACGAATCATCTGCAAAATGTAAAGGAAGGGGTGAGTCACCGAGACTCAGTGTATAAATCCCATCCCGATAATATCAGGGCCCTTACACAATTTCATAAGCCAATTTGCAAGTCATGCAACCCACAACCTAACCATCCGAACTCCTATACCTACCCCGTGTGGTACCAAACCACTGGTGGTCAAAACCACTGGTGACCGTAGTCAAAAATAATATATAAATATATGTGGTCAAAACCACTGGTGACCGTAGTCACAGATAATATGTGTGGGGCCAACCCACATTGTGGTCAAAACCACTGGTGATAATCCCGTATATCGTCATGTGGGGCCAACCCACCGTGGTACCAAACCACTGGGACAAATCACAAAGATAGAAGTATGTGGTCAAAACCACTGGTGGTCAAAACCACTGAGACTTAGTCACAATAATATAGAAAGCGGGGCCAACCCACTGTGTGGTCAAAACCACTGGTGACAGTCTAGAATCATGCCTTCCCCCTCCTCTCATCATACCCAACTTTATGAACATACTTTTCATGGCATAACAAACATGCTTAACATACTAACATCACATGGCATGGCATATGCAAATATTGTAGAGGCATTTATCGTTAATCAATCAATAGTGGACTTACCCGGAGTCCTCGCTCTTACCCACAAGAGTAACATAACAGTTTCTACGGTAAATCTAGCTTTTGACAACATACATGATAAACATATTAACTAATGAAGTGTGTAAGAGTTACACACCTGATTACCCGTAATACGACGCTCTCTACGCCGACACTGTCACTAACCGACACTACCGTTATCTGCCTATTACTTTGCTCAGATGCCGGCCCACACCCCGTTGGCCAATCACGAACAGCCGACACCGCCCTCTTCTTGAACTTAGGGGCTGGGGTCTCAGAACCACCCCCTCCTAATGCTTGGCTAGCCTTCGAGTCCATGAACACACCTTAGTCACTAACTCAGATTAAAGCAACGAAATTGAATCTAAGGGGTTAACATAACTCGTAGAGCGAAATCCCTTACCTAAATCGACAAACACCAAGCCTTCCCTAACACCCTTCAATCAGCCAAGATCTACAAGCTTTAGTTACTGCCTTCGACATTCAACGCAATAAGAAATGTTGAAATGACAGCAACACTTACCACACACTAGCAGAACCGATTGGATGTGATGGCAACCCAACGATAGCGATCTACTGCAACAAGAGTCAAACAAGAGAGTTTGAGTGCCCAGAGATTTCGGCTTCCCCTTTCAAAGAAAACGGTAGAGAGAAAAGATAAGAGAACGAGAGAGAGTCAAGGAGATTCGGCCAAAGTTCCAAGATCTTACCCAAATGCCGAAAGTGTTCCCTACGCAAAGAGAACGATGAAAGAAAGGTACACTTTAACAGGTGATATTCGGCCTAAGTGCTTGAAAAGAATAAGAGAAAGTGACAGAGGTTTCAGCAACCAGGGAATGAGAAAATAACGAGAAAGAATGAAATATGTGGTTTCGGCTATGGTTTTTAAGAGAGAAAAAAAATGAAGAATGATGTTTCGACAGGCTACAGAGGGTTTCCAGCTTTTGAAGAAGATGGGAATTGGGACACAATTGATGAATGGTAACAAGGTAAATTCGGCCAACAACAAAATAGAAAAGAAAAAGAGGCCTAGGAGAGTATTCAGTTTTGGAGTAGATGAGAGAAAAGAAGAAAATGCAAAAATGCCAATTGAGAGGAGTTTAATTTCGGCAACAAAAAGAAATGGAAAGAAAAAACTCTAAGGTTCCCTAACTAGCCGAATTTACACACTCCACCAAGGCCTACACCCACATTCCACCAACCCCCGTTTGATTAGCACCCAAAACCGAAAATGGAAGGAACCTACACCCCAAATTTTGGCACACTTCTAACACACAAGAGCCGAATGCTCCAACACCTCTTAGCCACTACAAGATTCGGCTAACACTCACCCCAAATCAATCCCTTTTTTTCCTCCTCACTTTTCTCCTGACCACCCATTCAAACAAATTTGAATACTTCAAACTCCTAGTTTTTCTCTCTTCCACCCATCCAAATCTGTTGACTCCTTCAACCCTTATCCACCAAAGTCCTTCCTGAGCACAACTCCTCCTGGTCTTGACGTCAAAAAAAAAAGCAAAAAGGGGATTCTTGCAGCTCGAACCAAGGCCCTCCATCTTGTATGAGGCGTCACTCCCTTGTGCCTTAAGTGGCGCCTCCCTTGCCACTTTACCACTTGGATTCTTGTGTCAAATCATACCACTAATTTCCTTTAACTCCTGCCCCAAACGTCTCCCCCTTCTAAGTGCTCAAAAATAATTTTTTTGCTATAGCTCTGGCCTACCCTCGGCTTATGCCAAAACCCTAAAATAGCCCAACCTACCATGACATCCATGCTATCTTCACGCAAACAGATAAAATGCAAAGGCCCCGTTTTAGGGATGTTACAGTTCTACCACCTTAAAAAAAATTTTGGCCTCGAAATTACCTGGTCAAAAGAGTTGAGGGTATTGCTGTCGCATCACATCCTCTGGCTCCTACGTGGCCTCCTCTGTTCCATGATTCCGCCATAACCCCTTCACCAAAGGAACTGATTTCCTACGTAAGACTTTGACATCCTGATACAAAATCTGCATTGATTCTTCCTCAAAAGACAAATCTGGACTCACTTCAATCTCTTCTACTGGCACAACATGAGACGGATCCGAACGATAGCGTCTAAGCATGGAAACATGAAATACGTTGTGAATCTGGCTCAATTCTGATGGTAACTCAAGCTGGTAAGCTACTGGTCCTACCCGCTTCAATACCTGATAAGGCCCGATAAACCTAGGGCTCAGCTTGCCCTTCTGACCAAATCTCAGCACTTTCGTCCACGGCGACACCTTCAAAAAGACCTTGTCACCCACTACAAAATCTATATCCTTCCGCTTAAGATCGGCATAAGATTTCTGCCTGTCCGCAGCTTCCTTCAGACGAGCTCGAATCAGCTTAACTTTATCTTCTGTTTCAGCAACCAACTCTGGGCCCAACAATTGACGCTCGCCCAACTCCGTCCAACACGTAGGGGTACGACACTTCCGTCCATACAATGCTTCATATGGTGCCATCTGAATACTTGCCTAATAACTATTGTTGTACGCGAACTCCGCCAATGGTAGAAATTCTTCCCAACTACCTCTGAAATCCAAAACACAACCCCTCAACATATCTTCTAAAATCTGGATCACCCTTTCTGACTGCCCATCTGACTGCGGATGAAATGCCGTGCTGAAATCCAACCTTGTACCTAACGCCTGATGCAATGCTTTCCAAAACCTTGACGTGAATCTAGGATCCCTATCTGAGATAATTGACACTGGCACTCCATGTAGTCTCACGATTTCTGCCACATACAACTTAGCCAACCTTTGAAGTGAGTAATCAACCCGAACCGGTATAAAATGAGCAGAATTTGTCAGACGATCAACAATCACCCAGACCGAATCCTTCTTGCTAGGCGTAAGGGGTAGCCCACTGACGAAATCTATCGTGATCCTTTCCCATTTCCACTGCAGAATCTTCACCGACTGCAACAGACCCGAAGGTAACTGATGTTCAGCTTTGACTTCCTGACACGTCAGGCACTTACTTACCGATTCTGTTACCTCCCGCTTCAGACCTGGCCACCAAAACTGTTCCCGCAAATCCCGGTACATCTTACTACCTCCAGGATGCATAGCGTATGGGCTGCTATGAGCTTCCTGAAGTATCCTCTGCCTTAACTCAATTTCCTTTGGCATACAAACTTTCCCTTGGAAACATAACACTCCATCGCTGCTCAAACCATAACCCTCCAATCCACCATTTTGCACTTGCAAACACCGAGCACTTAAAACTTCATCCACTAACTGTTTCTCCCTAACCTGGTTTACCCAAGACGGCTTCACTTACAATTCCGCTAACAGGCTCCCGTCATCATATAGACTAAGATGGGCAAACATTGCTCTTAAGTCCGCTACCACCTTGCGGCTCAACGCGTCAGCCACTACGTTAGCCTTACCCGGATGGTATTCAATCGAGCAGTCGTAGTCCTTCAACAACTCGATCCACCTCCGCTGCCTCAAATTCAATTCCTTCGGAGTCAAGAGATACTTCAAACTCTTATGATCCGTGTAGAATATAGACTTCTCCCCATACAAGTAATGCCTCCAAATTTTCAGGGCGAAAACCACTGCAGCCAACTTTAGATCATGTGTCAGGTAGTTCGCTTCGTGAGGTCTCAACTGTCGAGATGCATACGCCACTACTTTCCCTTCTTGCATCAGCACACATCCCAATCCGGTATGCGACGCATCACAATACACCGTAAACTCCTTTCCCGCTTTCAGTGAATCAAAGCGGAGCTTCGCCGTAATCCTTTTAACTTGTCAAAACTTTCCTGTTGCTTATCTAACCACACAAATGGAACCCCTTTTCTCAGCAACTTGGTCAACGGCGCTGCAATCAAGGAAAACCCTTCCACAAATATTCTGTAATATCCTGCCAAACCCAGAAAACTCGAATCACGCATCGACTTAGGTGGTTGGTTTCGGTCGATCTGCCTCAATCTTTCGAGGGTCCACTCTAATCCCCTCAGCTGACACCACATGACCCAAGAAGGTTACTTCCTTAAGCCAGAACTCGCACTTACTAAACTTTGCGAACAATTGCTTCTCCCTCAGAATCTGCAAAACCACACGTAGATGCGCATCATGCTCCTCCTCAGATTTCGAGTAGACCAAAATGTCGTCTATAAACACTACGACGAACCGGTCCAAGTACGGCTGAAACACCCGATTCATCATGTCCATGAATGCTACCGGCGCATTGGTCAACCCAAACGGCATTACCAAGAACTCGTAGTGCCCATAACGAGTGCGAAACGCCGTCTTATGAATATCGGCCTCCTTTACCTTAAGCTGGTGATACCCCGACCTTAAATCAATCTTAGAGAAGACTGATGCACCCTTAAGTTGATCAAACAGATCATCTATCCTCGGCAACGGGTACTTGTTCTTGATCATCAACTAATTTAGCTATCGGTAATCTATACACATCTGCATTGTACCATCTTTCTTCTTAACAAAAAGAACAGGCGCTCCCCAAGGTGATACACTCGGCCAGATAAAACCTAGGTCTAACAATTCCTGAATCTGTGCTTTCAGTTCCACCAACTCCTTCGGTGCCATCCTATATGGAGCAATAGACACTGGCGCGGTTTCGGGTAACAGGTCTATACCAAACTCAACTTCGCGGTCCAGAGGCAGACCCGGAAGTTCTTCTGGGAATACATCGGTAAATTCCTTCACCGTTCGGACATTTCCTACAGTTGATTCCTTGGCCTCCAATGCACAAACATGAACCATGAACGCCTCACAACCCTTCCTCACCATTTTATCGGCCTTCAGAGATAATCCCTTCTATTACCTATCATCACCACCTCTTCACCCCCAATAGACCTCAACACCACGCGCTTGGCTGCACAATCCAAACTTGCTTGGTACTTCACTAGCCAGTCCATCCCAAGGATCAAATCAAACTCCCCGAATGGCAGTTCCATCAGATCGGCCAAAAACTCTACCCCTTGAAGTTCTAGGGGTACATCCCTATACAGTTTGTTTACTTCTACAGAGTGACCTAGAAGAAATCTCAAAGGCTAAGTTCATAGTTCCCATTATACTACTGGCAACATAAGAGTGCGTCGAACCAACATCTATCAAAGCAGTATAAGGCAGTCCAAAAATTAAGAACGTATCGGTTATGATGTCCGGTGCGTCACCCTCCTCCCAACGCCTCGTTGCATAGACCAACCCAGGCTGTCTTGCCTCTGTGCTCCCAGCACCTCTGCCCGGTGCTCTGCGGCCTCGTCTAGAACCATTACCACCACTGGCCAAACTGTGACCCCTCTATGGTAGCTGACCATCCCTCCTGAACTGTGTACGGCCTTGACCCTCAGACTGGATCCTGGCTGACCTCTGCGGATAATCCCTTACCCGGTGCCCTATTGACCCACACTCGAAGCACCCTCTATTCCCGGTCCAACACTCCACGGAATGAGACTTCCCACACTGAGCACACCGTGGCGGCCACTGAGTAGTAGTAGTAGGCCTTGCAGCTTGAGTCGGCCCACCATATCTAGCCCTTTTCTGCGAATTCCCAGCAAACCCTGATGACCCAGAACTCCTCTTAGTCCAATTCCTATCCTGGTTTCGTCTCACTGACTGTTTCACTTCCTCAGCAATCTTGGCCTTCTCTACCAAGACCGTAAATTCTCTCTCCTACTGTGGAGCAATCAACATCTGTAGCTCATCTCTCAACCCATCCTCAAACCTGACACAGCGCTCGTGTTCCGTAGCCACAATACCTCGAGCATAGTGACTTAACCGAAGAAACTCTGCCTCATATTCTGATACTATCTTACTCCCCTGGACCAAATTCAGGAACGCCTTGCGCTGCACATCAACGTAACTAGCCCCGACGTACTTCCTCTGATAAGCTGCCTTAAAGAAATCCCAGGTGATGTCATCGGCCATTGCTCTTTCCCTGACCGTGAGCCACCACTGATAAGACTCAGCTCGGAGAAGAGACACTATCCCCTTCAGCTTCTCCTCAGCAGTAAAATCCAAGTTGTCCATTATACGTTCTGTCGCCTCCAGCCAATACTCAGCTGTATTAGGAGCCACACCGGATACACCCCTGAATACCTCTGAGCCATTAGCCCGGAGTCGTTCGGACACAGATTTTTGAGCTCCTGTTCCGATGCCTGCACCCGCGACTCTCTCCAAAACCCTCAGCATCGCCTGCGACACTGCGTCATCACCACCCGTCTGATCCTAAAATTCCGCGCCCACAGCTGGCGGCGGTGGTACCTCATTTTTTGACCCATGGCCAGACCCTACCGGTTTCGACACAGTCATCCTACCTCTACCACGACCACGCGTATTACGTCCACGTCCTCGAGCGCTCATGACTACCGTTCACGATTTAATCTGATGAAAAGAATTTTATGCGTTAGACTTATTCCATTGTTATTACAGCACAGTCTTATGAACAGGTTATTATAGGGATTGTTTTCGCAAGTTCACACAATCCTACAGGTTTCAGTCTCTAAAGTATTTTCCTATTACTATCAGTCATATCACCATCATCACAATCATATAAACAGCAGTTAGGGGTACTTACCTGTGAGGATCGGTGCCGAAGACTCAGTGCCATGCTTCCCCAAATCATGTATTTTTCATCAAAATCATTCCAGAACCCCTTTATTAAAACATTTTAGGCCTCGGGCCCACAGCCGAGCTTTTGAACCTGGCTCTAATACTAAAATTGTAACACCCCAAACCCGGTCAATACGCTACAACCGAATCTGGCATGTCACAGGAAAAACATTTTTAAAGAAGACAGGAGGTTGTTCTAATTTTGTAAAGATTCGTTATTGAAAACAAGTTGCCGTCTCTTATTTTAGGAAAACTATTGATTTTCATGAAAACCCGAATTAGTTTATGTAATAAAGCTAAAGGTCGTTTCGCACTTGGTCTTAAAGTAAAACTTAGTCTTGAAAGAAATTGAGTTAGCTTGTTGTCACCACTTGTTTGTTGTTACCCGATGGTAAAGTTTAGAAAACCTGATACTTTGTAAAAAGTTTAGAAAACATTCATTAATAGATTTATTAGGCATGCCGTTTTGTTTAACTTAAGCAGGATATAATGGAAATTCAAAGCAGATAAATAATTTCGAAATCAAAACCTTGTGGCCTTATTACAACCCGAAAACAAAATGTAAAGCAAAGTAAAACCAAGATAGAAATTTAAAACAAAACCCGAAAAAGAATGCGCATGGCCACCTCGGGTCCACCCCGGCTCTGCATCCGCGATCTACGAATCATCTGCAAAATGTAAAGGAAGGAGTGAGTCATCGAGACTCAGTGTATAAATCCCCATCCCGATAATATCAGTGCCCTTACACAATTTCATAAGCCAATATGCAAGTCATGCAACCCACAACCTAACCATCCGAACTCCTGTACCTACCCCGTGTGGTACCAAACCACTGGTGGTCAAAACCACTGGTGATCGTAGCCACAGATAATATGTGTGGGGCCAACCCACATTGTGGTCAAAACCAGTGGTGATAATCCCGTATATCATCATGTGGGGCCAGCCCACCGTGGTACCAAACCATGGGGGCGAGTCACAAAGATAGAAGTATGTGGTCAAAACCACTGGTGGTCAAAACCACTGAGACTTAGTCACAATAATATAGAAAGCGGGGCCAACCCACTATGTGGTAAAAACCACTGGTGACAGTCTAGAATCATGCCTTCCCCCTCCTCTCATCATACCCAACTTTATGAACATACTTTTCATGGCATAACAAACATGCTTAACATACTAACATCACATGGCATGGCATATGCAAATATTGTAGAGGCATTTATCGTTAATCAATCAATAGTGGACTTACCCAGAGTCCTCGCTCTTACCCACAAGAGTAACATAACAGTTTCTACGGTAAATCCGGCTTTTGACAACATACATGATAAACATATTAACTAATGAAGTGTGTAAGAGTTACACACCTGATTACCCATAATATGACGCTCTCTACGCCGACACTGTCGCTAACCGATACTACCGTTATCTGCCTATTACTTTGCTCAGATGCTGGCCCACACCCCGGTGGCCAATCGCGAATAGCCGACACTGCCCTCTTCTTGAACTTAGGGGCTGGGGTCTCAGAACCACCCCCTCCTAATGCTTGGCTAGCCTTCGAGTCCATGAACACACCTTAGTCACTAACTCAGATTAAAGAAACAAAATTGAATCTAAGGGGTTAACATAACTCGTAGAGCGAAAGCCCTTACCTAAATCGACAAACACCAAGCCTTCCCTAACACCCTTCAATCGGCCAAGATCTACAAGCTTTAGTTACTGCCTTCGACATTCAACGCAATAAGAAATGTTGAAATGACAACAACACTTACCACACACTAGCAGAACTGATTGGAAGTTATGGCAACCCAACGATAGTGATCTACTGCAACAAGAGTCAAACAAGAGAGTTTGAGTGCCCAGAGATTTCGGCTTCCCCTTTCAAAGAAAACGATAGAGAGGAGAGATAAGAGAATGAGAGAGAGTCAAGGAGATTCGGCCAAAGTTCCAAGATCTTACCCAAATGTCGAAAGTGTTCCCTACGCAAAGAAAATAATGAAAAGAAAGGTACACTTTAACAGGTGATATTCGGCCTAAGTGCTTGAAAAGAAGAAGAGAAAGTGACAGAGGTTTCGACAACCAGGGAATGAGAAAATAATGAGAAAGAATGAAATATGTGGTTTCGGCTATGGCTTTTGAGAGAGAAGAAAATGAAGAATAATGTTTCGGCAGGCTACAGAGAGTTTTCGGCTTTTGAAGAAGATGGAAATTGCGACACAATTGATGAATGGTAACCCGGTAGATTCGGCCAACAACAAAATAGAAAAGAAAAAGAGGCCTCGGAGAGTATTCAGTTTTGGAGTAGATGAGAGAAAAGAAGAAAATGCAAAAATGCCAATTGAGAGGAGTTTAATTTCGGCAACAAAAAGAAATGGAAAGAAAAAACTCTAAGGTTCCCTAACTAGCCGAATTTACACACTCCACCAAGGCCTACACCCACATTCCACCAACCCCCCTTAGATTAGCACCCAAAACCGAAAATGGAAGGAACCCACACCCTAAATTTTGGCACACTCCTAACACACAAGAATCGAATGCTCCAACACCTCTTAGCCACTACAAGATTCGGCTAACACTCACCCCAACTCAATCCCTTTATTTCCTCCTCACTTTTCTCCTGACCACCCATTCAAACAAATTTGAATACTTCAAACTCCTAGTTTTTCTCTCTTCCACCCATCCAAATCTGTTGACTCCTTCAACCCTTATCCACCAAAGTCCTTTCTGAGCACAACTCCTCCTGGTCTTGGCGTCAAAAAGAATAAGCAAAAAGGGGATTCTTGCAGCTCAACCAAGGCCCTCCAGCTTGTATGAGGCGTCACTCCCTTGTGCCTTAAGTGGCGCCTCCTTGCCACTTTACCACTTGGATTCTTGTGTCAAATCATACCACTAATTTCCCTTAACTCCCGCCCCTAAACGTCTCCCCCTTCTAAGTGCTCAAAAGAAAATTTTTGCTATAGCTCGCCTACCCCTGGCTTATGCCAAAACCCTAAAATAGCCTAACCTACCATGACATCCATGCTATCTACATGCAAACAGATAAAATGCAAAGGTTCCATTTTATGGATGTTACAAGGACAACACAAACGAATAATTCAGTAAGTTTCTTAAACTTTTAAAGAAATTACATATCAACTTACCATTTCTTGAAGCTCTTTCACAGATGCTAGATTCAAGGAAATTTTTAAAAGAGCTTTTGAAAAACAAACGGAGGTTAGACGAGGCATCGCATGTAGAGCTAAACGCAGTATGCTCAGCAATTCTACAAAACAAACTACCACAAAAATTAAAAGATCCAGGGAGTTTTACAATTCCATGCTTAATTGGTAGTTTATCTGTTGATAATGCTTTAGCTGATTTAGGGGCAAGTATAAATGTTATGCCTTATAAAATGTTTAAAAAGGTAGGTCTAGGGAAGCCCAAACAAACTAGGATGAGCATTCAATTAGTTGATAAAACTATTAGAATTCCTAGGGGTATAATCGAAGATGTGCTCGTGAAAATTGATAAATTCGTATTCCCAGTAGACTTTGTCGTTTTATACATGGATGAGGACAATACAATCCCTTTAATTTTAGGAAGACCCTTTTTAGCAACTGCTAGAACTAAAATTGATATTGGTACAGGTGAACTCATACTCCGTGTAGGTAACGAATCAATCAGTCTTCAGGCTCTTGACTCGACTAGGACATCAAGTAATCAAGTTGAGAAAATTAATTTTATTAATGACTATTCAGTTAAACTTTCTTTTCAGGAAGCACCACAGAACCACACAACTGAGCCCGATCCTAGACATCATGACAACAAAGAAGTAATTCATGAGGATCGAAGGCTTTATATTGATGAACTAGACAGATGGAAAACACATTTCAAGGAGAAACTAGGAACACACGAAGCAAAACTGAGGGAACCCCCAAACGAGCTTAAAGGAACAGTGGATCACTTCAAAATAGGAGATCATGTATTATTGGATAAGGGAGACCCTCGAATCACCTTTTCAGACCTTAAAACAAATGAAGAAATCCCTTTTGAGGTACGCAATGTCTTCCCATACGAAACAGTCAAGGTAACTAATCTAGAATTAGGAACTTTTAAGGTAAACACCACTCGACTCAAACCATATATTGTTAGAATTGATAGCAGGGAAGAGGAGTTTCAACTCCTCAAACCACCATGACCGTGCGAATGAAAGGTTAGTCTAGCTTAGGACTTTAAACAAGCGCTTCTCGGGAGGCAACCCGAGCACTAACCCTATTTATTTTCATATCTTTGATTTTTAGTACCTGACTAACCAAAGTAAAATAAAGCATAGGTTTCTGTGCCACACAGCCTTACACACGGGCGTGGTTGTGGCCGTGTGGGCATCACGGATTTACACACTGGCATGGCAGAGGTCGTACGAGCTAAGGACAAAAATCCCCAGATCACGGACGGCTATAAATTGCCACGGGACACTGAGGAAGTCACACCGGTATGAGACACGCCCGTGCTTTGAGGCCGTGGCCGACAATGAGAAAGAGACATGGGCGTGGAGACCTCTACACAGGCGTGGGAGAAACAAACGAGCCACCACACGGCCGTGCAATACGGCCGTGCGATGCAACACGCCCATGACACACGGGCGTGGGGATGTACCAGATTTGAAATCTCTATTTAAAACACCCCTCTCCCCTTCTTACATACTCCCCATTCCCCTTCTTCTTCCATATCCTTTACACCCCCTCCATTTTTATTTTCATTTGTTCTTCATTCTCCTAACTCTTGATCTAACTATATCCATGTCGAAGAAACGAAAGTATCCTAGCATAATCGTCCCGTGCGAGACCAAGCCACATAAGTTCATGCCGACCGCTTCATTTACTTGCCAAGCCAAGGACATTTGAGTCCATTTATTTTACCTATGTCTTTTCTCTTCTCCTTTATTTTCCTTCTCTTTATCTTCCTTGTCCTTAAATACATAATTATTTTATTTTGAATTTTTCTTATTATTTACTGGTTTTTCCTTTACGAGCTACCCAGTTTCTTCATCTAGCGCAGCGATTGTGGGCAGCCACCATACCACCACCAGAGACGCCTCCTCCAACTTATCTTTCACCTCCGAATCAAGTTTCCACACTTACAACTCAAGGAACCCATCTTAAATTCAGGGACTTTCACTTCTATCCCTATCTTTTGATTTTCTACTATATTGTTTTATACATCTTTGTACATTGAGGACAATGTACATCTTAAGTTTGGGGGGTGAATTTTATCATGAAAAAGTGCCTAACTATTTGCATTATTCTCAAATTCCTGAATTATGTCTTGTTCTTAAGTAAAATTTATCATATTACTATTAGAATGAAACTTTCTTTGATTTATGATTTACATTGATATGTTTCGGATTAAGTCATAGTTAATTATGCAATGATGATTTAAACTTTAGGAGACTAGAGAATCAAGCATAATGAGTCTATTTTCAGAATTAAAAATTGATAGGTTGTCTACCTGAATCTAATTATGACCTTGAAGTTTGAAATTTACAAGGTTGATATAAAAAAACCATAAATTTTGTGAGATCTTGAGCCTTTTAGAGCATATATTCTTTTTCGTGCTCACTTTATTGATTATGAGTGTGTCAACATTGATCTGTTATTCTAGAACTTGCTTCGATTATACATGTCGAGACCACACCTTTGATTTAATATACAAAGGTGATAAAGGCGCCTAGGTTTTAACCCACTTACTCCACTAAAAACCTACCCTCACAATTAACCCCTAGTGAACCCCTTTGATCCTAACAACCCTTTTATTGACTCACCCTCAACATTAACCAAAAACCATTATTGTTGAAATCCCTTTAATTAAATTGATCCACATTAAGTTGAGGTCTGATTTGAACAGATTACTTAGCTAAACTATGCTTTCCATTTCAGTTGCTAATTTCTATATTGTTATATGATTTGTTCTTAAAAAAAATGAAGTATATTCATTATTAGTTCTATGTTATTTGAGCTCAAACTATTAATTTCATTATCTTTAGAAGAAGCTCATGTTTTTAGTATTAAGTTTCCGTGATGTAATTATTTAGTATTAGTACAAGTTTTTAGTTAGGTAATTTGTCAAATCAATCTCGATTCTAACCTTCTAATTCAGCCTTTATCCACACCTTTAACCCAAGCCCCGTTATAACCCTTTTTAAAGACCTTTTTATTTGTGTATCATCTCATATTATAGTGGTGGAGACTTGATTTTCATGCAAGCCTATGGGATTAACCTTTTGTGTTTGACTTTTGAGTGCTTAATTTTGAACCTTAAACACCCTGAGTGATTTGAGTGAATCTTTAGTGAGGATATCAACTTTTTTCGATTTTGAATTAAAGGTAATTATTTAGGTAAGGGGAAACACCTATTTTTCGTGCTACAAAAATGTATGACTTAGATTGTTTGAATCTTTAGGACTCTTTGAGTTGAATTATCCATGTATGAATTATCTATGAATTATGATGAAACATTATTGATGAAGGTTATGAATTGAGTAAGTTCGTTTTAATTGTGAGTTGATAATTTTGCTTAAGGACAAGCAAAAGCTTAAGTGTGGGGGTATTTGATAAACCGTAATATGTTCATATTTTAATCCCACATTTAGCATACTTTTGGATGATTTATTCCCTGAATTATGAAATTTGGTGCTTCTAATCCTTTAATTTTATGTTTTATACTTAGGAAAGCACCAGAGGATGAAAAGAACGAGAAACGGGCCACAAACGGAATAATTGAGCCAAAGTAGGAAATCGACACGGCCTGAGGTTTCACCATACGATCGTGCCTCCTTAGCAGACCCAACCACGGCCTACAACTCGATTTACACGGCCGTGCCTCCTTAGCAGACCCAACCACGGTCTACAATTCAATTCACACGGACGTGTTGCACGGGCGTGTCCCTGCCGTGGCAAAGAGAAATTTCACTCGGATTAGGATACTTAGAGGTGAAGCAACACATTCTGAAGCCTATATAAACACCCTAAGTATAACCTAAAAGGGGGCTTTTGTCAGGGGGCGTCCAGCTAGGCTAAGGAGCCGAGCCAGAGAGGTCAGAATTGTGGGATTTACTCGAAGAAAGCCAGTTGATTCATCTCAAGAAGCCGAAATCATACTCAAGACGGAGGATCTCTACTTCAATTCCTTCAGGGGAATTTTAGGGTTTTCTTATGTTTTGTTTTATCTTTTCTTCTGAGATGTATTCTTTTATGATTATGAACTAAACCCCTCAAATACCTGAGGGGGATGAAACCTAAGACGGATCTTGTTATTGTTTTTTGAACTATATAAGAAATACTTGATTTGTTCTTAATTATGTGTTCTTAATTCTTGTTTTGATATTTCAGGATATTGATTCAAGTATTGATGTGCTTAGGCAGAGGAGGAATAGTCCCTGTCTAAGAGTAGATCTAGCATAATTAAGCGGAGTTGATCGTAACCCTAGAGATAGGATGACGAAAATCTATCGGATTAGGGTCAAACCTAATATGGGAGTCCATAGATCGAGTTAATGCAATCCTAGGGGTTTTAATTAGAAAGAGATTTCAATTAATCAACGTAGGGTTAGACGTTAGTAGCCTCGAGAGAGGTATTAATATAAATTAGGGAATCCTACGGATCAAGTCAAGTGAATAAATCATCTAGTTTAGAGTTAAATAACAAGTGAAGTCTAGGTGGATTCCTCCTTGGGTATTGTCTTAATCAATTGGTTTTTCCCACAAGTATTTCCCCAATTCATTCTCTTCGTCTTAGCGTCTTTAGCTTAGTAGTTAGTTAATTTTAGAATAAATAACAATTCCTTAATTCTTAATTTGAATAATAAAAAGAAAGTCAAGATTAGTACTTTTGGTTCCTTTGGGTTCGACAATCTGGTCTTGCCACTAAGCTATACTACTGTTCGATAGGTACACTTGCCTCAATCATGGTGATAGTTAGTTTCTAGGCTAGATCATTCATTATATAAATATTAAGACTATCGATAACCAACGATCAACATAAAAACCAATGGATAGTGGAAATTGAATGAAAATAAAAAGGTTAAAATTAAAAATTGTTAATTAAGTTAATAATAAATAAAACAAAAAGGAATTAAAAGCCATTTTTATCATCTCTTTGTGCCGAAACTTGAAGGAAAAATAAAGAAATAGGGCTTGGGGGTATTCGGCCATAGTTGCTCAAAATCAAGGTATGTTTTGAGCTCAGTTTTTGATGATTTCTACGTTTTTGCGATCGTTGCTTAGTGTATTATCAAACCCATGCTTTAATTTTAGAAATTGATGGTGATTTTAAAATATGCCATTGATGAATGCTTGAGCTTTGTGATAGTTGATGATGAAAAAAATGAAATATTGGTGAAATATTAACACATTTTGTCTTTGAATTTTTAGTGAAATTGAGTAATTTGGGCTTAATTGTGAAAATGAGAAATAGGAGTACTTAAATGTAAAATAAATGAAATGTGTGGACTTGTATGAACGTAGAGAAAATTCGGCTAGGCATGGGTGAAGTGAGATTTTGTGTATTTTGTGATTTTGTGAAATTTGGACTAAAGTGTCGAAATGTGAAAATGTGAGGGCTATTTTGTAAAATTCCCTAAATATGTGTGTTCGGACTAAATTGAATGAATTGGTGATTGAATGAGTTAAATTTGAACATGTATGGACAAAGAAAGGAGAGATTCAGATCGAGATCGAGGCAAAGACAAAGTACTCGATTGATCGGCTAGTTTTGGTATTTCGACGTCTGAGGTAAGTTCAGATATAATACAAGTTGTTAATTTTATATCTATGTGATAAGAATTGAATGAATGTATTGTTTATGAGATAGAAATGTATTACATATGAAATCGAGTAATGAGGCACTAAGTGTGCGAAATTAGAAACGAGACAGAGATGATTAGCACTGTGTGTGCAAAATAATAGAAGCTTCGGCTTTTTGATTTGGCACTGTGTGTGCAATACCGAGATAAATTTGGTTAAAAGTATAGGGACTAAGTGTGCGATGACAATTATGCTTCGGCTACGAATTTGGCACTAAGTGTGTGATTAAATCAAACGAATAACAAAGGTTGATCGAAATGTAATATTGAGCATTGAGTAGCTTGGATGGTGAATAACTATGTGTTGGCTAAGGTATGTATTGAACCTTTGTGGTTGATGAGATTGTATATGAATTTATGAATGGATGAGTGATGACACTAACTATGGATGATATGGTGTGAACATTTGAAAGTTGATCTATGTGATGGATTCACTTTGTGTAATGTATTTGAGTTAGTAAAATTGATTGTATTATGTTACGAACTTACTAAGCTCTTAAGCTTATTGTGTGATATGTTTCTCTGTTTTACAGTGTCAATAAAACTAGCTCAGATTTGGGGATCGTCAGTGACTTAATACACTATCGGCAATCTATTTCGGTACTTTTGAAATATGTACATATTTGATATATGGCATGTGTAGGCTAGTAGATGTGGTGTATTTTGAGATGTTGGACTTTGCCATGTGACATGGCTTGGAAGTTAGATGATTTTGGTTATTATGTGTGAGCTATGTAAATGATGAAGGTGGTATGAATTAGTGAGAATGGAATTGGTATATTTCATGCTTGAATTGGTTGATGAGAATGGCATGTTAAGTGTGAATTTGTGGTATGACTAGATGATGCTTATTTATATGAATTGAGTTATGAATATGATGTTTTGGATGGATTTATTTGGGTAGGAATTGAGTATGGAAATAAATGATATAATAGATGATTAGTTGGTGCTTGGAAATGGTAGGTTGTGGTTGCATTTGAGGCATGAAATGGTATTGGTTTGATGTATATAGGTGATTCTAAAGTGTTGATGGTAATTTCGCCTTGAAAATGGCCTATAATTGCCCACACGATTGAGCACACGGGCGTGTGTGTAACATCCAGGAATTAAGGGTTATGCATTTAATGCATAACTCATAAGCTGGTAGGCTTTGAGTGAGTATGGAGGGGTTTTAGGGGTTTTGAGAACCCTGGGATGTAGGAGAGTGCCTTAAGAAATTATGAGATTTCAAGCTTAAGAAGGGAAGCTAGGCTAAGGAGGCCTCAAAGGAATAAGTGGAAGAGTTATGACACAAAGAGTGCCTTGGTAAAGTGGCTTGAAGGCGCCACTTAGGGCCTTGGTGAATGGCGCCTCAAGCAAGGGGGAAGGGAGGAGGTTCGAGTCTTGATGGCAGCGTTAAGTGTGTTTTATTTTTACATGTTGGCGTTAAGGGAGAGGGGGAGTGTTACACGGCATGGGGGCTTTGAAAGATAAGGATAAGGCTTGATTTTTCTTTTTTAAAAAATTCGGCTAGGATATATGATAAAGGTTGATTTATTTTAAGTTGGTAGATAGAAGATAATTGTAGATTTATTTGTTTATTTTTGAATAGGTGTTAAAGAGATAAAATAGGAGATTATCAAGGGATTTGATATGGGAAGAGCTAGTGGCCGAATATAGGACTCCTTGGGGTGGCATTTTCGGCTTTGATGTTTAGTAAAGAGTGTGTGCCGAAATTCCTTTTAATTAAGCATTCATCTTTTTCTCCCTTTTAGTTGCTTTGCCAAATTTGCACCTTATTTTCTCTCTGACAAAAGCCGAAAGTTGAAACTTTTGATACATTTATTTTCTTCCTTTCACATCTTTTTCTTCTTCACACCTCCTTGAAGCCGAATTCTCCTAAGCCTTCTCCATCCTTCTATTTCTTCTTTTCTCCAACTCCAAACCTGTTCTTTGTGTTAGCCGAATGTGCAATCACCATTTGTTGAGCCATAGCCGAATATTTATTTGAACCCCTTATCACTTCTTTTCTTCTTTTGTTCTCTTCAAAGCTGAAAGTTAGAGAGATAAATCTATTTCTTGGTTGTGGCCGAACCTAGGAGGGTGATTCGGGAAGTTGTTCATAAGTGGTAAGCAACGTGTGTAGTGGTAAGTGTATTCACCCTTAGCAATCGATTTGGGTTCCTATCCTTTTAGTGTGCCGAAATCAAGGGTAGGCCTTGACTTCTAATGTTGGCCGAATGTGTATAGTGGCATAACTTTGTGTTTCTTTTGTATGTGATAACATCAAGGAGCGTTAAAGGAGGTTTTTTGGGGATTTGAAGTGATCAAGGGATTTCGACAAAGGTAAGTGATAGGTGCTATTCGGCCAAAGGCCATCTTCATGGATTTATTGTGTATAGCCGATTCTAACAATGGCATAAAGGATTTCGACAATCTCAAGGAGCAAGCAAGTATTTCGGGATTTAGTTAAACAAGGTAAGGTGACTTGTAATATTCGGCCATGAGGCCATTTTGTCTATTAGTGATGACCGATTGTGTACTATGGTTCTTAGGAGCAAATCAACAGTAGTAAGCAAGGCTTCCGGGATTTCGATTCGTTGGTAAGAATATTCAGTAAGTATGGTTTAGATTTGGTATATTTAGATTAGGATGTTATCGGTTAACCATTTGGTTCTGATTAAGATATCATTAATGGACATGGATGCCGGTCAAGAAGGAAAAGGGATAGTCCTTATCCCGAAGTTTAAGAAGAAATCAGTTTCTGCCGTTCGGGATTGGCCACCGGGGTGTGGGCCAGCACCAGAGCAGGAAAATAGGCAGATAGCTGTAGTTTCGTTTAGCGATAGCATCGGGATCGAGAGCGTAGTACTTCAAGTGATAAGGTGTGTAGTTAGCCTACTGTTTTCCGGGATTTATGTGATACTTGCATGTGTTGTATATGTGTTATATATGTGCTAATAAGTGTAGTGGCAATTATGAAATGGATGCCCTTAAAGGGGTATGTCAATAATCAGGTTAGTACCAAATCTGATGAAATGTGGATTATGAATGTGAATACGATTGAATGCTTGGATAACATGTACATGCATTATTTATCATGACATTATTATATGTTGCATGTGCATGGGATGGGTTATGAATATGAAAGAAGGTAGGGTGTACTTCGAGTACGTGGTTTGATGTTAGCCATGAGCTACATCATGGATTGGCGCTGACTGAGGTCGCGTTGTGGATTACTTGTGATTAAGTTCATGTGGATTGATGAGTGGCTTTGTGCCTCATCGTGGTTGATATCGGCTGTGTCCCATATCGTGGTTGATGAGTAGCTATGTGCCTCATCATGGTTTGATGTTAGCTACGAGCTACATCGTGGACGGCATAAATTGCCGAAATGGTGTGTAGCGGTTGGAGGGTGATTTAGTAATCCCCTGGTGTGTGGTGGCTGGATACTGGGGTGTGTAGAGGATGGACCCTAGGTTTGGGTTGGGTGCATTTGCATAATTACATCGGATATGTGTATCTAATGGGATTACGGGCCAAGCCCTATATGTGAATGTGGAGCAGTGTGGAAATGGGCTAAGCCCATTATGTGGAAACAAGTGGTTAATTACTGTATTATCTGATAAGTGGTATGAATATGGGCCAAGCCCAAAATGTGATATTATAAGAATAAGCTGCCTTGTTAACTGTTATGCGGGTTGATATATGGTTTAATTTGTGGGTGGAATTCAGTGGTCTAATTGCACACTGAGTCCGTGTGACTCACCCAAATATTTATCAACATCGCAGATGATCGTGATTCTTGGACCGGGTTGGAGTGGATACAAAAGGTGGCCATGCAGAAGTTATTTGTTTACGTACTTTTATATTTTCGATATTTTGATCAATCATTTATTGTAATAAGGGCCGCTTTAAGTATTCGGGAAATTGTTATTATGTTTATGTTGGTTTGACGATTAAATTATTATTTGGGGAAATGTTTTTAATTTGGCAATTTACACATTACAGACTTATATTAAAGTTCTCAACTCGGATACTTTGTAACATCAAAGTTTTACTTAGAATCTTAAATACACAATGTTTTACAAATGACAATAGATTTTAACGATTTTACCTTTAAGTCAAATTCTTTACAACCGTTTTCCGTAGTAACATACCAGATCCGGTCAAGGCTCGTGGGCCAGGTTTTTGGGGTGTTACAGTTTGGTATCAGAGCCCGGTTCAAAACTTGGCTTTGAGGGTTTTGGGTCCAAAAACATTTTCTAAGATGGGCTTTTCAAAATATGGACTTTTATTTCAGGTTATTCTGGCATGGCACCTGTATCTCCGGCCCGAGGTCCACCAGGTAAGTACTTCTGACTATTGAAGTGATTTAAATATGTGAACTATGTGGGCATTAAGGGATCGTAGATTATTAGATTAGGGCTATTGGACCCTAGGACTAGTCTACTCCAACACAGAATGCATAAGACTTAAGAATCATTAAACAAACCTGTGAACTAAGTCGCCGAGTTAGGGTGTGGCAACAGTTGTGCGCATGTCTAGGAGTGGATTCAGTAAGAGATTGGTACTTAAGCAGTCCTAGTGACTCACCTCCTCTTTACTCGAATCCTACCTGGTGCGTAGCTACGGTTCACCCTACCCAAGAGGACTTAGTCACCGGCTAAATTCGATAATTAAAACCCGAAAGGGACTAGCCTTGCTATTTATAAAAACCTTAGTTTTTTAAATCTCCAAATTGCTCTTTTAATTTGAAAACACTAAATTAGATTTTGAGAGAAACATTTTTCGAATTATTCCCGGTTGACAAAATTACCCAAATACCCCTGGTTGTAAAATTACTAAAATGCCCCTAGTTTATAAATTTACCGTACTACCCTCGATTTTTACTAAAATAACCTTGCTTTACAGAAATACCCAGAAACTCTATTTGAAAAATATCCAAATACCCTGATTTGGAAATTTACTAAAATACCCTTGACTTACAAAATTACCAAAATGACCCTGATTTCCAAAATTTCTACCATACCTCCGATTTGAGAGAATTTTTAAAATAACCCTGAGCTTTGAAAATTTTGAAATACCTTTGTAAAGATTTTCAAATTGATCCCGATTTATTACCAAAATACCCTTATAGGATAAATGACGAAATTACCCTTGGGTTGGGAATGGATAAAATGCCATAGTAGTATGGTGGATGAATGAATGTGTCTCTATTGATGAACGTGAATGTGATTCTCTGAATTAGAATAGTGAACTTGAGCTGAAACTTTGATTGATCGAAAAAACTACTTCTAAAACGTCTTTGCATAAAACTGTTCGCGGATAATCAGTGGAACAAATTACTAATGCATAAAACTTTTAGTCAGATTAAATCGCGACGTTAGATATGAGTTCTAGAGGACGTGGTCGAACGACTGTATCGGAACCAATAGGGTCTGGCCATGGGTTAGAAAATGATGTGCCGCCGCCAACAGTGGGCACGGAGGATCAAGATTCGACAAGAGGAGATGACGCAGTATCGCAGGCTATGCTGCGAGTGCTAGAGCAAGTTGTAAGAGCTGGTATGGGAAATGGAGCTCGGAAGTCAGTATCGGAAAGACTAAGGTCAAGCGGAGCTGAGGTTTTTAGAGGAGTATCCGGAGTAGCTCCGAATGTAGCGGAATATTGGTTAGAAGCGGTCGAAAGAATCATGGATGATTTGGACTGCATCATCGAGGAAAAGTCGAAAGGTCTTTCTCGTTGTTCGAGATGAGGCTTATCGATGGTGGCTCACCGTCAGGCAAGGTGTCCCGGCAGATCGATTGGATTGGGAGTATTTTAAGCTTAAGTTTGAAGGGAAGTATGTTGGAGCCAGTTACTTAGACTTGCAAAGGAAGGCGTTTCTAAACTTGGTTCAAGGAAGTAAGTCGGTGGCAGAGTATGAAGCGGAATTTGTGCGGTTAAGTCAGTATGCCAAGGGGATCGTGGCCACTGATTACGAAAGGTGTGTTAGATTCGAATACGGATTGCGAGATGAGCTACAAGTGTTGATTGCTTCGCAAAGAGAAAGGGACTTTGCTATTCTAGTGGAGAAAGCTCGGATAGCTGAGGAAGTTAAGAGAACCGCGAGACAGAACCGAGAGAAGAATAAGAGTTGGAACAAGAAGAGTTTTAGACCATCGGTATCATCTGAGGATTTCTAGAAGAGACCAAGGATTGAGAATTCTGTACGTACACTTGTGCCAGTTTCTGAGAATCGGAGTCGTACATGTGCTCGGTGTGGAAGAGCTCATGCTGGAGAGTGTTGAGGAAATAGTAAAGAATGTTTCCGTTGTGGGTCTAAGGCTCATTTGGTTAAAAATTGTCCTCAGACGACGAAGGGTCGTGGTCCAAACCATGGAGGAAATAGTTCCGGCAGAGGTCGTGGAACACCAAGTAGGGGTGCTGAAGGTTCAGATGCAAGACAATCAGGGTTGGCTTAGGCAGTCAGTCGTCGCGAGGAGGAAGATGTGCCAGATGACATAGCGGGTAAGTTCCTTGATTCTGGAATACCCTTAATTGCTTTGCTTGTTTTAGAGTTAACTCATTCTGGTGTTGCTAGTGAAGTGCCTGAAACCTTGGATGTGAACTTAGAAACTGTGCCTAGGAAGTATGATAGTTTGTTAAGATCAGAGTGCGCAGCATAAGCGTAGTGCGGTGAGTAGGATTGCATGACTGTTAGTTAGTGAGTAATTTCGAGGACAAAATTATTTTAAGGAGGGTAGAACTGTAACATCCAGGAATTAGGGGTTATGCATTTAATGCATAACTCATAAGCTGGTAGGCTTTGAGTGAGTATGGAGGGGTTTTGAGAACCCTGGGATGTAGGAGAGTGCCTTAAGAAATTATGAGATTTCAAGCTTAAGAAGGGAAGCTAGGCTAAGGAGGCCTCAAAGGAATAAGTGGAGGAGTTATGACACAAAGAGTGCCTTGGTAAAGTGGCTTGAAGGCGCCACTTAGGGCCTTGGTGAATGACGCCTCAAGCAAGGGGGAAGGGAGGAGGTTCGAGTCTTGATGGCAGTGTTAAGTGTGTTTTATTTTTACATGTTGGCGTTAAGGGAGAGGGGGAGTGTTACACGGCATGGGGGCTTTGAAAGATAAGGATAAGGCTTGATTTTTCTTTTTTTAAAAATTCGGCTAGGATATATGATAAAGGTTGATTTATTTTAAGTTGGTAGATAGAAGATAATTGTAGATTTATTTGTTTATTTTTGAATAGGTGTTAAAGAGATAAAATAGGAGATTATCAAGGGATTTGATATGGGAAGAGCTAGTGGCCGAATATAGGACTCCTTGGGGTGGCGTTTTCGGCTTTGATGTTTAGTAAAGAGTGTGTGTCGAAATTCCTTTTAATTAAGCATTCATCTTTTTCTCCCTTTTAGTTGCTTTGCCGAATTTGCACCTTATTTTCTCTCTGACAAAAGCCGAAAGTTGAAACTTTTGATACATTTATTTTCTTCCTTTCACATCTTTTTCTTCTTCACACCTCCTTGAAGCCGAATTCTCCTAAGCCTTCTCCATCCTTCTATTTCTTCTTTTCTCCAACTCCAAACACTGTTCTTTGTGTTAGCAGAATGTGCAATCACCATTTGTTGAGACATAGCCGAATATTTATTTGGAACCCTTATCACTTCTTTTTTTCTTCTTTTGTTCTCTTCAAAGCCGAAAGTTGGAGAGATAACTCTATTTCTTGGTTGTGGCCGAACCTAGGAGGGTGATTCGGGAAGTTGTTCATAAGTGGTAAGCAACGTGTGTAGTGGTAAGTGTATTCACCCTTAGCAATCGATTTGGGTTCCTATCCTTTTAGTGTGCCAAATCAAGGGTAGGCCTTGACTTCTAATGTTGGTCGAATGTGTATAGTGGCATAACTTTGTGTGTTTTTGTATGTGATAACATCAAGGAGCGTTAAAGGAGGTTTTTTGGGATTTGAAGTGATCAAGGGATTTCGACAAAGGTAAGTGATAGGTGCTATTCGGCCAAAGGCCATCTTCATGGATTTATTGTGTATATGCCGATTCTAACAATGGCATATAGGATTTGAAAATCTCAAAGAGCAAGCAAGTATTTGAGATTTAGTTAAACAAGGTAAGGTGACTTGTAATATTCGGCCATGAGGCCATTTTGTCTATTAGTGATGACCGATTGTGTACTATGGTTCTTAGGAGCAAATGGACAGTAGTAAGTAAGGCTTAAGGATTTCGATTCGTTGGTAAGAATATTCAGTAAGTATGGTTTAGATTTGGTATACTTAGATTAGGATGTTATCGGTTAACCATTTGTTCTCGATTAAGATATCATTAATGGACATGGATGCCGGTCAAGAAGGTAAAGGATAGTCCCTATCCCGAAGTTTAAGAAGAAATCGGTTTCGCTGTTCGGGATTGGCCACCGGTGTGGGCCAAGAGAGAGAAGCGGGAAAATAGGCGGATAATCAGTAGTTTCGTTTAGCGATAGCATCGGGATCGAGAGCGTAGTGCTTCAAGTGATAAGGTGTATAGTTAGCCTACCGTTTTTCGGGATTTATGTGATACTTGCATGTGTTGTATATGTGTTATATATGTGGTAATAAGTGCAGTGGCAATTATGAAATGGATGCCCTTAAATGGGTAAGTCAAGAATCAGGTTAGTACCAAATCTGATGAAATGTGGATTATGAATGTGAATACGATTGAATGCTTGGATAACATGTACATGCATTATTTATCATGACATTATTATATGTTGCATGTGCATGGGATGGGTTATGAATATGAAAGAAGGTACGGGTGTACTTCGAGTACGTGGTTTGATGTTAGCCATGAGCTACATCGTGGATTGGCGCTGACTGAGGTCGCGTTGTGGATTACTTGTGATTAAGTTCAAGTGGATTGATGAGTGGCTCTGTGCCTCATCGTGGTTGATATCGGCTGTGTGCCATATCGTGGTTGATGAGTAGCTATGTGCCTCATCGTGGTTTGATGTTAGCTGCGAGCTACATCGTGGACGGCATAAATTTTTGAAATGGTGTGTAGCGGTTGGAGGGTGATTTAGTAATCCCCTGGTGTGTGGTGGCTGGATATGGGGGTGTGTAGAGTATGGACCCTAGGTTTGGGTTGGGTGCATTTGCATAATTACATCGGATATGTGTATCTAATGGGATTACGGGCCAAGCCCTATATGTGAATGTGGATCAGTGTGGAAATGGGCTAAGCCCATTATGTGGAAACAAGTGGTTAATTACTGTATTATCTGATAAGTGGTATGAATATGGGCCAAGCCCAAAATGTGATATTATAAGAATAAGTGCCTTGTTAATCGTTATGCGGGTTGATATATGGTTTAATTTGTGGGTGGAATTCGGTGGTCTAATTGCACATCGAGTCCGTGTGACTCACCCAAATATTTATCAACATCGCATGAGATGATCGTGATTCTTGGACCGGGTTGGAGTGGATACAAAAGGTGGCCATGCAAAAGTTATTTGTTTACGTACATTTATATTTTTGGTATTTTGATCAATCATTTATTGTAATAAGGGCCGCTTTAAGTATTCGGGAAATTGTTATTATGTTTATGTTGGTTTTGTGATTAAATTATTATTTGGGGAAATGTTTTTAATTTGGCAATTTACACATTACAGACTTATATTAAAGTTCTCAACTCGGATACTTTGTAACATCAAAGTTTTACTTAGAATCTTAAATACACAATGTTTTACAAATGACAATAGATTTTAACGATTTTACCTTTAAGTCAAATTATTTACAACCGTTTTCCGTAGTAACATACCAGATCCGGTCAAGGCTCGTGGGCCGGGTTTGGGGGTGTTACAGTGTGGCTCGATCGTGTCCTTCAAGGTTGTGTTTCAAAACAAGTCAAGCTCGACCACGGGCTGAACAAACGGGCTTGTGACTGGCCGTGTGGTGCAAGTCAGGCTCGACCACGGGTGAGGCACACGGGCGTGTCCACGGCCGTGTGGACAAGTCATTATGTATGCCCTGTTTTGACACGGCTTAGACACACGGATGTGTCTGAGGCCGTGGGCGGCATACGGTCTGCCCACACGGGCGTGTGACCTCTGTAACTTAGAAAAATGTTTGAATTTCAAAAAATTTTGTATGTGTTCGGTTTAGTCCTGACCCCTTTCTAACATGTGTTTAAGGTCTCGTAGACCTCATTAAGGGACTATATGTTTATATTTGGATATGTTTGATTGATGTTTAACTTTGTGTTGTGAAATGAATTTAAATGTTTTGAAATGATTGGTAATGCCTCTTAACCTTATTCCGGCGACGGTTTCGGGTTAGGGGTGTTACACAAAGGGTAATACATTTGCAAAATATTGCCAATCAACTGCCAGATTCATTTACTGACCTAAAGAGAATTACAAAATCTCACATACCGGTTGAAAATACTCCAATACGAATTGAGTCCCAATAGGGAAAAATGATAGTTCAAAAGAAAGTAATATGCGCCTAAAGCTTGGAAGTCCAGTAGACTCCAAAGATAAAAATCCTCGTAAAAGGAAAGGAGAAAATATTCAAGATGGTCATATTGTGGAGGCAAGTGCCCAAGAAGAGGCTAAAGATATAACTAATAAAAAAACCCCATAAATGGTTTAGGTACCTATTGGAAAATATGGATGTCACATATATAATAATAGTAATTACATGCTATTATTTACTATAATAAAAGGTTAGCCCAAATTAAAAGTGATCTAATTTGGTTAAGGTTTATTGGGCTTTAGTTATTAAATAAAGTATGGGTCAAATATGTGTAAATACTCTAGTAACTAATTTATAATTAATGATGGGTTGATTAGAAATTAGGGTTAATGTGCAAAAGTGATAAATTAGGGTTATGATCCCCAAATTACACATAGGTAACTTTTCTAATATCCCATCTTTAGGAAAGAGGGAGCCACATTCTCTCGATTACTTGTGTGCTAAGTTGAAAGATCAAAACCAAAAGATCAGTAAATTTCAATAAATCGATGCATTCAAGCACGCTTCTATATCTAGTTTTGTTCTTGATTTGCTCTTGATGATTTGACATGACAGATCCTGGTTTACAATTTATATTAGATCTTGCTTTTACGGTTTTAATAGTACCTGAAAATGGTGATTACAAAGAGATCTCGGTAAATTATGCTACTTCAGGAGAAAGATGGAACTTGAAAAATATAGTTATAGAAATTTTTTTGCCTATAATGTTGCTATTGAAATAGGAAAAGAAAATGAAGATCCTGAGCCTAAATCTATTGAGGAATGAAGAAATAGAAAATATTTCCCAAAATGGAAAGACACAATTCAAGCAGAATTGAATTCACTTATTAAACGTGAGGTTTTTAGACCTGTAGTCCAAACACCTAAAGATGTAAAGCCGGTAGGATATAAATGGGTATCTGTGCGAAAACGAAATGATGAAAATGAAATCGTAAGATATAAAGCATGACTTGTAGCACAAGGATTTTTGCAAAAGCTCGACATTGATTACGAGAAGACATATTCTCCTATGGTGGATGCAATCACGTTTAGATATCTTATTAGTCTAGCAGTACGTAAAAAACTTGACATGAGTATAATGGATGTTATTACATCCTATTTTTATGGTATACTTGATAGTGGAATTCATATGAAAATTCTTGAAGGATTTCAAATCCCCAAAGGATATAGTGTTTCTCGGGAAATTTGCTCGATAAGATTAAAGAAAAGTTTATTAGGATTAAAACAATCTGGATGTATGTGGTACAGTTGTCTTAGTGAGCATGTGTCTTTATAAAAATATTATTGGAACTCCTGAAGATCCTCAAAATGTAGTAAATTGTTTAAATAAAGAATTTGAGATGAAAGATATTTGAAAAATAAAGTTTTGTCTTGGCATGTATATAAAGCATTTAAAAGATGAAATTCATGTCCATTAGTCAACTTATACAGAAAAGATCTTAAAGAAATTTTACATGGATAAAACACATCCATTGAGTACATTGATGGTTATACGATCGTTAAATGTGAATAAAGATAAATTTTGTCCTTGCAAGAATGATGAAGAATTTATTGGTCCTGAAGTACCATAACTAAATGACATAGAGGCATTAATGTATCTTGCAAACAACACAAGACCTGATATAACCTTCACTGTAAACTTGTTAGCAAGATTTAGTTCTTCTCCAACACGTAGATATTGGAATGAAATTAAACATGTATTTAGATATCTTAGAGGGGCCATTGATATGTGGTTATTTTATTCAAATGATTTAAAATCCCTATTAGAAAGATATGCTATTGTTGGATATTTATCAGATCCACATAAAGGACGATCTCAAACGAGATATTTATTTACATGTGGATGGACTTTCATATCATGGCATTCAACAAAGCAAACATTAGCTATCACCTCTTCAAATCATGCAGAAATAATTGCAATGCATGAGGTAAGCCGAGAGTGTGTTTTGCTAAGGTTATTGACCAAATATATCCAGAAGATATGCCTATACAAGAAAAGATGCCAACTATCTTATACGAAGATAATGGAACATATATATCTCAATTGAATGGTGGTTACATCAAAGGTGATAGAACGAAACATACTTCACCATAATTATTCTTAACTCATGATCTTGAGAAGAAATGTGATATACAAGTTCAACAAATTCGTTCTAGTGATAATTTAGCAGATTTTTTTACCAAGACATTGTCAACTTCAACATTTGAAAGACTACTACATAAGATTGAAATGCGTCGACTCAAAGATGTAATGTGATGTTGCCATTAGGAGGAGTCAAAAACACGTTACACTTTTTTCCTTTAACCAATGTTTCATCCCACTGGTTTTCCTGGTAAAGGTTTTTATAAGGCGACTTGTAATAATAGATTATTTACTCTTTTCCTTCATTAAGTTTTTATCCCATAGGGTTTTTCTGAATAAAGTTCTTTTACGTGACATTTTCATTGATGGGCATCCAAGGGGGAGTGTTGTAAATTCATTGATAAATGGATGTTCATAACCACCTCAAATTTATCCTATTGTAACCCTTAAAGAATGAATGTCCATAACCCCAAAATTCATTATCTTGTAACCCTTAAATCATTTATACGGTGCCTTCATGTTGGTCCTTAATGCTTTGTAACTTATGGTACTTGAAGCCCTATAAATAGAAGGCATGTACAAGCTTGTTGTATCCTAAGTGAAAGTTAAATCATTCTTTCATTTCTTTATCTTTCTTTCCCTCTTAATCTTTGTATTCTTCTTTTAGTTTTATAATAAATAATTTATTTTAATTTCAATTGCTTTTAGTTTTCATGTGTGAGTCTTTTACTTATACAAAATTTCATCTGTTTCAAGGTTCATCTCCTTTTACTAATTTCCTTTAGTTTTTTCAAGCTTCCTTTCATTTCTTCATCATTCTTTCCATTTAGATAAACTTCAGACTTGTCCATATATTACAAAACAAAATTTGAATTTGTGATTCTCCTTCCGTTTTTCATCTTTTTTGGTTTATCCTTTTAGTTTTTGTTTCTCCTTCTTTGGTTCTCCATTTTCTTCTTTTGATTATTTATTTACAAACCCTTTTCAAGATTTTAGAAGAGATGGATAAATAGTCAAGATATTGATGATTTTTTAGTTCTACTTTTCTTCTGGTTTTGTAAATAAACCAAAGCTTCAGCTAAAAATTATCCCACATAAATCAATAACGTGGGTGGAGGTGACTGCCTTTTGGGTTTTTCTTTTTAATTTTTTAAAATTTTTGGGTTGAATTGTTACATGCTTTTGGCAATTGCGCCAGTTGGGCCTGGCTTAAATTAGCTCATTTTGTTTAGAAAATTGGTTCGGCTTATTTTTTATTGTTCTTTTGGTTCATGGTTCAACCGTGACCTTTTTTTTATTTACAGTCTAAATGATTTTTTGCTAGTGTTTGGATCAGTTTATTAGTCGGTTTGATCTGGCTCAAATATCATTGATAACAACCTACTTTTTTTAATACTAAGCCTAAAGTCCCTTTTCCGTGTTTACTTTAGGGATGACAATGAGAGAATCTACTTGCCTCGATCTCAACTTGGAATTTGACCAATTCACTTCAATTCTAATTTGACCCCAACTTTTAAGAGAAATAATTTGTCTCAAACTCAAACCTAAACTTAAAATTTAACAGGAGATCTGACTTTGATTCGACCCGAATTTAATTTAATTATTTTATTTTTATTTTAAAGAAAATAAGATTACATTTTTTTTATTTTTGTAGTTTGAAGCAAATAAGATTTTTTTAAAAATTTAGTCTTAAAATTTATTTATTTATTGAAAGAAAAAACTTTATATATAAAGAGAGAGTGACGGGTATTTTTGTAAATATCACAAGACAAGGTGGTGTGAATTTACCTCAAATCCAATCCAATCTGACTTGATTATTTTTTTTATTTTCACCTAATTTACCTCAAATTTGACTTTCCAAAAAAAATCCAACCCTAACGGATTAGGTTAGGGTAGAACCCATAGGATTTAGTCCCAATTTAATTCCTTTAGACCTGCCTTCCTTGCCCATGCTCTTCTTGCATGCCATCCTATAATCATAGTTAGGTGCAAAAACAGTGCTTTCATTTGTTAGGTGTCATTGAGAATTGGTTGAATTGTCCAGTGCACATTTGCATTGCTAGAAACATTGATATGCTTGATAGACTTGTCTTCAGTCTAGATGGTGCACTCTCTGATTTCATAATGGGTGAGCTTTGTAAGTGTCATCACAAGGATGATGTTGGAAGTCATTGAGTTTTTGCAAGGGATTGCAACTTCTTTATTCCAGACTAAGTTTTTATTTGTGTTTTTGAGAAAAAATCTAACTCCACTAAAATCCTTGTTTTTCCACCATTCAATAATAAAATTAAAGCCCTCTTTTGGATTATATTGGTTTGGCATTACTTCACTTTCCTTATTTTGACATTTTTCTGCTAGAATCATAAATTAAGATATGATATAAAACTTACGAAATTATAAATCAAGATTTGTCATGTCAAATCATCAAGAACAAAACAAGAATAAAACTATATGCGAAAGCGTACCTGAATCCATGAATTCCTTGAAGTTTTTCTGGATCTTAGGGATTTGATCTTCCAAATTAGCACACAAGAAATTTAGAGAATATTTGCTCTCTCTTTCCTAAGGATGGGATATCAAAAAAGATATCTTGTATGTAATTTGGGGACCATAACCCTAATATTTATAACTTTGGCATATTAGCCCTAATTCCTAATTAACCCATCATTAATTAGAATTCGATTAGAACTTAATTACTAGAGTATCTACCCATATTTGGCCCATACTTTATTTAATAATTAAATCCCAATAAAACATTAACCAAATTAAATCACTTTTAATTTGGGCTAACATATCATGATAGTAACTAATAATATGTAATTACCCTTATTATATATGTGATGTCCATATTTTCCAACAATCTCCCACTTGGGCTAGACATATATATACTAATTACTTTATAATTACATGTCATTATATAACCTTATGAGTTCAAAAAATTTACTATCATATCTAAAAGGTATTGCAAACAATCTCGTCCATTGATTATTCTAACATAGAACCAAGGTGACTTTAGTTACATATATTGTAACTGAATCCATCCCTGATCACTTATATTAACACAAACAAAAAAACATAGATCAAGTATGGATATGTAGCATGGAAATTACATGCAATATTATCTAAACATGTCTATTTCCAACTGGTCCTCTTTAAACTTAAGTGAGGTCAGTATCAAAATAACAAACAGAGTGAATAAACTGAATACTTCATTTCTGATCAGAAAATAACCAAATACATAAATGTATAAAAACAAACATAAAGAAAATAAAATATAAACTCCCACTAAATCATTATATCCTCAAACAATGTAACACCCATGTGAGCAGTGTGCTCATGAAAGACCTTGGGTGGTAAACCTTTTGTGAGCGGATCCACTATCATGGAGTTTTTCCCAATGTGCCCTATGGATATTTGACCATTTTGCACTCTTTCTTTCACAACTAGGAACTTTATGTCAATATGCTTTGACTTATATGAACTCTTGTTGTTATTGGAATACAACACTGCTAACTTATTATCACAAAATAATTTGAGTGGTCTTTCTACATTCTCCAAAATACGCAGCCTAGTGACAAAGTTCTGCAACCATATTCCATGGTTTGATGCCTCATAGCATGCTACTAACTCTGCTACCATAGTGGATGAAGCTACAAGTGTCTGCTTGACACTTTTCCAGGATATATCTTGTAACACTGATAAACCGTAATTTATACATATTTTAATCCCACATTTAGCATGCTTTTTGGATGATTTATCCTTTGAATTGTGGAATTTGATGCTCCTAATACTTTAATTTCATGCTTTATACTTAGGAGAGCATCGGAGGTCGAAAGGAACGAGAAATGGGCCAAAAACGGAGAAAATGGGCTTATCTTAGAGACTCACACGGCCTGGACTATGACCCACGGCCGTGTGTTTCGAGTAACAACCGGGACACAGTCATGTGTGGCAAACAGGCTCGACCACGGCCTAGATTCGATTCACACGTGCGTGTTGAACGGGCGTGTCCCTACCGTGACAAAGAGGAATTTCACTCGAAATAGGGTACTTAGAGGCAAAGAAAGACATTCCAAAAGCCTATATAAACACCCTAAAGGCCAACCTTGAAGGGGCGTCCAGCTAGGCCAAGGAGCCAAGCCAGAGAGGCTAGAATTGTGGGATTTACTCGAAGAAAGCCAGTTGATTCATCTCAAGAAGTCGAAATCATACTCAAGACGGAGGATCTCTCCTTCAATTCTTTCAGGGGGTTTTAAATAATAATTTTCCAAATGACATGGCTTGAACCCAGGACTTCATATAAGCCCCCTAACCTTCCAAAATCACTCACCTAATAGATCCAACTTGCATTAATGCCATTCTCTTATTCTCAAATGTTTCAAACGCTCCTATGCCCAAGGCCCAATAGGCCCAATTCTACTAGGCCCAAAAATTCGGGGCGTTTCATTTTTTTACGTTGGTTTCTTAGTTGGTTAAAAACCCGCGGAAGCTACTCTAATGAATGTCATTTTGAAGTTTAAAAATGTGTGTTTGTCTTTTAAAACAGTTATTATTTGAAAACTCATTTTTTCTACTCTAGCAATTTAAATAAGAAATCAAAAGCCCAATTAAAAATTAAAACCCTCAAAAGCCCTTATTACAAAATGTAAAAACCCAAATATGAATTTAAAATAAAATAAATTAGTCTAAAGCAGACATCAGCGATCGTGTGGCCACCTCTGAGTCCCTCGCGACTCCAAATCGCCTAAGGCTGGGGATTACCTGTACAGTTAAAGAAAGGGTGAGTTTGCAAAAACTCAATGTGCAATCCCCTTTCAGTCAAACGAGAAGCGATGCATCTCGAACGATGCAGGCCTAAGCCCTATTCGATAATAGAAACGATGCGGGCTTTAGCCCTATCTGATAATGATGTTGGCCTAAGCCCAATATAGTATCAATACAGTGCAAATATGCAGCCCATCCCAATCCAACCAACACACCACCCGTACCAACCAACACACCATGTGGGGATTAAATCGACCCACCCAGCTAACACACCAATATTGCAGCGAAGCTACTAGTAGTAGTAACGCAAAGACAAAGCCGCTAAGAACGATGGCGTGGTAAAACCACCAAGATCGTAATATGTGGCAAAGCCACCGATGTGATAAATACGTGGCGAGCCACCGATGCTTCCTCGTGCGAAAGATCCCAACCCCATGCAGTATGACGTGTCATAAATATTACGTGTATGCAGTATGTCATACTCAGTATCAGTCATATAATATCATACACTCATCAACCAACCTACCACTAAGGGTGTACGGTCATTTCGTCAATTAGGGGTAAAATAGTGACTTTACCCCTCAGGGGTATTTAGGTCATTTACAAATTTTGGAGTCTCAGTATAGATAACGACCCTTTAGAAGGTCTACAGTCGTCTAGAGCAACTTAGGAACCCAAAATGGTCATAACAGTGTATTTGGGCCTGAGGCCCATTGCCCGGCCTATGTGGGCCTGTACGCTCGTGTGGCCCATTTAGCCCGGATTCAGTCACGGTTAAGCGAACTACAACGACTAGTCCAGAATTTGTCATATTTTGTGGATTTTATTCATGTGGGGCCCACGAGCCCGTGTCTTTCGTCTTTTCGGTTTTTCAGCCTTTGCCGATATACAATTTAAACGGGGTGTTTACACACCTGTTTAGCGAGACGCGCGAAGAATCCCACATGTACCGAATCTACACTCAACAAGACCCTCAGTTGATTAACTGACAATTCAAGTTAACCACTTCTTAACATTTAGCCTAAAAATACACCACTTTACCTTGATTGAATGAGGGTGGCTTAATCCTCTAAGATCGCTAACCCAAAATTGGTCACACGCCTTGTCGAGATTCTGAGTTATAAACAGATCTTGTTAGATAGGATCAACTACTATCTCATCAACATAAAGACAACATTCGGCTTAACCCCAGAAAATGAGGTAGCATATTACCTTAATTGAATACTTGAGGAAAAAGGCTGTGGTTGCTTCAAAACCACTTGTACACCACTACTCCTTGAGGAAACCCTAGAAATAAAGAAGGAATCATAAATCAATACCCAAAAATAAAAGGAAAAACATTCGGCTTAGATGAATGAAAGGAAGCATAACTTAACCCTTACCGATTGTTAAGAAATCTTATGGAAACCGAAATAGCAAAACAATAGTAGAATAGAAGACTACTCGGCCAATCCCCTAATAGCAGAGTAACCGAAAATGGCTAGCCAAAAAGGTGAAGGGTATTCGGCCTAAATAATATAAGTATATCGGAAGAAAATAGAAAAAGGGAATGAAGCAAAAAGATGAAGAGAGAATTCGGCTAGAAACGAAACCAAGAGAAAATCAAATAGAGAGGGAGGGATGAAGATATATTCGGTCAAGAAGAAATAATAAGTAGAAGAGGATGAAAGCAGCAAGAAATTTGAAAAAGGCTTAATTGAACAGTAAGAGGAAAGAAAAGGTGAGAAAGAAAACAACTCAACTAGATTGTGAAGAGGAGAAGTCGGCACTAGAATGGACAGACCAAAACTCGAAGGGAAAAATACTCGAAAAGTAATATTCGGCTACTCGAAAAGGAAAATAAAAGAAAAAAGATTCTAAAGGTTGACAAAAGTCACAATTCGGCACACAAAAAATAGCACAAAATGCCCAAAACTGAACAAAGAGCAGAGAAAAACACTTAAAATCCTTCTAGCCGAATTTTGATGCCCAAGACTCCCTGTTCGGCTACACCACACCAACATTTGAATTTCCTTGATCTTCTCCTCCTAAATCTCCTCCATAAACTTACCAACATTATCATATCCCTTGATCTCCTCCCTTGACCAATTCCACAACCACCTCAAAAGAGTTCCAGTCAAACTCCACCTCTCACACCACAAAGATATAAAATAAATACTTCTTTGCATGCCAAGGGATTCGAACCCAAGCTCTCACACCAGCCGTTTCACGCCATCACCACTAGACCACCAGCTCATTTGTGTCTCCTTTCCCCTATAATTATTTATAAAGCCTACCTGCTAATGCTCAACCCCTTTAATTAAGAAAAATAGATTTTTGCTAAAGACAACGCTCGAACCCAGAGTTTCTCAGAGACTCTCAACCACTCCTAAACCACTCAAACAGTCCATTATTCAAGTCAAAACACATAGAATCAAAACATGGACTTTTGGGGCGTTACAATTCTACCCCTTAAAATAAATTTCGGCCTCGAAATTTACCTGGTCAGAATAGGTGAGGGTATTGTTGTCGCATCGCTTCCTCAGGTTCCACGTGGCTTCCTCGGTACCGTGATTTTGCCAAAGCACTTTAACCACTGGAATCGATTTCTTCCTTAGTACCTTAATCTCACGGTCCAATATTTGTACTGGTTCTTCCTCGAAGGTCAGATCTGGCCTAACTTCAATCTCCTCGACTGGTACTATATGTGTGGGATCAGAGCGATAACGCCTCAGCATGGAGACATGGAACACATCATGAATCCGGTCTAATTCTGGAGGCAACTCAAGTTGATAGGCGACTGGTCCCACACGCTTCAGTATACGATAAGGCCCAACGAACCTAGGGCTAAGCTTACCCTTTCGCCCAAACCTCAGTATCTTTTTCCATGGAGAGACCTTAAGAAATACGAAGTCTCCCACGGAATACTCAATCTCTCGGTGTTTAAGATCTGCGTAAGACTTCTGCCTATCAAACGATTCCTTCAACCGATCTCAAATCCGTTTTACCTTTTCTTCGGTATTAGAAACTAACTCTGGCCCCAAAACTCGCGCTCGCCCAGCTCAGTCCAACAGGTAGGAGTACGACACCTACGACCATATAACGCCTCGTACAGTGCCATTTGAATACTGGACTGACAGCTGTTATTATATGCGAACTCTGCTAGTGGCAAATAGTCTTCCCAGCTGCCTCATAAATCAATGACACAACTTCTTAACATGTACTCCAGTATCTGAATCACCCTCTCTGACTGACCATCTATCTGAGGATGGAACGCAGTACTGAAGTCCAACCTAGTACCCAAAGCCTCATGTAATTTCTTCCAGAACCAAGATGTGAATCGAGGGTTTCTATCAGATATAATGGAAATCGATACCCCATGCAGTCTCACAATCTCAGCCACATACAACTTTGCCAGCTTCTGCAACGAGTAATCAGTGCAGACTGGTATAAAATTGGCAGATTTAGTCAACCGGTCTACAATGACCCATACCGAATCTTTCTTAGTAGGCGTTAAGGGTAGCCCACTCACAAAATCCATAGTTACCCTCTCCCAGTTCCACAGTGGAATCTTAACCGGCTGCAGTAACCCAGAAGGCAGCTGGTGCTCAGCCTTAACTTGCTGACATGTCAAGCACTTACTCACAAAATCAGTAACTTCGCGTTTCAGCCCTGGCCACCAGTACAGCTCACGAAGGTATCGGTATAACTTGTTTTCGCCAGGATGCATAGCGTATGGACTACTATGCGCCTCTCGTAGTATAGACTGCCTCAACTCAGAATCCCTCGGTACACAAACTCTCCCACGGAAACACAACACTCCCTCACTATTCAACCCAAAATTTGTAGTCTCTCCATTCTCAACTTGTCAGAACCGGGAAACCAGTGACTCGTCCAACAACTGTTTCCCCTTAATTTGCTCAGTCCATTTCAGTCTCACTTGAAGCTCAGCTAACAAGCTACCATCATCATACAAGCTGAGACGAGCAAACATTGCTCTCAAATCAGATACAGCCCTACGGCTCAGTGCCTCAGCTACCATGTTAGCCTTACCAGGGTGATACTCAATCGAGCAGTCGTAATCCTTAAGTAGCTCCATCCATCTTCGATGCCTAAGATTCAGCTCCTTCTGAGTGAGGAGATACTTGAGGCTTTTATGATCCGTGTAAATAATACACTTCTCATCGTATAAGTTTTGCCTCCAAATTTTTAGTGCGAATACCATCGCAGCTAACTCCAAGTCATGAGTAGGATAATTCCCCTCGTGAAGCTTAAGCTGATGAGACGCATAAGCAACCACCTTACCCTCCTGCATCAGCACACAACCTAATCCAATGTGTGATGCATCACTGTAGACAGTAAATTCCTTCCCAGACTTTGGCTGTATCAAAACAGGGGCCTCAGTCAGAACTTTCTTCAATTACTCAAAACTCTCTTGCTGCTTATCTATCCAATTAAATGGTACCCATTTACGCAGTAACTTAGTCAGAGGTGCAGCAATCACAGAAAACCCCTCAACAAAATGTCTGTAATACCCAGCTAGTCCTAGAAAGCTTCGAATCTCGGATACAGTCTTCAATGGTTTCCAATCCAGTATGGCTTCGATTTTCTGAGGATCAACCCTAATCCCCTCGACAAATACCACGTGACCCAGAAATGTCACTTCTCGCAGCCAGAACTCACACTTGCTGAACTTCGCGTATAGCTAATTTTCTCTCAAAATTTGCAGAACAATTCGAAGATGTACATCATGATCCTCTTCGGTTCTCGGATACACCAGAATATTGTTTATAAAAACAACTATGAACCGATCCAGGTAAGGCTGGAACACTCGGTTCATCAGATCCATTAAAGCAGCTGGTGCATTCGTCAGCCCAAACGACATCACTAGGAAGTCGTAATGACCATACCGAGTCCTAAACACAATCTTATACACATCAGCCTCCTTAACTCTAAGCTGATGGTACCCAGAACAAGGATCTATTTTGGAGAAAACTGAAGCTCCTCGTAGCTGATCAAAAAGGTCGTCAATTCTTGGCAAGGGATACTTGTTCTTGATAGTCAGCTTGTTTAATTGCCGATAATCGATGCACATACGCATGGATCCATCCTTTTTCTTCACAAACAACCCTGGTGCTCCTCACGGAGACACACTCGGTCGAATGAATCCTCGGTCCAGAAGCTCTTGAATTTGAGCCTTTAACTCCACCAACTCCTTCGGTGCCATCCTATATGGGGCGATGGACACTAGAGTTGTTCCAGGTAAGAGCTCAATACCAAATTCGACTTCTTGGTTCGGAGGCAACCTAGGGAGCTCATCAGGAAATACATCCAAAAAATCCTTAACAGTTCTAATATCTCCGACAGAAGGACCTTCAGAATCAGAATACTAACATAGGCTAAAAATGCCTCACTACCCTTGCGAACCAGTTTCTCGGCCCTTAATGCTGAGATCACGTTAGATAAATAATTCCTTCGCTCCTCAATCAAAGCCACCTCCTCATCCTTAGTAGTCTTCAACACCATACGCTTAGCAGCACAGTCCAAACCAGCTCGGTGTTTCACCAGCCAATCCATACCCAAAATAAGGTCGAATTCACCAAACGGTAGTTCTATCAAATCTGCTGGAAAAATTACTCCTTGGACCTCAAAGGGCACATCTCTGAATAACTTATTTACCCTAACCGACTGTCCCAGTTGACTTATCACAGTCATCTCACTAACAGTGTTTTCGAACTGAATACCCAATTTTCTAGACGCAGTGCATGCAACGTACGAATGTGTAGACCCAATATCAATTAAAGCAGTGTAAGGTACATTGTAAATTAGGAACGTACTGGTTATGACATTAGGGGCGTCACCCTTCTCTCAGCAGCGAGCAACATAGACCAACGCTGGCTGCCTCGCCTCAGTGTTACCAGTACCTCTGCTTGCTGCTCCTCAACCTCGTCCCATGCCGTTTCCACCTCTGACCTGCCCACGGCCTCTCGGTGGTTGCTGACCACCTCTCACTGGCTGAACTTGACCTTGTCCCGCAGCTTGCATCTGAACAGGCCTCTGAGGACAATTCTTAACCTGATGATCCATCGACCCACATCTGAAGCACGCCCCAGTCATTTTCCAGCACTCACCCTGGTGAGATCTCCCACAATCTGCGCAAGGTTGTGGTCTAACAACAGCAACAGGAACTGCTCGGACTGGCCCATCAAACCTGGCCTTTTTTTTAGGCCTTCCAGAAGTACCCGAGGGCCCTAAATCCCTCTTATATCTGCCCTTATCTTTCTCACGATTTTGGCACTCAGAGCGCTTCACATCCTCAGCAATTTTTGCCTTCTCCACTAGGGCCGCAAAATCTCGCTCCCTTTGCGGAGCTATCAATACTCGCAACTCATCCCGGAGGTCATTGATCGCTGTGAATCAGAGCTTTAAAATTTATAAAAAGAATGATCGAACCTGGAAACTAACTCCGACAATGATTGAGGCAATTGCACCTATCAAACAGTAGTATAGCTTAGGCAAGACCAGATTATCAAACCCAAAGGAACTAAAAGTACTAATACTAACTTTCTTCTTATTATCTAGCCTAAAAATAAAGAGAGATTGTTTATCTAAATTAATTAACTACTAAAATAAAGACTCTAAGACAAAGAAGAATGAATTTGGAAAATAACTTGGGAAAAGCACAGTTGATTTAGATGATACCCTAGGAAGAATCCACCTAGACTTCACTTGTTACCTAACACTGAACCATACGATTTATTAACTTAGTTTGATCCGTAAGACTCCCTAACGTATATTAAACCCTCTCTCGAGGCGAATAACATCTAACCCTAGGTTAATTAGTGGAACTCCCGTTCTCCTATAATAACCCTCTAGAATAGCAGTAAATTGATCTATGGATTCCCATATTAGGTTTCACCCTAATCCGGCAAAATCTCGTCACCCTATCTCTAGGCGTGCGATCAACTCCGCTTAATTATGCTAGATCTACTCTTAGCGAGGTCTATTCCTCCTCCACCTAAGCACATTAAATTTGGATTAAGCTCACATAATTAAGAACAAACTAAGTATTTATCATATAATTCAGAAAATAATAACAAGATTCATCATAGGTTTCATCCCCTTCGGGTATCCGAAGGGTTTAGTTCATAACAATAAAGGAAAACATCTCAAGAGAAAAGATAAAACAAAACATAAGAAATCTCTAAAACCCCCTGAAGGAATTGAAGGAGAGATCCTCCGTCTTGAGTATAATTCTGGCTTCTTGAGATGGATCAACTGGCTATCCCCGAGTGAATCCCCACAAATCTGCCTTCTCTGGCCTAGCACGACACCCCTAGATGATGGCTTTGGGGTCCCCCTCTTAGGTCATACTTAGGGTGTATTTATAGGCTTTTGAAATACGTTTCTTTCTCCCAAAGTATCCTTTCACGTATGAAATTGCTCTTCTCCACGACAGAGGCACAGCCATGGCGCACGCCCGTGTAAATCGTGGCCAGCCCGTGTTCGGATTTTTTTAATGAGACACGGCCGTGTGAGTCAGGGTTAGAGCGTGTTCTAGTTGATTGACTTGGCACGGTCGTGTGGGTCCAAGTCCAGGCCGTGTCGATTTCCTCTTTGGCCCGTTTTGGTTCGTTTTGAGCCCGTTTTTCGTTCTTTTTATCCTTGGGTGCTTTCCTGAGTATAAGACATGAAAAGAAAGGATTAAGAGCACCTTTTTACATAAATCAAGGGATAATTCATCCAAAAGCATACTAAATGTGGGCCTAAAATTTGTTACTATTTCAGTTTATCAAATACCCCCACACTTAAGCTTTTTCTTGTCATCAAGCTAAATTCTCAACTTACAATTAAGACGAACTTCCTATAATTTATAATAGTCATTGATAGTGTCTCATCATAATTCAGGGATAATTTATACATGGATAATTCAACTCAAAGAGTCCTAAAAATTTAAGCAATATAAGCCTTATATTTTGTAGTGCAAAACATAGGTGTTTCCCATCATCTAAATAATTACCTCTGATTCAAAATCGTCAAGGATTGACATCCTCACTAAAGATTCAGTCAAATCATTCAAAGTGTTTAAGGTTCATAATTTAGGCACTCAAAAGTCAAACATGAAGAGTTAATCCCATAGGCTTGCATGAAAATCAAATCTCCACCACTAAAATATGAGATGAAACACAAATCAAAAGGTCTTTGTTAGGGTTGTAACGGGGCTAGGGTTAAGGTGTGGAATAAGGCAAAATTAGAGGGTTAGAATCGAGATTGAATTGACAAATTACCTAACTAAGAACTAATGAACTAATAATAATAATTACATCAATTTAAAACTAATAATACTAATAATGCGAGCTTCTTCTTCGATAATTGGAATTTAAATAAATGTATAAGCTCGTTTAATCACATAACTAATAATGAATATACTTCGTCGTTTTTTTTAAGAACAAACTAATAAAGGATAAATTACTAAAATTCATAATTAGGCAACTAATCAGATCAAATCTCGATATAGGGGTAGTTAGAAAGAATGGTGATAACAATTACAAAGGGTTTTGGGTTAATATTAGTGGGTGAGTCAATAAATAGGGTTGTTAGGATTAGAAGGGGTTCACTAGGGGTTAATTTGTGAAGGTAGGCTTTTAATGGAGTTAGTGGGTTAAAACCTAGGTGCCTTTATCATCTCTGTATATCAAATCAAAAATGTGGTCTCGACATGTATAATCAATGCAAGTTCTAGAATAACAAATCAGTGTTGACATACTCATAATCAATAAAGTGAGCAAGAAAAAGAATTTTTGCTCTATAAGGCTCAAAAAATCACAAAAATTATAGGTATTTTTGACATCAACCTTGTAAATATAAAATTTCAAGGTAATATTTAAATTCAGGTAGACGACCTAGAAATTCTTTAATTAAGAAAAATAGACTTATTATGCTTGATTCTCTAGTATTCTTAGAATTTAATTATCAATGCACAATTATCAATGACTTAATCTAAAACATATCAATAAAAATAAAAAATCATCAGAAATTTCATCCTAATTAGTAATATGAGTAAATTACTTAAAAACAAGACTAAATTCAGGATTTTGAGAACAATGCAAAAAGAATTTGGTATATCTAAGATTCACCCCCCACACTTGAGATGTACATTGCGCTCAATGTACAAAGATAGATAATATCATTATAAAATCATAGGATATGGGAAGAAGTGAAACTCCCTGAATTTTTGGATGGCATCCTTGTATGATGGTGTGGAAACTTGACTTATTGAGATGACTGTGTAGAAATGATGTTTCGTTCCTTGAGTGATAAATTAAATCTGTTTGTTCTGCGAAGTCATCAGTTAGATGTCGTGGGGTGGATTTAAGCAAGTGTTTGTTAGCAGGATTCTATGGTTAGATAGCCAATAAAAAACATGAATAAAGTTATGAAATATGAAAGTCAAAAAATTTAAAATTAAAACAACAAAACTAAAAATAAAGAAAAGAAAACAAAAAAAAATGTAGGGACCCAAAGTTCCTCATCATCAGCTGGGTCGCTGGGTGGTTGAGGCGGCGATGAGATATGGAAGTGCTGGCATATCTGTTGGAGGGTGGCCTCCAACCTATCAAATCATCGAGTGTTGTCAACGTAATACTGGTCTAGGCGTGCAGAGATATCTGCCAATGAAGTTGCTGCATGGGATCATCGCTGGCTCGAAATCGGTGCCTCCTGTGATGGTGGTGGGGTGTCCTCGGGCTCCCCCTCGTCTGTGGCTGTCACTAATCGGTATTGAGGTGGGTCGATCCCTCGACGATGTTTAATCATCCTCATGTGTAGCATCGTCTGGATGCCTTGAGGTGCCATCTGTCCAATAATCGTGAGGGATGATATTTGGTCGTCGGTATTAAGGAGGCCGAAGTGTCGAGCCAACCGTGTTATGTATGGGCCCATCGATAAAATCCCCTTCCTGTGCGGCTCTGTCTGTGGCGGTGTAGTTTTCTTGTGCGGGTGTCAAAGTCCTGCTAGCATAATAGATTGGCTGAAAATGCTTGCCTCTTTGTTGTCCCAGAACTGCATCTACTGCGAAATCACTTGCATCACACATTAGTTCAAAGGGTAGATTCCAATCAAGTGCAATTATAATCGGAGCATTGATTAGTTTATCCTTAAGGATATTGAATGCGTCTAAACATTCCTGATCAAAATTGAAAGGAACATCTTTTTCTAGTAATTTTGTTAAAGGCTTAGCTATTTTAGAAAAATCCTTAATGAATCTTCTATAAAATCCTGCATGTCCTAAAAAACTTCTAATGGCCTTAACTAAACTAGGAGGAGGTATTTTTTCTATGGTTTCAATCTTTGCTTTATCTACCTCAATCCCTTTACTAGAAATTTTATGTCCTAAAACAATTCCCTCTTGTACCATAAAGTGACATTTCTCCCAATTTAAAACAAGGTTTGTTTACTCACATCTCATCAAGACTCGTTTTAAATTTTTAAGGAAAAGATGGAAAAAATTATCGTATACTGTGAAATCATCCATGAATACCTCCATAATATCTTCTACAAGTTCATCAAAGATTGCCAACATGCAACGTTGAAAGGTAGCAGGAGCATTACATAATCCAAAAGGCATTCTTCGATAAGCAAACGTCTCAGTATGGGCATGTGAGCGTTGTCTTCTCTTGATCTTGGTGCTATTGGGATTTGGAAATAACAGGAGAGTCCATCTAGGAAGCAATAGTACATATGTCACGATAACCTTTCTAGCATTTGATCAATGAAGGGTAGAGGGAAGTGATATTTTCTAGTGGCGTCATTCAGCTTCCTGTAATCTATGCAAACTCTCTAACCTGTGACTGTTCTAGTAGGAATTACTTCATTCTTTTCGTTAGCTATCACGGTCATGCCTCCTTTCTTTGGGACAACCTGCACAGGACTCACCCACTTGCTATCAGAAATAGGATAAATTATTCTAGCATCTAGAAGTTTAATTACCTCGGCTTTCACGACTTCTTTTACGTTTGGATTTAATCGTCTTTGTGGTTGCACGCATGGCTTGTACTCGTCTTCCATTAAAAATTTGTGGGTGCAAAATGTTGGGCTTATTCCCTTAATGTCAGAGATTTTCCAAGCTATGGCTTTTTTATGTTCTCTTAGTACCTGTATCAACTCCTCTTTTTCCTGAGGTTCTAGCTCTGAAGAGATAATTACTGGTAACGTATAATCTTCCCCAAGGAATGCATACTCTAAATGTTTTGGCGATTGCTTTAATTCTAATTTAGGTGGTTCATCAACGAGAGGGTTTTTGTTTTAAATCGTCATCGAATTCAATGCTTTCTTTTTCCGTTTGTCTTGATGACGATATTTTTGAATTTAGCTCGTGGACTTCATCTTCTTCCCCCTCTTCTTGAGTGTGACACAGTTCCATCGTGTCATCATGTAGAATTTCCTGTAATGAGTTTCGAATGATATGATCAATGGTGTCAATAAAATAACAGGAATCATCTTGTTCTCTAGAATATCTCATGGCATCATAAATTTGAAAAATAATTTCCTCATCGCCTATCCTTAATGCAAGTTTACCATCACCTATATCGATAACAGCCCTGGCAGTAGCTAAAAAAGGGCACCCTAGAATTAAGGGAACTTCAATGTCCTCATCCATGTCAAGCACAACAAAATCAACGGGGAAAATAAATTTATCCATTTTTACAAAGACATCCTTAATAACTCCTCTAGCGTATTTAATAGATCTATCAGTTAACTGAATACTCATCCTAGTGGGTTTTGGTTCCCCCAGATTTAGTCGTTTAAACATTTTATAAGGCATTAAATTAATACTGGCACCTAGATCAGCTAATGCTTTCTTAATATTTAAACCACCAATTAAACAAGGAATAGTAAAACTTCCTGGGTCTTTTAATTTGGTTGGTAGCTTGTTTTGAAGGGTGGCTGAACATTCTTCATTAAGCTCCACCATGGATACTTCTTCAAGCTTCCTTTTATTCGTTAGGAGTTCCTTTAAGAATTTTGCGTACGTCGGCATCTTTGAAATGGCTTCAACAAAAGGTAAGTTAATATTTATCTGTTTAAACAATTCAAGAAACTTACCGTATTGGGCGTCTAATCGTTCTTTCTTTAACTACGCTGTATAGGGGATTGGTGGTTTACTTTCTTTGCGTATTGGAGTTACATCCCCAACTCTCATGTTCTTTGCTTTGTCATATTCATGTAGTATTTTTTTCTTTGGTTCAACTAACTCCTTTCCACTTCTCGATTGTGCTTGTCTTTACAATCTGTTGCTTTAGAAAATCAACGATCGAATTTGGAAACCATTTGATAAGTTGTCCAACTGACTTAGTGAGTTCTTCAACTTGTTTCCCTATCACTTTGATCGATGTTTTTTGGTCATCAAGTGTTGCCTCAGTCTTTCAGAAACGGGTCTCTGCGGAAGCTATGAATTTGTTCAGCGTCTCTTCAAGATTCGGCTTCTTTTCCTGTGGATAGGGCTGATTTTGGAAATTTTGAGGAGGTTGTTGTCTTTGATTTCCTTGATTTCCTTGACCTCCCCATGAAGAATTTGGGTGGTTCCTCCAACCTGGATTATAATTATTACTATATGGGTTATTATTAGATCTGAAATTGTTACCTATATAGTTCATCTGTTCGCTTTCTGTGCCCGGTTGGTAGGGTGGGTACTCAAGATTCGCCACAGTTCCATTTGCGTCGCACTGCATTGCTGGATGTACCTACGATGAACACAAACTATCAAGCTTTTTATTCATAAACTCTACCTGATTTGATAGCATGGGTACTGTGTCGAGGTTGTAAACTCCGGCTGTTTTTGTTGGTTTGGTCCTTGTAACCGGCCACTGATAGTTATTCAGTGACATCTCTTCAATAAACTCGTAGGCTGCCTCAGGAGTTCTATTATTCAGGGTTCCACCGGCGGTTGAGTCGATTAGTTGCCTCGTTGAGGGGTTTACACTGTTATAGAAAGTTTGGACTTGGAGCTACAATGGTAAAGCATGGTGCGGACACCTTCTCAAGAGATCTTTATATCTTTCCCATGCATCGTATAATGTCTCTAAATCCATCTGCATAAAAGAAGATATATCATTGCGTAATTTGGCCGTTTTGGCCAGTGGGAAATATTTTTATAAAAAAATTTCGGTCATTTGATCCCATGTAGTGATTGACCCTCGTGGTAACGAGTTTAACCACTGTTTGGCTTTATTCCTTAATGAAAAGGGAAATAACCAAAGACGTATGGCATCATCAGAAATGCCATTTATTTTAAAGGTATCACAAAACTCTAAAAAGTTGGCTATATGAGTATTCGGATCTTCGTCCTGTAAACCATCAAATTGAACAAATTGTTGAATCATTTGTATAGTGTTAGGCTTTAATTCAAAATTATTATGCAACTATATGAGCCTAACAATACTAGATTCTATTTCTTTGTTAAATGAGGTTTAGCATAATCATACATAGTACGCGAGCATTATTTTCTGCCACATCTTGTGGTGGAAGATTATTTTTAAATCCATCCCTTGGTAGGATTGGATCGGTCTTCTCGCTCTCCTTCTTTGTAATTTAGGGCTCGCCTAATTTCTCTGTGATTTCTTGAGCGGTAGCTTCAATATAGCTGTCGTATTCTAAAGGTCCTCTCGGGTTCCTTCTAGTCATAAACTAGAGGTGTGCTGCTAGGAAAAAAAGAAAAATTTAGCAAAATTAAAATTAAAACTAAAAATAAAAATGAATTGCAGAGAAAATAAAAATATAATGGCTAAAGTAATAAAAATAGAGCTTTCTTAATATTTTAGTTCCCGAAGACTTGACGCCAAAAACTTGATCATTTGTGAATCGAGCTTTAAAATTTATAAAAGAATGATCAAACCTGGAAACTAACTCTGACAATGATTGAGGCAAGTGCACTTATCGAACAGTAGTATAGCTTAGGCAAGACCGAATTATCGAACCCAAAGGAACTAAAAGTACTAATACTAACTTTCTTCTTATTATCTGGCCTAAAAATAAAGAGAGATTGTTTATCTAAATTAATTAACTACTAAACTAAAGACTCTAAGACAAAGAAGAATGAATTTGGAAAATAACTTGGGAAAAGCTCAGTTGATTTAGATGATACCCTAGGAAGAATCAACCTAGACTTCACTTGTTACCTAACACTGAACCATACGATTTATTAACTTAGTTTGATCCGTAAGACTCCCTAACGTATATTAAACCCTCTCTCGAGACGAATAACGTCTAACCCTAGGTTAATTAGTGGAACTCTCGTTCTCTTATAATAACCCCCTAGAATAGCAGTAAATCGATCTATGGATTCCCATATTAGGTTTCACCCTAATCCGGCAAAATCTCGTCACCCTATCTCTAGGCGTGCGATCAACTCCGCTAAATTATGCTAGATCTACTCTTAGGCAGGGTCTATTCCTCCTCCACCTAAGCACATTAAATTTGGATTAAGCTCACATAATTAAGAACAAACTAAGTATTTATCATATAATTTAGAAAATAATAACAAGATTCATCATAGGTTTCATCCCCTTCGGGTATCCGAAGGGTTTAGTTCATAACAATAAAGGAAAACATCTCAAGAGAAAAGATAAAACAAAACATAAGAAATCCCTAAAACCCCCTGAAGGAATTGAAGGAGAGATCCTCCGTCTTGAGTATAATTCTCGCTTCTTGAGATGGATCAAGCTGGCTATCCCGAGTGAATCCCCACAAATCGCCTTCTTTGGCCTAGCACAGCGCCCCTAGACGATGGCTTTGGGGTCTCCCTCTTAGGTCATACTTAGGGTGTATTTATAGGCTTTTGAAATACGTTTCTTTCTCCCTAAGTATCCTTTCCCGTATGAAATTACTCTTCTCCACGACAGAGGCACGGCCATGGCGCACGCCCGTGTGAATCGTGGCCATGCCGTGTTCAGATTTCTTTAATGAGACACGACCGTGTGAGTCGGGGTTAGACCGTGTTCTAGTTGATTGACTTGGCACGGCCGTGTGGGTCCAAGTCCAGGCCGTGTTGATTTCCTCTTTAGCCCATTTTGGTTCGTTTTGAGCCCGTTTCTCGTTCTTTTTATCCTTGGGTGCTTTCCTGAGTATAAGACATGAAAAGAAAGGATTAAGAGCACCTTTTTACATAAATCAAGGGATAATTCATCCAAAAGCATACTAAATGTGGGCCTAAAATATGTTACTATTTCAGTTTATCAAATACCCCCACACTTAAGCTTTTGCTTGTCCTCAAGCTAAATTCTCAACTTACAATTAAGACGAACTTCCTATAATTTATAATAGTCATTGATAGTGTCTCATCATAATTCAGGGATAATTTATACATGGATAATTCAACTCAAAGAGTCCTAAAAATTCAAACAATATAAGCCTTATATTTTGTAGCGCAAAACATAGGTGTTTCCCATCATCGAAATAATTACCTCTGATTCGAAATCGTCAAGGATTGACATCCTCACTAAAGATTTAGTCAAATCATTCAAAGTGTTTAAGGTTCAAAATTTAGGCACTCAAAAGTCAAACATGAAGAGTTAATCCCATAGGCTTGCATGAAAATCAAATCTCCACCACTGAAATATGAGATGAAACACAAATCAAAAGGTCTTTGTTAGGGTTATACTTGGGCTAGGGTTAAGGTGTGGAATAAGGCTGAATTAGAGGGTTAGAATCGAGATTGAATTGACAAATTACCTAACTAAGAACTAATGAACTAATAATAATAATTACATCAATTTAAAACTAATAATACTAATAATGCGAGCTTCTTCTTCGATAATTGGAATTTAAATAAATGTATAAGCTCGTTTAATCACATAACTAATAATGAATATACTTCGTGTTTTTTTAAGAACAAACTAATAAAGGATAAATTACTAAAATTCATAATTAGGCAACTAATCGAGATCAAATCTCGATATAGGGGTAGTTAGAAAGAATGGTGATAACAATTACAAAGGGTTTTGGGTTAATATTAGTGGGTGAGTCAATAAATAGGGTTGTTAGGATTAGAAGGGGTTCACTAGGGGTTAATTTGTGAAGGTAGGCTTTTAATGGAGTTAGTGGGTTAAAACCTAGGTGCCTTTATCATCTCTGTATATCAAATCAAAAATGTGGTCACGACATGTATAATCAATGCAAGTTCTAGAATAACAAATCAGTGTTGACATACTCATAATCAATAAAGTGAGCAAGAAAAAGAATTTATGCTCTATAAGGCTCAAAAACTCACAAAAATTATAGGTATTTTTGACATCAACCTTGTAAATATAAAATTTCAAGGTAATATTTAAATTCAGGTAGACGACCTAGAAATTCTTTAATTCAGAAAAATAGACTTATTATGCTTGATTCTCTAGTGTTCTTATAATTTAATTATCAATGCACAATTATCAATGACTTAATCTAAAACATATCAATAAAAATTAGAAATCATCAGAAATTTCATCCTAATTAGTAATATGAGTAAATTACTTAAAAACAAGACTAAATTCAGGATTTTGAGAACAATGCAAAAAGAATTTGGTATATCTAAGATTCACCCCCCACACTTGAGATGTACATTGCCCTCAATGTACAAAGATAGATAATATCATTATAAAATCATAGGATATGGGAAGAAGTGAAACTCCCTGAATTTTCGGATGGCATCCTTGTATGATGGTGTGGAAACTTGACTTATTGAGATGACTGTGTAGAAACGATGTTTCGTTCCTTGAGTGATAAATTAAATCTATTTTTTCTGCGAAGTCATCAGTTAGATGTCGTGGGGCGGATTTAAGCAAGTGTTTGTTAGCAAGAATCTATGGTTAGATAGCCAATAAAAAAAATAAATAAAGTTATGAAATATAAAAGTCAAAAAATTTTAAATTAAAACAACAGAACTGAAAATAAAGAAAACAAAACAAAAAAAAAATGTAGGGACCCAAAGTTCCTCATCATCAGCTGGGTCGCTGGGTGGTTGAAGCGGCGATGAGATATGGAAGTGCTGGCATATCTGTTGGAGGGTGGCCTCTAACCTATCAAATCATCGAGTGTTGTCAACGTAATACTGGTCTAGGCGTGCAGAGATATCCGCCAATGAAGTTGCTGCATGGGATCGTCGCTGGCTCGAAATCGGTGCCTCCTGTGATGGTGGTGGGGTGTTCTCGGGCTCCCCCTCGTCTGTGGCTGTCACTAATCGGTATTGAGGTGGGTCGATCCCTCGACGATGTTTAATCATCTTTATGTGTAGCATCGTCTGGATGCCTTGAGGTGCCATCTGTCCAATCATCGTGAGGGATGATATTTAGTCGTCAGTATTAAGGAGGCCGAAGTGTCGAGCCAACCGTGTTATGTATGGGCCCATCGATAAAATCCCCTTCCTGTGCGGCTCTATCTGTGGCGGTGTAGTTTTCCTGTGCGGGTGTCAAAGTCCTGCTAGCATAATAGATTGGCTGAAAATGCTTGCCTCTTCGTTGTCCCAGAACTGCACCTACTGCGAAATCACTTGCATCACACATTAGTTCAAAGGGTAGATTCTAATCAGGTGCAATTATAATCGGAGCATTTATTAGTTTATCCTTAAGGATATTGAATGCGTCTAAACATTCCTGATCAAAATTGAAAGGAACATCTTTTTCTAGTAATTTTGTTAAAGGCTTAGCTATTTTAGAAAAATCCTTAATGAATCTTCTATAAAATCCTGCGTGTCCTAAAAAACTTCTAATGGCTTTAACTAAACTAGGAGGAGGTATTTTTTCTATGGTTTCAATCTTTGCTTTATCTACCTCAATCCCTTTACTAGAAATTTTATGTCCTAATACAATTCCCTCTTGGACCATAAAGTGACATTTCTCCCAATTTAAAACAAGGTTTGTTTCCTCACATCTCATCAAGACTCGTTTTAAATTTTTAAGGCAAAGATGGAAAAAATTATTGTATACTGTGAAATCATCCATGAATACCTCCATAATATCTTCTACAAGTTCATCAAAGATTGCCAACATGCAACGTTGAAAGGTAGCGGGGAGCATTACATAATCCAAAAGGCATTCTTCGATAAGCAAGCGTCACCAGTATGGGCATGTGAGCGTTGTCTTCTCTTGATCTTGGTGCTATTGGGAGTTGGAAATAACCAGGAGAGTCCATCTAGGAAGCAATAGTACATATGTCACGATAACCTTTCTAGCATTTGATCAATGAAGGGTAGAGGGAAGTGATATTTTCTAGTGGCGTCATTCTGCTTCCTGTAATCTATGCAAACTCTCCAACCTGTGACTGTTCTAGTAGGAATTACTTCATTCTTTTCGTTAGCTATCACGGCCATGCCTCCTTTCTTTGGGACAACCTGCACAGGACTCACCCACTTGCTGTCAAAAATAGGATAAATTATTCTAGCATCTAGAAGTTTAATTACCTCGGCTTTCACGACTTCTTTTACGTTTGGATTTAATCATCTTTGTGGTTGCACGTATTGCTTGTACTCGTCTTCCATTAAAATTTTGTGGGTGCAAAATGTTGGGCTTATTCCCTTAATGTCAGAGATTTTCCAAGTTATGGCTTTTTTATGTTCTCTTAGTACCTGTATCAACTCCTCTTTTTCCTGAGGTTCTAGCTCTGAAGAGATAATTCATTCGGTAACGTATAATTTTCCCCAAGGAATGCATACTCTAAATGTTTTGTGATTGCTTTAATTCTAATTTAGGTGGTTCATCAACAGAGGGTTTTTGTTTTAAATCGTCATCGAATTCAATGCTTTCTTTTTCCGTTTGTCTTGATGACGATATTTTTGAATTTAGCTCGTGGACTTCATCTTCTTCCCCCTGTTCTTGAGTGTGACACAGTTCCATCATGTCATTATGTAGAATTTCCTGTAATGAGTTTTGAATGATATGATCAGTGGTGTCAATAAAATAACAGGAATCATCTTGTTCTCTAGAATATCTCATGGCATCATAAATTTGAAAAATAATTTCCTCATCGCCTATCATTAATGCAAGTTTACCATCACCTACATCGATAACAGCCCTGGCAGTAGCTAAAAAAGGGCACCCTAGAATTAAGGGAACCTCAATGTCCTCATCCATGTCAAGCACAACAAAATCAACGGGGAAAATAAATTTATCGATTTTTACCAAGACATCCTTAATAACTCCTCTAGGGTATTTAATAGATCTATCAGCTAACTGAATACTCATCCTAGTTGGTTTTAGTTCCCCTAGATTTAGTCGTTTAAACATTTATAATGCATTAAATTAATACTGGCACCTAGATCTGCTAATGCTTTCTTAATATTTAAACCACCAATTAAACAAGGAATAGTAAAACTTCCTGGGTCTTTTAATTTGGTTGGTAGCTTGTTTTAGAGGATGGCTGAACATTCTTCATTAAGCTCCACCATGGATACTTCTTCAAGCTTCCTTTTATTCGTTAGGAGTTCCTTTAAGAATTTTGCATACGTCGACATCTTTGAAATGGCTTCAACAAAAGGTAAGTTAATATTTATCTGTTTAAACAATTCAAGAAACTTACCGTATTGGGCGTCTAATTGTTCTTTCTTTAACTACGCTGTATAGGGGATTGGTGGTTTACTTTCTTTGCGTATTGGAGTTACATCCCCAACTCTCATGTTCTTTGCTTTGTCATCTTCATGTAGTATTTTTTTCTTTGGTTCAACTAACTCCTTTCCACTTCTCAGTGTAACTGTCTTTACATGTTTTGTTGGTTTAGAGAAAATCACTGATCGAATTTCGGAAACCATTTCAGTAAGTTGTCCAACTGACTTAGTGAGTTCTTCAACTTGTTTCCCTATCACTTTGAACGATGTTTTTTGGTCATCAAGTGTTGTCTCAGTCTTTTAGAAACGGGTCTCTGCGGAAGCTATGAATTTGTTCAGCGTCTCTTCAAGATTCGGCTTCTTTTCCTGTGGATAGGGCTGATTTTGGAAATTTTGAGGAGGTGGTTGTCTTTGATTTCCTTGATTTCCTTGACCTCCCAATGAAGAATTTGGGTGGTTCCTCCAACCTGGATTATAATTATTACTATATGGGTTATTATTAGATCTGAAATTGTTACCTATATAGTTCATCTGTTCGCTTTCTATGCCCAGTTGGTAGGGTGGGTACTCAAGATTCGCCACAGTTCCACTTGCGTCGCACTGCATTACTGGATGTACCTGCGACGAACACAAACTATCAAGCTTTTTATTCATCAACTCTACCTGATTTGATAGCATGGTTACTGCGTCGAGGTTGTAAACTCCGGCTGTTTTTGTTGGTTTGGTCCTTGTAACTTTTGCCAATCGCGATAGTTATTGATGACATCTCTTCAATAAACTCAGTAGGTTTGCCTCGGAGTTCTATTATTCGGGGTTCCACCGCGGTTGAGTTGATTAGTTGCCTCGTTGAGGGGTTTACACTGTTATAGAAAGTTTGGACTTGGAGCCACAATGGTAAACCATGGTGCAGACACCTTCTCAATAGATCTTTATATCTTTCCCATGCATCGTATAATGTCTCTAAATCCATCTGCATAAAAGAAGATATATCATTGCGTAATTTGGTCGTTTTGGCCGGTGGGAAATATTTTAATAAAAAATTTTCGGTCATTTGATCCCATGTAGTGATTGACCCTCGTGGTAACGAGTTTAACAACTCTTTGGCTTTATTCCTTAATGAAAAGGGAAATAACCGAAGACGTATGGCATCATCAGAAATGCCATTTATTTTAAAGGTATCACAGAACTCTAAAAAGTTGGCTATATGAGTATTCGGATCTTTGTCCCGTAAACCATCAAATTGAACAAATTGTTGAATCATTTGTATAGTGTTAGGCTTTAATTCAAAATTATTAGCAGCTATAGCAGGCCTAACAATACTAGATTCGACTGCTGTTAAATGAGGTTTAGCATAATCATACATAGTATGCGGAGCATTATTTTCTGCCACATCTTGTGGTGGAAGATTATTTTCGTCCATCCCTTCAGTAGGATTGGATCTGTCTTCTCGTTCTCCTTCTTGGTAATTTAGGGCTCGCCTAATTTCTCTGCGATTTCTTCGAGCGGTAGCTTCAATATCACTGTCATATTCTAAAGGTCCTCTCGGGTTCCTTCTAGTCATAAACTAGAGGTGCCTGCTAGGAAAAAAAAGAAAAATTTAGCAAAATTAAAATTAAAACTAAAAATAAAAATGAATTGCAGAAAATAAAAATATAATGGCTAAAGTAATAAAAATAGAGCTTTCTTAATATTTTAGTTTCCAAACAACGACCTTAAAAACTTGATCATTTGTGAATCAGAGCTTTAAAATTTATAAAAAGAATGATCAAACCTGGAAACTAACTCTGACAATGATTGAGGCAAGTGCACTTATCGAACAGTAGTATAGCTTAGGCAAGACCGAATTATCGAACCCAAAGGAACTAAAAGTACTAATACTAACTTTCTTCTTATTATCTGGCCTAAAAATAAAGAGAGATTGTTTATCTAAATTAATTAACTACTAAACTAAAGACTCTAAGACAAAGAAGAATGAATTTGGAAAATAACTTGGGAAAAGCTCAGTTGATTTAGATGATACCCTAGGAAGAATCAACCTAGACTTCACTTGTTACCTAACACTGAACCAAACGATTTATTAACTTAGTTTGATCCGTAAGACTCCCTAACGTATATTAAACCCTCTCTCGAGACGAATAACGTCTAACCCTAGGTTAATTAGTGGAACTCTCGTTCTCTTATAATAACCCCCTAGAATAGCAGTAAATCGATCTATGGATTCCCATATTAGGTTTCACCCTAATCCGGCAAAATCTCGTCACCCTATCTCTAGGCGTGCGATCAACTCCGCTTAATTATGCTAGATCTACTCTTAGGCAGGGTCTATTCCTCCTCCACCTAAGCACATTAAATTTGGATTAAGCTCACATAATTAAGAACAAACTAAGTATTTATCATATAATTCAGAAAATAATAACAAGATTCATCATAGGTTTCATCCCCTTCAGGTATCCGAAGGGTTTAGTTCATAACAATAAAGGAAAACATCCCAAGAGAAAAGATAAAACAAAACATAAGAAATCCCTAAAACCCCCTGAAGGAATTGAAGGAGAGATCCTCCGTCTTGAGTATAATTCTGGCTTCTTGAGATGGATCAACTGGCTATCCCCGAGTGAATCCCCACAAATCTGCCTTCTCTGGCCTAGCACGATGCCCCTAGACGATGGCTTTGGGGTCCCCCTCTTAGGTCATACTTAGGGTGTATTTATAGGCTTTTGAAATACATTTCTTTCTCCCAAAGTATCCTTTCACATATGAAATTGCTACTCTCCACGGCAGAGGCACGGCCATGGCGCACGCCCGTGTGAATCGTGGCCGGGCCATGTTCGAATTTCTTTAATGAGACACGGCCGTGTGAGTCGGGGTTAAACTGTGTTCTAGTTGATTGACATGGCACGGCCGTGTGGGTCCAAGTCCAGGCCGTGTCGATTTCCTCTTTGGCCCGTTTTGGTCCGTTTTGAGCCCGTTTCTCGTTCTTTTTATCCTTGGGTGCTTTCCTGAGTATAAGACATGAAAAGAAAGGATTAAGAGCACCTTTTTACATAAATCAAGGGATAATTCATCCAAAAGCATACTAAATGTGGGCCTAAAATATGTTACTATTTCGGTTTATCAGTCATCCTCGAAACGCACACAGCGTTCATACTCAGTTGACACTATCCCACGAGCATATCGACTCAATCGCAAGAATTCTGCCTCATATTCAGCCACTATCTTACTCCCTTGGGTTAGGCTCAGAAATTCCTTTCGTCGGGCGTCCACATAACTTGCGCCCACGTACTTTCCTTGAAATACCACTAGAAACACGAAAATTTATATACTTTTTCATGCCTTTTTTAACTCAAATTTATGCAGTTTCGATTAAATTCTTGTCGAAAAATAATTAAATATTATAAAATAATTAAATTGTGCTAAAAATATGAACATGATGAATTTTAATTAATTTCATAGTTAATTTTGATTTATTTTGGCTATTTTCGACAGATTCGCACAAAGGGCGAAAATTGGCTCGGCAGACACTGCTCAAAGAATAAACCCGAGAAGCAATTTGAAGTATCAAGGCGAATTTAGTTCCAGCCCAAGACAATCCAATTATGAATATTTATTTATAATTTAATTAATTTTAATTTATTCCCAATTTAATTTGGGCTAAATAAATTAATCTTAATTAATTATGAAAAAGGCCCAGTTGAACCGCATCAGTTGAACCAAACCGGTTGAACCGAACTGAGCAAAGAGTTGGGCAGCCCAAACCATCCATATTGCTGGCCCAAATCAGCTTATTAGCTGATTAATTAAGTTGCAAAGAAGCCCTTGAAGACTTTTCAAAGTTGCATTCAAACCCCTCCAAATATGGTGGCTTTGTAGATTTGCCCCATGCCATATTTAGAAAATTTGAAATCATCAACTTTGCCACATAGATGGCCGGCCAAGGGAGGTCTCTTTTTCTGCTACTATTTGCTATTTTTAGCAGCCATGATCAGCTATAAATACCACCCCTTGCTGATCATTCAAACCATCCCTCAATCCTTTATTTCTCATTCACTCTCTCATTCTCTCTTCTCTCCATTCTCTCTTCTTTTCCATTCCATTTCCCCTTCTTCTTATGCTGGTTTCCCCTCTTGGAAAAGAGGTGTTTTTCCAGCCATTTGGAGCAGCAAGTGGAGTGTTCATAAGCCACCTTGATAGCCGAGGACAACGGAGAACGAAGAACGGAGCAATCAATCAAGCCACGGAGAAACACCGGATTTGCTTCTTGTTCCTTATCTCTTTAAATTTCGTTGTTGTTTTGACAAACATGTTTATGAATATTTATGCTATTGAAATGGGTAATTTAATCAGCTTAGCTTGAATTTAATTCGTGTTGGGTTGATTGCATTTCGTCATCTTAAATTATTAAAATTGTGTTTATACTGTTATAGGCCTCGGTAAGATGCTTGATTAAGTAAAATCATGCTTAAGTTATTTTGGCATTTTAATTGTTTAGATAACTAAAGAATTAATTATTTAAACGCACTGAAATTGTAATTAATGGACACAATACTTAATCTGTGCATGTTTAATTCTTCTAAGGTAGCTGAAGATTAAATTAGCATTGTATTTGGCGATACATATGCCTTGTATAACTTGCAAGATTTTTGTGATTAAATTGTTTCAAGGTAAGGATACTTTGTTACCTCACATGATCTTTTATATGCTTATTAGGTCGAATTAATCGGTTGAATCACATAGGAATATGCGAGAGATTGTTTAATTTAATAAGTATGTATGTGCAATAACATGTAAATATGTTCATAAGTTAGCAAATTACCGAGTTCTTTGTGATTTATTCAGTAACAAGTATAAGCATAAGCTTAATAATTCTAAGTTAAGAAATGTGATTAATCCAACACAATTAGATCATCTTGATTAAAATCAGCTTTTCAAATCGTGCATTAGAACTTTGTTTTATTTTATTTTACTTTGTTTTTCTTTTAGCTTTTAACTATTTCTCAAAACCAAATATTTTTCCTTCACCAAAGTGCTTAAAATCATTTTCATAAATAAGTCTTTTGCAATCCCTGTGGGTACGATAACTCGACATTTACTTGTCACTTTATTACTTGTTGCGATTGTGTACACTTTCACATTTCCACCGCTCCAAGTTTTTGGCGCCGTTGCCGGGGATTGTTTTTCAAAGTCATTATTTGTGAATCTGTTTTACATTTTGGTTTATTTATTTTCGTATTGAAATTTTTACTTACTTAATTTCTTCTGTGATTATTTCAGGTGTTTATGAGTATTGACCAGATTATTGACTTACTCTCTGTAGACCCTGAAATATAATGAACCTTTCGACAACGAAGAAGACAAGTGAACCAGAGAAGGACCGAAGAAATGAACTTCGAGAATATGAACCAAGGAAACGGAGCAAACCCTGCTCAGAATCCTATCCTTATTGCTGATGATAGGGATAGAGCATTAAGACAATTTGCCGTGCCAATATTTAATGATCTTAATCTGGGTATTAGGAGACCTAAAATCGAGGCACAACAATTCGAGCTGAAGCCAGTCATGTTCCAGATGCTTCAGACCGTGGGCCAATTCAGTGGAATGCCTACTGAAGATCCTCATCTTCACCTAAGACTATTTATGGAAGTGAGCAATTCTTTCAAGTTAGCTGGAGTACCCGAAGATGCCTTACGATTGAAGTTGTTCCCATATTCGTTAAGGGACAGAGCTCGTGCCTGGTTAAATTCATTGCCACCGAACTCCATCTCTACATGGCAAGAGTTAGCCGAGAGATTCCTCATGAAGTATTTTCCACCAAGCAAGAATGCTAAGCTGAGGAATGAGATCACTGCCTTCCACCAAACAGAGGACGAGTCCTTGTATGAGGCATGGGAAAGATTTAAAGAATTATTACGAAAATGCCCTCATCATGGAATCCCACATTGCATTCAACTTGAGACATTCTATAATGGTCTCAACGCTCACACCAGGATGGTAGTGGACGCCTCTGCTAATGGTGCTCTCTTTTCTAAGTCTTATAATGAGGCTTATGAAATTATTGAGAGGATTGCCAGCAATAATTATCAATGGCCAACCAGTCGAGAAGTGTCAGGAAGACGAGTCGCCGGAATTCATGAAGTAGATGCTCTTACTTCACTCGCATCTCAGGTATCATCAATATCTTCAATGCTTAAAAACCTTACTACTAATGGGTCTAATAGTTTTGCAGCACAACCGCTGAATCAATTTGAGAATATAGCATGTGTCTATTGTGGAAAAGGACATTTATTTGAAGAATGTCCGTCGAACCCAGAATCTGTATACTACATGGGTAATCAGAACCAAAACTGAGGAAGGCAAGGGCTACAATCGAATTTCTATAACCCATCGTGGAGAAACCACCCGAATTTCTCCTCGAGTACCAAGGGGCTAGAACCAGTACCACGTACACCCAACCCAGACCAACCCAGCCGCCTAATTTTCCGCAACAAGTTCAGAAACCAGTTCAAGCTGAAGCATGAAATAGCTTGGAAAGTTTGCTTAAGACATACATAGCAAAGAATGATGCCTTAATCCAGAGCCAAGCAGCTACATTGAAGAATTTGGAGAATCAAATGGGCCAGCTTGCTACTGAACTCAGGAACCGACCACAGGGTACCTTACCCAGTGATACAGAAAATCTGAGAAATCCGGGAAAGGAGCATTGTAAAGCGTTGGCATTGAGGAGCAGAAGGATAGTAGAGCCCAACACCATTGAAGCTAGAAAGGAGCAAGCTGATGCTCAAGACTCAGAAGAAGTTCAACCAAGTGTTGAAACCCCAGTTTCACCAGAACTGAAATTTGCAAAACCATGCAAAGTAACCTCAGGACCAGTTAATTCTGATCATCCAACAACTTCGTTAGATGCAGAATTATCGCCAAAAGTGAATCAACCAGACTCAGTTCCAGTAATGAAACCACCACCACCCTACCCTCAAAGACTTTAGAAGCCGAAGCAAGAGATTCAATTCAAGAAGTTCCTTGACATACTCAAACAACTTCACATCAACATTCTGTTGGTTGAAGCACTTGAACAAATGTCGAACTATGTCAAGTTCATGAAAGATATCTTGTCTAAGAAATGAAGACTTGGAGAATTTGAGACGGTAGCTCTGACAAAGGAATGCAGTGCATATCTTCAAGACAAACTACCCCCAAAATTGAAGGATCCTGGATGTTTCACCATACCATGCAACATTGGATCAACATATTGTGGTAAGGCACTATGCGACTTAGGTGCAAGTATCAACTTGATGCCTATGTCAATATTTAGAAAATTGGGAATAGGGGAAGTTAGACCAACTACGGTTACACTTCAACTAGCAGATCGATCCTTAGCGCATCCAAAAGGAAAAATTGAGGACGTATTGGTACGTGTAGATAAATTTATCTTTCCTGCTGACTTTGTAATTCTAGACTTTGAAGCAGACAAAGAAGTGCCAATTATCCTAGGAAGACCATTCTTAGCAACTGGAAGGACCCTTATTGATGTACAAAAGGGCGAGCTGACTATGCGTGTTCAGGATGATCAAGTAACATTTAATGTTTTTAAGTCAATGCGATTTCCTGACACGATGGATGATTGTTCGGCAGTTTCTGATTTAGAGGGATTAATAATAGAGAAGGAACTTAACTGTGTTGAGGACCCACTGGAAAAAATTTTGACATCGGATTCTCCAAATGATGAAGAGGAGGATGAATACTTAGCTGTGCTAGAAGCTAATCAAAAAGGATTTAATCTGCAATCCCATTTTGAATCTTGGAATTAGAGAAAAGAGATTACAGCCAGCCAAAAGCATCAATCGAAGAGCCACCTAAGTTAGAACTCAAGGTATTACCTTCACACTTAAAATATGTTTATTTAGGTAACGCCTCTACTCTGCCTGTGATTGTTTCAGCAGAATTAACTACTGAACAAGAAGAGAAACTTATCATAGTTTTGAAACGATTCAAGAAGGCTATCGGATGGACCATAGTCGATATTCGCAGTATTAGCCCATCTGTATGCATGCACAAGATCATATTAGAAGATGGCGAGAGAGGAACGATTGATGGACAACGGAGACTGAACCCCATCATGAAAGATGTAGTGAAAAAGGAAATTATCAAGTGGTTGGATGCGGGTTTAATTTACCCCATCTCGCATAGATTCATGGGTGAGTCCATCCGATGCGCGTGCGTAGAAGAAAGGAGGTATCACGGTCGTGGAGAATGAGAACAACGAGTTGATACCAACGAGAACAATTATGGGATGGAGAATCTACATCGATTACCGGAAGCTGAACAAGGCGACTAGGAAAGATCACTTTCCTCTTCCATTCTTGGACCAGATGCTGGATAGACTCGCAGGACGAGATTACTACTGTTTTCTCGACGAATACTCAGGGTATAATCAGATTACAGTAGCACCGGAAGATCAACACAAAATGACATTCACCTATCCGTACGGTACATTTGCATTCAGACGCATGCCATTTGGTTTATGTAATGCACCAGTTACATTTCAAAGATGTATGATGTCTTTTTTTACTGACATGGTTGAGAAGTACTTGAAAGTTTGCATGGATGATTTCTCAGTATTCGGAGATACTTACGATGATTGCTTAGCCAATCTAGCTAAGGTACTGAGGCTATGCGAAGAAACGAATCTCGTACTCAACTTGGAAAAGTGCCATTTTATGGTACGAGAAGGAATTGTTCTAGGGCATCGGATAACGAGACATGGGATCGAGGTGGACAAAGCAAAAGTAGACGTTATCGAGAAACTCCCACCTCCAACATCCATAAAAGGTGTGAGGAGCTTTTTGGGCCACGTCGGGTTTTACCGAAGATTTATCAAGGACTTCTACAAAGTTGCTAAACCCTTATGCAAATTATTGGAGAAGGACTCGATATTCAAGTTTGAGAGGAATGCTTGAAAGCCTTCAACAATTTGAATAATTGATTAGTCACGGCACCCATAATCATCACACCGGACTGGAAGTTGCCATTCATATTGATGTGTGATGCAAGTGACTTCGCAATTGGAGCTGTCTTGGGCCAGCGAAGGAACAAAGTTTTTCATCCCATCTACTACACAAGTAGAACTCTAACCGGAGCTCAACTAAATTATACGGTAACAGAAAAAGAGTTACTGGCTATTGTGTTTGCTTTCGACAAGTTTCGATCTTATCTTGTAGGTACCAAAGTAATTGTCTATACGGACCACTCTGCAATTAAGTACTTATTAGCCAAGAAAGATTCTAAGCCAAGATTGATCTGGTGGGTGCTTCTACTTCAAGAGTTCGATCTAGAAATCCAAGATCGAATGGGAGTAGAAAACCAAGTAGCAGATCACTTATCCAGATTAGAGCCACGAGAGGGAAATTCTCCACTCTTACCGACCCAAGAGACATTTCCAGATGAACACATACTGAAGGTAAATCATGTCCATAATATTCCTTGGTTTGCTGATTTCGCTAACTATTTAGCTTGTGGTTTGATGCCGACTAATAAAACGTATCAGCAAAGGAAAAAGTTTCTTCACGATGTGAAGTACTATTTCTGGGAAGAGCCATATTTGTTTAAAAAGTGTGCAGATCAAATGATCAGGAGATGTGTGGCAGAAGATGAAACACCGAAGATTTTATACCACTGTCATTCAGCTCCGAGTGGGGGACACTTCAAAGGTACTCGTACAACGGCCAAAGTATTACAAGCCGGATTCTTTTGGCCAACACTATTCAAGGATGCATACGCTTACGTAAAGAGCTGTGATCGATGTCAGAGGGTTGGAAATGTCACCAACAGAAATGAGATGCCTCGAACAAATATCATTGAGGTAGAATTGTTTGATGTTTGGGGTATTGACTTTCTTGGTCCTTTTCCTCCGTCTTTTGGTCACAAGTACATATTGGTAGCAGTAGATTATGTGTCCAAGTGGGTCGAGGCTGAAGATTATCCGACGAACGATGCTAAGGTTGTGAAGAAGTTCTTACAGAAACATGTGTTCACAAGATTCGGAACCCCAAGAGCTATTATCAGCGATTAAGGGACCCATTTTGTGAACAAGTGGTTAAAATGGTTGTTAGACAAACATGGAGTGAAACACAAGGTTGCGACAGCTTACCATCCGCAGACAAATGGGCAAGCTGAGCTAGCGAATAAGGAGATCAAAGGCATACTTGAGAAGGTAGTTTGCCCGAATCGACGAGATTGGTCCAAAAGAGTAGATGATGCTTTATGGGCTTATAGAACAGCATACAAGACACCCTTAGGAATGTCACCCTATAGGTTGGTCTTTGGGAAAGCCTGTCATCTACCTCTGGAGTTAGAACACAGAGCCTACTGGGCTCTTCGACAACTCAATTTGGATCTCAAGCTGGCTAAAGAGAAACGAATGCTCCAACTCAACGAGCTAGAGGAATTTCGAATGTTCTCGTATGAAAATGCCAAATTACTTAAAGAAAGACTCAAAAAATGGCATGACAAGCATATTCGAGTTCGAGAGTTTGAAGCAGGTCAGCAAGTCTTGTTATTCAATTCCAGATTGAAGTTCTTCCCAGGTAAATTAAAATCACGTTGGTCCGGTCCATTTACGATTCATCGCATCTATCCATACGGAGTTGTTGAACTCCAAGGTAAGAGAGGTGATTTTCAAGTCAATGCTCAGCGGTTGAAACATTACTACGGAGAAAGACCTGAACGAGATCAAATCTTGTTCAGTTTATCTAATTTTTAAAATTTCTTATTTTTAATAAATTATTTAGGGTCTATTTTCGGGTTTAGTATGTTTAAATAAATTCTGTCTAGGAGATTGGAACTTAAGCGGGACCGTTTGTGACCCCTCCGATCTTTCCTGGGAATTGATTTTTGCATAATTTTCTGAGAAATTAGCCTCTAAATGACAAAATAATTTTTTTTTTGTTTTCCAAATAAAAAGGTCAATTTTGACCCAAGTCTTAAATTGCAACTCAATTTCAAATTTTAATTAAGTCTAGGGACTTAATTGAATTATTTTTAATATTTAGTTGCTATTTTCATAAATAATAAAAACTAGGTGCCTCTCTTTGTAAATATTTTTAAAAGGCCTCTAGAATAAATATTTTTACTTAATACCATATTTATAAATCATTGATAAACTTTAATATATAATCATATTCATTATAATTTATATATTAATTTTTATCAATTTAACTTAGCTTAGGATTAATTTTAATTTATGTTTATCTTAAAAATTTAATAGTAATTGATAATGTCATATGTGTATATTTAATTATTAATTGTTGTTAATCTTGAGTAAAATTAGAATTGGACTCTTATTTTTAATTCTTTAATTATTCTAAGAGTTCCACTCTAATTCCTACTTCTCCCTCTATAAATTGCACCTTTGTTCTCCCCATTCATTCATCACCCAATACCCCAAAGCATCAACCCACCAAAGTGCCTGTAACATCCCGAAATTGGGCCTAGTAGGATTGGGCCCAATGGGCCTTGAGCGTAGAAGCGTTTTAAAATTTTGAGAACAAGAGAACGGCATTATTTCAAGTTGGACTTATTAAGAAGGTAATTTTGGAAAGTTACGAGGTTTCTATGAAGTTAGGGTTCAAGTTGGGCCTTAGTAAAATTTTTGTGTTTAAGCCTATTAAGGAGAGATAGTAAGTGGCATCAAGGCTTATGGAAATAAAAGAGTAAATTGCTAGCATAAATGAGCTATTGGTAAGAAGGTTAAGGCGCCACATGTAGTACCTTGAGGGAAGAGGTTCAAATCCCTTTTTGTACAAATTTGGACTTTTATTTTTGCACTCATCCATCAAGTGTCGGCCAAGCATGTTGTTATGGTAAGTTGGACTTTCATTTTTATGGCAAGATAGCTAACTAGATTAAGGAAAGGTTGAGGTTGGGGAAAGGAATCAATTAAATAAGGCATATAAGGGGAACAAGTGGCTTATTTTGTGGAGAATGCTATGGAAAGAATGGTTGGCAAAATTTTGACTCTTATGGCTTGAATGTGGACGATTTTTGGGGCTAAAGGGGTGAGAGCCGAATTTTGTTAGTGTTGGCAAGGCTTTAGTGCTAGTTTTGGGTCAAATTTCATTATGCAACTTTTGTGACATTTTCTCTTCTCTCCACATATCCCTCTTGCCGAATTTTCAACTTGGAGTGTGCATATTCTCTTCTTCTTTTCTTCTTGTTGCCGATTGTACACCAACAATTGAGACCAAAAGTTGTTCTTTCATCTTTCTTGGAAATCAAGCTAGTGAACCATTCTCCTTTTTCTTCCTTCTTTTCTTTTTCGCAAAAATCCTTCAAGCATCTCTTCTATTCTAATCCTTTCCTCCATATCTGAATATTGTGCCCATTACTTCTCCATAGCCGAAACCTCCATTTTTCTTCATTAATCTTTCTTTTTCATTCGAATTGTCACTCACTACTTGATCAATCGGTAAGTACTCTATTCAACTTTTATTTTTATTTTCTTTCTCCTAATGGCGAATCTATGTTTTGGTTTGGGATGGTCATATTGACCGAGACCATCATTTTATTCTACTCTCTCAAACGAGATCATTCTCCCTTTTGTAGTATTCTAGTGGGAGGCCGAACACCATTCTAGCCTTAAGTCGAACGGGGAAATCGGATCCAATATTAATAAGGTAAGGAGTTCTTATGGATTATTGATATTATTCAATATTCGATTGGTTGCTAACATAGTAATAATTTGAAATAATCGACTATATGTTTTAGGGACAAATCACCCGATATATTCCACCTTCGGACATAGTGGTAAGTGATTCAAGTGTAAGTGATACGAAATCTTTTAGAAATCCGAGGCTAACTTTTGGTTGGTATTGTTCTAGGTCATCGATGAGTGGTTCTATAGGAAATCAAAATCAGGTGTGTAATCCCGTACCTTCCGAATACATGTTTGATATGGTGTGTAATCCCACATCTCTCTAAAAGTTTGTATGATACGTTCTGTGATTTGGTCAAAATACAGAAGAAAACTAAAAACCGGCATCTGTGATCACTCGGGCGTGCGTATAATCGTAGTGGTAATCGTATTTTGTAATAAAACAGTTTCGGTTAGAAGCAGTGACGTGTTTTTGAAAAATCACGAAAAATAGGAGAAAAGGAATTACAAAATGAATAAGATATCAGATTAAATCTTACTGTGTCTATTTTGATATGGAAGAAACGGAGAAGGAAAAGGAATTTTATATTTTGAGATATCTTCATTTTAGTGAGACTGGTTCTGAAAGACTTCGTGGTTCCCTGATCTATCTTGGAAAATTCTTATAAAATTGTACAAAGTGAATTATGAGTTATAGTTTATATGTACAGATTCCTTAGTGAGTCTATTTTCAATAGAAACAAGTGGGAGCAACATATGAAAACTGTACATTGAGATATTTGAATTTTGGGTAAGAGAGGTCAGAATCGTTAGTCAGTGAAACAAGGGAATATTTAAGGAATAAACTGTACTAAATGGCTAAGTCAAACAATTCTGGAAAAATTATAGTAAGAAGATATATAAGTCTAGTCTCAAGGAAAATTTACGGAGTTAGATTTCGAGATTCCTAACTCAGGTTATAGTCAATTTAGATAGTACGACGCAGATGGACAGTTTCGATTTTTATGCTCCACATTAGTAGTTAAGTCTAGGTTGCGAAATTTCCAAAATACCCTTAGGTTGCGAAATTACCGAATTACCCTTAGTGGGTAAATTATCGAAATTATGAAAATGCCCCTATGGGTCGAAATTACGAAAATGCCCCTAAAGGGCCGAATTACGAAATTGTTGAATGGGCCAATTTGATATTTGATAAATGGGCGAATCCGATATTTTGATAAATGGGCCAATCTGATATTTTGATAAATGGACTGATCTGATATTTTGCTATATGGGCCAATCTGATATTTTGCTAAATGGGCCAAATCTGATATTTTGCTTAATGAGCCTTTTGATTAATTATTGTAATGGGTCATAATTTTGTAATAAATATCTAAATAAATTATTGTGAATGGCTATGCATTATATACATGATTTGCATGGGATGGGAAAATATGAATGAAGAGAAGTATAGACCGGTGGCATTGCCACAAATACCGATAAGGGCTATGTGCCAATATAAACGTGATTTGGCTTTGTGCCATCGTGATTATGGCTTTGTGCTAAACGTATTTACCGGGGCTATGTGCCTATCATATGAATTAACGACTCTGTGTCGATCATTTTTACCGAGGCTGTGTGCCGATTATATTAACGTATATGATTCTGGTGGCTCTGCCACAAATATGAAAAATGGCGATGCCATGTAAATTCTGTTAATCTGGTGGCTTGTCCACAAATTTGATATAAATGGCCTAATGCCTACGTTTGGTGTGTTGGCGGGGTGGGTGACTAAAGCTCCCCACAGGTGTGATGGTTGGTACGGGTGGTGTGTAGCGGATGGAAAACTAGGTTTGGTTTGGGAATTGCATATCATATGTGTAACACCCCTTACCCGAGACCTTTGCCGGGGTCGAGTATGTGGCATTACAAGACTCGACTACAAGTTCGGAACATAAAAATTTAAAGCTGTCAAACTGCATCATGCTGACTAAATTGATCATAACTCGAGTTAAAAAACTCGAAATTTATATCCGTAAATTTTCCTTGAAACTAGACTCTTATAAGAATTTACCATAATTTTTCCAGAATTTTTCATGTGGCCAATTAGTACAGTTTATTCATCAAAGTTTCCACTATTTCACTGTTGACGATTCTGACCTGTCATTACAAAAACTCATTTATCTCATAGCAAAAATTTTCAGTAATGTTCTTGTTTATTCCTATTAAAAATAGACTCATCAAGGATTTCAAACATATAAACCATTCTCCTAATTATTTTTGTACAATTTTTAACAATTTTTCCAAGACAGAACATGGATTCACGAACTCATTCAGATCAAGTCTCACTAAAATTTAAATATCTCATAACATAAAACTCCTTTGCCTACTATGTTTCTTTCATATTAAAATAGACACAATAAGCTTTGGTTCTATACCTCATTCACCTTCTAATTCAACTTATCCTATTTTTGGTGATTTTTCAAAACTACATCACTGCTGTTACTAAAGACTGTTTCTTTACAAGATATGATTACTAGCTTATAACCGAATATACTCACATATAATTCGTACCATCCATGCATCTTAACCATTTACATAATTTAGCTTATACCTAAATCATTCGCATAATATCATAACATCATCGATTTAAAAGAGCACCAACATTTATAACAAAAGTCCCAAAAAGCTTACTTGACTAAAAATTTAGCCATATTCGCATGGCTATTACATACATGAACCAAAGTTTCGTCAAAATTAAATAAAGTCTTTCCTATACATGCCTTCTTTGGAAAAACCAAAATGAAAGAGTACCAAAACAATTTGATAGTGTGGACGACTTTCCAAACGATCCCGACGAGCTTGTATCTTGCACCTAATTTATAAAACAAAGGAGAACATTTCACACTAGTAAGCTTACTAGCTTAGTAAGTTCTAATCTCATGATAATAAAACATACAAATAATTGAAATTAAACTTCCAACTTATTGTATTCCACATAAGCACTTAAGTCAATTACTTATACAAGGCTGAATACTAGAAATTCAATAACCCAAGTAAAGTAGAAATCATTTCATTAAAATTCATATAAGCATATCGCATGAAAATCTCCTTTCTTAGCATTTATACTTTGAAAACCAATTGTTCCCTAATAGCACATTCTAACTCGAATTCCATCATATTACACCCATCAGTATTAACTTCAACACATATAACACAATTCTCATAATATTAATTCGACTTAAGTGATATTAAGCATAACATACCTTACATGCTTACCTGAACCATATACTCAATAAATTAGCTTTAAGTTGTCTTGAACAAAGATTTGATTTCTCTTTTGTAAAATACATCACGGCATCAAGCACTGCTAGGCGTAAAAGCCGAAAAGTAACACCGCACGAGGCCGCTAGGCGAAAAGCCCGAGATAAATAACACGGCACAAGGCCTGCTAGGCGTAAAAGCCCGATAAATAACACCGGCACAAGGCCTGCTAGGCGTAAAAGCCCGATAAATAACACCGGCACAAGGCCTGCTAGGCGTAGAAGCCCGATAAATAACACCGGCACAAGGCCTGCTAGGCGTAAAAGCCCGATAAATAACACCGGCACAAGGCCTGCTAGGCGTAAAAGCCTGAGTCACGTCAATACAGTTAAACATTACCAACACACTTCATAACTATTATAAACTCATCTAATTCAATTGGGCTCACTCACATTGGACCAACAAAACCATTTTATCATTATACAATCCAACAATTCCCATCACATACTCAACATAAATCATCAACCTAATATGTCAATATACATTCGACCATGATGTAAATGGATACTAACATCCATCAATTTTTAATATTCAAGATAACCATAATTAATTCTTTGACACGATTTAACTAAAGGACTTACCCCGGATTTCGTCGGACGACGAAGATCAAGTTATCCGTGAACTTGCGTTTTCCCCAATCCAAAACCCGGTTCTTTATGATCTTGATCTAGAATATCAAATTGAACCCTTTTAATTACATTTCCATTCAATTAAATACAAATATACAAAATCATGTAATTTACCAATTTACCCTTGACCTTTTCAACCTATTCAATTTAATCCGTAATGTACCACAATACAAAATACAACTAATTGAGATTTCTTCTCAATGGCCGAATGGTCACTAGGTCCCTACGAGTCTCCATAAACCTTCCTTCTATCATTTTAACCCTTCCACTATTTAATTTAGGCAATTGACTCTTCGTACTTAATTCACCCAATAACCATATCTAAATATAACCATTCATCCATGGCCAATTACACTATATATATATAACCAGAACATCAAAACAAGATAAAAATTCATGAATGGTCATCTCAACATTCGCCGAATATAAGGGCATCATCATGCATAAATTAAAACAATCTTCCTACAAGCTTAAACTACTTCTTTCCATTTCATCTAAATTCATTAACACAACAAGTTATAAATTATCTCCCATGGCCGAATCTCATCATGCCTAACATCCAAAAATTTTAGCATGCTTTGGGAATGCTCAAGATAACCCACCCATTTACACATAATTTTTCTAATTTAAAACTCAAATTCTCACCTTAACACCACATGCAAGGCCGAATGAGGAGGATGGATTTCTTCCTTTCTTTCAAGAGAATTTTGGTGAAGAAGATGAAACAAAGGAAGAGAAAATGATTTTTTTATGGTTATTTTATTATACCATATAATTCATATTATCCTTCATAAAATATAACTTTAACATTATAAAATAATAAAAGAAATCCTCCCCCATCATCATTGCCGTCCACTTACATAAAAAGTGGAAATTTGACATGCAAGCCCTTGCATTAAAATAAAATAATTCAATTACCTATTTAATATCATGCACACTACTTTTACTACTTATCTATTCAATCCTTTTTGCTAGATTAGCACACCAATAAGCAAATTGACTCACCAAATTTTAACACATGCTCTATCATAGATCATAAACTCAATATAAAATATTAAAATATTCTACTGACTCAGATTCGTGGTTCCGAAATCACCGTTCTGATTAGGGTCAAATTCAGACTGTTACAACTCTACCCCCCTTAGGGATTTTCGTCCCCGAAAATCTTACTGTTAAACAAAGTTGGGTATTGTTGCCTCATTGAGTCTTCAGACTCCCACGTAGCCTCTCAACTCCATACCGATTCCATAACACTTTTACTAACGAAATTTTCTTGATTCTCAATTCTTTCATTTCCGAGCTAAAATACGGATTTGTTCCTCCTCAGACGTCATATTGGATTGGATTTCAATCTCGACGGAGAGCGATCACATGCGACGGATCGGATCGATATCTATGAAACATTGAAACATGAAATACTTTGTCGTCGGTCTCAAATTCTATATCTTTTTATTTCAAGTCTGCAGAGGACTTTCGATGATCGAATCGCTTTCAAACAATCTCGGATCAATTTCACTTTTTGTTCTGTATCTTTATCAAATCAACCTCATGTAACTTATTCTCACCGAGTTCGGTCTAGTAAAGAGGTGTACGACTTTTATGTCCGTACAAAGCTTCATATGGTGCCATTTCAATACTCTGTCGAAAATTATTATTATACGTAAATTCAATCAATGACAGTACTATTCCCTGAACCATAAAACTCTAGTACACACAAAGACATTAACATACCTTCAAAAATATGAATAGTTCGTTTAGATTGACCATCTGTTTTGCGAATGAAAGATCAGATCTTTGAAATGTAATTTTGTGCCCAAAGCTTCTTGCTATTTCTTCCCGAATCGTTATGCAAATCTCGAATCTTTATCTAACACAATAGATAGTGGCACCCGTCTTTGTCTCACAACTTTAGTAATAATAAACTCGTTCAATCTTTCTAGTGAAAAATCAGATCTTACCGAGACGAAATGGGCGATTTAGTTAATCACCAACTACTACAAGCAAATCACATTTTTTTTTTTTTGGAGTCAAGGCCATTCGAAACAAAGTCTATTGTTACTCTATCTCATTTCCACTCAGAACCAAAATAGGATGTAGAAATTTAGACGGAACTTGATGTTCAACTTGCACTTGCTGACAACTAAGCATTTCAAAACAAAGTCAGAAATATCTCGTTTCATACCAGACCACCAGTAGTATTGCTTCAGATCATGGTACATTCTTGTACTTCCCAGATGAACAGATAAACAACTATTATGTGTTTCATTCAAAATCAATTGAATTTACTCTGGATTTCTCGGAACACAGATACTATCCCGATATTTAAAATAATCATCCACAATTTAAAATTCAGATTCAAAATTAATTTCACATCGAGCTCATTTCGCTAGCAATTCATTATTAGACTTCGAGCTTCATATAGTCATTTGTTGTAAAAACAACAGCTTTTGTTATCAATTCCTCTACTACAAAACTATCATCCGACAAGTCTAATCTGTGCATTCAAAGCACATAATGCAAACAATGACCTTCTACTCAACGCATCAAGAATAACGCGTTTGTTTTACCCAAATGATAATCTAACATCTTTCAAGCATTCTAGTCAACTGAGTAGCTATATTCAAGATTCTTTTTATAAATTTACGGTAATAACTAGTTAAGCCCATAAAACTATGAACTTCAGACACATTCTTCGAGGGTTTCCAACTCAAAATAGTAGAGATCTTACTCGGATCTACTAGGACTCCAGAAGTGACACAATATGTCCTGTAAGACTAATTTCATACAATCAGGATTTACATTAGCTGAATTTTGTGTATAATTGTTTTTCTCTCAAAGTTTGCAACAAAATTCTCAAATGTTCAGCATGCTCCTTTTTATCACGTGAGTAAATCAAGATGTCATCTATAAATACTACAACAAATCAATAACAAATTTGACTTCACGAATCAGAGGCCAACCCGATAACTCTTCAAGAAATACATCGAAAACCCACAACAATAGGCACTCGATTCAACTTTCTTCTCGAGATATTCTTGAGTCAATCACATAAGTAAAATATGCTTCACAACTCTTTTTCACATAATTCTTAGCTTTCGATATTGATATTACAGCAGGCAATCCATTCAAATCATCCGACTCAATCCTTACAATCTCATTATTCGGACATCTCAAATTTATCCCCTATCTTTTGCAATTAGCAAAAGCATCATGCACAAATAACCAATCCATACCTGAATAATATAGAATTTATTAGATGGCAAGAGCATCCGATCAAGAGGAAACGGATATCTCAAAACATTAACTGACAGCTTCTTGCATATATAATCAAGCAAAACACTTTTACCTAAAGAGTTCAATGCTTTTATGACAAACTCGATGAGATTCTACAGCAAAGTCTTAATAAATATCGAGTTCATGCACATGTATGAATGTGTAGAACCAAGGTCTATCAAAGCAATTCTGTATACCAAAAGAGTAAAAATACCGGTTATTATATCAAATGATGAAGCTTCTCTCAAGCTTGGATAACATACTCTCGACAGTACTCTAGCTTTGTATCGATAACACTGTCTCTCATAGTTCTCTCGACTACCGCGATGTTTCTTACATTCTTTCAAGATCTACCTCTCACAAGTACACTATCGATCTCAAATTTAACAATCTCTCGGCTTGATGGACTCGGGACAATCTCGAATAAAATGATCAAGCGATCCACATCTCAAGCAAACTTTGTCATTAAATCTACAACTTCTCGGATGCCTCGACTTTTGTAAGCTCTGGTCAACGAGTACAACGAACTCTTCTATTTTCAAAATCTCAACTAGCAACCGAATATATATATATATTTAAGGCCATCTTCAAATCTTTTGCACATTATAGCTTCGGAGGGTATACATTCTCATGCATACTAACTCAATCTCACAAACTCTAGTTCATACTCAGAAATAGTCATTCGACCCTGTTTTAATTCAAGAATCTTTAACTGATATCTTTCTTATGGAACTCAGTCCGGAAGAATTCCCAAATCACTTTCTCTTTCGAGTCCACCAATACTAGTGTATTCCACCAGTGTGGTGCCCCTCAATAGTGATATTGCACTTTTTAAACCTTCCTCTGGAGTACATGATAACTCATCGAACATTTGAATAGTATTATCCAACCACACACTCGATTCGTTTTGCATCATCATCGTCATTAGTTTTAAACTCTTTGACTCGTGTTTCCGATTTTAGCTACAGGATGTCTGTCCAATCTAATCGAATTTACTATCGGAGGTACCATAGGTATCGGAGTTGGATTATTCGGGGGTGGAGGTTGTTGCCAGTCGGGTTAGTCCGGATATATGGAGTAAATCATTCGTTCATCATCTAGTAGAAGGCTTACTTAGCCTCCCCTCGTGGCTACTCGAAAAGATCGAGAGTCTATCGGTGGCTGACCCATGAGCAAGATCAGCGCCTACGCTCTCAACATCATCGCTCTGGCTCTGCAGAGTCCATTTACTAAATATAACACATTTCAAATGTCGAAGTCACCACACTATCGTATTATAATTTAAGGCATGTATAGCTAGACTCACACGTGCTACGGTAGTCCTAGAATCGACTAAACCGTAAGCTCTGATACCAAATTAAATGTAACACCCTTACCCGAGACCTTTGCCGGGGTCGAGTATGTGGCATTACAAGACTCGACTACAAGTTCGGAACATAAAAATTTAAAGCTGTCAAACTGCATCATGCTGACTAAATTGATCATAACTCGAGTTAAAAAAACTCGAAATTTATATCCGTAAATTTTCCTTGAAACTAGACTCTTATAAGAATTTACCATAATTTTTCCAGAATTTTTCATGTGGCCAATTAGTACAGTTTATTCATCAAAGTTTCCACTATTTCACTGTTGACGATTCTGACCTGTCATTACAAAAACTCATTTATCTCATAGCAAAAATTTTCAGTAATGTTCTTGTTTATTCCTATTAAAAATAGACTCATCAAGGATTTCAAACATATAAACCATTCTCCCTAATTATTTTTGTACAATTTTTAACAATTTTTCCAAGACAGAACATGGATTCACGAACTCATTCAGATCAAGTCTCACTAAAATTTAAATATCTCATAACATAAAACTCCTTTGCCTACTATGTTTCTTTCATATTAAAATAGACACAATAAGCTTTGGTTCTATACCTCATTCACCTTCTAATTCAACTTATCCTATTTTTGGTGATTTTTCAAAACTACATCACTGCTGTTACTAAAGACTGTTTCTTTACAAGATATGATTACTAGCTTATAACCGAATATACTCACATATAATTCGTACCATCCATGCATCTTAACCATTTACTTAATTTAGCTTATACCTAAATCATTCGCATAATATCATAACATCATCGATTTAAAAGAGCACCAACATTTATAACAAAAGTCCCAAAAAGCTTACTTGACTAAAAATTTAGCCATATTCGCATGGCTATTACATACATGAACCAAAGTTTCCGTCAAAATTAAATAAAGTCTTTCCTATACATGCCTTCTTTGGAAAAACCAAAATGAAAGAGTACCAAAACAATTTGATAGTGTGGACGACTTTCCAAACGATCCCGACGAGCTTGTATCTTGCACCTAATTTATAAAACAAAGGAGAACATTTCACACTAGTAAGCTTACTAGCTTAGTAAGTTCTAATCTCATGATAATAAAACATACAAATAATTGAAATTAAACTTCCAACTTATTGTATTCCACATAAGCACTTAAGTCAATTACTTATACAAGGCTGAATACTAGAAATTCAATAACCCAAGTAAAGTAGAAATCATTTCATTAAAATTCATATAAGCATATCGCATGAAAATCTCCTTTCTTAGCATTTATACTTTGAAAACCAATTGTTCCCTAATAGCACATTCTAACTCGAATTCCATCATATTACACCCATCAAGATTAACTTCAACACATATAACACAATTCTCATAATATTAATTCGACTTAAGTGATATTAAGCATAACATACCTTACATGCTTACCTGAACCATATACTCAATAAATTAGCTTTAAGTTGTCTTGAACAAAGATTTGATTTCTCTTTTGTAAAATACATCACCGGCATCAAGCCTGCTAGGCGTAAAAGCCCGAAAAGTAACACCGCACGAGGCGCGCTAGGCGTAAAGCCCGATAAATAACACAGGCACAAGGCCGCGCTAGGCGTAAAGCCCGATAAATAACACCGCACAAGGCCTCGCTAGGCGTAAAGCCCGATAAATAACACCGGCACAAGGCACGCTGGGCGTAGAAGCCGATAAATAACACCGGCACAAGGCACGCTAGGCGTAAAAGCCCGATAAATAACACCGGCACAAGGCACGCTAGGCGTAAAAGCCCGAGTCACGCCAATACGCTTAAACATTACCAACACACTTCATAACTATTATAAACTCATCTAATTCAATTGGGCTCACTCACATTGGACCAACAAAACCATTTTATCATTATACAATCCAACAATTCCCATCACATACTCAACATAAATCATCAACCTAATATGTCAATATACATTCGACCATGATGTAAATGGATACTAACATCCATCAATTTTTAATATTCAAGATAACCATAATTAATTCTTTGACACGATTTAACTAAAGGACTTACCGGATTTCGTCGGACGACGAAGATCAAGTTATCCGTGAACTTGCGTTTTTCCCAATCCAAAACCGGTTCTTTATGATCTTGATCTAGAATATCAAATTGAACCCTTTTTAATTACATTTCCATTCAATTAAATACAAATATACAAAATCATGTAATTTACCAATTTACCCTTGACCTTTTCAACCTATTCAATTTAATCCGTAATGTACCACAATACAAAATACAACTAATTGAGATTTCTTCTCAATGGCCGAATGGTCACTAGGTCCCTACGAGTCTCCATAAACCTTCCTTCTATCATTTTAACCCTTCCACTATTTAATTTAGGCAATTGACTCTTCGTACTTAATTCACCCAATAACCATATCTAAATATAACCATTCATCCATGGCCAATTACACTATATATATATAACCGAACATCAAAACAAGATAAAAATTCATGAATGGTCATCTCAACATTCGCCGAATATAAGGGCATCATCATGCATAAATTAAAACAATCTTCCTACAAGCTTAAACTACTTCTTTCCATTTCATCTAAATTCATTAACACAACAAGTTATAAATTATCTCCCATGGCCGAATCTCATCATGCCTAACATCCAAAAATTTTAGCATGCTTTGGGAATGCTCAAGATAACCCACCCATTTACACATAATTTTTCTAATTTAAAACTCAAATTCTCACCTTAACACCACATGCAAGGCCGAATGAGGAGGATGGATTTCTTCCTTTCTTTCAAGAGAATTTCGGTGAAGAAGATGAAACAAAGGAAGAGAAAATGATTTTTTTATGGTTATTTTATTATACCATATAATTCATATTATCCTTCATAAAATATAACTTTAACATTATAAAATAATAAAAGAAATCCTCCCCCATCATCATTGCCGTCCACTTACATAAAAAGTGGAAATTTGACATGCAAGCCCTTGCATTAAAATAAAATAATTCAATTACCTATTTAATATCATGCACACTACTTTTACTACTTATCTATTCAATCCTTTTTGCTAGATTAGCACACCAATAAGCAAATTGACTCACCAAATTTTAACACATGCTCTATCATAGATCATAAACTCAATATAAAATATTAAAATATTCTACTGACTCAGATTCGTGGTTCCGAAATCACCGTTCTGATTAGGGTCAAATTCAGACTGTTACAATATGCATATTATATTTGATACATTATTGTTGTTGTAAATGGGCTTAGGCCCAAAATATTGCTAATTGGGTTCCGGCCCAATGAATAACGGTAAGGGGATTTCACACTGAGTTCTTGTAACTCACCCCCCTTTCTCTTAACCCTTGTAGGTAATGCTTGATGATATGGACTTGGGCTATGGATGACTCGAGGGAGGCCATACTTCAGAAATGGTTTATTTGGACTTTAGACTTCTTTCTCGTTTATTTTATTACTTTACTATTTTGGGTTAAATGCTGTAATAAGGCCTCTGGACTATTTTCATTTTTGCTTTTTTGTTGGGATGTTTTTATTATTTTTCTTAAATTGTTTAAAAAGGAGAATTTTCTAAAAACTTAAACAATGGTTTCCAAAATTGATTAACAAATGGATTTCAAAATAAACTTTTACAAATATTTTTAACACGGATATTTTCTCTCGAACTATTAACGATATTTTCAAAAGACTTGGATTCTCTTTCTAATTTTCAACGTCGTTTTCAAAAGTCACGGTTTTGTAAGATCATTAGTTTCGATTATCGATTTATCAAACAACCTCTCAAAATACTTGTATTTTATCTACGTTTCCGCAACGTTTTCAAAATGCTTATGCAACTCCATTTATAAACGTCACATTTTCGTAAATTGTTTATTTTAAATATGCTTCCGCAAACGAAAAGGTTTTTAAAGATTATTATGTTTTCAAGTAGTTAACAATTGCTTAAGTGTTTTTGGTTTTAACAAAGAGGCTGTATTTCTCAAGCAAGTTTTTAATAATCACAAAGATGGTTTCTACTTCCATGTGACACACCAGATTCGGGCCTAACTTCTAGGCCGGGTTTGGGGTGTTACATTTTATGGTATCGAGCCCAGACTGCAAAACTCTACGCCGTAGTTTGGGTTCAAAAGCGTTTTCCAAAGCTGTTTAGAATTTTGATTTATAAATATATGTTCTAAAGGAAGTATGGCACCACGAGTATCCGGCACTAAGTCAAGTAAGTATTTATTTTCATTTTATGATTATTGTGTTATTACTGTGGTACAAAAATTCTACGAAATAGAAATACTCTAGAACTTTAAGCTATAGGAGTTGAAACTATAGAGATTGAGACTTTAGGATGCGTTGTGCGAAAACAACTTTACTTCTTGTACTCCATAAAACATTGTTTAATAAACACTGAAATAGCATAATGATTCATAAAACTCTTAATCAGATTAAATCGACTTAGTGAACATGAACGCTAGAAGATGTGGACGCGGTAGACGTGGACGTGCTAGAGACCGAGGTGCTAGGACTAGATCTTCAGCATCGGGGCGTGTGCCCGAAAGAGAGGCGTTAGCATCGCTAGTGGCTGAGATGGGGTCTCATGACCGAGCTGGGGTTGTCGAGTTGACTCAGATAGTTAAGGAGGTATTGGAAGAGGTTAAAGGAATCGGTGAAGCGCTTCGAGTTGGGTCTGTGAGCTGTAAGAAGAAATTAGATCGCGGTTCTTTTGGGTCGCAGTCACGTTCTGTAAAGCATGTCAAGGCACGACCAAACTTCCCGGCTTGTGATTTTTGCAAGAGGTGTCATCTGGGAGAATGTTGGAGGAGGTTAGAAGCTTGAGATGCGGGTCTAAGGAGCATAAGGCTCGGGATTGTTTCATCACCATCAAGTCAGGTATGTTTTGGTTGGACGTGATGATTGAATGTAGAAAATTCTAAGTATAAATGGTAGATAACGATTTGCTTCTGTGGTTAGACGTTTGGTTGTGTGAAAGAGGATTCAAGATTATGTTAAAAGTACATTAATGTTATTAAGATTAGAGTGCGCAGCAAAAGCTTAGTGGTGTGATTTGAGCGATGCGTTTAGTAGTTGGTTGGAAATTTAGAGGACGAAATTTCTTTAAGGAGGGTGGAATTGTAACATCCCAAAATTGGGCCTAGTAGGATTGGGCCCAATGGGCCTTGAGCGTAGAAGCGTTTTAAAAATTTGAGAACAAGATAACGACATTATTTCAAGTTAGACTTATTAAGAAGGTAATTTTGGAAAGTTACGAGGTTTCTATGAAGTTCCGGGTTCAAGTTGGGCCATAGTAAAATTTTGTGTTTAAGCCTATTAAGGAGAGATAGTAAGTGGCATCAAGGCTTATGGAAATAAAAGAGTAAATTGCTAGCATAAATGAGCTATTGGTAAGAAGGTTAAGGCGCCACATGTAGTACCTTGAGGGAAGAGGTTCAAATCCCTTTGTGTACAAATTTGGACTTTTATTTTTGCACTCATCCATCAAGTGTCGGCCAAGCATGTTATTATGGTAAGTTGGACTTTCATTTTTATGGCAATATGGCTAAAGAGATTAAGGAAAGGTTGAGGTTGGGGAAAGGAGTCAATTAAATAAGGCATATAAGGGGAACAAGTGGCTTATTTTGTGGAGAATGCTATGGAAAGAATGGTTGGCAAAATTTTGACTCTTATGGCTTGAATGTGGACGATTTTTGGGGCTAAAGGGGTGAGAGCCGAATTTTGTTAGTGTTGGCAAGGCTTTAGTGCTAGTTTTGGGTCAAATTTCATTATGCAACTTTTGTGACATTTTCTCTTCTCTCCACATATCCCTCTTGCCAAATTTTCAACTTGGAGTGTGCATATTCTCTTCTTCTTTTCTTCTTGTTACCGATTGTACACCAACAATTGAGACCAAAAGTTGTTCTTTCATCTTTCTTGGAAATCAAGCTAGTGAACCATTCTCCTTTTTCTTCCTTCTTTTCTTTTTCGCAAAAATCCTTCAAGCATCTCTTCTATTCTAATCCTATCCTCCATATCCGAATATTGTGTCCATTACTTCTCTATAGCCGAAACCTCCATTTCTTCATTAATCTTTCTTTTTCATTCGAATTGTCACTCACTCCTTGACCAATCAGTAAGTACTCTATTCAACTTTTTTTTTATTTTCTTTCTCCTAATGGCGAATCTATGTTTTGGTTTGGGATGGTCATATTGACCGAGACCATCATTTTATTCTACTCTCTCAAACAAGATCATTCTCCCTTTTTTAGTATTCTAGTGGGAGGCCGAACACCATTCTAGCCTTAAGTCGAATGGAGAAATCGGATCCAATATTAATAAGGTAAGGAGTTCTTATGGATTATTGATATTATTCAATATTCGATTGGTTGCTAACGGAGTAATAATTTGAAATAATCGACTATATGTTTTAGGGACAAATCACCCGATATATTCCACCTTCGGACATAGTGGTAAGTGATTCAAGTGTAACTGATACGAAATCTTTTGGAAATCCGAGGCTAACTTTTTGTTGGTATTGTTCTAGGTCAACGACGAGTGGTTCTATAGGAAATCAAAATCAGGTGTGTAATCCCGTACCTTCCGATTACATGTTTGATATGGTGTGTAATCCCACATCTCTCTAAAAGTTTGTATGATATGTTCTGTGATTTGGTCAAAATACCGAAGAAAACCGAAAACCGGCATCTGTGATCACTCGGGCATGCGTATGATCGTAGTGGTAATCGTATTTTGTAATAAAATAGTTTCGGTTAGAAGCAGTGATGTGTTTTTAAAAAATCAAAAAACTAGGAGAAAAGGAATTACAAAGTGAATAAGATATCAGATTAAAGCTTACTGTGTCTATTTTGATATGGAAGAAACAGAGAAGGAAAAGGAATTTTATATTTTGAGATATCTTCATTTTAGTGAGACTGGTTCTGAATGACTTCGTGGTTCCCTGATCTGTCTTGGAAAAATCTTATAAAATTGTAAAAAGTGAATTATGAGTTATAGTTTATATGTACAGATTCCTTAGTGAGTCTATTTTCAATATAAACAAGTGGGAGCAACATATGAAAACTGTACAGTGAGATATTTGAATTTTGGTTAGGAAAGGTCAGAATCATTTATCAGTGAAACAAGGGAATTTTTAAGGAAAAACTGTACCAAATGGCTAAGTCAAAATATTCTGGAAAAATTATAGTAAGAGGATATATGAGTCTAGTCTCAAGGAAAATTTACGGAGTTAGATTTCGAGATTCCTAACTCAGGTTATAGTCAATTTAGTTAGTACGACGCAGATGGATAGTTTCGATTTTTATGCTCCACATTAGTAGTTAAGTCTAGGTTGCGAAATTTCCAAAATACCCTTAGGTTGCGAAATTACCGAATTACCCTTAGTGGGTAAATTATCAAAATTACGAAAATGCCCCTATGGGTTGAAATTACGAAAATGCCCCTAAAGGGCCGAATTACGAAATTGTTGAATGGGCCAATTTGATTTTTGATAAATAGGCCAATCTGATATTTTGCTAAATGGGCCGATATGATATTTTGCTATATGGGCCAATCTGATATTTTGCTAAATGGGCCAAATCTGATATTTTTCTTAATGAGCCTTTTGATTAATTGTTGTAATGGGTCATAATTTTGTAATAAATATCTGAATAAATTGTTGTGAATGGCTATGCATTATATACATGATTTGCATGGGATGGGAAAATATGAATGAAGAGAAGTATAGACAGGTGGCATTGCCACAAATACCGATAAGGGCTATGTGCCAATATAAACGTGATTTGGCTTTGTGCCATTGTGATTAAGGCTATGTGCCAATATAAACGTGATTTTGGCTTTGTGCCATCGTGATTATGGCTTTGTGCTAAACGTATTTACCTGGGGCTATGTGCCTATCATATGAATTAACGACTACGTGTCGATCATTTTACCGAGGTGTGTGCCGATTATATTACCAGATATGATTACGGTGGCTCTACCACAAATATGAAAAATGGCGATGCCATGTAAATTCTGTTAATCTGGTGGCTTGTCCACAAATTTGATATAAATGGCTTAATGCCTACGTTTGGTGTGTTGGCGGGGTGGGTGACTAAAGCTCCCCACAGGTGTGCTGGTTGGTACGGGTGGTGTGTAGCGGATGGAAAACTAGGTTTGGTTTGGGAATTGCATATCATATGCATATTATATTTGATACATTATTGTTGTTGTAAATGGGCTTAGGCCCAAAATATTGCTAATTGGGTTCCGGCCCAATGAATAACGGTAAGGGGATTTCACACTGAGTTCTTGTAACTCACCCCCTTTCTCTTAACCCTTGTAGGTAATGCTTGATGATATGGACTTGGGCTATGGATGACTCGAGGGAGGCCATACTTCAGAAATGGTTTATTTGCACTTTAGACTTCTTTCTCGTTTATTTTATTACTTTACTATTTTGGGTTAAATGTTGTAATAAGGCCTCTGGACTATTTTCATTTTTGCTTTTTTGTTGGGATGTTTTTATTATTTTTCTTAAATTGTTTAAAAAGGGGAATTTCCTAAAAACTTAAACAATGGTTTCCAAAATCGATTAACAAATGGATTTCAAAATAAACTTTTACAAATATTTTTAATACGGATATTTTCTCTCGAACTATTAACGATATTTTCAAAAGACTTGGATTCTCTTTCGAATTTTCAACATCGTTTTCAAAAGTCACGATTTTGTAAGATCATTAGTTTCGATTATCGATTTATCAAACAACCTCTCAAAATACTTGTATTTTATCTACGTTTCCGCAACGTTTTCAAAATGCTTCTGCAACTCCATTTATAAACGTCACATTTTCGTAAATTGTTTATTTCAAATATGCTTCCGTAAACGAAAAGGTTTTTAAATATTATTATGTTTTCAAGTAGTTAACAATTGCTTAAGTGTTTTTGGTTTTAACAAAGAGGCTGTATTTCTCAAGCAAGTTTTTAATAATCGCAAAGATGGTTTCTACTTCCATGTGACACACCAAATTTGGGCCTAACTTCTAGGCCGGGTTTGGGGTGTTACAGTGCCACAAGTCCCTAGCCACAGCAACCATTCGGCCAGCAGCCTGCTTCAGCACACGCCGCACGCCCTAGCTCCAGCAGCTACCCAGGTTGGGGCCTCACGCCTGCTGCCTCCAGCCCGTGTGCTTGCTGCGCATCATCTCCCCCCCACACGCGACCAGCTTGTGGCCTACCTGGCGCAAGGCTTTGCACGCTGCTGCTTATGTGCAGCCTCTACCATGCACACCCCTCTTTCACCCAACCTAAGCCAAAAGCCTTCTTTAATTTCCATCTTTTGTTCATTAGTTATTTTATTTTCAGAGTTCTTAATTTTTACGAGGAAGATGGTAAGTTAATTTTTTATTCCTTAAGTTTAATTTTTATTCAATTATTTAATTTTTCAAGTTATTGAATTATTAGTAATTTTAATTGAATTTTTGAGAAAATAAATTTTTCCATCTTATTTTCAGTTAATCATGCCTAAGAGAGAGAACTCGTGCCTCCGCCCAAATTGATGAAACACAGAACAAATTTCACTGTGAAGAAGCCAAAGCAAGATACGAAAGTATTTTCAAAAATCAACAGATGCATCCAGAGAAAGGCTTCACGTTGAAGGAAAGCAACTCTGAGAGACTTTATGGCAAGTATTCGTCAAGTTCTTTGAAGCCCTCAATTGGGAATTGTTTTTGAAAAGAGACCAAGTGTGGATGAGGAACTAGTTCGAGAATTCTACGTGAACTTAACCTCAAGCGAATTGAATTGAAGTTCCGGTCAGTGGAATCAAGGTACCAATAAATTCGAATGCTATTAATGAATTCTTTGAATTACCTGATTTCGAAAACGATGAATATTCTTCTCTGTTGAGCAACATTAAGCCTGAAAATTTGCAAGAAATTCTCGAAGAACTTACAGTTCCAGGTTCTAAGTGGACTGTGTCAAAGCAAGGAATCTACGCGTGTCGAAGAGAGTATTTGACACCACTTGCGAAGGTATGGTTCTATTTCATTCGTTTCAGCCTTATGCCTAGTTCACATGGGACTACAATCTCATTAGAGCGAATGGTCCTATTATACTCGATTCTAACTGGAAAGACCATTGATGTGGGCAAAATCATCCTGAGAGAAATGCGAAATTGTGTTGTTAGACGTTCTGGCCCGGCCTATTTCCCTTTTACAATAACAATTTTATGCTTAAAAGCAAAACTCCTTGCGGACGTGAAAGGGACAGAGTATAGTCAAGGCACAATCACCGATTGGGACCTCTACCAAGTAGCCAGAGATTCGGTTCTACAGCAACGAGTTGAAGAGAGCGAGGATCCGAAAGAAGCGGAAGATGATCCCACATAAATCCCGCCAGAGCAATCAACTGAAGTCCCTAATGAGGTAGAATCAATGGAACCAGAAGCTAAACCTGATATTGAAACCTCAATGTTTGGAGCTCCACCGCCTAGCCCAGATCTTCGTGATGAGCTGTTAAAGCTGATGGACTTAATGCAACACATGCAATGGCAGCAACAAGCCTACTGGAGATACTCAAAAATAAGAGATGACTCGATGAGGAGTGCTCTCAAGAAAATTTATAATGATCCATTTATTTTTGTGGCTGAGTTTCCAGATTTCATATTTGAACCATGGATTTCACCGTCAAAGAATGAGCAAGGTGATTCATGCAAAGGCAATACTGATGGAGTAAAAGATGAGTCAAATTCAGAAGGATCGGCAAACAAATAAAAAAAGGGAGGACTTCAACTTTAGCTTATTTTTATTCTTAAGTTATTTTAGGATTAGGTGAATTAGGAATTTTAATTTTGCATAATAAAATAAGAGATAGGAATCATGAATAAAATCTGACAAGTCCCAGAGGCTAAAGTGTGGCAATAGATATATACATGTCTAGGATTGGATTTTAGAGAGAGCTTGGTACTTAAGCAGTCAATTTGACTCACCTCCTCTTTTCTAAATATCCTACTTGGTGTATAGTATCTATTCACTTTAAACAATGAGGAGATTGTTCACTTTAAGTAGGGGGACCGAAAATTTGAATTACTTTCACTCAGAATAAAATTTTTCTTTTAATTATGATTAGGATATATTTTGTTCAATAATTTGAAATCTTGTTAAGTATGCTGAACTTCAGTATTAATAAAGTTATATTATTTCAATAAGTTATTATGTTAGCTTAATAATGATATGAATGTGTTTTTAATAAAGCATGCAAATTCGTACCATAAAATTTTTAGTTCCCTATGACAAAATTAGGCATGCATGAAAGTTTAAGTCTTTAGAATTGACTTAGTAATTTCTTGAGGCGAAATCCTAGGAAGCATGGAATATTGAAAATGATTTAGGCAACTATTGTTTGGACCGTTTGAGCCTTTCAAGCCGACCTTGATAAAATTATCCTTTGAAACCCAATTTTGAGACTATATGGCCTAATTTTATTTGGACCTATGTAATATTTAGCCATCAATTTTCTCTTCATTACTTTTAAAATTGTCCCAAACACTAGACTCAGTACTATTCAGAATATCGTTTGAAAATAAGTTTGGGGGAGTTGAAAAGAAGTATCAATTGCTTGAAAAATTCTAGTACATGAAGCAAGTGCTCGAATTTGAGCTTGATAATTTAAAAAAAAAAAAAAACATGTACTCGAAATAAATGGTCGAAAGAGCAAAAGTTGGTGTATTAAGGGTGAGAATTCTGAAGGTTCGATTTTAAGCTGAGTCTAGGGTTTTTTTACCAAAAATTTGTCTATCTTTTACCTACCCCTAAGCCCAGCCACGTTACAACCTTATTAAAGACCTATTGATTCAAAATTCCAATGTTACCTACATTAGTGGAGAGAAATTGTTCTGTTCAACATATGAAGACATCAGTTAAGCTTAATGATTGCAGTTTAATTTTGAATAAGGAATTAAAATCAAATTGGTAGGGATTAAAATGTCTTTATTAAGAAACATTTAGTCTAATTTTACTAGTATAATAGTTGTTGGGTGTAACTTGAACAATATGTATACTTAAGTAGCATAATTATCAAATTTCTTATTTTTGAGCCTAAGTATATTGAATCCATAATTTTGAGAAGAAAGTTGTTCTGAAGAAGTTTTTCAAAGGTGTTTCCGAGAAAATTCTTTTCAAATTTGTGCATTACTCGGGACGAGCAATGAATTAAGTTTGGGGGTGTGGAAACACGAAAATTTATATACTTTTTCATGCCTTTTTTAACTCAAATTTATGCAGTTTCGATTAAATTCTTGTCGGAAAATAATTAAATATTATACAATAATTAAATTGTGCTAAAATATGAACATGATGAATTTTAATTAATTTCATAGTTAATTTTGATTTATTTTGGCTATTTTCGATAGATTCGCACAAAGGGCGAAAATTGGCTCGGCAGACACTGCTCGAAGAATAAACCCGAGAAGCAATTTGAAGTATCAAAGCAAATTTATTTCTAGCCCAAGACGATCCAATTATGAATATTTATTTATAATTTAATTAATTTTAATTTATTCCCAATTTAATTTGGGCTAAATAAATTAATCTTAATTAATTATGAAAAAGGACCAGTTGAACCGCATCAGTTGAACCAAACCGGTTGAACCGCACCGAGCAAAGAGTTGGGCAGCCCAAACCGTCCATATTTCTGGCCCAAATCAGCTTATTAGCTGATCAGTTAAGTTGGAAAGAAGCCCTTCAAGACTTTTCAAAGTTGCATTCAAACCCCTCCAAATATGGTGGCTTTGTAGATTTGCCCCATGCCATATTTAGCAAAGTTGAAACCATCAACTTTGCCACATAGATGGTCGGCCAAGGGAGGTCTCTTTTTCTGCTACTATTTGCTATTTTTAGCAGCCATGTTCAGCTATAAATACCACCCCTTGCTGATCATTCAAACCATCCCTCAATCCTTCATTTCTCATTCACTCTCTCATTCTCTCTTCTCTCCATTCTCTCTTCTTTTCCATTCCATTTCCCCTTCTTCTTATGTCGATTTACCCTCTTGGAAAAGAGGTGTTTTTCCAGCCATTTGGAGCAGCAAGTGGAGTGTTCATAAGCCACCTTAATAGCCGAGGACAACGGAGAGCGAAGAACGGAGCAATCAATCCAGCCACGGAGAAACACCGAATTTGCTTTTTGTTCCTTATCTCTTTAAATTTCGTTGTTGTTTTGACAAACATGTTTATGAATATTTATGCTATTGAAATGGGTAATTTAATCAGCTTAGCTTGAATTTAATTCGTGTTGGGTTGATTGCATTTTGTCATCTTAAATTATTAAAATTGTGTTTATACTGTTATAGGCGTCGGTAAGATGCTTGATTAAGTAAAATCATGCTTAAGTTATTTTGGCATTTTAATTGTTTAGATAACTAAAGAATTAATTATTTAAACGTATTGAAATTGTAATTAATGGACACAATACTTAATCTGTGCATGTTTAATTCTTCTAAGGTAGCTGAAGATTAAATTAGCATTGTATTTGGCGATACATATGCCTTGCATAACTTGCAAGATTTTTGTGATTAAGTTGTTTCAAGGTAAGGATACTTTGTTACCTCACATGATCTTTTATATGCTTATTAGGTCGAATTAATCGGTTGAATCACATAGGAATATGCGAGAGATTGTTTAATTTAATAAGTATGTATGTGCAATAACATGTAAATATGTTCATAAGTTAGCAAATTACCGAGTTGCCGTGATTTATTAAGTAACAAGTATAAGCATAAGCTTAATAATTCTAAGTTAAGAAATGTGATTAATCCAACACAATTAGATCATCTTGATTAAAATCAGCTTTTGAAATCGTGCATTAGAACTTTGTTTTATTTTATTTTACTTTGTTTTTCTTTTAGCTTTTAACTATTTCTCAAAACCAAATATTTTTCCTTCACCAAAGTGCTTAAAACCATTTTCATAAATAAGTCTTTTGCAATCCCTGTGGGTATGATAACTCGACATTTACTTGTCACTTTATTACTTGTTGCGATTGTGTACACTTGCACATTTCCACCGTTCCAATCACCTTAAAGAAATCCCACGTCAAACGATCGGCCTGCGTACCCTCTCTCACAGTCAGCCACTATTGGTAAGCCTCGTCTCGCAGTAAGGACACTGCTCCTTTTAAATTTTGATCCTTAGTACAGTCAAGGTCATCCACTATCCGCTCAGTAGCCTTTAACCAGTACTCCGCATCATTTGGGGCCACTTCAGAAATACCCCTAAAAATTTTCGCTCCATTAGACCCGAGTCGCTCTGAAATTGACCCTCGGCCCACTGTTCCAATACTAGCTCTAGCAACCCTCTCCAAAACGTGGAGCAGCGCTTGGGATAGAGCATCATCCCCAGCTGCTCGATCATAAGACCCCGTCTCAATTACTAGTGAGGCTGGTGCCTCCCTAGTAGGCATGTGACCCGATGCTGAAGACCCAGCTCTAGCACTTCCCCGGCCTGTACCGTAGCCTTGTGTACCCCTTTCGCGAGTACCTCTAGTGCTCATTTCGATTTACGCTTAATCTATTTTAGAAGGTTTATGAATCAGCTCATAATTCCAGTAATTATTAATGGATATTTTATGAAAAAGACAGTAGTTAAAGTTTTGTTTTCACAGATCGGAATCTCACTACAATTTTTAGTTTTCTACAGTCTTAGTTTACACTAACTAAAGAGATTCAGTATAGTCCTACTATCTATAGTAGTCCCTCAGTAATACATTTCACTCTATAACAGTAAACAATATTAGAGAACTTACTGATTTGGTACCGGAGACTCGGTGTGCCACACTTGTGAATCTTTCAAAAATGTTTCAAATCTTTAAAATCTACTTTCAGAAAAACTTTTCAAACCCCATTCCATAGTCGAGTTTTGTAACTTGGCTCTGATACCACAAAATGTAACACCCCAAACTCGGCCTAGACGTTACGACCGAATCTGACGTGTCACATCAAAGTGTTTTATTTTTGAAATCAGGCTTGTTGAGAGAAAACCGTTTTTTTATCAATTTCCATGTTCGTTACTGTTGGTTTCTTAGTTGGTTAAAAACCCGCGGAAGCTACTCTAATGAATGTCATTTTGAAGTTTGAAAATGTGTGTTTGTCTTTTAAAACAGTTATTATTTGCAAACTCATTTTTTCTACTCTAGCAATTTAAATAAGAAATCAAAAGCCCAATTAAAAATTAAAAACCCTCAAAAGGCCTTATTACAGAATCTAAAAACCAAAATATGAATTTAAAATAAAATAAATTAGTCTAAAGCAGACATCAGCGATCGTGTGGCCACCTCCGAGTCCCTCACGACTCCAAATTGCCCAAGGCTGGGGATTACCTGTACAGTTAAAGAAAGGGTGAGTTTGCGAAAACTCAGTGTGCAATCCCCTATCAGTCAAATAGTAAACAATGCATGCAGAACAGTCTGGGCCTAAGCCCTATTCAGTAACAAAATAGTCTGGGCTTTAGCCCTATACAGTAACAGTGTGGGCCTAAGCCCAATGCAGTATCAGTACAGTGCAAATATGCAACCCATCCCAATCCAACCAACACTCCACCCATACCAACCAACACACCATGTGGGGATTAAATCGACCCACCCAACCAACACACCAATATCGCAGCGAAGCTGCTAGTAGTAGTAATGCAAACAAAGCCGCTAGGAGGAGCGAAAGCGTGGCAAAACCACGAAGATCGAGAATATGTGGCAAAGCCACGATGAATGATAAATACGTGGCAGAACCACCAGTACTTCCCCCGTAACAGTATCCCAACCCCATGCAGTATGACGTGTCATAAATATTACATGTATGCAGTATGTCACACTCAGTATCAGTCATATAATCTCATACACTCATCAATCAACCTACCACTAGGGGTGTACGGTCATTTCGTCAATTAGGGGTAAAATAGTGACTTTACCCCTAAGGGGTATTTAGGTCATTTACAAATTTTAGAGCCTCGGTACAGATAACGACCCTTCAGAAGGTCTACAGTCGTCTAAAGCGACTTAAGAACCCAAAATGGTCATAACAGTGTATTTGGGCCCGAGGCCCATTGCCCGGCCTATGTGGGCCCGCACGCTCGTGTGGCCCATTTAGCCCGGATTCAGTCACGCAACGACCAGTCTAGAATTTGTCATATTTCATGGATTTCATCCGTGTGGGGCCCACGAGCCTGCTGGGCCCACACAGCCCAGTTCAGCCCACGTGGCCCAATAACGACCTAAGCGCACGAGAACGCTCATGGTGGCCTATGCCCATGTTTCGTGGGCTCGCGTTACCACCCGTGCACTCGCATGCTTGTGTGGCATCAATGCCCAGCCTTTCGTCTTTTCGATTTTTCGGCCTTTGCCAATATGCAGTTTAAATAAGGTGTTTACACACCTGTTTAGTGAGACACGCGAAGAATCCCATGTGTACTGAACCTACACTCAACAAGACCCTCAGTTAATTAACTGACGATTCAAGTTAACCACTTCTTAACATTTAGCCCAAAAATACACCACCTTACCTTGATTGAATGAGGGTGGCTTAATCCTCTAAGATGGCTAACCCAAAATTGATCGCACGCCTTGTCGAGAATCTGAGTTATAAACAGATCTTGTTAGATAGGATCAACTACTATCTCATCAACATAAAGACAACATTCGGCTTAACCCCAGAAAATGAGGTAGCATATTACCTTAATCTAATACTTGAGGAAAAAGGCTGTGGTTGCTTCAAAACCACTTGTACACCACCACTCATTGAGGAAACCCTAGAAATAAGGAAGGAATCATAAATCGATACCCAAAAATAAAAGGAAAAACATTCGGCTTAGATGAATGAAAGGAAGCATAACTTAACCCTTACCGATTGTCGGGAAATCTTATGGAAACCGAAATAGCAAAACAATAGTAGAACAAAAGAGTACTCAGCCAATCCCCTAATAGTAGAGTAACCGAAAATGGCTAGCCAAAAAGGTGTAGGGTATTTACCCTAAATAATATGAGTATATCGGAAGAAAACAAAAAAAAAGGAATGAAGGAAAAAGATGAAGAGAGAATTCGGCTAGAAATGAAACCAAGAGAAAATCAAATAGAGAGGGAGGGATGAAGCTATATTCGGTTAATAAGAAATAATAAGTAGAAGAGAGTGAAAGCAACAAGCAATTCGACAAAGGCTTAATTGAACAGTAAGAGGAAAGAAAATGTGAGAAAGAAAACAACTCAACTAGATTGTGAAGAGGAGAAGTCGGCACTAGAATGGACAGACCAAAACTCGAAGGGAAAAATACTCGAAAAGCAATATTCGGCTACTCAAAAAGGAAAATAAAAGAAAAACGGTGCTAAAGGTTGACAAAAGTCACAATTCGGCACACCAAAAACAGTACAAAATGCCCAAAACCGAACAAAGAGCAGAGAAACCACTTAAAATCCTTCTAGCCGAATTTGCATGCCCAAGACTCTTTATTCGGCTACACCACACCAACATTTGAATTTCCTTGATTTTCTCCTCCTAAATCTCCTCCATAACCTTACCAACATTATCATATCCCTTGATCTCCTCCCTTGACCAATTCCACAACCACCTCAACAGAGTTTCAGTCAAACTCCACCTCTCACACCACAAAGATATAAAATAAATACTCCTTTGCATGCCAAGGGATTCGAGCCCAAGCTCTCACACCAGCCATTTCACGCCATCACCACTAGACCACCAGCTCATTTGTGTCTCCTTTCCCCTGCAATTATTTATAAAGCCTACTTGCTAATGCTCAACCCCTTTAATTATGAAAAACAAATTTTTCCTAAAGACAAGGCTCGAACCCAGAGTTTCTCAGAGACTCTCAACCACTCCTAAACCACTCAAACAGTCCATTATTCAAGTCAAACACATAGAATCAAAACATGGATTTTTGGGGCGTTACAATCACACACAAGCATATCAATTTGGCCATTCAAAACATATCATCCCTAAACCATTTCAACATTAGCCATCAAGCCCAAAAATGTCAAAATGTCATAAATTATAAACTATATTTACAAGCCAAACATAATGGTCATATTGTCAAGCACAAAACACCAATACATGCCATTAACCATGACTTAAAAACATCAAAATCTACCGATAAATTTGATGGATAGTGTGATGGATCTTCGACTACCTTCCAACCCGATCGAGCTTTCGATAATCTGTAAAGTAAAAGACAGATAATCACATAAGCAACGAATGCTTAGTAAGCTCATATTGTAACACCCTAAACTCGGCCTAGACGTTACGACCGGATCTGACATGTCACATCGAAGTGTCGTTTGAAAACTGGGCTTGTCGATAAAAGTTCGTCACTAAATTTTAAATCCCATTTGAAATTTTGCTGTTGAAAACGTTAGTGTTGTAAAATCAAATCATGTTGTCAAATTTCGGTCACATCAATTGTTATAAGTTTTATCAATCTGAAATAAAACCGCGAAAGCCTTTTCTAGTTGTAACCTTTAAGATTTGAAAGACGTGATTATCTTTAGAAACAATTATTATTTTGAAAACCCGTGTTTCCTAATCTAACAGATTAACATGAAAAGTTAAAACCAAATAAAAGTTAAAAACCTCAAATGGCCTTATTACATAATTATTTCCCTCGCAGCTCCAAATCCTCTAAGGTTGGGGATTACCTGTATAGTTAAGAGAAAAGGGTGAGTTTGGGTAAACTCAGTGTGTAATCCCTAACTGACAAACAGTAAATAGTATATGCAGTGCAGACTGGGCCAGAGCCCTATTCAGTAGTAATCAAGTCTGGGCCTTAGCCCTATACAATAATAGTGTGGGCCTAAGCCCATATAATATCAGTACAGAGTAAAAATGCAACCCAACCCAATCCAGCCAACACACTACCCGTACCAACCAACATACCATGTGGGGACTAAGTCGACCCACCCAGCCAACACATCAATATCGCAGCATAGCTACTAATAGTAATGCAGTGAAGCTGCTAATAACAGTAAACGTGGGTGAAGCCACTAAAATCAGAATACGTGGCGAAGCCACTAGAATAGTAAAAACGTGGTAGCGCCACTAGTACAGTACTTCCTCCAAATTAGAAACCCAACCCCAATGCAGAATGTCGTGTAAGCAGTTTGTCATATTCATAAGCAGTCATTTAGATAGCATACACACATCAACTAACCTACCACTAGGGGTATAATTGTCATTTTGTCAGTTAGGGGTAAAATGGTAATTTCTCCCCTCGGGGGTATTTCGGTAATTTTACCCTTCAAGGGTATTTCGGTAATTTTATTGCCTTTACAAAGGCCTACCGTCGTCTCGAACGACTCGGCCAACTTATATGGCCAAAATAGTGCAATTGGACCCAAGACCCATTACTTGGCCCGGGTGGGCCCACACGCTCGTGTTGCCCGTTCAGCCCACACTCTGTCACGGCTATGCGAACCTCGCAGCCCAATCCCTTATTAGTCACTTACCGTAGATTTCATCCTTGTAGGGCCCATGAGTCTATTAGGCCCACATGGCCCATTTAGGCCCAACGAGGCCCACTACGACCTAAGCCCACGAGAACGTTCGTGGCAGCCTCTACGGTCTATCACCAACGATTGTGGCTCGATTTGTCCCTACGAGCATTCGCACACTCATGAGCCCTCAGATGCCGAAGTTTCAGCTTTTCAGCTTTAGTCGATTCACAATTACGCAGGGGTGTGAATACACACCTTCCTCCATCGTTTTTGCAGAAACAACATTGGGTGTACGATTACACACCTGTTATGGGTTGTAGTTGAAGCGCTTCCAAGATTAAACACCTATGATAATAACAACCCCAACAATTAGACTCAAACTCTCGCTACTCCATCACCAATATTGAAAATGCTTTAATTAAACTAACGCTACTTACCAATCAATAACCGCAGTCTTCTCTAGTCCCAAAACCACGTATTCTTTTCAATGCTATACCTTCACAACCACCGTTAACCGATTCATAAGAATCTACAATCCCATAAGAATATTTATAACTTATGCCTAAAGCACTTACTGTGAATCAAAAGGTCCCTTGCAAGGGAAAAGTAATCGGCCTACCCCTTGGTTAAGGAAAACGAGTCCCTAGCAACATTCGTACGAATAAAAAAGAAGATGTTAGAAAAGCCTATCTCCACGAAAACAAGGAGAAACAGCCTTTCGGCCCAAGAAATACAAAACCGAGTATAGAGAAAAAAGCCAACCAAGATTCGGCTAGAGTAACCCCTTACCCATAAATCGAAGTGATCAAGAAGCAGTTAGGGACGAAGAAGAGAAGATGCTTAAGTCTTAACAGGTTCGGTCAACACAAGAAGAACAAATGCTTTTAGAGAAAAGTATTCGGCTATCTTAAAAAGAAAAGAAACAAAGAGAGGGAAAAGAAGAAATGGAGTTCGTCTAGAAGAAAGGAAAAAGCAACAGGTATTTGGCTATGAGTGATTCGTCAGCTTGTGAAACAAGGAAAAGAGAAAAAGAAAGTTAAAGAGAGAAGGACCCAAATGGTCAAAAAAAGATGCGCGAGACGCTACAGAGAGTGAAACCCAAAACGCAACAAAAGAAAAACCCAAATTACAAAAGAGGAAATTCGGCTTCTACACTCACCTCAAATGCCGAAATTGCACAAATGAAACTCCCTTAGCTGAAATCCCCTACTCAAGCTCTCCCATTCGGCCAAGACTCCCCTCACATCCCAACTCATTCAAACTCTCCACCAAATCCTCCTTGATTTTCTCCTAGCCTCCCATTCAAACCCATTCAAATTTGATGTCCAAGTCTTCAACCTCCTCTACAGAGTTTGATTCAAACTCTACCTCTCACGCCACTGAGTCATAAAATAAAAACCCCTACTTGCATGCTATGGGATTCGAACCCCAATTCCCTTGCCACCCTAGTGACGCCATAACCATCAAGCCACATGCTCTTTTTGTGACATGAAATCACACAGACTTAAACATAAGTCCTAACTACTAACAGCCACTTTCACTTAAGAGCAAAAATTAAAAATTTTCCAAGGCACAGACTCAAACCCAGGCTTCCTAAAAACCCCAAAATACACGTGGGGCGTTACATGCAAAAGCCCCAAAATTAAAGCACACTTGGGATTTAGGCCAAATCATGCAAAAGTACAAACCCTACATTTTTGGGGCGTTACAACTCTACCCCCTTAAATAAATTTCGACCTTGAAATTTACCTGGTCAGAATAGGTGAGGGTATTGTTGTCGCATCGCCTCCTCAGGCTCCCACGTGGCTTCCTTTTAACCGTGATTACGCCAAAGCACATTGACCAACGGAACAGATTTCCTCCTTAATACCTTAACATCACGATCCAGTATCTGCACTGGTTCTTCCTCAAAAGTCAGATCAGTTCTAACCTCAATTTCCTCCACCGGCACTATATGTGAGGGATCAGAGCGGTACCGCCTCAGCATGGAGACGTGAAACACATCATGTATCCGATTTAACTCAGGAGGCAACTCGAGTTGATAGGCAATCAGTCCCACACGCTTTAATATCCGGTAAGGTCCGATGAATCTAGGGCTCAGTTTGTCTTTCCGTCCAAATCTCAGAATCTTCTTCCATGGTGAGACCTTCAAAAAGACATAATCCCCCACAGAGTACTCTATCTCTTTACGCTTTAAATTTGCATACGACTTCTGCCGATCAGATGCTTCCTTTAACCGATCTCGAATAAACTTTACTTTTTCTTCGGTCTTAGAAACCAACTCTGGCCCTAGAACTCGCCCCTCACCCAGTTCAGTCCAACATGTAGGAGTACGACACCTACGACCATACAACACCTCGTACGGTGCCATTTGAATACTGGACTGGTAGCTATTGTTATACGCAAACTCTGCCAACGGTAAATGATCCTCCAAGCTGCCTTGGAAATCGATTACACAGCTTCTTAACATGTCTTCCAGTACCTGAATCACCCTCTCTCGATCGACCATCACATGCGAGGGTGGAACGCAAAGATCTTGAAATCTAATCTTGTACCCAAGGCCTCGTGTAACTTCTTCCAGAATTGAGATGTGAATCTAGGATCTCTATTAGATATGATTGAAATCGGTACACCATGCAATCTTATAATCTCGGCCACATACAACTTAGCCAACTTCTGCAACGAATAATCAGTGCGGACCAGTATAAAATGGGCAGATTTAGTCAATCGGTCTATAATAACCCATACCGAATCCTTCTTAGTAGGCGTCAAGGGTAGTCCACGGACAAAATCCATGGTTACCCTCTCCCACTTCCAGAGTGGAATCTTAACTGGTTGGAGTAATCCAGAAGGTAGTTGATGCTCAGCCTTAACTTGCTGGCATGTCAGACACTTTTCCACGAAATCGGTAACCTCGCGCTTCAGCCCTGGCCACCAGTATAGTTCACGCAAGTCTCGATATAACTTGTTTCCACCGGGATGCATGGTATAAGGACTACTGTGCGCCTCTTGCAGTATAGACCACCTCAGATCAGAATCTCTTGGTACACAGACTCTCCAACGGAAGCATAGTACTCCTTCACTATTCAACCCAAAGTTTGTACTATCTCCGCTTTCAACTTGTCAGAAACGAGGAGCTAGTGACTCATCCAAAAACTGTTTCTCCTTAACTTGATCAGTCCAAGTTGGTCTCACTTGAAGTTCAGCTAACAAGCTACCATCATCGAACAGGCTGAGAAGAGCAAACATTGCTCTCAAATCAGATACAACCCTATGGCTCAGTGCGTCAGCTACTACGTTAGCTTTACCAGGGTGGTACTCAATTGAGCAATCATAATCCTTAAGCAACTCTATCCATCTTCGTTGCCTAAGGTTCAACTACTTCTGAGTAAGGAGGTACTTGAGGCTTTTATGGTCTGTCTAAATAATAGACTTCTCACCGTATAAGTAGTGCCTCCAAATCTTCAGTGTGAATACCACCGCAGCTAACTCCAAGTCGTGAGTGGGGTAATTTGCCTCGTGAGGCTTAAGTTGACGCAACGCGTAAGCAACCACCTTACCCTCTTGCATCAACACAAGTCCCAATCCAATGTGCGACGCATCACTATAGATAGTGAATTCCTTCCCAGACTCTGGCTGTATTAACACAGGGGCTTCAGTTAGAACTTTCTTCAGTTTCTCAAAACTCTCTTGCTGCTTATCGGTCCAATTAAACAGTACCCCTTTATGCAGTAACTTAGTCATTGGTGAAGCGATTAGTGAAAACCCCTCAATAAAATGTCTGCAATACCTAGTTAGACCCAGAAAACTTCGAATCTCAGATACTGTAACGCCTCGAATTTGGGCCTAGTAGAATTGGGCCTATTGGGCCCCGAGTGTAGAAACATTTTATAATTTTTGAGAATATGGGAACGGTATTATTTCAAATTGGACCTATTAGGAAGGTGATTTTGGAAGTTTACGGGGTTTCTATGAAGTCCCGGGTTCAAGATAGGCCATAGGAAAAATTTTCATTTTTGGCCTTTTAGTGGATAGGGCTGATGGCAGTAGGACTTAAGAATAATTGGGTGCATTTAGGAGACACAATGAGTCTTGTGGCAAGGTGGTGTGGCGTCAAAAGGAGTGCAAGGGGGTTAGAGTTTCAAATCCCTCAAGCAGCATATGGAGAGTTTTTATTTTGTGCTCAAGAAAGGAGGAAGCTGAGTGGAGACCAAACTCTGCCTTGAAGGTTGGAGACTTGGTCAAATGATTTGAATAGGTGATGGAGAGGAAGTTGGGGAGCAAAATGAGGAGTGAATCAAGGGATTGAGGGGAGAGGAGTTAGTGGCCGAATTTGGGATTATGGGGGATGAGAATTTCGGCCAAAGTTTTGGGCATTTTGGAAATGCATATTCAGTCATTTGTGGAGGAGGGTAAATTGAAATTCTTTGGGGTTGTTTTGTTTTTCCTTGCATTTTTGGGTCATATTGCTTCAATCTTTTCATACCGAAACCTCAAATCATCTCATTTGTTTCTCCTCATTTTCTTCTCAAATGTTTTCTTCACTTGTAGTGCTTAAACAGGCTTGGCCAAATCTCTCTATTTCCACCTCTTCTTACACATTCTTTTCTACTCACCTCTCACATTTTCTCTCTTGTGTTCACCTTAGCCGAAACCTCTCTTCTTCTTCATTGCTTTTCTACCTTTTACTCCATCAACCGAATCTCTTTTCTCCTTCTATCTGAATTTGTCCTCTTTTCTTTTGCTAATAGCTGAACTCTGTACAGCCTGAAGTTTGGGGGTCTTTTGTCTGTCGAATCTACCTTGTTTATTCAGCTCTTCTGTGATCAAGGTAATGCTTCTTTTCCCTTTGGTTCTTTTCCCTTCTTTCTGTTTCTCTTTTTCTCTCTGGTAAAGCCGAATCCCTTACTCTACCTCCTCTTGTCTAAGGCCGAATCTGAATACTCCTCTCCAACCCGAATCTTGTTTGTTCCCTTGTAAAAGCTGAGACTCTTGTTGAGCTACTGCCGAATCTGTGGCACTTTGGGACTCAATTTCGTGAGCAGAGGGAGTAAACCGAGCATTCAAGCATAGCAAGGAGTTGCCGTCATTTCTTGGTAAGTGTAGTGGATTGTGTTATCAATTTCAATTTTGGGATTATCGAACAAGAAGACTAATTGATAGCCTGTCCTTAGGTGTTTCGGAGAGTATCGTGTTACGTATTCCAAATCAGGTGTGCAATCTCATACCCTTCCGAATGCATGCTTGCAATGTTATGTGATTCGGCCGAAAGCCGAAAAGCTGAAAAATCAGCATCTGTGACCACTCGAGCGTGCGAACGCTCATAGTGGTAAATAAAAATACGAATAATGATGGTAAGTTGTTGAGAGTGTCACAAGCACTCTCGCGAAGCTGAGGCTGTAACGGGCCTGATCGAGTCGAACGGGCCAAATGGGCCCAATGGTCTATCCGGCCCACTTGGGCAAAACTGTTGGAAAACTATCAAATGATAGGTCCGAATACGAAATCTGCAAATTTGAAATCGAAACCATGCGATTTGGGCCACAGGAGCGTGTGGGCCCGTTTGGGCCTGAAATGGATTTTAGGCCCAATAGTTCCGTAGAGACCCAAAAAGGGTCATGTGTCGCTCGGGGCGACAGTAGGCCTTTGAAAATGCCGTTAGATGATAAAATTACCAAAATACTCCTGGTGGGTAAATTACCAAAATACCCCTGGAGGGTAAATTACTAAAATACCCTCGGTGGGTAAAATTACTGTTATACCCTTAAGGGTTGAGTAGTATGATTGTGTATATTCTGTTGAATTGGTTATGCTGGTAATTTATTTCATACATCATTTTTGATATGTGCTTTGCATACATGACATTCTGCATGGGATTCGGATATTGATGATCGAAGGAAGTGTATTCTGGTGGCTCTGCCACATTCTGATTCTGGTGGCTCGCCACATTACGTATAGTGGCCATGCCACGATATTCTCGTTATTCTCGTGGCTCGCCACAAATCATCGTGATTAGCGCCTTGTCTCCGCCATATTGGTGTGTTGGGCTGGGTGGGTTGACTTGGTCCCCACAGGTGTGTTGGGCTGGTACGGGGGTGTGTAGCGGATGGATTATTAGGTTGGGCTACATTACATTATTTGCACTATCATGTTTGTAAGGCTAAGGCCCAGTCTATTACCGAATAGGGCTTCGGCCCAGTCTGCTTCCGTATGGGCTTGGGCCCAGTTAATGACCGATTAGGGGATTACACACTGAGTTCTCGTAACTCACCCCTCTACTTTAACCTTGCAGGTGATCCCCAGCGTTAGAGGATTCGGAGCTGCGGAGGACTCTATGGTGGCCATACGTCGGAGTATTTCTCACAAACTTTAGTAAATTTTGTTTTTGATTTATTTTAAGGATATTTTAATTTGGGTTTAATATTTTGTAATAAGGCCTTTAGACATTAATTTTTCTTTTAAACTTTCATTTCAGTCATATTCAAACTATACATGATTAAACTCCGGGTTTTGTTAAAACGTCATTAACTGTTTTCAAAATATCACGTTTTCGCAAATTACTAGATCTGATTTTTGCTATAAACAAAGTTTTCGCGAATAACCCTAATAACGTTTTTACAAGAAAACCATAAAAACAAACTTGAATTTCACAAACAACAAAGCTCAAAGTTTTAAAAAGAATACAAACATTTTAACGAATGCGCAGTTTTAAACGACCTTTCTATGTGACATGCTAGATCCGGTCATAACGTCTAGGCTGAGCTTGGGGTGTTACAGATACCGTCTTTGGTGGTTTCCACTTCAATACGGCTTCAAGTTTTTGAGGATCAACCCTAATCCCCTCGGAGGATACCACGTGACCCAGAAATGTCACTTCTCGTAACCATAACTCACACTTACTGAACTTTGCGTATAGTTGCTTTTCCCTAAAAATCTGCAAAACAATTCGAAGATGTGCATCATGATCCTCCTCGGTTCTGGAATACACCAGGATGTCATCTATAAACACCACTACGAACCAATCCAAATAGGGCTTGAATACTCGGTTCATCATATCCATGAAAGGAGTTGGTGCATTCGTCAACCCAAACGGCATTACTAGAAACTCGTAATGACCATAACGAGTCCTGAATGCAGTCTTATACACATCCACCTCCTTAAACCTTAGCTGATGGTACCCCGATCAAATATCTATCTTGGATAAAACCGCAGCTCCCCGCAGCTGGTCAAACAGATCATCTATCCTTGGTAAAGGGTACTTGTTCTTGATCGTCAGTTTGTTCAGTTGACGATAATCAAGGCACATGCGCAAGGATCCATCCTTCTTCTTCACGAATAACACTGGTGCTCCCCATGGAGACACACTCAGCCGAATGAATCCTCAGTCCAGCAGCTCTTGAATTTGAGTCTTTAACTCCACCAGCTCCTTCGGTGCCATCCTATAAGGGGTGATGGACACTGGAGCTGTTCCCAGTAGGAGCTCAATATCGAATTCGACCTCACAGTCTGTGGGCAAACCATGAAGCTCTTCAGGAAATACATCCGGAAACTCCTTAACAGTTCTGACATCTCTAACAGAAGGACCCTTAGAATCAAAACTGCTAACATAAGCTAAAAATGTCTTGCAACCCTTGCGAACCAGTTTCTCGGCCTTTAATGCTGAGATTACGTTAGACAGATAATCTCTTCGCTCCCCTAACACAACCACCTCCTCATCCTCAAAAGACTTCAACACCATACGCTTAGCAGTGCAGTCCAAATTTGCATGGTGTTTCACTAGCCAATCCATGCCTAATATCATATCGAATTTTCCAAACGGTAGTTCCATCAAATCTACCAGAAGGACAACCCCTTGGACCTCTAAGGGCACATCTCTAAACAACTTATTCACTCTAACCTACTATCCCAGTGGACTTAACACAGTCATTTTACTATCAGTAATTTCGAACTGAAAACCCAACGTCCCAGACACAGTGCATGCAACAAACGAGTGTGTAGACCCAATATCACTCAAAGCAGTGTATGGTACATCATAAATTAGAAACGTACCAATTATGACGTCCGGGGCTTCGCCATCCTCTCGGCGACGAGCAGCATAAACCAAACCTGGCTGTCTTGCCTCCGTGTTACCAACACCTCTACCTGGTGCTCCACGACCTCTTCCCAAACCATTTCCTCCTCTGGCCTGACCACGGCCTCTTGGTGGCTGCTAACCACCTCTTCTTGGCTGAACGTGGCCCTGCCCAGCAGCTTGCATCTGAACAAGCCTCTGAGTACAGTTCTTGACCTGATGATCCATGGTCCCACATCTAAAGCACGCCCCAGTTCTTTTCTAGCATTCACCCTGGTGAGATCTCCCACAATCAGCGCAAGGCTGCGGTCTAGCAGCGACAATAAGAACCCCAGCTCAGACTGGCCCATCAAATCTAGGCTTCTTCTTAGGCCCACCAAAAGAACTTGAGGGCCCAAAGTCCCTCTTATTTTTGCCCCTATCTTTTTCACGGTTCTGGCGCTCTGAGCGCTTTACATCCTCGGTAATTTTTTACCTTCTCAACAAGGGCAGCAAAGTATCGTTCCCTCTGCGGAGCTATCAGCACCTGCAACTCATCTCGGAGGCCATCCTTTAAATGCACACAGCGTTCATACTCAGTTGTGACTATACCACGAGCATAACGACTCAGCCGCAGAAACTCTGCCTCATACTCTGCCACAGACCAATTCCCCTGGATCAGACTCAGAATTTCCTTCCTCCGGGCATCCACATAACTCGCCCCAACATATTTTCCTTGAAAGGTCGCCTTAAAGAAGTCCCATTTCAAACGATCAGCCTACGTACCCTCTCTTACAGTGAGCCACCATTGGTATGCCTCGTCTCGCAGTAAGGACACTGCTCCTTTTAATTTCTGTTCCACAGTACAGTCGAGGTCATCCATTATCTGCTCAGTAGCCTCTAACCAATACTCTGCTACATTCGGGGCTACACCAGAAACACCCCTGAAGATTTTCGCTCTATTAGACTGGATTCGCCGTAAATTGACCTCGCCCATCGATCCAAGAGATTGCCCCAAAGAACCCTTTCAAGAACACGCAACATCGCTTGGGATAGAGCATCATCCCCAACTACTCTGTCATGAGACCCTGTCTCAGTTACTGGTGAGGCCGGTGCCTCCCTAGCAGGCATGTGACCCGATGCTGAAGACCCAGCCCTAGCACCTCTTCGCCCCTACCGCAGCCATGTGTACCCCTTCCGCGACCTCTTGTGCTCATATCGATATAGCGTATTTATCTGTTTTAAGAGTTTTATGTATCAGCTTATAATTCCAATAATTAGTAACAAATGTTTTATGATAAAAAGTAATTAGAGTTATTTTCGCAGATCGAGACCTCACTACAGTTTTCAGTATTCTATAGTCTCAGTTTACTCTAACTAAAGAGTTTTAGTACAATACTACTATCTATAGTAGTTTCTCAGTATAACATTTAAGTATATAAAAGAAAACAGTGTCAGAGAACTTACAGATTTGGCACCGGAGACTCGGTATGCCACACTTTCAGTAACCAACCTTTCAATTTTCTTTCAAAAACCAGAATTTAGACAATTTTAGAATTTTTTCAAGAACCCATTCAACAGCTGAGTTTTGCAACCTGGCTCTAATACCACTAAATGTAACACCCTAAACCCGGCCTAGACGTTACGACCGAATCTGACGTGTCACATCGAAGTGTTGTTTGAAAACCGGGCTTGTCGATAAAAGTTCGTCACTAAATTTTAAATCCCATTTGAAATTTTGCTGTTGAAAACGTTAGTGTTGTAAAATCAAATCATGTTGTCAAATTTAGGTCACATCAATTGTTATAAGTTTTATCAATCTGAAATAAAACCGTGGAAGCCTTTTCTAGTTGTAACCTTTAAGATTTGAAAGACGTTATTATCTTTAGAAACAATTATTATTTTGAAAACCCGTGTTTCCTAATCTAACAGATTAACGTGAAAAGTTAAAACCAAATAAAAGTTAAAAACCTCAAATGGCCTTATTACATAATTATTTCCCTAAAATAAATAATTAAAAGAAAACTAGGTATAAATCAAAATACTCGTGAACATGTGGCCACCTCCGAGTCCCTCGCAGCTCCAAATCCTCTAAGGTTGGGGATTACCTGTATAGTTAAGAGAAAAGGGTGAGTTTGGGTAAACTCAGTGTGTAATCCCCTAACTGACAAACAGTAAATAGTATATGCAGTGCAGGCTGGGCCAGAGCCCTATTCAGTAGTAATCAAGTCTGGGCCTTAGCCCTATACAATAATAGTGTGGGCCTAAGCCCATATAATATCAGTACAGAGTAAAAATGCAACCCAACCCAATCCAGCCAACACACCACCCATACCAACCAACACACCATGTGGAGAATAAGTCGACCCACCTAGCCAACACACCAATATCGCAGTATAGCTGCTAATAACAATAATCGTGGGCCAAGCCACTAAAATCAGAATACGTGACGAAGCCATTAGAATAGTAAAAACGTGGCAGCGCCACTAGTACAGTACTTCCTTCAAATCAGAAACCCAACCCCAATGCAGAATGTCGTGTAAGCAGTATGTCATATTCATAAGCAGTCATTTAGATAGCATACACACATCAACTAACCTACCACTAGGAGTATAATGGTCATTTCGTCGGTTAGGGGTAAAATGGTAATTTCTCCCCTTAGGGGTATTTCATTAATTTTACCCTTCGAGGGTATTTCGGTTATTTTACGACCTTTCCAAAGGCCTACCGTCGTCTCGAACGACTCGACCAACTTATATGGCCAAAATAGTGCAATTGGACCCAAGGCCCGTTACTTGGCCCGGGTGGGCCCACACGCTCGTGTGGCCCGTTCAGCCCACACTCTGTCACGGCTATGCGAACCTCGCAGCCCAATCCCTTATTAGTCACTTACCATGGATTTCGTCCCTATATGGCCCATGAGCCCATTGGGCCCACATGGCCCATTTCGGCCCAACGAGGCCCATTACGACCTAAGCCCACGAGAACGTTCGTGGCAGCCTCTACGGTCTATCGCCAATGATTGTGGCTTGATTTTTCCCTACGAGCATTCGCACGCTCGTGAGCCCTCAGATGCCGAAGTTTCGACTTTTCGGCTTTAGTCGATTCACAATTACGCAGGGGTGTGAATACACACCTTCCTCCATCGTTTTTACAGAAACAGCATTGGGTGTACGATTACACACCTATTATGGGTTGTAGTTGAAGCGCTTCCAAGATTAAACACCTATGATAACAACAACCCCAACAATTAGACTCAAACTCTCGTTAATCCATCACCAATATTGAAAACGCTTTAATCAAACTAATGCTACTTACCAATCAACAACCGCAGTCTTCTCTAGTCCCAAAACCACGTATTCTTTTCAGTGCTATACCTTCACAACCACCGTTAACCGATTCATAAGAATCTACAATCCCATAAGAATATGTATAACTTATGCCTAAAGCACTTACCGTGAATCAAAAGGTCCCTTGCAGGGGAAAAGTAATCGGCCTACCCCTTGGTTAAGGAAAACGAGTCCCTAGCAACATTCGAACGAATAAAAAAAAGATGTTAGAAAAGTCTATCTCCACGGCAACAAGGAGAAACAGCCTTTCAGCCCAAGAAATACAAAACCGAGCATAGAGAAAGAAGCCAACCAAGATTCAGCTAGAGTAACCCCTTACCCATAAATCGAAGTGATCAAGAAGTGGTTAGGGACGAAGAAGAGAAGATGTTTAAGCCTTAACAGGTTCGGTCAACACAAAAAGAACAAATGCTTTTAGAGAAAAGTATTCGACTATTTTAAAAAGAAAAGAAACAAAGAGAGGGAAAAGAAAAAAATGGAGTTCGGCTAGAAAAAAGGAAAAAGCAATAGGTATTCGGCTATGAGTGATTTGGCAGCTTTTGAAACAAGGAAAAGAGAAAAAGAAAGTTGAAGAGAGAAGGACCCAAATGGGTAAAAAAAGATGCGCGATACGCCACAGAGGGCAAAACCCGAAACGCAACAAAAGAAAAACCCAAATTACCAAAGAGGAAATTCGACTTCTACACTCACCTCAAATGCCGAAATTGCACAAATGAAACTCCCTTAGCCGAAATCCCCCTACTCAAGCTTTCCTATTCGGCCAAGACTCCCCTCACATCCCAACTCCTTCAAACTCTCCACCAAATCCTCCTTGATTTGCTCCCAACCTCCTATTCAAACCCATTCAAATTTGATGACCAAGTCTTCAACCTCCTCTGCAGAGTTTGATTCAAACTCTACCTCTCACGCCACCCAGTCATAAAATAAAAACCCCCTAGTTGCATGCCATTGGATTTGAACCCTAATTCCCTTGCCACCCTAGTGACGCCACAACCATCAAGCCACATGCTCTTTTTGTGACATGAAATCACACACACTTAAACATAATTCCTAACTGCTAACAGCTAATTTCACTTAAGAGAAAAAATTAAAAATTTTCCAAGGCCCAGACTCGAACCCAGGCTTCCTAAAAACCCCCCAAAATAGACTCAAATACTTAGCCATTGAAGCACACATGGAATTTAAGCCAAATCATGCAAAAGTACAAACCCTACATTTTTGGGGCATTACACGTATAAATCATAAGCATAATATTACATTTCAATAATAAACATTATAGGTTAAATATAAACCTATACCAATGCCTGAAGATTTATTAACCATAAACATCAACTCACAAATGAGTAAGTTTGTTAATGTCGCATACATATTAACCATTCATAACATGACAAGATTTCAAGAGACATAATATATAATCATCAATCTTTTTATGAGCTTATATATCTTTCTATTTACTTACTTTCCATTCTATCCCCAATGCTTATCATAAACCGAAACAACATTATTAATTCCCAACTCAATGTATTTATCCATGATTTTGGTAGATCCATCTATAGCATAAGCAGTTTGCTCACATATAAATACATCATTTATCACATTAAACCTTTTATAACATCATAATTCATCCCAATTACATACTTACCATTTCATTCTCTTTTCTTACTCATTTCATATGCATAGTACGAGCATAATCACAAATATCAATCATATCCACAAGCTTGGCATAAGCCTAAGAACATCAACAACACATGTTAGTTCAATTAAACATAATTCATGTGAATTTATCATGGATAACCATTATACTTAAGCATGATTCAATTGGATTTATCATCCATCTCAACATAACATATTTTCCATGTAGCTCACCATTTCAAAGTCTTTCATACATACATGTCTTGGTTCATATTGAACACATACCTTTCCTTTCATTTTTCATGCCCGTTGAACCGTTTAGAATATCATCGGATACGCGGGATAGCTTAAACAAAGTGTGCTAACATATAATTGTAATCTTTCTTTTCATATACATGGTTGCTCACACGAGCCGTGAAATGAGTATGCTCACACAAGTTATGAAATGGGCCTGCTCACAAGAGCTGTGGGTCAGAATGTAAGCTACACGATACTGCTCACACGAGCTGTGGAGTATCCGTAACACATGCCGGACCTCAGCCATCGATAGGACATTCAAAACTAGTACCTGAAACATGTAAACACTAATGACATGTCATCTGTATCCTACGAATTCCTAAGGTTCAAACGGGGCCTGATAGTCGTCGTACGTCGTTGGATTTCCATCGTCTCATGACATGATAGATTTCATAATAACATATATATATTGATTCATTTACAGTATAATAACACATCAAACATTCAATTTAATCAACATTTAAGTAATTATAGTTCATACGAACTTACCTGGCTAAATTGCAAAAATGTCAAAGTACATGAGCATTTTGGTAATTTTTCATTCTCCTCAATTTTCCACTCGATCTTGATCTAAATTAATAATTTCATTCAATTTATTTATTTATATAGCAAAACAACTTATTTTATGCAATTTAGTCATTTTTGACATTTTTACAAAATTACCCCTAACATTTTACTTTTATTCAATTTAGTCTCTGAGCCTAAAAATGCAAATTAACCATTTTTATTGCCAATTCATATCAGCCGAATATTAATGGTACCCATTTTAGCCCATTTTTGCAACAATTTCACATCAAATCCTTATACTTTTACTATTTTAACAATTTAGTCCCTAATCGATAAATTCATCAAAAATCACTTAACATAATACTTTTAAATAACAACTAATATTTCAAATTCATCATTTAACATAAAAAAATCACTAGATTCATCAATGGCGGCATTCAAAATCTTTAACAGTTTCAAAATCGAAGGTACAGGCTAGTAGGACCTATTTGCAACGATCTCAAAAACATAAAAATTAAAAGAAATGGATGAAAAATTGCTTACCATGCAAAGGTATAGCCATAGCCGAACCTTGAAGCATTTCCATGGTGAATTTGGTGGTGAAAAAGACCAAAATGTATAAGAAAACCTTATGTTTTCTTATTTAAACATTATTATATTATTTTAATATTAAAAATAATGTATAAAACATATATAAAATTTAAGGAAATTAAAACTTAAACCGTCCACCATCTTAAGAATGGGTAATTTACCCGTTAAGGCCATCCAATTATGATTCTTTAATCAATGAACACCTTTAAACTAATAGCGATAGACTTTTTCAACTTTTACGATTTAGTCCTTTTCCCTTAATTAACTATCGAAACGTTAAAATTTTTTAACGAAACTTTAATACCACCTTAATGAAATTCTGTAAATATTTATAAAAATATTTACGACTCAGTTTATAGAAACAAGGTCCCGATACCTCATTTTCTAAAATCACTTGACCTTAAAGTCTTACTACTCGAACTTTATAAATCGCTTATATAACATAAATGATCAAATAGAAAAACTTTTTAAAACCATATTTGACTCGTAAATATTAAATAATAATTATGAACTTACTCGTCGAATTCAGTGGCCTCGAAACCACTGTTTCCGGCACCACTAAAAAACAGGCTATTATAGAAACATTGCGTCAGTGGCCAAAATGTTGGGATTTTCTTCCCCCATTCGTGACGGCACTTTGCAAAAGTGCAGAGGATTCTATGAAAGAGAACGAGCAATTCATGCACCCAAAAAAGAGTTTAATCGATGATTCTATGTCCACTCAGTATGTGGAACTCAACCGAAAATAGACTATAGACTTGAACCAGACGAGAAAGGAAAAGATGGATGTCCCTCCCTTGCTGAAAAGAAAAGGAAAGATATCCTTAACACTTATCCGTCACCGGAACAGGGTTACGGAGCATTACCGGACTTTTTAGATCAAACACATTCAAAACATGTCAGAACATTCAACCTAGGTATCTAACCAATGTACCCTTATAGGTACCACAATTATATCATCGAAACACATCAATAAGATATCATATAAATCCAATTTGTAAAGATACCAAATTCATTCTAATTTGCCTATATCATGTTTATTTATGCACTAATTTAAAACATGCCATATTATAGCCTTAACATAACATATACTCATATGTATATAATCAACCAATATTAACTTATAATCTTATTTATAATCAACTCACAAAATAGTTAACATTTAGATGCCCTAGGTACATGTCGACACAAAAAAGAAAAACATCACCACGTTTTGAGTTCGAGATCGTTGATGGATGCTGAATCGGTAGTCAAACCTTAAATGCCTAACCTGGGTACGGAAAACAAAGCCATACGCTGAGTATAAACTCAGTGGTATTTCTTTAATCCGAATATTTATAGACAAAAGATAATATAGTATGTACATTTTAATTATAAGTACAATTGGATATTGAAAACCACATTAATTTATACAATGACATTAGACATTCAATTTTTCACTACATAAATACATCATTCATACCATACTCAATTCTCATCATTTGCTATAAAATAGCTTTTCACAGTATGATACACATATCATTAAAGCAACAATATTGTTCATTCCATATGCAATTCATGAATACACAATTCATGTGTCTCAATCCATATTTCAATTCAATGTCCCATTTTCATTCCACATACCATGTCATTTCAATATCAATTATAAAACTTTATTATTCATTTACCCCTATTAACACGACTTGGACTCGGACTGGTACACGAATCCAACCAAAACACACAAGTTTGGCACCCAGTGCCTCATCGGAAAATTTGAAGTAATAAATTGTCATCCAGTGTCTCATCGGCTAAACCGAAGTAAATTGGCACTCAGTGCCTCATCGAATTAATCGAAAGTAGTAAATTGGCACCCAGTGTCTCATTAACTCGAAGTCGAAGAAATCCCTGAACTCTTCCAATCCTATGGCATGCCATCTATATCCGACTCAGCCCGATATAGTTAATAGGGTTTCAATTCACTTTCCAAATACAACCAATATTCATTTCAATTCAAATAATCAATATATTCGATATATATATACACTAATTCAATCAATATAAATTCAATAAATTCATCACATACTAAATCAATCGATTTCAATTGTAAAACAAAATAATTCTCACCTTAATCACTTACCATAACATTTAATCAAAATACAACAATTAATAATTAGATTCGGATTATAAAAATACAAATCAGAATTCTGAGCTATTCCTCGTCGACTTTATCTTTTCCCTTTTTAGTCGAGGATTCCGGTACAACGTTAGCTACGGAATTAAAACAACTAAAATTCATCAATACAACACAATTCAATCTCATATTTAATATTTCAATTTTTACTCAATATTTGCCTAAATTCCAATTTAGTCCCTAAACCGAGACTAACTTTATTTCTTCACAATTAATCTTATATTTTCATAAAAATTATACTTTAAACTAAATTTAACTCCCTAATTTCACTTAAATTCCTAAATTTCAAAATTTTCACAATTTAGTCCCTATTACTCAAAATTTACAATTTATTCTACAATTCAATCCTTTTTCATTTCTAACTTAAAAATCTATTAATTTAATCCCTAATACTAAAATTATTCAATATAGACAACACTTAAAAACTCAATAGTTTCTAAAATTTTGACATGGATTGGGTAGTATTTAATACCGGGATTCCAAAAATATAAAAATTACAAGAAAATAGACTAAATTGACTCACCAGTTGAGCTTTGAACCCTTGAAAACCTTAGCTTTCTCCTTTTTCTTTCTCTCTTTTTCCTTCAGTTTCATTTCAATTCTTTTGTTTCTTTTAATTGTTTTTGTTTTATTTATTATTTCATTTACTTAATATTATTATAATAATATAATATAATAATATATATACTTAAATATTAAGTAATACATATTTTATTAATATATATACATATGTATATTATTTTTACACATGTAATTACTATTACCATACACTTGTTGAAATAAGGATTAATTGCTTCTTTAGTCATTTTATTTTTCTTTAATCTATAATTCAACTTTCACTCTTTATGCAATTTAGTCCTTATACCTAATTACTCTTAATTCATGCAAATTCACCTAACCAAAACCTAATTAACTACACAACTAACTTCATAAATATTTATTAAATATTTACGAGTCTGTTTTACGAAAACAAAATCCCAGAATTGCACTTTTCGACACCCGTGACTATCGAGTCGTTACAATTCTCCCCTCTTAATAAATTTCATCCCCGAAATTTACCTGAAAGGAGGTAGGGGTACTAAGATCTCATTGTTTCTTCTGATTCCCAAGTTGCTTCCTCAATACTATGACTACGCCATAATACTTTCACTAATGGAACTCGTTTATTACTCAACTCTTTCACTTCTCGTGCCTAAATCTCAACCGGCTCTTCTTTGTACGACAAATCAAGTCGAATTTCAATATCCTCTATCGAAATAATATGAGATGGATCCAATCGATATCTTCTAAGCATTGAAACATGAAAAATATCATGAATTTTCTGTAATTCTACAGGCAAGGCCAAACGATATACAACTGGTCCCACTCTTTCTATGATCACATACGGTCCAATAAATCTGTAACACCCCAAACCCGGCCCAAACACTACGACCGAATTTGGTGTGCTACAGAGAAAACATCTTTGAAAATCCTTTTAAGTCGAATTATCTTTTTGGTAAAAGATGGTTATTTTGTTTGAAACATTTGAGGTGTATAAAATCCATACTTAGGTTTATTTTAAAATATCTATTAAGCCAGATTGTAGCTGATTCAGATGTGCCCGATGGCACGATAAAACATTTTTTTTTTGCGATTTAAAATTTTAGAAACCACGTGTACTTAATTTAATGTTAGAAAATAGTTTAACAAATTAATCCAAACATAGAATAATAAAATTATGTCTAGGCCTTACTACAACTTAATTAAAATAAACCAACATTAAATAAAATAAAACAAAGTCCAAGTTCGTCTAATTAAAATTTCCACTGCATGGCCACCTCGAGTCCATCCAGCTCCATCTCCGCGATCTACCCATCTGCAAAATGTTAAGGGAAGGGGTGAGTCACCAAGACTCAGTGTGTAATCCCCCACCCGGTAAGATAACTCATACACAAGTCATTAATAAACATGCACATGCAACCCAACCTAACCATCCATACTCCTTTTCTACCCCGTGTGGTCAAAACCTTTGGTGGTCAAAACCACCGATGACTTAGAGTCACAAATCGATGATGGGGCCAACCCATCGTGTGGTCAAAACCACGCGATGACCATAGGTCACAATATATCAAATGTGGTCAAAACCATGGTGGTACCAAACCACCGGGACTTAGTCGCAAATAATCAATCGTTGTGGTCAAAACCCCGATGACCATAGGTCACAATAATCTGATGGGGCCAACCCATCTTGTGGTCAAAACCACCGACGCATGATCCATAATTCTTCCCCCTCCTCTCATCAATCCCACCATCACATGCTTACACATCAAATTTCATATATCATGTCATAGTATTAAACATCATGTGATGGCATGCAAACATATAAAAATTACAAGTTAGGGGACTTACGAAATCCATGATTATGCCACAAACTAACCACAACCAAAAGATCTAAGGCAAATAATAATGACATGTAAATTAATGAAGTGTGTATAGAGATCTTACACACCTATTTACTAGCAATCCCGAATATACTAGTGAAATCCCGAGACGTTGTTTCTTCCTACAATCGGTCAACATATGAATTCTTAGATCTATTAACCAAATGGCTAAACTAGAGATCCAGAAGAATCACTAGCGCTCAAAAATCGAACTATGGTCCAAGGCCGAATCTTACCATCACTTACCAAAATAATTCAAATCCCGTAAGCCTTTATTAGCCTTGGTGAATAATCCTTAAATCTCAAAGCTCCTACAACTGGTTATGGCCTCCTTAAAGATGGATTCGACAAGTCACACCAATATTCGGCACCAAACTATGCTACTTGAAGAACTCCAAGAGAAAATTTGTGAGCCCCTAAGAGAATCGGCTAACACAAGATGGAAGGCTGAAATTTTTGAGTAATTTAGGCAATGCACAAGGGAGATTCGGCACACACCAAAGAGGAGTATATTCGGCTATAGAAAAGAAGGAAAAATCAATTTATGGTCGCTTAGGATTCGATTTGAGTGGAACAAGAGAATGAAGAAAGAGTGGAATAGGTGTTTAGGCTAAGGTTTTGAGAAGAAAAAGAAGAAAAACAAAAAGATGTACTAGCTAGAAATTATGAAGAAAAAGGCCAAGAAAATTCGGCATTATCCCTCCCCCCAATTGCCTTGCCGTCCACTCCACTCTAAGGAGTTTAAAATTCCATCAATTTCCTTGAAACACTCCTAGCCAACCATTTGAAAATAATTTGAATAATCCAAGTGCCTATATTTCCTCTTGACACCTATTCAAAAAAAAAAAAAACACATCAATTATCCCCTCATCCTATCTTTTATCACCTTTTCAAAAAAATAAAAATAAATAAACAACTCATATCTATCCCCCCCACTCCAGTCGAATTCTAATTCAAAAAAAATGCTTAAGCTTATCCTTATCTTCCCATTTGCCCATTTGCAGGCCAACTCCCTTCACGCCAGCATGCCAAAAAAATAAATCTCCCATATGCTGCCCACGTTACTTGAACATGGGATCTGCTGGAACCAGCATGTAGGTAACACCCCAGGCCACTCGGCCAAAGCATTTTTTTGTGATATAAACTCCCTACAATCCCTTTTAAAGGCTCCTTCCGTGGCTCCCCCTTGTTTTGACGCCAGCAACAAAAATAAACATACCTTGTGCTTCCATCCCGACTCGAACTCGAGTCCATTCATAAGACCCTTAGTTGGCGCCCCAAGCCACTCCACCAAGCTGACTTTCTTGTCCGAAACCCTCACCAATTATTTATAAGACCTTCTTCTCAGCCCTCTTTCTTCTAACGCAAAAGGCCAAAATAAAAACTCCTTGCTTCCTTCATGTCTCGAACCCGAGACCTCATACCAAGGCCCTTAAGCCACGCCCCTTGCCACTTCACCGAACCTAAATTTCGTGTCACAAACCTCCTTTATTTAATTATAAGGCCTTCCTACTTAAGCCCATCACCGCATATATAGAAAATAAAATGCAAAAGCATTTGCTCCGACCACTCAAAGCTGCGACTGTGCCCATTCTCTCCTCCAACTCTTAAGGGCGCTAGGTTACCACTTTGCTACTGCCTTATTTCGTGACATGTTTCTCCCAAATTTCAAATTTACCCCCTATCTCCTAGCTTCCTCATTTAAGATACTTAAAAAGAAATTTTTAGTTCCAAGTCCGACCTAGCTCGAGGTTAGCTCTAGGCCCTAGAACATGCTTAATACTTCTAGAATTTAATTCTTCAAGCACACACATGGGAAAATATTTAAATTACAAATAACCCCTAATTCAGGGTGTTACAATTCTACCCCCTTAAAATAATTTTGTCCTCGAAATTACTTACTAACGAATAATCGTACATCCTAACTCACCGTACTACGCTTATGCTGCGCACTCTAATCTTAACAAATCTAACACATACCCGAGAACTCATTTCTAACGTCGCGATTTAATCTGATTAAAAAGTTTTATGCATTAGTATTTGTTCCTTTGTTTAACCATGAACAATTTTATGAAAAGAATTTCTAGAAGTGGTTCTTTCGATCGAACAAAGTTTCAGTTCAAGTTTACTAATCTAATTCAGAGAATCACATTCATATTCATCCACAACATTCACTTCACCACTTTGGGCATTTCTGATCATTCCCTACCCCCGGGGTAGTTTCGTCTTTTTCCTACAGGGGTGTTTTCGTAATTTCCAAAGTCAGGGTATTATTTATTATGTTTGGCCTATGACCGAGTCCTCTTGGTTAGGGTGAACCGAAGCTACGCACCAGGTAGGAATCCATGAAGAGGAGGTGAGTCACGAGGACCGCTTAAATACCAAGCTCTTAGGATCCAATCCTAGACATGCGCACTGTGGTTACCACACCTAACTCGGTGACTTGGTCGTAGGTTTGTTTAATTAGGCACTTAAAGTCTTATGTACTCTGTTTGGGGTAAACTAATCCTAGTGTTCAACCACTTAATCATACTATCTCGTTCCATACCATACCCTTCTCTGAGATAATAATTCATATAGAAGTTAGAGGTACTTACAGGCGGATAGGTCTTAGGAGACTCGGTGCCATCTTTGTTCAAAACCCAAAAACAATTCAAAAGGCCTACCAAAATATTTTTGGGCCTTGGGCCCCATGATCGAGCTTTGAACTGGGCTCTGATACCAATTTGTAACACCCCAAACCCGGCCCAAACACTACGACCGAATTTGGTGTGCTACAGAGAAAACATCTTTGAAAATCCTTTTAAGTCGAATTATCTTTTTGGTAAAAGATGGTTATTTTGTTTGAAACATTTGAGGTGTATAAAATCCATACTTAGGTTTATTTTAAAATATCTATTAAGCCAGATTGTAACCGATTAAGATGTGCCCGATGGCACGATAAAATATTTTTTTTTGCGATTTAAAATTTTAGAAACCACGTGTACTTAATTTAATGTTAGAAAATAGTTTAACAAATTAATCCAAACATAGAATAATAAAATTATGTCTAGGCCTTACTACAACTTAATTAAAATAAACCAACATTAAATAAAATAAAACAAAGTCCAAGTTCGTCTAATTAAAATTTCCACTGCATGGCCACCTCGAGTCCATCCGGCTCCATCTCCGCGATCTACCCATACGCAAAATGTTAAGGGAAGGGTGAGTCACCAAGACTCGAGTGTGTAATCCCCACCCGGTAAGATAACTCATACACAAGTCATTAATAAACATGCACATGCAACCCAATCTAACCATCCATACTCCTTTTCTACCCCGGGTGTGGTCAAAACCCTTTGGTGGTCAAAACCACCGATGACTTAGAGTCACAAATCGGATGATGGGGCCAACCCATCGTGTGGTCAAAACCAGCGATGACCATAGGTCACAATATATCAAATGTGGTCAAAACCACTGGTGGTACCAAACCACTGGGACTTAGTCGCAAATAATCAATCGTTGTGGTCAAAACCACTGATGACCATAGGTCACAATAATCTGATGGGGCCAACCCATCTTGTGGTCAAAACCACTGACGACAGTCCATAATTCTTCCCCCTCCTCTCATCAATCCCACCATCACATGCTTACACATCAAATTTCATATATCATGTCATAGTATTAAACATCATGTGATGGCATGCAAACATATAAAAATTACAAGTTAGGGGACTTACCTGAAATCCATGATTATGCCACAAACTAACCACAACCAAAAGATCTAAGGCAAATAATAACAGCATGTAAATTAATGAAGTGTGTATAGAGATCTTACACACCTATTTACTAGCAATCCCGAATATACTAGCGAAATCCCGAGACGTTGTTTCTTCCTACAATCGGTCAACATATGAATTCTTAGATCTATTAACCAAATGGCTAAACTAGAGATCCCAGAAGAATCACTAGCGCTCAAAAATCGAACTATGGTCCAAGGCCGAATCTTACCATCACTTACCAAAATAATTGAAATCCCGTAAGCCTTTATTAGCCTTGGGTGAATAATCCTTAAATCCCGAAAGCTCCCTACAACCTGGTTATGGCCTCCCTTAAAGATGGATTCGACAAGTCACACCAATATTCGGCACCAAACTATGCTACTTGAAGAACTCCAAGAGAAAATTTGTGACCCTAAGAGAATCGGCTAACACAAGATGGAAGGCTGAAATTTTTGAGTAATTTAGGCAATGCACAAGGGAGATTCGGCACACCAAAGAGGAGTATATTCGGCTATAGAAAAGAAGGAAAAATCAATTTATGGCTGCTTAGGATTCGAGTTGAGTGGAACAAGAGAATGAAGAAAGAGTGGAATAGGTATTTCAGCTAAGGTTTTGAGAAGAAAAGAAGAAAAACAAAAGATGTACTACCCGAAATTATGAAGAAAAGGCCAAGAAAATTCGGCATTATCCCTCCCCCAATTGCCTTCTTTGTCCACTCCACTCTAAGGAGTTTAAAATTCCATCAATTTCCTTGAAACACTCCTAGCCAACCATTTGAAAATAATTTGAATAATCCAAGTGCCTATATTTCCTCTTGACACCTATTCAAAAATAATAAAAAAAAACACATCAATTATCCCCTCATCCTATCTTTTATCACCTTTTCAAAATAAAAATAAAAAAAAATAAATAACTCATATCTATCCCCCCCACTCCAGCCGAATTCTAATTCAAAAAAAATGCTTAAGCTTATCCTTATCTTCCCATTTGCCCATGTGCAGGCCAACTCCCTTCACGCCAAACATGCCAAAAAAATAAATCTCCCATATCTCGCCCACGTTACTTGAACATGGGATCGGTGGAACCGTGCGTGTAGTGCGCCTGTGCCACTCGGCCAAAGCATTTTTTGTGATATAAACTCCCTACAATCCCTTTTAAAGGCTCCTTCCGTGGCTCTCCCTTGTTTTGACGCCAGCAACATAAATAAACATACCTTGTGCTTCCATCCCGACTCGAACTCGAGTCCATTCGCTAAGACCCTTAAGTGGCGCCCCAAGCCACTCCACCAAGCTGGCTTTCTTGTCCGAAACCCTCACCAATTATTTATAAGACCTTCTTCTCGGCCCTCTTTCTTCTAACGCAAAAGCCCAAAATAAAAACTCCTTACTTCCTTCATGTCTCGAACCCGAGACCTCATACCAAGGCCCTTAAGCCACGCCCCTTGCCACTTCACCGAACCTAAATTTCGTGTCACAAACCTCCTTTATTTAATTATAAGGCCTTCCTACTTAATCCCATCACCGCATATATAGAAAATAAAATGCAAAATGCTGCTCCAGCCACTCGAAACTGCGACCTGCGCCCATTCTCTCCTCCAACTCTTAAGGGCGCTAGGTTACCACTTTGCTCTACCTTGCCTTATTTCGTGACATGTTTCTCCCAAATTTCAAATTTACCCCTATCTCCTAGCTTCCTCATTTAAGATACTTAAAAAGAAATTTTTAGTTCCAAGTCCGACCTAGCTCGGGGTTAGCTCTAGGCCCTAGAACATGCTTAATACTTCTAGAATTTAATTCTTCAAGCACACACATGGGAAAATATTTAAATTACAAATAACCCCTAATTCAGGGTGTTACAAAATCGAGGACTCAGTTTCCCTTTTCGGCCAAATATCAAAATTTTCTTCCAAGACGAAATTTTAAGAAATACATTATCACCAACAAAATATTCAATATTTCGATGTTTCAAATCTGCGTATGATTTCATTTTGTCAAAAGTTGTATTCAATCTTTCTCGAATTTTCTTAACAATTTCTTTCGTTTCTTGAATTAATTCTGGTCCGATCATTTTTCTTTCACTCAATTCCATCCAACAAACAGGTGATCGACATCTACGTCCATATAAAGCTTCATACAGAGCCATTTGAATACTCGATTGAAAACTAATATTGTATACAAATTTGGCCAAAGGTAAGTAACGCTCCCAACCTTATTCAAAATCAATAACACAAGCACGAAGCATGTCTTCCAAAATCTGAATAACTCGCTCAGATTGTCCATCACTCTGCGGCTGAAAAGCTATGCTAAAATTAAGTCGCGTACCAAGAGATTCATGCAACTGTTTCCAAAATCTCGAAGTAAATCGCGGATCCCGATTAGAGATTATCGACATAGGAACACCGTCCAATCTCACAATTTCTTGAATATAAACTTTAGCAAGATTTTGAAGTGACCAATCAGTCCTGACTGCAATAAAATGAGCCGATTTCATGAGTCGATCAACAATCACCCAAACAACATTTTTCTTACTTGCCGATAAAGGTAACCCCGTTACAATATCCATCGTGATACAATCCTATTTGCATTCAGGAATAGTAATAGGCTAAAGTAATTCGGTAGGAACCTGATGCTCTACCTTAACTCGCTGACAAGTTAAACATTTAGTAACATACTCGACCACATCTCTTTTCATTCCTGGCCACTAATAAGATTCTTGCAGATTACGATACAATTTCATTTCTCCAGGATGTAAAGCAAAAGGACTGTCATGAGCTTCATCAAGTATTAACTCTTTCAATTCAGAAACATCTGGAACACAGATTCGATTATGAAATCTTAAGCAACCAAACTCATCAATGTTGAAATTTTCTAATGTACCATCCTGAACCATTTCTCTCTTCTTCGCCAACTTGTCATCTTTTAACTGCGCTGACTTGATTCGATCAAACATCAGCGGTTTGATTTTTAACTCAGGCAATAAGCATCCATCATCATTGATACTGAGCTGAGCAAACATTTCTCGCAATTCAATTGTTATTTTTCTACTCAATACATCAGCTACAACATTAGCTTTACGAAGTTGATAATCAACAACACAATCAAAATCTTTCAAAAGCTCGACCCAATGTGTAACGCCCAAAAAATCTAAGTATTTATCTTTGCATGTTTTTAGCACAACTACTTGTTTGCTTCAGTGGTTAAGTGATTTGGGTGTGTTTGGGAGTGTCGGAGAAGTCCTGGGTTCAAGCCTGGGCTTGTGCAAAAAGTTTTACTTTTAGGGAATAAACCCTTTCCTATAGTTAGTAGGCTTTTAAATTATTGTGAGTAAAGCAAGACATAAAAAGCCTGTTGGTCTAGCGGGTAAGTGGCGTGTTACCTGTAACACCCCATACCCGAGTCTGAGGCTCAGACCAGATACGAGACATTACTATGCTTGAACTTACTTAATCATGACATTACGGGCTATAAAATTTCATTCCAAAATTAAAACTTCTCATTCTTAAACAATTCGTACATTTCATGGGCCTACGAGGCCTTAAAATCGCATCTTGGTAAACTTCGGAACCTTATCGAAAAATTTTCTTTGAAACAGGGTTACACGCCGTGTAGTGTAATATAAGACACGCTTGCGTGCATAGGCATACACGCCCATGTCCTCGCACCGTGCCTAAAACTCGATGATTCTCGCGATTTCCAAACGGCCATGACACGCCCGTGGACTTAGACCGTGTCTTGCATCTTGATATCTCGACTTATTTAACACGACTGGGCACACGCCCATGTTCTAACCGTGTGTCATGCACGGCCTTAACACACGACCATGGGATTAGTCCGTGGCATATTCTTATTTATAAGACTAAGGTGCAATTTACGCACAGCCTAGACACACGCCCGTGTGTCCAACCGTGTGGGCACTTAGAGGCTATTTACCAAGCCAATTACCACCCTGAAACTAAGATCACATTCATACTCAATTTAATTACTCAAATTACTACATCTTTCATTGATATCAAAAAGCATACATACTTAGTCGATTTGGCCAATTTCTCTAGCCATATACAAAAAGAATAATGAACAAGATAGCCTATACTATGGCTCTTCTTAAAATATATACTCAAAATGAAGTGCCTCCTATACATGCCATACTTAATAAAACAACTTTGCTATACCAAAATGGCGATTGATAGTGTGCTACGAGCTCCGACTTCAACGATCCACAAGTTAGCTTGGCGGGACTACATAGAAAAAAAGAATCAAAGGCGTAAGCATTTAGCTTAGTAAGTTTGCATATAATGTACATTCTTGCTTGATATAAACCATTTAACATAAATAATGGTATCATAGATTTCAGCTATAAAGCTTACTTACTCATACTTGATTCATACATATCTCATGAAACTTACAAATCTCATGCTTGAGAGGTAACCAAGGTACCTGTATCACTTGATCACATTGATCAGCATACTTTAACATAATAATCACTATCTATCATTCATCATTCATAACGCAAATAATGCTCACTTTCATCTTGATGCTAGCTTTGCTTTCTTAGCTTTCTTGTTATCTTATTTTAAATTTACTCGTTTGCCCGATGAACTTCTGCATACAACCGAGGATACTAAATCTCTTCCCACGTAACATGATGCCAAAGCCATATCCTGGATATGGTCTTACATGGAATATCTCATCTTGGTTTCAAGGCCATGTCTTGAAATGGACTTATATGAAGTCTTTCTCTTGATAACTTGTTCAATGCCAAGCTTGCCTTGGACTTACATGATAACTTGCTCACTGCCAAGCTTGCCTTGGACTTACATGATAACTTGCTCAATGCCAAGCTTGCCTTGGACTTACATGATAAATTGCTCAATGCCAAGCTTGCCTTGGACTTACATGATAACTTGCTTGATTTGTCGATGCCATGTTCCAAACATGGTCTTACACTGGCTCTCATAATGTGGTAGATCGAGTATCCTGGGAAATTCATTTTCAATCGGGACTTGCTCATACTTAATCTCATTGATTTCTTGGTTGAACATAACATTAAAAAATTCATGAAAATAGTGTACATTATACTAAGCAATTCAATGATAAAAATCATAAAGCTTAGAAATCATACAAACTTACCTCAATATACAAAATGTATGTAGATATGCAATTTAGTCCTCTACTTTGTTCTTGCCTCGGTTTCAATCCGGGCTTCATTTTTCTTGATCTATAATCATAAATAGATCATTTAAAACTCACATTGACTAAATTTACTCTTAACTCATACTTTGGCAAAATTACTATTTTGCCCCTATACTTTCTCATATTTGCACTTTTGCCCCAAGGCTCGTAAAATAATTTTCATTCAACTTTCTTAGACTACATGCTTAGCTGATTCATTTTCTCTACTATAGCCATTATAAATTCTCATTATTTCTAATAGGTATGTCTAATTTCAAAACTTTTACAAACTAGTCCCTATGCTCATTTTTCATGAAATTCACTTAGAAAAGATGTTTATCTAACATCAAACTCTCATAAACTTCCATAAAACATTATTTAGCATGCATGTCATTCATGGGTAGATTTTTGAACATGCATCTTTGCTCATTTTATAGCTAAAAATAGCTAATTCATAATACGAGGACTTCAAAAACACGAAGAATATTAAAATCGGGACTAAGATGAACTTACTAGCAAGCTTGAAAGATTAGCAAACCCTAGCTATGTTTTCTTTGAAAATTTCGGCAATGAGGAAGAAGATGATAATGATTTTTGTCATCTTTTTCCTTTATTAATCATTTAATAGGTAAATGACCAAAATGCCATTCTCTTAAAAATATCGCCATTTACTAACTCATGTCCAAGTTTGTCCAAAAATTATGATTTGGGAAGATTGCTATTTATGGACTTATAATTGCTATTCTAGAGCTATTTCATACAAAGTGCTTCTAGAAACTCACATTTTACAACTTTTGCAATTTGGTCCTTTTTGATCATTCAACTTCAATTTAGCAAAATTGCTTCATGAAACTTTCACACTAACATGCAAACATGGCATGAACCTTAAAAACTCATAAATTCACCTCGAATTCATGGTCTCGCACCACTATTCTGACTAGGCCCTAAATCGGGTTGTTACAATTCTCCCCCTTAGGGATTTTCGTCCTCAAAAATCTTACCGGCAAAAAGGTTTGGATACTGGTTTCTCATACTCTCTTCTGGTTCCCATATGGCTTTTTATATTCCATGTCTTTGCCACAATACTTTCACTAGGGCAATACTTTTATTTCTTAGCTGCTTGACTTCCCGAGCCAAAATCTTGACTGGTTCCTCACCATAAGTCATGTCGGGATAAATTTCTACCTCTGACAGGGTAATTACATGTGAAGGGTCTGATCGGTAGCGTCGCAACATAGACACGTGAAACACGTCATGTATCTTTTCTAATTCTGATGGCAAAGTCAAAGGGTAAGCTATCGGCCCAACTCTCTCAGTAATCTCGTAAGGTCCGATGAAACGTGGGCTTAACTTGCCTTTCCGGCCAAATCTGAGAACTTTTTTCCATGGTAACACTTTCAAGAAAACTTTATCCCCGACTTGGTACTTTATCTCTTTTCTCTTTAAATTTGAATAGGATTTACATGCATGCGAGAGATGCCTTTTAAACATTCTCGTATCACTTTCACTTTCTCTTCAGCTTCTCTAACCAAATCAACCCCGTGAATTTGGTTTTCCTTGAGTTTAGTCCAAAATAAAGGCGTTCTGCACTTACGCCCATATAGAGCCTTATAAGGTACCATCTTTAAACTTGACTGAAAACTATTGTTATAGGCAAATTCTACCAATGGGAGGAACTTTTCCCAACTGCCTTGGAATTCTAGAATGCAACATCTGAGCATATCCTCAAGCACTTGAATTACCCTCTCTGACTGGCCGTCAGTTTGAGGATGAAAGGCCGTACTAAAGTTCAACTTTGTACCCAGGGCCTCTTGTAACTTTTTCCAAAATCTGGATGTGAACCTCGGATCTCTATCCGATATGATTGACAAAGGGACTCCGTGAAGTCTTACTATTTCTGAAACATACAAGTTTGCCAATTTGTCGAGTGAGTAATCTACTAAATGCAGGTATAAAATGGGTTGACTTAGTGAGTCTATCAACTACAACCCATATAGCATCCTTCTTGCTTGGTGACAACGGTAAACCCGTTACAAAATCCATAGTAATACGGTCCCATTTCCACTCGAAAACCAAAATGGAATGAAGCAAACCCGAAGGTACTTGGTGTTCAGCTTTTACTTGCTGACAAATCAAGCATTTGGAAACAAACTCTGAAATATCTTTCTTCATTCTGGGCCACCAATACTGTTGCTTCAAGTCACTATACATCTTGGTACTACCCGGATGTACAGATAAACATCCATCACGTGCCTCATGTAAAATTCTCTGAATAAGTTCTTCTTTTCTCGGTACACAAACTCTATCTTTGAACAACATGTATACATCAAAATTAATCCGAAAGTTGGATTCAACATCTGACTCGCACTGAACTCTCTTGACTTGTAATTCACTATCTTCTTTCTGAGCCTCAACAATCTCTTGGAGGAATACTGGTCTAGCTCTCAACTCAGCTAGAATAGAACCATCATCGGATAAAGTTATCTGTGAATTCATTGTCTTTAATGCAAAAAGGGACTTCCTGCTCAAAGCATCGGCGACCACATCCGCCTTGCACGGATGGTAGTAAATAACTAACTCATAGTCTTTTATTAACTCTAACCATCTTCTTTGCCTCAAATTTAATTCTTTCTGCGTCATCAAATACTTCAAACTTTTGTGATCAGTGTATATCCGACATCTCTCACCATATAAATGATGTCTCTATATCTTCAATGCGAAAACTATGGCTGCCAACTCTAGATCCTGTGTTGGATAATTCTTCTCATGAGACTTCAACTGTCTTGAGGCATAAGCAATCACTTTGCCTTCTTGCATAAGCACACAGCCTAATCCATTTAAGGATGCATCACTGTAAACTATGAACTCTTTCCCCATCTCAGGTTGTACTAAGACTGGAGCTTCTGTCAATAATGCTTTCAATTTCTCAAAACTGTGCTGGCATCTTTCTCACAACTCAAACTTCACATTTTTCGTCAGAACAATTTCATCATCGTGGTTGCAATCATAGAAAACCCCTTGACGAATCGTCTGTAATAACCGGCTAAGCCTAGGAAACTTCTAATCTCGAGAGACATTCTTGGTGGTTTCAGTCCATAATGGTGAGATCTTACTTGGTCTACTCGAACCCCTTTTCCCGAGACAATATGTCCCAAAAATCCTACTTCATTGAGCCAAAACTCACTTTTATCGAACTTGGCATACAACCGATTTTCTCGAAGAATTTGTAAAAGCGTCTCAGTAGGTGCTCAAAGATGCTTATTCTCATCTAAAGGAATAAATCAGTATGTCGTCAATAAAAATGACTACAAACTTGTCAAGGTATGGTCGAAGATGCGGTTCATTAAGTCCATGAATACCGCGTAGAGCATTGGTCAAACCAAAAGGCATGACTAAAAATTCATAATGCCCATACCTTGTTGAAAAGTAGTCTTGGATACATCGACTCCTTTACTCTTAACTGGTAATACCCGATCTCAAATCTATTTTGAGAACACAAAGTGGCTCCTTTCAATTGATCGAACAAATCATCGGTTCTAGGCAATGGGTACTTGTTCTTTACTGTCACTTTATTGAGCTGACGGTAATCTATGCACAATCTCATGGTGCCATCTTTCTTTTTCACAAATAAAACCGGAGCACCCCATGGTGAACAACTTGATCTTGCAAAGCCTTTATCTGTCAACTCTTGCAATTGTAACTTCAACTCTCTTAACTCTGTTGGAGCCATTCTGTAAGGAGTGATAGATATTAGTACAGTACCGGGAACTAGCTCAATGTTGAACTCAACCTCTCTTACTGGAGGTAATCCTGGTAATTCCTCAGGAAAGACATCCAAGTACTCACATACTATCGGCACTGACTCAATCTTTGACCCGGTTTCTTTATCATTCATCACAAAGGCCAGATATGCCTCATACCCTTTTCTCATGTACTTTTGTGCCGTCATATGGGAAATCACAACCGGCAACCTACTCTTTTCATCTGATTCTATGTGAAGGGTGTCCCCATTCTCACATCTCATCTCAATGTATTTCTTCCCACAATTAACTATTACATTATGGCCAGTCAACCAGTCCATATCGAGAATGAGGTCAAACTCATCAAATGGTAACAACATCAGGTTTGCTTTAAAACAATGACCTCTAATCATTAATGGACAATCTTTTATATAGTGGTCTTGAGAACCACATCTAAAGCATGCATTTTCATGTGCTCGACATTCTCCAAGATGACGTTTGCCACACTGTGGGCATTCGGGTCTGTCGAATCTAATGTTCCCAACACTTGCAACTGAAGTAGTCTGTGCTTTATTCCCTGAATATTGCTTACTTTTGTCTTTCTTTGAAAACCCAATAGAAGTAGCCGATCGGGTAGGGAAATCTTTTGACTTCATGGATAAAGATTGGAATGACTTATTCCACTGTCTCTTTCTAGAGTCACGAGACTCTATTTCAAATTTCTTCTTCTCTTTTACTAGTTCTTCGGCTTTACAAGCCCTCTCGACTAGCACTACAAATTCCTTCAGTTCTAGGACAACAACAAACAGTTTGATGTCCTCATTCAGCCCATCTTCAAATCTTTTACTCATGATGGCTTCGGTGGACACACATTCTCGAGCGTATTTGCTGAGTCTTACAAACTCACGCTCATAGTCTGTCACTGACATCTTGCCTTGCTTCAGTTCTAGGAATTCTTTCCTTTTCTGGTCCACGAACCCTTGACTGATATACTTTTTCTTGAACTCTTCTTGGAAGAATTCCCATGTGATCTTCTCCTTGGTACCACTCGATACAAGGGTGTTCCACCATTGATAGGCAGAATCTCTTAAAAGGGAGACTACACACTTCATGCTTTCCTCAGGTGTGCATGATAATTCATTAAATACCCTGATGTTATTTTCTAACCAGAACTTAGCTCTTTCTGGATCGTCATCTTTTCTAGCTCGGAATTCTTCTGCCCCATGTTTCCTGATCCTATCAACTGGAGGCTTAACTCTTCTTTCCACCTCTACTACTTGAGAGGCTACTGGAATAGGTTGTGGAACAGGTGGGGGTGGAGGGGGTTGTACATTTGGGTTCGTACGAACGAACTCTGAATACCACGTATTCATCATATGGAGGAAGGCTTCTCTAGCCCCTTCTCCTCCTTCTTGACCCACCGTAGTGGGTCTATTCTCGTTCTCGTTTGGCACCGTCCCTTCAGCGGGAGCTGGCGCGTTACTTTCTACATCATCCGCCACAGCTCTTTTGGGATCCATTTACTAAATGTATAAACATAATTTAAGTCGTCAGGAGTCGTCACACTATCATTATAAAAACATTCTCACGTATGGCATGTATAGCTAGACTCGTGCTCATGCTACGTTAGTCCTAGAACCGACTAAACCGTAGCTCTGATACCACTAAATGTAACACCCTATACCCGAGTCCGAGGCTCAGACTAGATACGAGACATTACTATGCTTGAACTTACTTAATCATGACATTACGGGCTATAAAATTTCCTTCCAAAATTAAAACTTCTCATTCTTAAACAATTCGCACATTTCATGGGCCTACGAGGCCTTAAACTCGTACTGGTAAACTTTCGGAACCTTATCAAAAACTTTTCTTTGAAACAGGGGTTACACGCCCGTGTAATATAAGACACGCTCGTGCATAGGCATACACGCCCATGTCCTCAGACCGTACCCTAAAACTCAGTATTCTGCCGATTTCCACACGGCCATGACACGCCCGTGGACTTAGACCGTGTACTACATCTTGGTATACTGACTTATTTCACACGACCGGGTACACGCCCATGTTCTAACCGTGTGTCATGCACGGCCTTTACACACGGCCGTGGGATTAGTCCGTGGCCTATTCTTATTTATAAGACTAAGGTGCAGTTTACGCATGGCCTAGACACACACCCGTGTGTCCAACCGTGTGGGCACTTAGAGGCTATTTACTAAGCCAATTACCACCCTGAAACTAAGATCACATTCATACTCAATTCAATTACTCAAATTACTACATCTTTCATTGATATCAAAAAGCATACATACTTAGTCGATTTGGCCAATTTCTCTAGCCATATACAAAAAGAATAATAAACAAGATAGCCTATACTATGGCTCTTCTTAAAACATATACTCAAAATGAAGTGCCTCCTATACATGCCATACCTAATAAAACAACGTTGCTATACCAAAATGGTGATTGATAGTGTGCTACGAGCTCCGACTTCAACGATCCACAAGTTAGCTTGGCGGGACTACATAGAAAGAAAGAATCAAAGGCATAAGCATTTAGCTTAGTAAGTTTGCATATAATGTACATTCTTGCTTGATATAAACCATTTAACATAAATAATGGTATCATAGATTTCAGCTATAAAGCTTACTTACTCATACTTGATTCATACATATCTCATGAAACTTACAAATCTCATGCTTGAGAGGTAACCAAGGTACCTGTATCACTTGATCACATTGATCAGCATACTTTAACATAATAATCATTATCTATCATTCATCATTCATAATGCAAATAATGCTCACTTTCATCTTGATGCTAGCTTTGCTTTCTTAGCTTTCTTGTTATCTCATTTTAAATTTACTCGTTTGCCCGATCAACTTCTGCGAATAATCGAGGATATTAAATCTCTTCCCACGTAACATGATGCCAAAGCCATATCCTAGATATGGTCTTACATGGAATATCTCATCTTGGTTTCAAGGCCATGTCTTGAAATGGACTTATATGAAGTCTTTCTCTTGATAACTTGTTTAATGCCAAGCTTGCCTTGGACTTACATGATAACTTGCTCAATGCCAAGCTTGCCTTGGACTTACATGATAACTTGCTCAATGCCAAGCTTGCCTTGGACTTACATGATAACTTGCTCAATGCCAAGCTTGCCTTGGACTTACATGATAACTTGCTCAATGCCAAGCTTGCCTTGGACTTACATGATAGCTTGCTCAATGCCAAGCTTGCCTTGGACTTACATGATAACTTGCTCAATGCCAAGCTTGCCTTGAACTTACATGATAACTTGCTTGATTTGCCGATGCCATGTTCCAAACATGGTCTTACACTGGCTCTCATAATGTGGTAGATCGAGTATCCCGGGAAATTCATTTTCAATCGGGACCTGCTCATACTTAATCTCATTGATTTCTTGGTTGAACATAACATTAAACAATTCATGAAAATAGTGTACATTATACTAAGCAATTCAATGATAAAAATCATAAAGCTTAGAAATCATACAAACTTACCTCAATATACAAAATGTATGTAGATATGCAATTTAGTCCTCTACTTTGTTCTTGCCTCAGTTTCGATTCGAGCTTCGTTTTTCTTGATCTATAATCATAGATAGATCATTTAAAACTCACATTGACTAAATTGACTCTTAACTCATACTTTGGCAAAATTACTATTTTGCCCCTATACTTTCTCATATTTGCACTTTTGCCCCAAGGCTCGTAAAATAATTTTCATTCAACTTTCTTAGACTACATGCTTAGCTAATTCATTTTCTCTACTATAGCCATTATCAATTCTAATTATTTCTAATAGGTATGACTAATTTCAAAACTTTTACAAACTAGTCCCTATGCTCATTTTTCATGAAATTCACTTAGAAAAAGATGTTTATCTAACATCAAACTCTCATAAACTTCCATAAAACATCATTTAGCATGCATGTCATTCATGGTTAGATTTTTTAACATGCATCTTAGCTCATTTTATAGCTGAAAATAGCTAATTCATAATACGAGGACTTCAAAAACACGAAGAATATTAAAATCGGGACTAAGATGAACTTACTAGCAAGCTTGAAAGATGAGCAAACCCTAGCTATGGTTTCTTTGAAAATTTCGGCAATGAGGAAGAAGATGATAATGATTTTTGTCATCTTTTTCCTTTATCAATCATTTAATAGGTAAATGACCAAAATGCCATTCTCTTAAAAATATCACCATTTACTAACTCATGTCCAATTTTGTCCAAAAATTATGATTTGGGCAAATTGCTATTTAAGGACTTATAATTGCTATTCTAGAGCTATTTCATACAAAATGCTTCTGGAAACTCACATTTTACAACTTTTGCAATTTGGTCCTTTTTGAAAATTCAACTTCAATTTAGCAAAATTGCTTCATGAAACTTTCACACTAACATGCAAACATGGCATGAACCTTAAAAACTCATAAATTCACCTTGGATTCATGGTCTCGCACCACTATTTTGACTAGGCCCTAAATCGGGCTGTTACATTACCTCTGCTAGAGGTCTAAGGTTCGAATCATGCTGGAGGCAAGCGAGTATTATTTTGCTGCTGTGCCGTAGGGGAGTTGTAGTTTGACTGAGACACTGAAGTGGTTGGGAGGAATTCAAGTTGAGTGGTTGAGGGGAGGTGTGATCAGGTGGAGAGATTTGATGAGGGATTTTAGGAAGAAATCAAGGGAAGTGAGGGGAGAGGAAGAGTTGTGCCGAAATAGGATTGTGGGCACTCAAGAATTCAGCAGTTGGGGTGGTTCCCATTTTCGGTTTTGCTTGGTATGTGTTATTCTCTCTACTAAAATCTCTTCTCCCTATTTTCGATTTTTGCATTGTTTTTTCTCTCTTTGGCCGAATGTGGTAGGAGTTTTCGGGGTTTCTTCTGTTGCACTTTTTGACAACCTTTCTCTTTGGACGAATACACCTTTTCTTTTCTTTTCATCTCCTATTCTCTTCTTTCTCTGTGTTGGCCGAATATTGCCTCTTCCTAGTTGGCACTGTGTTGGCCGAATATACCTTATTTGCCTCCTTAGATTTCTCTTCTCTCTTCTCCCTAAAATGTTTCCCCTTATCATTCCTCTCTAGTTGGCACCCAGGCTAATTCAATCGCTATTTTATCTTTGGGTTAGTGATTATTCTCTGACAAATTAGTAAGAGCACTCGACTCCTTCTTGCCTTCTTTTAATTCGTATCAAGTCTCCTCCTTTCTTACACTGTTAAAGTCGAATACTCTTGTGTTACTTTCAGTTTTGTTAGAACTTCTCAAGGAATAAAGGAGTCACAAGTGGTAGTGAAGCATCCAAAACCCTTCTTTCGTCACTCGATCAAAGGTAACTGTTTTGTCTTGCATTGTAGGTAAAAGCCGAATGCTCTTTCCACTACCTTTGGGGTTATGTGATGTTGTAAGTTATTACGTATGGATTTAAGCCATGTATAAACAACTCTGATTAATAGATTCTGCTTGTAACACAGATAATCATCAAGGAGGTGGTAATCAACCTTCGCCAGTGATCTAAGAGGGCTAAGCCACAATTGCCCAACCAAGGCAAGTTTGGTGCTCACGGGTTGTTCGCATGTTTTCGCAAGCAAGTCTGTAAACACTGCCCAAATCGTAAATAAAAAAAAGCCAGAAAAGTATGACAATTAACGCTACACGAGCGTGCACCCGTTCGTGTGGTACATCGAACGCATAAAATGTGGGTGCTATACTGTTGAGGCCACCATGAGCGATTTCGTGGTCTGAGGCCATTTTGGGCCATGTTGGGTCAAAATGGGCCATGTGGGCCCAACGGGCTTGTGAGCCCCACACAGATAAACCACACGAACGTGTGGAGAATATTGGGCCAAGCTGTGTAAATTACATGGCCGATATCATTTCTGGGCTATGTGGGCCACACGAGCGTGTGGGCCCACATGGGCCCGCATTACGGGCCTTGGGCCAATCTTCACTGTTGACTATTAAGGTTGCACGGGTCATCCGAGATGATTGTGGACCTTCTGATGGGTCGGTAAGTATACCTAGACCCCAAATTGATAAAATGACTGTTATGCCCATATGGTAAAATGACTATTATGCCCCTATGGTAAAATGACTGTTATTCCCCTATGATATTAATTGACTGTATGCCTTAGTTTATGTATGACTCTATATAAGCATGCCACAATATATATATGCTGCATCCATATATGATATGTTGCATGGGGATGGGATTATTATGATTGGAGGAAGTGTATCGACATCTTGGCGACCTGCTTTGCAAATATCATTTAGTGCCGCAACCGGTGCTAATTTTTTGAATGTAGGGATGGGTGGGTGATTTTATCCCCACATGGAGTGTTGGGATGGACGGAGTGGAGTGTAGAGGCTTGATGGGTAGGATTTCTGATTGCATGCCTAAACTGTTACTGTCACTGAAATGGGCTAAGGCCCACACTGATACTGATACTGCAATTGGCTAAGGCCCAACTGATCTAAACTGTTGTTGATTTGGGCTTAGGCCCAGTCTGTACTTACCTATGGCATGATTGGCTATTTGCTTATATGGGGTTACACACTGAGTTTTCGTAAACTCACCCCTCTGTTTATCTGTACAGGTAATCCCCAATCTTAGGTGGATCGGTGCTGCGAGGGATTCAGAGGGGGCTACACAACCGCACCTGCTTTTATAGTTGAGATTTATTTCCAATAAATTTAATTTGGGTTTTTGGTTATGTAATAAGGCCTCTTTAAATTTTAACTTTTAATTTGGGATTTTAATTATTTAAATTCTTACTGATAGTAGTAGGACGCAGATTTTTCAAAAGATGAATGTTTTTCAAAACACCACGTTTTCGTAACATACTATAAAAGCTTCCGCATCAAACATTGTTTTAAAGTATAATAACAAACTAATATGATCAACGTTTTGCTAAAAACAACTTGAGTTTTAAAAGATCAAGATACCCTAAATTTCTGTTAAGATTTATAAACGAGATTTAATAAGAAGAATGGATTTTTCAAAGAAACTATGTTTTCGAAAAACACTTCAATGTGATATCGCCAAATTCGACTATAATGTCTGGGCCAGCTTTGGGGTGTTACATTTAGTGGTATCAGAGCCCGATTGAAAAACTCGGCTGTGGTTTTTGGGTTTCTTCTCAAAACTCAAAATTTCCAAAAAGAACTGTTCCAAACGATTTGGAAGTATTATGAAATATTTTTACCGAATATGTGGTACACCGAATCTCCAGCGCCGATCTGGTAAGTCCTCTGAAACTTCTGTTTGTTTAAAGTGAAATATTAAGACTACTATAGGTAGTAGACTGGGCTGAAATATTCTGGTTAGAGAAACTAAAACTATAGTAAGACTACATTCTGCGAAATAAACTCTCAAATACTAATATTGCTTTCCATAAGATATCTGTTAATCAACACTGGAACTGTAAACTGATGCATAAAATTGTTAAAAAATAGATAATACGCGAATAGATAATGAGCACCAGAGGTACTCGTGGAAGGGCTACAAGAGGCCATGGTAGAGGCCGTAGAGGTGCTCGGGCTGGGTCTTCGTCATCGGGCCACATGCCTAACACTAAAGCTAGAGAGGCACTGGCTTCACCTGTGACTGAGACTGGGTCTCACGATCGAGCGGTTGGGGATGATGCATTGTCCCAAGCTATGTTACGAATTCTGGAGAGGGTCGCTGGGCCCAATACTGGTACTGTGGGCCGTGGGTCGGTCACGAAACGACTTCGGTCTAATGGGGCTGAGGTTTTTAGGGGTATTGCTGGAGTTGCCCCTACCGTGGCTGAATATTGGATTGAGGCCATAGAGAGGATCATGGATGACCTTGACTGCACCCCCGAACAGAAACTAATAGGACCCGTGTCATTGTTACGAGACGAAGCCTATCAGTGGTGGCTTACAGTTAAAGAGGGTACTCAGGCTGACCGATTGACATGGGAATTCTTCAAGACTGTTTTCCAAGAGAAGTATGTGGGCGCTAGTTATGTGGATGCCCGGAGGAGGGAAATTCTAAATTTGACTCAGGGGGATAAATCAGTGGCTGAATATGAAGCTGAATTTTTGCGATTAAGCCGCTATGCACGTGGGATGGTGGCAACTGATTATGAGAGGTGTGTTCGTTTCGAGGATGGCCTCAGAGATAGTGTGAGAGTTTTGATAGCTCCACAGAGGGAGCGATATTTTTCCACACTAGTAGATAAGGTGAAGATCGCCGAGGAGGTGAAGCGTACTGAGCGTCTGAACAGAGAAAAGGGTAGGAATAAGAGGGATTCTGTGCCCTCAAGTTCCGTTCAGAGGCCGAAGAAAATGGCCAGAGTGGATGGGCCGGTCAGAGTTGGGGCCCTTAATATTGCTACTAGACCGCAGCCATGTGTTGACTGTGGTAGACGCCATCAGGGCGAGTGCTGGAAAAGGATTGAGGCATGTTTGAGGTGCGGATCATTGGAGCACCGTATCAGAGATTGTCCACGGAGGCCCGAAAAGATGCAAGTTATAGGTCGGGGTATTGTTCAGCCGCCGAGAGGTGTTCAGCAGCCACCGAGAGGCCGTGGTCAGGCCAGAGATGGAAATGGTATGGGCCGTGGTCGTAGAGCACCGGGCAGAGGAGTTGGTCATGCTAAGGTGAGGCAGCCAGATCTGGTTTATGCTACACGTCGCCGAGAGGACGGAGACGCCCCAGATGTTATTACTTGTACGTTCTTTATCTATAATGTACCTTATACTACACTAATTGATTTTGGGTCTACGCATTCGTATATAGCATGCTCGATGTCTTAGACTTTGGGTATAATGGTTGAAACCACTACGAGTGAGGTTACTGTGTTGAGTCCTTTAGGGCAGTCAGTTAAGGTAAACAAATTGTTCAGATATGTACCTTTGGAGGTTCAAGGAACCATCTTTTTGGAAGATTTAATGGAACTTCCTTTTGGAGAATTTGACTTTATATTGGGCATGGATTGGCTGGTTAAGCATCAAGTGAATTTGGATTGATCTACTAAACGGGTGGTACTGAAAATTGTGGAGGGTGATGAGGTGGTGCTAATAGGGAAGCATTGGAATAATCTGTCAAATGTGATTTCTGCCTTGAGGGCCGAGAAGTTGGTTCGTAAGGGTTGTGAGGCGTATATATCATACATCAGTGGTGTTGATTCTGAGGTTCCGTCTATTAAAGATATCAGAATAGTCAAAGATTTTCTGGATGTTTTCCCGATGAACTACCTGGACTACCTCCAAACCATGAAGTTGAATTTGGGATTGAGCTCCTACCGGGTAAAGCTCCAGTGTCCATCACTCCCTATAGAATGGCGTCGAAGGAGCTAGTGGAGCTTAAGGCTCAGATTCAAGAGTTACTGGATCGAGGGTTCATCCGCCCTAGTGTGTCTCCATGGGGAGCACCGGTGTTATTTGTGAAAAAGAAGGATGGATCCATGTGTATGTGCATCGACTACCGGCAACTGAATAAACTGACTATTAAGAATAAGTACCCCTTGCCAAGGATTGATGATCTATTCGACCAGTTTCGAGGAGCTTCGGTCTTCTCTGAGATTGATCTCCGATCGGGGTACCATCAACTGAGAGTCAAAGAGGCTAATGTTCACAAGACAGCATTTAGGACTCGTTATGGTCATTATGAGTTCCCGGTGATGCCGTTTGGACTGACAAATACACCAGAAACTTTTATGGATCTGATAATGTAACACCCCTTACCCGTATCCAACGTCGGAACAGGGTACGAGGCGTTACCGGACTTAAAATTTCTTGAACATGTAAAACCGAGTCATAAAATTTTGTCAAATTTAAAACTTTTCTAACACATGCATTTTGTCCCTTATATGGGCTTATAAAGCTCAAAATATCCTTTAGGATGGTTCGGGACTAAACCGAGAACTTTGGAAACTTTTGGGAAAATTTAGAAAATTTTGTCAAAACAGGGGTCACACGCCCGTGTGGTCTGGGACACGTCCGTGTCCCTAACCCGTGTAACTCTCTGTTTATGACGTCATCATCAAAATAGGGTCACACAGCCTTGGCACACACCTGTGCCCTTAGACCGTGTCTGTAACATGGCTGAGACACATGGCCGTGTCTCTGCCCGTGTGGCCTGGAAGTTGGCTATTTTCCAAGCCAGTTCCCCACTCTAAAACACAAACTCTCTTGTATCCATTTCATCAACATTTATCATGCTATAATTGGACATCCGAATATCCAATTATGCATACACATTCCCATACATATAGTCATTCATGAAATCATTTGTAAACCACATCCACAACATCTCAATTATGCAATTACCACATACATGAATAACCACATCATAGGCGTATAACAACCATCAATATTGGCCATCTCCAAATAGCCTTAATCAAAATGAACATTTATTAAATAAGGGCCAACCTTTTAGACCATAAGAAATATGACATATATAACAAAACAACCAAGCCTACTATACATGCCATAACCCAAAAATTAATGTATCTAAATATACCAAGTGTTCCAATTGATACTGTGAGCGAATCTCCAACGTCCACCGATCCCCGAGCTAACTTGGCGATACTACAAGGCAAGGGAAAAGAGAGGGGAAGTAAGCATAAATGCTTAGTAAGTTCATATGAAAATAATAAGAAATTAATAAACTTGTATGGAAAAATCCTCACAATAATTTCTTAAGATGATATAATCATTATATCACATGCTTACACCTTATTACTCATGTTCACATTAATCTGTCTACTTGAGTCAGTGTCACTAAATTATTTATTTCTCGAGCTATAGAGCTCCAAATGAAGAACCGTTAATTTTACCTAAAACTAAACTCACATAAATTCTTACTATAGAAATTTTAGAATTTTTTGCCTAGCCAATTAGTACAGTTTATTCATTAAATTTACCCCTATTTCGCTGTCCAACAGTTCTGACCCTTCTTCACTACGAATCAATTTTCTCCTCGTATAAAATTCATATGATGTTCTTGTTTATTTCACTTGAAAATAGACTTATTAATTATTTCAAGAATATGAATTATACTCCATAATTATTTTTTTACAATTTTTACTGATTTTCCGAAGTTGGAATAAGGGATTCTAAAACTCATTCTGACCATGTCTCACTAAAATTCAAATATCTCAAAATTCACACTTATTTTGCTTACTCTGTTTCTTTTATAAAAAAAATAGACTCATTAAGCTTTAATTTCATATCTCACCCAGCCTTTATTTCAAATTCCACCATTTTTGGTGATTTTTCAAAGTTATACTAATGCTGCTGCCCACAACTGTTTCAATGTCAATTTCACTCATTCATTAATTCTTTGTGTTCACTTTCATTTATACACACTTACACCAAAGCATAATATAACTTGGCATATAACAATCAAGTGATCATAGACACATCTTACTCGTTTGCATCCTTATCAATAATGTATCATAATCTGAGCACATTATTTATGAGTCTCGTATACATACCTGTGCCTAGTCATAATACTCACATATCCTATTCTTACTTATCTTGAGCATACTCCTTGAATTTCCCATTGAACTACTTGTAATATTAGGGATGTTCGGGACATCTCGTACACCTGGTAGGACGCCAATGCCATATCCCAGATATGGTCTTATATGGGATCACATATCGGTGCCGATGCCATGGCCCAGACATGATCTTACAGTGGCACACTCACTACCATGGTCCAACCATGCCCTTTTCTGTCAATTCATCACGAGTCATAGTACGAATGTACTTGACCCTGCATTTCTCACGATTGATCCTTCAATCCAATCTCGTACTTGCATAAAGTCATGATTAGATAACAAACATATATAAAATAATACATCATCTCAATTCAAATTTAATAATCGTTCACTATAGACTAACCATATGAACTTACCTCGACGTGAATCGGTCATTTTGATTGACATTTCCCCATACTTGGTCCAAATCTCAATTTATTTGATCTAAAATGTCACATTTCACTTAATTATCACTCACATTACTCATTTTAATACAAAAATCATACTACGATAAATTTACAATTTTACCCCTAAACTTTCTCATAATTACGATTTTGCCCCTAGGCTTGTAATATGATTTTTATTCAATTTCTATAAAATTCAAGGTCAGCCAAACCTTTTTCTCTTCCAAAGCAACATCAAATTCTTATTATTTCACACTTTTAGGAGCATTTACAACTTTTACTAGTTTACCCGTTTTAACCATTTTCAACGAAAATCACTTAGCAAAAATCATTCTCCTAACCTCGTGCACCCTTATTCTACCATTAAACATCAAAATGCACAAATATCTAGGATGGGTCAATTTTTAATCTTCATTTTTCATGCAAATAAATGGTAAAAATAGAAAGGTTAAGCTTCTAGGATCTCAAAAATACGAAGAACATTAAAAACGGGGCTCAAATGCACTTACAATTGAGCTTTGAAAAAGCTTCAAACCCTAGCAATGGCTTCTTGAAAATTTCGGCAGCATGGAGAAGAGAATGAACAGATTTTTGGGTTTCAATTTTGTCTTTTATGCCTTAAAACACCCAAATGACAAAAATGCCCTTTTTACTAAACCTTCAATTTTTACCCTTCCATGACTAGTTTTGTCCATAACAAAATATGATGGTCTATTTGCCATTTAAAGTCCTCTAGTTTAAACCCCCATTTAAAACATGTACTTATGTTCTAGAACTCATATTTTTCAATTAATGCAATTTAATCCCAATAATAAAATTGGGCACTTTATCGATAAAAATTACTTAACAAAATTTGCACACCATCACCCAAACATATCATAGACTCTAAAACAATCATAAATTAAATATTTTTACTTCGGGTTTGTGGTCTCGAAACCACTGTTCCGACTAGGCCCTATTTTGGGCTGTTACAGATGAACCGAGTGTTCCAGCCTTATTTGGAACGGTTCGTAGTGGTTTTTATAGATGACATCTTGGTGTATTCGAGAACTGAGGATGAACATGATGCTCATCTTCGAGTTTTTCTGCAGATTCTGAGGGAGAAACAATTATACGCTAAGTTCAGCAAGTGTGAATTCTTGCTAAGTGAGGTAACATTTTTGGGCCATGTGGTATCTACTGAAGGGATTAGAGTTGATCCTCGGAAAATTAAAGCTATTTTGGATTGGAAGCTGCCTAAGACGGTATCTGAGATTCGAAGTTTTTTGGGTCTGGCAGGGTATTATAGACGTTTTGTTGAGGGGTTTTCGTTGATTGCTGCACCTCTGACTAAATTGTTGCGCAAAGGGGTGCCATTTGTCTGGACTGATAAGCAGCAAGAGAGTTTTGAGAAACTTAAGAAGGTTCTGACAGAGGCCTTTGTCTTAATATAGCCAGAGTCTGGGAAAGAATTTACTGTCTACAGCGATGTATCACATGTCGGTTTGGGATGTGTGTTGATGCAAGAGGGTAAGGTAGTGGCATATGCGTCTCGCCAGCTTAAGTCTCATGAGGCAAATTATCCGACGCATGACTTGGAGTTGGCCGCGGTGATATTCGCACTAAAAATTTAGAGGCATTACCTGTATGGTGAAAAGTGTATCATTTACACAGATCACAAGAGCCTCAAATACCTCCTCACTCAGAAGGAGCTAAATCTTAGGCAGCGTAGATGGATTGAGCTGCTTAAGGATTATGACTGTTCGATTGAGTACCTTCCTGGTAAGACCAATGTGGTGGCTGACGCACTGAGCCGTAGGGCTATGGCAGATCTGAGGGCGATGTTTGCTCGTCTCAGCTTATTTGATGATGGTAGTTTGTTGGCCGAACTCCAAGTTAAACCGACGTGGATAGAGCATATTAAGGGTAAATAGTTGGAGGACGAGTCTTTGGGTCCTCGATTTCGACAGATTGAGAGTGGGGAAACTTCAGATTTTGAACTGAATAGCAAAGGGGTACTGTGTTTCCGTGGGAGAGTCTGTGTACCAAGGGATACTGATTTGAGGCAGTCTATACTGCAAGAGGCACATAGTAGTCCTTATGCTATGCATCCCGGCAGGAATAAAATGTACCGAGACCTTCGTGAGTTATATTGGTGGCCAGGTCTTAAGCGTGAATTTACCTACTTTTTGAGTAAGTGTCTGACTTGCCAGCAGGTTAAAGCCGAACATCAGTTACCTTCAGGGTTGCTTCAGCCTTTTAAAATTCCACTATAGAAGTGGGAGAGGGTAACCATGGATTTCGTTAGTGGGGTACCCCTAACGCCTACTAAGAAAGATGCAGTATGGGTCATCATGGATCGATTGACCAAGTCAGCCCATTCCATACCAGTTCGTACTGATTATACTTTGCAGAAGCTGGCTAGACTGTATGTGGCTAAGATAGTAAGACTGCATGGGGTACCGATTTCCATAATATCAGATAGAGATCCTCGCTTCACGTCTCGATTCTGGAAGAAGTTGCACGAGGCTTTGGGTACAAGATTGGACTTCAGTACTGCGTTTCATCCTCAGACAGATGGTCAATCGGAGAGGGTGATACAAATACTAGAGAATATGTTAAGAAGTTGTGTAATAGATTTTCGAGGCTGTTGGGAAGACTATTTTCCATTGGCAGAGTTTGTGTATAACAATAGCTACCAGTCTAGCATACAGATAGTACCTTACGAGGCATTATATGGCTGTAGGTGTCGTACTCCTTCGTGTTGGACTGAGTTGGGTAAGCGGCGTGTGCTGGGCCCTGAATTAGTTTCTGATACCGAGGACAAAGTTAGTTTAATTCGGGATCGATTGAAGGCGAGATCGCATGCATGTAAGTCGATGCGATTTGAAGCGCAAGAAGATTGAGTATTCTGTGGGGGACTTCGTGTTTCTTAAGGTCTCACCATAGAATAATGTACTGAGATTTGGACGGAAGGGCAAGTTGAGCCCTAGATTCATTGGGCCTTATCGCATACTGAAACGTGTAGGATCGGTTGCCTATCAACTTGAGTTACCTCCAGAGTTTGATCGGATTCATGATGTGTTCCACGTCTCTATGCTGAGGCTTTATCTCTTTGATCCCACACACGTGATTTCGATTGAGGAGATTGAGGTTAGATCGGACCTGACTTTTGAGGAGGAACCGGTTCAGATTTTAGATCATGATGTGAAAGTTTTGAGGTAGAAGTCTATCCCACTGGTTAAGGTACTTTGGCGCAATCACAGCTCAGAGGAGGCCACGTGGGAACCCGAAGAGGTGATGCATCAACAATACCCTCATATGTTTTGATCAGGTAAATTTTGAAGTCGAAATTTTCTTTTAGGGAGGTAGAGTTGTAACGCCCCAAAAATCTAAGTATTTATCTTTGCATGTTTTTAGCATAACTACTTGTTTGCTTCAGTGGTTAAGTGATTTGAGTGTGTTTTGGAGTGTCTGAGAAGTCTTGGTTTCAAGCCTGGGCTTGTGCAAAAAGTTTTATTTTTAGGGAATAAACCCTTGCCTATAGTTAGTAGGCTTTTAAATTGTTGTGAGTAAAGCAAGACATAAAAAGCCTACTGGTCTAGGGGGTAAGTGGCGTGTTACCTATGCCAGAGGTCTAAGGTTCAAATCTTGCTGGGGGCAAGCGAGTATTATTTTGCTACTGTGCCGTGGCGGGAGTTGTAGTTTGACTGAGACACTGAAGTGATTGAGAGGAATTCAAATTGAGTGGTTGAGGGGAAGTGTGATATGGTAGAGAGATTTGAGGAGGAATTTTAGGAGGAAATCAAGGGAAGTGAGGGGAGAGGAAGAGTTGTGCCGAAATGGGACTGTGGGCACTCAAGAATTCGGCAGGTGGGGTGCTTCCCATTTTTGACTTTGCTTGGTATGTGTTGTTCTCTCTGCCGAAATCTCTTCTCCCCATTTTCAGTTTTTGCATTATTTTTTCTCTCTTTGGCCGAATGTGGTCAGAGTTTTTGGGCTTTCTTCTGTTGCACTTTTTGACAACCTTTCTCTTTGGCCGAATACACATTTTCTTTTCTTTTCATCTCCTCTTCTTTTCTTTCTCTGTGTTGGCCGCATATTGCCTCTTCCCAATTGGCACTGTGTTGGCCGAATATACCTTATTTGCCTCCTTCAATTTCTCTTCTCTCTTCTCCCTAAATCGTTTCCCCTTATCATTCCTCTCTAGTTGGCACCAGGCTAATTCAATCACTATTTTGTCTTCGGGTTAGTGATTATTCTCTGACAAATCGGTAAGAGCACTCGACTCCTTCTTGCCTTCTTTTAATTTGTTTCAAGTCTCCTCCTTTCTTACACTGTTAAAGTCGAATACTCTTGTGTTACTTTCAGTTTTCTTAGAACTTCTCAAGGAGTAAAGGAGTCGAAAGTGGTAGTGAAGCGTCCGAAACCCTTCTTTCGTCACTCGATCAAAGGTTACTATTTTTTCTTGCATTGTGGGTAAAGGCCGAATGCTCTTTCCCCTACCTTTGGGGTTCTATGATGCTATAAGTTATTATGTAACATCCCGGTTTGGACCCTAGTCAGAATAGTGGTTTGAGACCACCAATCCGAGGTTGCAATGGTAATTTAATATTATTTTCTGTGTGAATGGTATGTGACTTAATCTGTGTGAAACTTTTGTGTGATAATTTGATTTTTTGTGTGTCGAATTTGTGAAAAGGACTTAGTTATATAAGGTGTAAAAGCTGTGTGCTAATTTTTAAGTGTCAAATTGTGGATGGCTTTTTAATGTGGAGGCTTTATGTTGTTATTAAACCATAATATAGTTAGTGGATGGTGAATGGACATAAAAAGCTATGGATAGTGGAAATGGAATAATAATAAAAAGGGTAAAAAGGTAAAAGATGAATTAATGATAATAAAACAAAACAAAAACATTTGGTGGCCATTTTTATCATCTTTTCTTCCACTGAATATGGATGAAAGAAAAGGGTGTTAAAGCTTTTGGAATTTCGGCACTTCCTAAGCTAATTTGAGGTATGATTTTCGATCGGTTTTTGATAATTTCTACATTTTTGTAATCGTTTCTTTGTGCTTTACAAAACCCATGCTTAAATTTTCTAAATTGATGATGTTTATGAAATGTGCCATTGATGAAATAGTGAGCTTTGTGATGAGTGTTGGTGTATAATGAAAGATATGTGTTTAATGAACATGTTTTGTTCTTGGATTTTTGGTGAATTTAGCTAATTAGGGCTAAATTGTGAAATTTATAATTTGAAGGATTAAAACGTGAAATAAATGAAATGTGTGGGCTTGTATGAATATAGTGAAAATTTGGCTAGGCATGGGTGCAAGCTAATTATGTGTAGTTGATGATTTTATGAATTAAGGACTAAAGTGTCGAAATGTGAAAATGTGAGGGCTATTTTGTAAAATGCCCTAAATGTGTATGTGTGGATTAAATTGAATGAGTTGGTGACTGAATGGATTGAATTTGAATGTGTATAGACCAAGAGAGGAGAGGTTCAGATCGAGATCAAGGCAAAGAGAAAGTGCTCGATTAATCGACCGTTACGGTATCTTGACATCCGAGGTAAGTTCGGATATAATACATGTTATTAAGATATGTTTTAGCATTTTGAAATGAATATGTATTTGTATATGAAATTTAGATGCTATGTGCAAGATTTAGTTAATGGCACTAAGTGTGCGAAATTGAAATTTAAATAGAAATGAATAGCACTATGTGTGCGATATTGTGAAAGCTTCGGCTGTTTGATTTGGCACTGTGTGTGTGATACCGAGATAAGTCGGTTGAAAGATTTGGCACTAAGTGTGCGATGGTGAGAATGCTTTTGACATGTAAATAGCACTGAGTGTGCGATTAAGTTGAACAAATATCAAAGGTTGATCGACATGTAATATCAAGCATTGAATAGCTTGGAAGTTTAATAACTATGTGTAGCTAAGGTATGTATTGAACCTTTGTGGTTGATGAGTTTATAGATGATGTTATGGATGGATGAATGAGTAATTTTAACTATAGACAATATGGTATGAATATAAGAGAAATGATCTATGTGATGGTTATTGTATACATTGGTTTGATTTGATGATACGATTTTATTGTATTTCGAACTTACTAAGCTTTAGAAAGCTTATTGTGTGATTTGTTTCTTTGCTTTGCAGTGTCAGTAAAACTAGCTCGGATCTGGGATTGTCAGCTTCTCAATCACACTATCGGCATTCTATTTTGGTACTTTTGAAAGGATGTACATAGTTGAAATATTGCATGTATAGGCTAGTTATTTGAATCATGTTTGGGACTTGTAAGTAGCCATGAGATGTGGCTAAATATGAGCTAGTTTTAGCATGAATGACTTTGGTACATATATATATGATGCATCTTTTGATATGGCATGATGGTAATGAATTAGCATATGAATGGTGAGTTCAATGATGAAATAATGCCTTAGTGATTTAGTGAGGTTATGGATGATTTATACCTAGATTTACATGTAATTTGGTTGTATAAAATGGCATGCCTAGAAATGAGATTCTATGTGATGATATGATGATTGTTTGACATGAAATTGGTTGCCAAATTGTGTGTATAAAGATGCCTAAAAGTGCTTGTAGGATTGACCCATGTGGGTGGCATTTTGGCTTTGTAAATGGCCTATTTTTGTCACACGGTCGAGGGGCACGGGCGTGCCTAAAGACCGTGGGTGAATTGGCAGAATGTAGCTTATTATCACACGGCCTTGACACGGGGGTGTCAGCTAGCCGTGGTGTACAAGTCAGTAGCTAGCTAAGAGTACACGGCCATGGCACACGGGCGTGCTTGGTGGCCGTGGTGAGGAAGTCAGGATATGGCTTAGTAGCACACGGCCATGGCAAACAAGCGTGCCTAGTGACCGTGTTAGTATAGTCAGTATGGCGACACAGAAGGACACACGGGGGTGTCTAGAAGCCGTGGAGGGCACACGGTCTCCTCCCACGGGCGTGTATCCCCTGAATCTTAGAAGAAAATTTTAAATGCTCGAGAATTTCTGTGTGTGTTTGATTTAGTCTCGACCCCTCTTTAGCATGTGAATTAGGTCTCGTAGACCTTGATAAGGGAAACCATGATTGTAATTGAATGTGATTGAAGATGATTGACTTTGTGTCATAAATTCTAGATGTTAAATGTTCTGATTGATCGGTAATACCTCTTAACCCTGTTCCGGCAATGGTCTCGAGTTAGGGGTGTTACATTTTATTGGTATTAGAGCTATGGTTTAGTCGATTCTCGGACTAACGTAGCATGTGTGAGTCTAGCTATACATGCCATATTATGAAATTGCGATAGTGTGATGAATTCTGACAGTTGAAAAATATGTTTTCATATAGTAATGGATCCCAATTGAGCAGTTGCTGACGATGTAGAAAGCAATGCACCTGCTCCCACTCAAGGGACAGCGCCGGCCATATCTAGGCCAAATGATTGTGGTGAGGGAGGAGAGGCTAAGCAAGCCTTCTTCTGAATAATGAGCGAGTGGTTTACGGAGTTCATTCGAATGAATCCGGTTGCTCCACAACCTCCACCCCCACAAGTACCTGTTGTGCCGCAAGTTGTAGACCCAATCAGATTGAATAAACCACCTGTAGATAAGATTCAAAAATACGGGGCCGAGGAGTTTAGGGCCACATCTGATGATGATGCTGAGCGAGCCGAGTTTTGGCTTGAGAATACAATCAAAGTATTCGATGAGATGTCGTTGAATCCTGATGAGTGCATTAAGTGTGCAGTTTCCTTGTTGAGAGACACGGCTTATAACTGGTGGAAAACATTGATATCTGTAGTTTTGAGAGAGAGAGTCACCTGGGACTTCTTTCAAGTTGAGTTCAGAAAGAAATATATTAGTCAGCGTTTCATTGATCAGAAACGTAAAGAGTTTTTAGAGTTGAAACAGGGTCGTTTGTCTGTTACAGAGTACGAACGGGAATTCGTAAGATTGAGTTAGTACGTGAGGGAATGTGTTTCGACCGAAGCTACTATGTGTAAATGTTTCATAGAGGGATTGAATGAAGACATTAAATTGTTGGTTGGGATACTTGATATAAATGAATTTGTTGTGTTAGTCGAAAGAGCATGTAAAGCTGAGGAGCTCAGTAAAGAGAAGAAGAAAGCCGATTTTGAGGCTTGTGGTGAAAGAAAGAGATCGATGAATAAGTTCTCTCAACCTTCAGCAAAGAGATATAGGATGAAAGAAATCGTTCAAATGTTTCGTTGGGACATCCAAGTAGAGATCGTTTGAGACAAAGTACTGGTTTACGAATTTAAGCTCTGAATGAACCAAGTGTTGTTAGTGTTAGAGTAACAAACCTGAGTGCAGACAGTGTGGAAGACGACATGTGGGAGAGTGCTGGGGCAAGTACAACAATAGAGTTTGTTATAAATGTGGATCTCGAGATCATTTTATTCGAGATTGCCCAAAGATGGTCGAAGAGGAGAATGTTCAGAATGAAATACCAAGTAATGTGACGGCTAGAGGTAGACCACCCAAAAATAATAGAAATGTGAGCGAAAGTCAAAGGGGGACAACTGACACAGCTGTGAGGTCAGAAGCGAGAGCACCTGCCCGAGCCTATGCTATACGTGCACGAGAGGAAGCATCATCTCCAGATGTCATCACCGGTACTTTCACTTTATTTGATACTGATGTCATTGCATTGATAGATCCTGGATCAACTCATTCCTATGTGTGTATGAATTTAGTATTGAATAAGACTCTACTTGTTGAGTCTACTGAATTTGTGATTAGAGTATCGAACCCCTTAGGCAAGTGTGTTTTGGAGGATAAGGTGTGCAAGAATTGCCCATTGATGTTTCGTGATTTATGTTTTCCGGTCAATTTGATGTTGCTACCATTTGATGAATTTGACATAATTTTGGGTATGGATTGGCTTACTTTGCATAATGCCATCGTGAACTATAAGAGGAAGAGTATTAAATTGAAGAGTCAGAACGGTGAGTTAGTTCGAATTGAATCCAGTGATATGAAAGGATTACCAGCTATTGTATCTACGATGAAAGCTATGAACTATGTGAAAAAGGGTTGTGAAGCTTATTTAGCATACGTGATAGATAAAAAAGTGTCAGAAAAGAAAGATGGAACTATGAGAATGTGTATTGATTATCGACAGTTGAATAAAGTGACGATAAAGAACAAATATTCGTTGCCTCGTATCGATGATTTGTTTGATCAGCTGAGAGGAGCTACAGTGTTTTCAAAGATAGACTTGAGGTCTGGTTATTATCAATTAAGAGTTAAAGAGTCGGATGTGTCGAAGACTGCTTTCAGAATGAGGTATGGACATTACGAATTCTTAGTGATGCCTTTTGGACTAACCAATGCTCCTGCAGTGTTTATGGATTTGATGAATCAGATATTCAGACCGTATTTGGATCGCTTTTTCGTGGTGTTTATTGATGATATTTTGATCTATTCGCGTGATGAGACGCAGCATGCTGAGCATTTGAGAATCGTGCTACAAACTCTGCGTGAGAAACAGTTGTATGCAAAGTTTAGCAAATGGGAATTTTGGTTGCATGAGGTCAGTTTTTTGGGGCATATTGTATCAGCTATGGGAATACGAGTTGACCCGAGTAAAATCTCTACTATTTTGGAATGGAGGCCTCCGAGAAACGTGTCTGAAGTTCGTAGTTTTTTGGGACTAGTAGGATATTATAGACGATTTGTGAAAGGTTTCTCGGTGATTGCGACTCTGTTGAGGAAGTTGTTACAGAAGGATACTAGATTTGAGTGGTCAGAAAAATGTCAACAGAGTTTTGAACGGTTGAAAGTGTTGTTAACGGAAGCACCAGTTTTGATTCAACCTGAATTAGGCAAAGAGTTCATAGTTTACAGGGATGCATCGTTGAATGGCTTGGGTTGTGTGCTGATGCAAGAAGGGAAAGTCATTGCTTATGCTTCGAGACAGTTAAAGCCGCACAAAAAGAATTATCCGACGCATGATCTTGAGTTAGCTGCAATTGTGTTTGCGTTAAAGATTTGGCGTCACTACTTATTCGGTGAAAAATGTCATATTTATACTGATCATAAGAGTTTAAAGTATTTGATGACTCAAAAAGATTTGAATTTGCGACAAAGAAGATGGTTAGAATTATCGAAAGACTATGAACTTGTGATATATTACCACCTGGGTAAAGCTAATGTTGTAGCTGATGCCTTGAGTCGAAAATCATTATACGCTTTGAGAGCTATGAGTAATCAGATAGATCTGTGTGATGATGATGCAGTTGTAGCTGAATTGAAAGTAAAATCATTGTTTTTACAACAAATATGTGATGCTCAGAAGATTGATAATGAGTTGATAGCAAAAAGAGTTCAGTGTGATTCGGATGCTGTATCGAAATTTTGAGTTGATAGTGATGATTGTTTGAGATTCAGAGATAAGATTTGTGTTCCAAGAAATTCAGAGTTGATTCAAACGATTTTGAATGAAGCTCACAATAGTCATTTGACTGTACATCCGGGGGGTACTAAAATGTATAATGATTTGAAATAGTTCTATTGGTGGTATGGTATGAAAAGAGATATTTTTGACTTTGTGTCGAAGTGTTTAGCTTGTCAGCAAGTTAAGGCTGAACATCAAGTTTCGTCCGGTTTATTACAACCGATTATGATTCTTGAGTGGAAATGGGAGAGAATCACGATGGATTTTGTGTCGGGTTTGCCTTTATCTCCAAGCAAGAAAGATGCGATCTGGGTGATAGTTGATAGATTAACAAAATCAGCTCACTTTATTCCAGTAAGCATAAATTATTCACTTGATAGATTGGCTGAATTATATATTGATGATATCGTGAGATTGCACGAGGTACCTCTATCTATTGTGTCTGACAGAGATCCGAGATTTACCTCGCGATTCTGGAAGAAATTGGAAGATGCTTTAGGCACGAAATTGCATTTTAGTACTGCTTTTCATCCGCAAACGGATGGTCAATCCGAGCGAATCATTCAGATTCTCGAAGACATGTTAAGATGTTGCATACTTGAATTTGAAAGTACGTGGGAAAAGCATTTATCATTGATTGAGTTCGCGTATAACAACAGTTTTCAATCTAGCATTAAAATGGCACTATATGAAGCTCTCTATGGTCGAAAGTGTCGAACTCCATTGTATTGGACTGAGCTGAGTGAGAACAAGATTCACGGGGTTGATCTTATAAAATAGACTGAACAAAAAGTGAAAGTAATTCGTGATAGTTTGAAAGCAGCCTCAGATCGTCAGAAGCCTTATGCAGATCTGAAACAAAAAGATATTGAATTTGAGGTCGGTGATAAAGTGTTTTTGAAAGTGTCTCCGTAGAAGAAAAAAACTTCGATTTGGCCGAAAGGGCAAGCTGAGTCCGAGGTTTATCGGACTGTATGAGATTATTGAACGAGTTGGGCCGGTTGCTTATAGATTGAAATTGCCATCTGAGTTAGAAAAGATTCATAACGTGTTTCATGTGTCAATGCTTCGACGGTACAGATCAGACCCGTCTCATGTAATTGCTCCTACTAAGGTTGAGATTCAGTAAGACTTGTTGTATAGTGAAGAACCGATCCGAATCTTGGAACGAGAGACTAAAGAGTTGAGAAATAAGAAATTTTCCTTAGTGAAAGTATTATGGCACAAACACAGAATTGAAGAAGCTACATGGGAGCCCGAGAACATTATGAGAGAGCAACATCCACAACTATTCACTAGTGAGATTTTCGGGGACGAAAATCCCTTAAGGGGGGAGAGTTGTAACATCCCAGTTTGGACCCTAGTCGGAACAGTGGTTTGAGACCACCAATCTGAGGTCGTAATGGTAATTTAATATTATTTCCTGTGTGAATGGTATGTGACTTAGTCTGTGTGAAAATTTTGTGTGATAATTTGATTTTTTGTGTGTCGAATTTACAAAAAGGACTTAGTTGTATAAGGCGTAAAAGCTGTGTGCTGATTTTTAAGTGTCAAATTGTGGATGACTTTTTAAGGTGGAGGCTTTATGTTGTTATTAAACCATAATATAGTTAGTGGATGGTAAATGGACATAAAAACCTATGGATAGTGGAAATGGAATAATAATAAAAAGGGTAAAAAGGTAAAAGATGAATTAATGATAATAAAACAAAACAAAAACATTTGGTGGCCATTTTTATCATCTTTTCTTCCACCGAATATGGATGAAAGAAAAGGGTTTTAAAGCTTTTGGAATTTCGGCACTTCCTAAGCTAATTTGAGGTATGATTTTCGATTGGTTTTTGATAATTTCTACGTTTTTGTAATCGTTGCTTTGTGCTTTACAAAACCCATGCTTAAATTTTTTAAATTGATGATGTTTATGAAATGTGCCATTGATGAAATGGTGAGCTTTGTGATGAGTGTTGGTGTATAATTGAAGATATGTGTTTAATGAACATGTTTTATTCTTGGATTTTTGGTGAATTTAGCTAATTAGGGCTAAATTGTGAAATTTATAATTTGAAGGATTAAAATGAGAAATAAATGAAATGTGTGGGCTTGTATGAATATAGTGAAAATTCAGCTAGGCATGGGTGCAAGCTAATTATGTGTAGTTGATGATTTTATGAATTAAGGACTAAAGTGTCGAAATGTGAAAATGTGAGGGCTATTTTGTAAAATGCCCTAATTGTGTGTGTGTGGATTAAATTGAATGAGTTGGTGATTGAATGGATTGAATTTGAATGTGTATAGACCAAGAGAGGAGAGGTTCGGATCGAGATCGAGGCAAAGAGAAAGTGCTGGATTAATCGACCGTTACGGTATCTTGACATCCGAGGTAAGTTCGGATATAATACATGTTATTAAGATATGTTTTAGCATTTTGAAATGAATATGTATTTGTATATGAAATTGAGATGCTATGTGCAAGATTTAGTTAATGGCACTAAGTGTGCGAAATTGAAATTTAAATAGAAATGAATAGCACTATGTGTGCGATATTGTGAAAGCTTCGGCTATTTGATTTGGCACTGTGTGTGCGATACCGAGATAAGTCGGTTGAAAGATTTTGCACTAAGTGTGCGATGGTGAGAATGCTTTTGACATGTAAATAGCACTGAGTGTGCGATTAAGTTGAACAAATATCAAAGGTTGATCGACATGTAATATCAAGCATTGAATAGCTTGGAAGTTTAATAACTATGTGTAGCTAAGGTATGTATTGAACCTTTGTGGTTGATGAGTTTATAGATGATGCTATGGATGGATGAATGAGTAATTTTAACTATAGACAATATGGTATGAATATAAGAGAAATGATCTATGTGATGGTTATTATATACATTGGTTTGATTTGATGATACGATTTTATTGTATTTCGAACTTACTAAGCTTTAGAAAGCTTACTGTGTGATTTGTTTCTTTGCTTTGCAGTGTCAGTAAAGCTAGCTCGGATCTGGGATTGTCAGCTTCTCAATCACACTATCGGCATTCTATTTTGGTACTTTTGAAAGGATGTACATAGTTGAAATATGGCATGTATAGGCTAGTTATTTGAATCATGTTTGGGACTTGTAAGTAGCCATGAGATGTGGCTAAATATGTGCTAGTTTTAGCATGAATGACTTTGGTACATATATATATGATGCATCTTTTGATATGGCATGATGGTAATGAATTAGCATATGAATGGTGAGTTCAATGATGAAATAATGCCTTAGTGATTTAGTGAGGTTATGGATGATTTATACCTAGATTTACATGTAATTTGGTTGTATAAAATGGCATGCCGGGAAATGAGATTCTATGTGATGATATGATGATTGTTTGACATGAAATTGGTTGCCAAATTGTGTGTATAAAGATGCCTAAAAGTGCTTGTAGGATTGACCCATGTGGGTGGCATTTTGGCTTTGTAAATGGCCTATTTTTGTCACACGGTCGAGATGCACGGGCGTGCCTAAAGACCGTGGGTGAATTGGCAGAATGTAGCTTATTATCACACGGCCTTGACACGGGGGTGTCAGCTAGCCATGGTGTACAAGTCAGTAGCTAGCTAAGAGTACATGGCCATGGCACACGGGCGTGCTTGGTAGCCGTGGTGAGGAAGTCAGTATATGGCTTAGTAGCACACGGCCATGGCACACAGGCGTGCCTAGTGACAGTGTTAGTATAGTCAGTATGTGGACACGGAAGGACACACGGGGGTGTCTAGAAGCCGTGGAGGGCACACGGTCTCCTCCGGCGTGTATCCCCGAATCTTAGAAGAAAATTTTAAATGCTCGAGAATTTACGTGTGTGTTGGTTTAGTCCCGACCCCTCTTTAGCATGTGAATTAGGTCTCGTAGACCTTGATAAGGGACACCATGATTGTAATTGAATGTGATTGAAGATGATTGACTTTGTGTCGTAAATTCTAGATGTTAAATGTTCTGATTGATCGGTAATACCTCTTAACCTTGTTCCGGCGATGGTCTGGGGTTAAGGGTGTTACATATTACGTATGGATTTAAGCCATGTATAAACAAATTTGATTAATAGAATCCGCTTGTAACGCAGATAATCGTCAAGGAGGTGGTAATCAACCTTTGTCAGTGATCTAAGAGGGCTAAGCCACAATTGCCCAACAAAGGCAAGTTTGGTGCTCACGGGTTGTTCGCATATTTTTGCAAGTAGGTGTGTCAACACTGTCGAAATCGTAAACCGGCAAAACCAAGAAAAGTATGACAATTAACGCTACACGAGCATGCGCTTGCTTGTGTGGTAAACCGAACGCATAAAACGGGGGCGTTAGACTGTTGAGGCCACCATGAGCGATTTCGTGGTCTTAGGCAATTTTGGGCCATGTTGGGTCGAAATGGGCCGTGTGGGCCCAACGAGCTTGTGGGCCCCACACGGGTGAACCACACGAACGTGTGGAGAATATTGGGCCAAGCTGTGTAAATTACATGGCCGAGATCATTTCTCGGCTATGTGGGCCACACGAGTGTGTGGGCCCACTTGGGCCCGCATTATGGGCCTTGGGCCCATCTTCACTATTGACTGTTAAAGTTGCACGGGTCGCCCGAGACGACTGTGGACCTACTGATGGGTTGGTAAGTATACCTAGACCCCAAACTGATAAAATGACTTTTATGCCCATATGGTAAAATGACTGTTATGCCCCTATGGTAAAATGACTATTATGCCCCTATGATATTAATTGACTGTATGCCTTAGGTTATGTATGACTGTATATGACCATGCCACAATATATATATGTTGCATCCATGTACGATATGTTGCATGGGGATGGGATTATTATGATTGGAGGAAGTTTACTGTATTGGCAGCCCTGCTGCAAATACTGTTTAGTGCCGCAACCGGTGCTAATTTTTTGAATGTAGGGATGGGTGGGTGATTTTATCCCCACATGGAGTGTTGGGCTGGACGGAGTGGACTGTAGAGGCTGGATGGGTAGGATTTCTGATTGCATGCCTAAACTATTATTGTCACTGAAATGGGCTAAGGCCCACACTGATACTGATACTGTTATGGGCTAAGGCCCACACTGATATTGATACTGTAATGGGCTAAGGCCCACACTGATACTGAACTGTTGTTGATTTGGGCTTAGGCCCAGTCTATACTTGCCTATGGCATGATTGGCTATTTGCTTATATGGGGTTACACACTGAGTTTTTGTAAACTCACCCCTCTATTTATCTGTACAGGTAATCCCCAATCTTAGGCGGACCGGTGCTGCGAGGGATTCGGAGGGGGCCACACAACCGCACCTGCTTTTATATTTGAGATTTATTTCCAATAAATTTAATTTGGGTTTTTGGTTATGTAATAAGGCCTCTTTAAATTTTAACTTTTAATTTGGGATTTTAATTATTTAAATTCTTACTGATAGTAGTAGGATGCGGATTTTTCAAAAGATGAATGCTTTTCAAAGCACCACGTTTTCGTAACATACTATAAAAGCTTCCGCATCAAACATTGTTTTAAAGAATAGTAACAAACTAATATGATCAATGTTCTGCTAAAATCAACTTGAGTTTTAAAAGGTCAAGATACCCTAAATTTCTGTTAAGATTTATAAATGTGATTTAATAAGAAGCATGAATTTTTCCAAAGAAACTATGTTTTCAAAAAACACTTCAATGTGATATCGCCATATTCGGCCATAACGTTTGGGCCAGGTTTGGGGTGTTACACAACGACACTGTCTCAAATTCAACTTTTTTTTAGATAGAAGGTATTTGAGACTCTTATGCCGGTATAAATATAACATTTTTCGCCGTACAGATAGTGTCTCCATATCTTTAGAGCAAAAACCACAGCAGGTAGCTCTAAATCATGTGTCGGATAATTGCATTTATGCGCTTTCAATTGACAAGACGCATAAGCAATCACTTTTCTTGCATCAAAACACAATCAAGGCCACTCAAGGAAGAATCACTATATACAACAAAATCTTTTCTTGATTCTGGTAAAGTCAAAACCGGTGCTTTAGTCAACATCTGCTTCAATTTCTCAAAACTTTCTCGACACTGATCATCCCAAACAAACTGAACATTCTTATGTCACAACTTTGTCATCGGCAAAGCTATCTTTGAAAATCCATTTACAAATCTTCGGTAATAACCAGCTAATCCAAGAAAACTACAAGCCTCTGACACATTTCTCGGTGCTTTCCACGGAACAATTGCCTCCATATTTTTTCGATCAACTCTAATTCCATCTGCTGAGATAACATGACCCAAGAATACAACCTCTGATAACTAGAATTCACATTTACTAAGCTTCTCGTATAACTGTTTCTCCCGTAATACTTGCGAAACAATTCTGAGGTGTTGCTCATGCTTAGATTCAGATTTCGAATAGACCAAAATATCTTCAATGAAAACTACCACAAATTGGTCCAGATACGGTTGGAAAATACATTTCATTAGATCCATAAATGCTGCCGAAGCATTCGTCAATCCAAAAGGCATCACTAAAAATTCATAATGACCATACCGTGTACGAAATGATGTTTTCGGTACATAACTTTCTTTCACTTTCAACTGATAGTAACCTGATCTCAAATCAATATTTGAAAAGACAGAAGCTCATTTTAGTTGATCGAATAAATCATCAATACGGGGTAGAGGATATCGATTCTTAATCGTCAACTTATTCAATTGCCGATAATCAACACAAAGCTGTATCGAACCATCTTTCTTTTTGACAAAAAGCACTGGAGCTCCCCAAGGCGATATACTAGGGCGTATAAAAACACGGTCCAATAAGTCTTGCAATGGTACTTTTAATTCTTTCAATTCTGCAGGTGACATATGATAGGGGGCATTGACTCCAGAGCTGTACCAGGAAACACTTCAATTGCAAACTCAACCTCCCGATCCGGTGGTAATCCTGGTAATTCCTCGGGAAACACATCAGGGAATTCACAAATAGTTCAAATTTTACTACACTGACTATCAAAAGAATTTTAATTGATAACATAGGCTAGAAAAGCTTCACAACCTTGATGAAAAAGTTTACTAGCTCGAATTGTTGAAATGATACGAGTTGAACCACTTGTTCGAACACCATTCACCTCAATCTTATCACCACTTTCACTCTGAACAACAAACTTTTTTTTTTACAACAATTTAGAATCACCCCGTGCTCCGTCAGCTAATCCATACCCAAAATCACATCAAAATCACAAAACGGCATTATCAACAAATCAACAGGGAAGGTCATATTCTGTATCATTAACGAACATCTCCTACACACCTGATCCACTAACACAGATTGTCCCAATGGACTAGACACCACTATCGATACTCTAGCCGTTTCAGATTTTAAACTTCCCGACTCAACAAATTTAGTATTAACATATGAATGTGAAGATCCCGGATCTATCAAAGCATAAACAAATTTTGAATGTAATAAAAATATACCTATCACAACATCATTTGCATCACCATCCTCACGAGTCCGCACAACATAAACTCGAGCTGGCGTTCTGGCCTCTGATTGTTGTGTAACAACATCATTTCCCTTTCTAGCACCACCTCTTGAACATGAATTATTACATATACCTCTGAGAATAAATGAACATATAGAATACCCAGAAGAGATCACTACAAGATACTCGACTATAACAGCTGCATTAAGATATCTTTGCAATTTCAACACTATCTGTAACAGCACAATTTTACTAAGTCAGAATAGTGATTTCGTAACCAAAAATACGAGCCAAAAAGATAAAATATTTTAATATTATGAAATGATTAGTAATGTGGTAGAAATATTGCATGAGAATTTTGATAAGAAAATTTTAGCAATTAGGTGCTTAATTGTAGAAAGGACTAAATTGTATAAAATGTCAAATTTGAATTCTAGTAGCTATAAGGATTAAATAGCTATGGAATTCAAAACTTGAGGTCCTTAAATGGTAATTAGACCTTTGATAAAAAATATGTAGATATTTTTGGTGAATCATCCATGGAAAAATTAGAAAAGGTTAAGGACTAAATTGGAAATGGAAAAAAATTAAAGATGATAATTAAATTAAAATGAAATATCATCATTTTATATCATCTTCTTCAACTTAAAATCTATGGAAACCCTAGGAGAGAGAAAATAAGCTTTCCAAGCATAAATTGGTAAGTTCCTATGTCCCGTTTTTAGTAATTTTTATATTTTTGAGATCGGGAAATCTTAATTTCTCTATTTGGGGGGTGTAACACCCCAAACCCGGCCCATGTGGTATGACCGGATCTGACATGTCACATGAAGAAAACGTATAAAGAACATGTGATTCTTACTAAAATAGGCGTTATTTGGTCATGGTCAAGAAAACAAGTTTGGTTATAAATATTTGATAAAACACTACCAATTTCGAGAGGTTGATTGATGAATCGAAAATTGAACTAGTGAACTTTAAAACCGTGACTTTTGAGAAATGACGTTGATAATTTGAAATAGAATCCGAGTTAAATTATTAATGCATATTCATTATGAAAACCATTTGTTAATCAATTTTGGAAACCGTTATTTATGATTTTAGAAAAATCCCCATTTTAAAACAATTCAAGCAAGATAGTAAGTACGACTAAACATAAAGCAAAATAAAAATATTCCAGAGGCCTTATTACAACTTAAAACCCAAATAGTAAAAATAGTGAAATAAAGCGGGAAAGTAGTTTACTAATATTTGAAAATATTATTTCCAAAGTATGGCCTCCACCGAAAGTCATCCATGGGCCCAAGTCCTCACACGGAGCATTACCCGCAAGGGTTAAGAATGAAAGGGTGAGTCACAAGAACTCAGTGTATAATCCCCTTACTAGTCATCCACTGGGCCCGAACTCCGCATAGCATAATCTTGGGCCTAAGCCCATTTACATAGTAATAATTAAAATGTAGTATATGTATGCAACCCAACCCATCCATCCATCACACCCCGACCACCAATCACACCGTGGGGATCAAGTCAACCCACCCCGCCACTCACACCAAATTTGCAGTCAAAGCGCTATAGCATTTTATTTTTGTGGTCAAACCACTCAAATCATAATTTAGGCACAACAATATACAATTTGTGGCAATGCCACCAGGCTACACTACTCTTCATACAATAATTAAATAACAACCATTTTCTATTGAACACTTTTGGTGATTCAGCCCATTAAAGCATTTTAATAATTCGGCCCACTAAGGCATTCTAGCAAATCGGCCCATAGGGGCATTTTGGTAAATCGGCCCATAGGGGCATTTTCGTAATTTAGTAATTCAATACCGATTTTGACAGATCTTTAGAAATAATATTAATTTAAGCAAGTTACTCGATTTATGCCATATTACGATTTTTAACTCTCTAAATAATAACGATCTACTTTTCCAACATAATATCGAATCTCGAATCTACGGATTTCGGTGTGAGATTACACACCTAATTACGGTGAGGACTAACCCTTCTTGATCGTCGACACCTAAATCACCATTGCACTCGATTAACCAACAAACGAGATTTTATTAATCCAAAACTAAATCAGACGATCTAAAATGCTTACCCATAGTATCGTGAACGACCACGATTTGCCTATTCTCACTGGATGATGGTCCACAACCCGGTGGAAAATCCCAAACCACCGATACCGCCCTACGCTTGAACTTAGGAGTAGGAATCACAAATCCACTCCCTTTTTGCTCTCCTATCGATTTTCTTTTCAAATCGCTACCACTTGCCTCCATTGGAAAAGTCTTAGTCAGAACGATATTACGATGATAGAAAACGATTGTCTAAGGAAAAGGTTTCCGCTTACCACTACTTCCGAAGGGTCAACGAGTAGATAAGAACGAACGATCTAGTCCCTATAATAATCGATTAGTCAAATTTTCAATCCGATTAACAAAATAACCGAGTAGCGATATCAAATGGACTATGAAGAGACTCCTTACCTTAATCGATGATGAACCCGATTCCCACCGATTGGACTTATGACTAGAGATGAAACGGCAATGATGTGGTATTCGCCACCCACTATAACACTACTTAAAAAGAATTGATCACAATATGAGAGTGTAGGAGAGAGTGATGTTTCAATTTAGAAACAAAGTAGAACAACCGAATAGTGATGGACACACATTCAGCTAGGAAGAAAAGAAAATGGAAGAAGTAGAAATGAAACCCTTACCCGATTCAACCAAGGAGAAATGTCCAACACGCAAGAATGGAGAAGAGAGAAGATGATAAAGATTCGGCTATTGAAGAGAAAGGAACAAGGAAGGTTCGGCCACAAAGTAGTGTCGATTTAAGAGAAAAGGAGAATGGTTGAGGAAATGGTAAAAAAAGAAAAGAAGTGATGGACAAAGGAGTATTAGAGTGGTTCGGCTATTACCAAAAGAAAATGAACCAAAATGGATTGAATGTTTTGGTCATTTTGTGTTTCGGCAATAAAGGAAAAAGATTTGAAAAAATGCACAAAAATGTTAAAAGAAAACCAACCTTTCATGCACAATCTTGCAAATAAGCTATAGGAATTTCGGCTCTCCCTTCCCCCTAACAAAACTGTGTGCCCGTAACACCCAAAAGATGATGGTTGACCAAAAATATTCTTTCCCAAACACCTTCCACAAAATCGGCCAACATGTCCCTTCCCTTACCTTTTTCCTTTATGTATTTCCTTATTCTTCCCTTGTTTCTCTCCTTACTCTTCTCCCTTGTGTTCTTTCCTTCAATAAAAAGTCTTCCTCACCATCTTTGATGCCATGGCCGACACTTACCATATAGTACAAAAAATTTAATCCAGAATATTTACACTATGTGGGATTCAAACCCAAGTTCTCCCCTCTGCCATTTCACGCCACAACCACCTTGCCAATGCTCCATTAGTGCTAGCAAAACTACATACTTAATTCCTTAAGCCTTGATGCCACTTACCTTCTCTCCTTAAAGTGCTTAAACACAAAAATTTTGCTAAGGCCCAACTCAATCCCAAGTCTTCTTAGGGCCCCTAAACATACACAATTAACACTATTGACTAGCCTATCGCATGGTATAATGTAAAACATAAATTCCCAAATTTCAGGATGTTACAATTCTACCCCTCTTAAAGAAATTTTGGCCTCGAAATTTACCTGATTAGAAGAGATGAGGATATTGCTACCGGATCGTGTCCTCTGGCTCCCATGTAGCTTCCTCTGACCCGTGATTACGCCATAATACTTTGACCAATGGAACTGACTTCTTTCTTAGCACCTTAATATCCCGATCTAAAATCTGCACTGGCTCTTCTTCAAAAGACAAGTCAGGTCTTATCTCAACTTCTTCCACTGGCACAACATGAGACGGACCTGAACGATAACACCTTAACATCGAGACATGGAATACGCTATGTATCTGACCTAACTCCGGAGGTAACTCAAGCTGATAAGCCACTAGCCCAACACGCTTTAATATACGGTATGGTCTGATGAACCTAGGGCTCAACTTGCCTTTCCGCCCAAATCTTAAGATCTTCTTCCAAGGTGAGACCATCAAAAAGACCTGATCACCCACAAAGAACTCTATCTCCTTCCGTTTCAGATCTGCGTACGATTTCTGTCTGTACAAAGCTTCTTTTAACCGTGCCCGAATTACCTTAACTTTTTCCTCCGTCTCCGAGATCAACTCTGGACCCAATAACTGTCGCTCCCCCAACTCAGTCCAGCAAGTAGGAGTACGACACCTACGACCATACAACACCTCGTAGGGTGCCATCTGGATGCTGGATTGATAGCTGCTGTTGTATGCAAACTCTACCAACGGTAGAAAATCTTCCCAGCTACCCCTGAAGTCGATCACACAGCCTCTTAACATGTCTTCTAGAATCTAGATTACTCTCTCCAACTGTCCATCAGTCTGCGGATGAAACGCCGTGCTGAAATTTAGCCTTGTACCCAAAGCTTCATGTAGAGCCTTTCAGAATCGTGATGTAAACCTAGGATACCTGTCCAATATAATCGACACTGGTACCTCATGCAACCTCACGACTTACGCTATATACAACTTGGCCCAACACGCAACAAATAATCCGCATTTAACAGTAGGAAATGGGCGGACCGTTAACCGATCCACTATAACCCATACTGAATCTTTCTTAGTAGGTGTTAAGGGTAACCCACTAACAAAATCCATCATTATCCTTTCCCATTTCCATAGTGGAATTTTCACCGGTTACAATAACCCTGAAGGCAGTTGATGTTCCGCCTTCACTGCCGACATGTCAAGCACTTGCTCACGAAGTCGCAGAACCTCCCCGTTTCAACCACGCCACCAATATCGCTCACGAAGGTCTCGGTACATCTTATTTCCTCTCCGGGTGCATAGCATATGGGCTACTATGCACCTCACGCAGAATCATTTGTCTCAATTCTGAATCCCTGGGCATACAAACTCTTCCAAGGAAACACAATACTCCATCACTATTCAATCCAAAATCCCCTATCTCACCACCTTTCACTTGCTGAAGCCGAGAACTCAACCTTTCATCTGACAACTGCTTTTCCTTAATCTGGCTTACCCATGCCGGCTTCACTTGAAGTTCGGCTAACAGACTACCATCTTCACAAAGGCTGAGATGAGCGAACATCGCTCTCAAATCCGATATCACCTTACGACTTAGCACATCTGCCACTACGTTAGCTTTACCTGGGTGATACTCGATTGAGAAGTCATAATCCTTCAACAATTCTATCCACCTCCGCTGTCTTAAGTTCAACTCCTTTTGGGTAAGGAGGTACTTCAGACTCTTATGGTCCGTATAGATAATCGACTTCTCCCCGTACAGATAGTGTCTCTAAATCTTCAAAGCAAACACCACTACAGCTAACTCCAAATCATAAGTGGGATAGTTTACCTCATGCGGCCTTAATTGACGAGATGCATAAGCTACCACTTTTCCCCTTGCATTAACACACATCTTAAGCCCGTGTGTGACGCATCACAATGCACAATAAACTCTTTACCAGCCTCAGGTTGAATCAATACTGGCGCTTCTGTCAGAATCTTCTTCAGTTTCTCAAAGCTCTCTTACTGCTTGTCTGACCACACAAACGGTACTCCTTTACCCAACAGCTTAGTTAGGGGTGCAACAATCAACGAAAACCCCTCAACGAATCTCCTGTAATACTCAGCCAAACCTAGAAAACTCCGAATTTCTACCACTGACTTTGGTGGCTTCCAATCCAACGCAGCCTCGACCTTCCGGGGATCAACTCTAATTCCTTCGGCAGACACAACATGCCCCAAAAAGGTCACCTCCTTCAACCAAAATTCACACTTATTTAATTTGGCATACAACTTCTTCTCCCTCAAAATCTGCAATACTACCCGTAGATGCGAATCATGCTCTTCTTCAGTCTTTGAGTACACCAGGATGTCATCTATGAACACAACCACAAATCGGTCTAGGTAAGGTTGGAAGACTCGGTTCATCATGTCCATAAATGCAGCTGGTGTATTAGTCAACCCGAACGGCATCACTAAGAACTCGTAATGCCCATATCAGGTTCGGAACGCAGTCTTGTGAATATTCGCCTCCTTCACCCTAAGCTGGTGATACCCCGATCTCAAGTCTATCTTCAAGAAAACTGAAGCTCCTCGCAGCTGATCGAACAGATCATCGATCCTCGGTAACGAATACTTGTTCTTGATCGTCAACTTATTCAATTTTCTATAATCGATGCACATACGCATCGACCCATCCTTTTTCTTAACGAACAAAACCGGCGCTCCCCACGGTGACACACTTGGTCGAATAAATCCATGATCCAACAACTCCTGAATCTGAGCTTTAAGTTCCACAAGCTCCTTCGGTGCCATTCGATAAGGAGCAATGGACACCGGAGCCGTTCCTGGCAAAGCTCAATACCAAATTCTACCTCCCGATCTGGAGGCAATCCTGGAAGCTCCTCGAGAAAGACGTTTGAAAACTCTTTCACCATTCTAACACTCTCTACCGATAACTCTTTGACATCCAAAGCACTGATAAAGGCTAAGAACGCTCCACACCCCTTTCGTACCAACTTTTTTGCCTTTAGAGCAGATACCACATTAGATAAATAATCTCTTCTTTCACCTATCATCATCACTTCCTTATCCTCTGAAGTTCATAGTACCATCTGCTTTGCAGCACAATCCAAGTTTGCACGATGCTTAACCAGCCAGTCCATGCCCAATATAAGATCGAACTCCCCGAACGGTAGTTCCATCAAATCTGCCAAAAATACTTCCCCCTGAACCTCTAAGGGCACATCCCTAAACAAATTATTTACTACCACCGACTATCCTAAAGGGCTAATTACAGTTGTTTCTCTAGCAAGTATCTCTCGATTTAATATTGAGTTCCGCACACAAAGACATGCAACATACGAATGGGTGGATCAAATGTCTATCAAAGCGGTAATAGGTACATCAGATATGAAGAACGTACCTGTTATGACGTCCGGTGCATCGCCATCCTCTCGACGCCTGAACGCATAGACCAACCCTGGCTGTCTCACCTCCGTGTTACCCCTGTTACCGGTACCTTTACCCGGTGGACCTTGACCTCATCCTACACCATTACCACCTCGACCTGGCCCACGGCCTCTCGGCGGCTGCTGAGCGCCTCCAGTCGACTGCGTAAATCTGTTATGAACTTCTTGAGTTTGATTCGGCTTTCGAGGGCAATCCCTAAATCGATGGTCCTTGGATCCACATCTGAAACAACCACCAGTTCTCTTCCAGCATTCACCCGAGTGAAGTTTCCCATAATCCACGCAAGGCTGTAACTGATTGGTAGCAGCTGGAGCACCCACTCGAACTGGCCCCTCATTCCTGGGCCTTTTCTGAAATCCTCTAGCAGAACCTGAATACCCAGAGTCTCTCTTGTTCATGCCCCTATCCTTGTCTCGATTTTTCCGTTCCGAATGCTTTACTTCTTCAGCAATCTTAGCTTTTTCCACTAGTGTGGCAAAATTCTCTCTCCTTCGTGGGGCTATCGCACCGCGAACTCATCACGCAATCCATCCTCAAAATGCACGCAGCGCTCATGATCGATCGACACTATACCCGGGCATGCCGACTGCACGCAAACTCCGCCTCGTAAGTCGCCACAGACCTACCTCCTTGTACCCGATTCGTGAATTCTTTCCTTCCGCATCCACATAACTAGCCCCACATATTTTCCTGGAATGTTGTCTTAAATAAATCCTGTGTAATACGATCGGCTTGAGTGCCTTCCCGAACAGTGAGCCACCACTGATACGCCTCGTCTCTCAGTAATGACACAACTCCTTTCTTTACGCCGCCGATTGCAATCTAGATCGTCCATAATGCGCTCCGCGCCTCAAGCCGAGACTCGCTACACTAGGGGCTACACCGAAATACCTCTAAAGACTTCAGCCCCATTCGATCTGAGTAGCTCCGATATCGACCCAGGAGCTGTCGACCCAGTTCTTGCCCCAACAACCCTTTCCAGTACCCACAACATTGCTTGGGATAAAGCGTCATCCTCTCTTATTCGATCATGTGACCCAGCTTTAGTCACAGGTGACGCAGGTGCGTCCATTTCCGGCATATGTCCCGATGCCTCGAGATACAACTCTAGCACTCGGCCTCTACCACGGCCACGCCTCTACGCGCCCACGCCCTCTAGCGCTTATGTTTGCTAAGTCAATTTAATCTGATTAAGAGTCTTATGAATCAGTATGCTTATTCAGTGTTTATTAAACAATATTTTATTGAGTATAAGAAGTAATGTTGTTTTCGCAAAACATATCCTAAAGTCTCAATCTCTATGGTTCAGCTCCTAAAGCTAAAAGTTCTAGAGTATCTCTATTTTGTGAAGTTTTCTTACTACAATCATACTACAATAATCATAAAATGAAAACAAAACTTACTGACCTGGTGCCGGATACCCGTGGTGCCATACTTTCTTTGAAATATGTATTTATAAATCGAATTTCAAGCAGTTTTAGAAAACATTTTTGAACCCAAACCACAGCCGAGTTTTGCAACTGGCTCTGATACCATAAAATGTAATACCCCAAACCCAGCCCATGCGGTATGACTGGATCTGACATGTCACATGAAGAAAACGTATAAAGAACATGTGATTCTTACTAAAATAGGCGTTATTTGGTCATGGTCAAGAAAACAAGTTTGGTTATAAATATTTGATAAAACACTACCAATTTTGAGAGGTTGATTGATGAATCGAAAATCGAACCAGTGAACTTTAAAACCATGACTTTTGAGAAATGACGTTGATAATTTGAAATGGAATCCAAGTTAAATTATTAATGCATATTCATTATGAAAACCATTTGTTAATCAATTTTGGAAACCATTATTTATGATTTTAGAAAAATCCCCATTTTAAAACAATTCAAGCAAGATAATAAGTACGACTAAACATAAAGCAAAATAAAAATATTCCAGAGGCCTTATTACAACTTAAAACCCAAATAGTAAAAATAGTGAAATAAAGCGGGAAAGTAGTTTACTAATATTTGAAAATATTATTTCCAAAGTATGGCCTCCACCGAGTCATCCATGGGCCCAAGTCCTTATTACGGAGCATTACCTGCAAGGGTTAAGAATGAAGGGGGTGAGTCACAAGAACTCAGTGTATAATCCCCTTACCGTCATCCACTGGGTCTGAACCTGCATAGCATAATCTTGGGCCTAAGCCCATTTACATAGCAATAATTAAAATGTAGTATATGTATGCAACCCAACCCAATCATCCATCACACCCCCGACCAGCCAATCACACCTGTGGGGATAAAGTCAACCCACCCCGCCGCTCACACCAAATTTGCAGTCAAACTGCTATAGCATTTTCTTTTTGTGGTCAAACCACTGAAATCATAATTTAGGCACAATAATATACAATTTTTGGCAATGCCACCAAGCTACACTACTCTTCATACAAATTTCCCATCCCATGCAAAATGTAAAAAAAAAATGTGTAACGACCCGAAATTTGGCCTAGTAGGATTGGGCCCATTGGACCTTGAGTGTAGAAGCGTTTTAAAATTTATGGGAATTTTAGAATGGCATTATTTCAAGTTGGACTTATTAGGAGGGTGATTTTGGAAAGTTACGGGGTTCTAGGAAGTTCCGGGTTCAAATTGGGCCTTAGCAAAATTTTTGTGTTTAAGCACTTTAAGGTGAGAAGGTAAGTGGCATCAAGGCTTATGGAAATAAGTGTGCATTTTGCTAGCACAAGTGAAGCTAGTGGAGGAGTGGTGTGGCATTGGATGTATGGGCTTGAAGGGTGGAGTTCGAATCCCACCTAGTGCAAATTTTGGGATTTCATTTTTGTATTCCTTCCCTAAGTGTCAGCCAAGGTGGTATTTAAGGCAAGGAAGACTTTTTGGTTTTGGAAAGGTGGCTTAAGAAATATGGTATGGAGGAAGATAAGGGTTGATGATGGAAAGAATCAAAAGAAAAAGGCATGTGAAGGGAACATGTTAGCTTATAGTGTGGAAGGTGTTTTGGAAAGATTTTTATTTGGTCAATGCTCATCTTTTGGAAAAGATGATACCTGGTTTTTGTTAAGGGAAAGAGGGGGAGCCGAATTTCTCTTGCTCTCCCTTGCATTTTCACATCTTTGGGGTCATTTCTTTTTCCTTTCTAAATATTTTGGTTCTTTTGATTGCATTTCCTCTTGACCGAAACTTCAATTTGCCTATTAACTTCTACTCTTTTCTTTTCAAACATTCTCTTTTATACACCATAACCGAAACATCAACTTCATCTCATAGCCAAAACTTGGTTCTTGTGGTTGTCGAAGCTTCTTTGTCTTCTCGGGTTTTCGGTGGTTGTAAGGCCGAATCTATTCTTTGCTACTTCAATCTTCTTGGTTCTCTTGGTGTGGGCCGAATCGGTAGAGTGTTAGCTTAAATTCTCATCATCTTTCTAGCCTTAAGGAAATCGATAGAAGGGGATCTATTATTGTCAAGGTAAGGGATTCGTCATGGTTCTTTTTGATCTTTTTCGTTGATCGGCTAGTTTGCTAAACGGTATAGAGGTGATGACTAATTGTTTATTTTTAGGGACCAAATCGCTCGATCACCTAACCCTCGTAATAAGAGACTCAGATTGTTGGTAAGTGATATAGATTGTTAATCAATCGTAATACTTGGTTGAAGTTGAAAATTGGGCTTTGGACTAATTGTTAACCGATTGTACCTTTAGGTGCCGCGGAGAGTATCGTGTTACGGATTCCGAATAAGGTGTGTAATCTCGTACCCTTCTGAATACCTATTTGAAATGGTGTGTAATCTCATACCTCTCTGAAAGTTTGCATGAAATGTTCTGTGATTCGGTTGAAATACTAAAGAAAAACCGAAAACCGGCATCCGTGACCACTCGGGCATGCGTTTGTTCGTAGTAGTAACCATATTTTTGCAATGAAACAGTTTGGTCAGCAGCAGTGACGTGATTTTGAAAAATCACGAAAAATAGGATAAAGGGAGTTATAAAGTGAAAAAGATATAGAAATAAAGCTTACTGTGTCTATTTTTATATGAAAGAAACAAAGGAGGAAGAGGAATTTTATATTCTGTGATATCTTAATTTTTGTGAAACTGGTTCTGATTGACTTCGTGGTTCCCTATTCTGTCTTGGAGAAATCGTTTAAAATTGTACAAATTGAATTATGAGTTATAAGTTATATGTATAGATTCCTTAGTGAGCTGATTTTCAATAGAAACAAGTGGGAGCAACATATGAAAACCGTACAGTGAGATATTTGAATTTTGGGTTAGAGAGGTCAAAACCGTTGGTCAATGAAACAAGGGAATATTTGATGAATAAACTGGAATAAACGGCTAAGCCAAAAATTCTGGAAAAATTGTAGTACGAATATGTATGAGTCTAGTTTCATGGAAAATTTACGGATCTAAATTTCAAGTTTTCTAACTCGAGTTATAGTCAATTTAGTCAGTATGACATAAATGGACAGTTTCGATTTTTATGCCCCACATTAGTAGTTAAGTCTTGGTTGCGGAATTACCAAAATACCCTTGGAGGGTAAATTACCGAAATACCCCTGGGTTGCGAGATTACCAAATTATGAAAATGCCCCTATGGGCCAAATTATGAAAATGCCCCTATGGGCCGAATTACGGAAATGCCCCTAAAGGGCCGATTTGCTAGAATGCCTTAATGGGCCGAATTATTATTGCCTAAATGGGCCAAGTCATTGTAATAAATTATTTGATTAATGGTTGCTATTTATATATGAATATATTATTATGTATGCTGCATTTTCATATAATGCATGGGTTGGGAAAAATGATGAAGAGAAGTGTAGCCTGGTGGCATTGCCACAATTTGTTCATTACTGTGTTACATTCTGAATCTGGTGGCTGTGCCACAAATCCTGATAATGGCTATGTGCCAACCTTAATATGCCTTTGTGCCATCGTTATACTTAAAATGGCTTTGTGCCTGCGTTTATAAATGGCAATTTTGCTTGCGATTTGGTGTGATTGGCGGGGTGGGTTGACTTGATCCCCACAGGTGTGATGGGCTGGTACGGGGGTGTGTTGGATGGATGGGTTGGGTTACATACATTGCATATATATATTCTGTTATGAAAATGGGCTCCGGCCCAAGATTATGCTTTATGGGCTCAGGCCCAAATTTTTGCTATATGGGTTCAGGCCAGTGGATGACGGTAAGGGGTTTCACACTGAGTTCTTGTAACTCACTCCCCCTTTTCTTAACCCTTGTAGGTAATGCTCAGTGATGTGGACTTGGGCCATGGATGACTCGGTGGAAGCCATACTTCAGAAATGGTGTTTTATTTTGAACTTTAAATTTCTATTTTCGTTCACTTTACTATTTTGGGTTTTTTTTTATGTTGTAATAAGGTCTCTGGAGTATTTTATTATTTGCTTTATGGTTGTTATACTTATTATTTTGCTTAAATTATTTAAAATGAGAATTTTCTAAAAACTTAAATAAAAGTTTTCCAAAATCGATTAACAAATGGATTTCATAATAAACTTTTATAAATATTTTAACACGGAAATTTTCACTCGAACTTTCAAACGATATTTTCAAAAGACACGATTTTATAAGATCATTAGTTCAAATTTTTGATTTCTCAAGTAACTTTCGAGGATTAGTAGTATTTTATCAAATATTTCTAATTAAACATGTTTTCTTGATTATAACAAAATAATATCTATTTTAGTACAAATCAAAAGAGATTTAACACGTTTTTCTCATGTGACATGTCAGATCAGGTCATAACGCATGGGCCGGGTTTAGGGTGTTACATTTTATGGTATCAGAGCCCGGTTCCAAAACTCGGCTGTGGTTTGGGTTCAAACACGTTTTCAAAGCCGTTTAAAATTTTAAATTATACATGTATGTTCTAAAGGAAGTATGGCACCACGGGTATATGGCTCGAGATTGTTTCATCACCATCAAGTCAGGTATGTTATGGTTGGACGTGATGATTGAATGTAGAAAATTTTAGGTATAAGTGGTAGATAACTACTTGCTTCTGTGGTTAGATGTTTGGTTGAGTGAAAGAGGATTCAAGATTTTGTTAAAAGTACATTAGTGTTATTAAGATCAGAGTGCGCAGCGAAAGCATAGTGGTGTGATTTGAGCGGTGCGTTTAGTAATTGGTTGGAAATTTCGAGGATGAAATTTCTTTAAGGAGGATAGAATTGTAACGACCCAAAATTAGGCCTAGTAGGATTGGGCCCATTGGACCTTGAGTTTAGAAGCGTTTTAAAATTTATGGGAATTTGAGAACGACATTATTTCAAGTTGGACTTATTAGGAGGGTGATTTTGGAAAGTTACGGGGTTCTAGGAAGTTTCGGGTTCAAATTGGGCCTTAGCAAAATTTTTGTGTTTAAGCACTTTAAGGTGAGAAGGTAAGTGGCATCAAGGCTTATGGAAATAAGTGTGCATTTTGCTAGCACAAGTGAAGCTAGTGGAGGAGTGGTGTGGCGTTGCATGTATGGGCTTAAGGGGTGGAGTTCGAATCCCACCTAGTGCAAATTTTGGAATTTTATTTTTATATTCCTTCCCTAAGTGTCAGCCAAGGTGGTATTTAAGGCAAGGAAGACTTTTTGGTTTTTTAAAGGTGGCTAAAGAAATATGGTATGGAGGAAGATAAGGGTTGATGATGGAAAAAATCAAAAGAAAAAGGCATGTGAAGGGAACATGTTGGCTTATAGTGTGGAAGGTGTTTTGGAAAGATTTTTATTTGGTCAATGCTCATCTTTTGGAAAAGATGATACATGGTTTTGGTTAAGGGAAAGAGGGGGAGCCGAATTTCTCTAGCTCTCCCTTGCATTTTCACATTTTTGGGGGTCATTTCTTTTTCCTTTCTAAATATTTTGGTTCTTTTGATTGCATTTCCTCTTAACCGAAACTTCAATTTGCCTATTGACTTCTACTCTTTTCTTTTCAAACATTCTCTTTTATACACCATAATCGAAACATCAACTTCATCTCATAGTCGAAACTTGGTTCTTGTGGTTGCCGAAGCTTCTTTTTCTTCTCGGGTTTTCAGTGGTTGTAAGGCCGAATCTATTCTTTGCTACTTCCATCTTCTTGGTTCTCTTGGTGTGGGCCGAATCGGTAGAGTGTTAGCTTACACTCTCAACATTTTTCTAGCCTTAAGGAAATCGATAGAAGGGGATCTATTATTGTCAAGGTAAGGGATTCGTCATGGTTCTTTTTGATCTTTTTCATTGATCGGTTAGTTTGCTAAACGGTATAGAGGTGATGACTAATCGTTTATTTTTAGGGACCAAATCGCTCGATCACCTATCCCTCGTAATAAGAGACTCAGATTGTTGGTAAGTGATATAGATTGTTAATCAATCGCAATACTTGGTTGAAGTTGGAAATTGAGCTTTGGACTAATTGTTAACCGATTGTACCTTTATGTGCTGCGGAGAGTATCGTGTTACGGATTCCGAATAAGGTGTGTAATCCCGTACCCTTCCGAATACCTGTTTGAAATGGTGTGTAATCTCATACCTCTCTAAAATTTTGCATGAAATGTTCTGTGATTCGGTTGAAATACTAAAGGAAAACCGAAAACTGGCATCCTTGACCACTCGGGCGTGCGTATATTCGTAGTAGTAACCATATTGTTGCAATGAAACAGTTTGGTCAGCAGCAGTGATGTGATTTTGAAAAATCACGAAAAATAGGATAAATGAAGTTAGAAAATGAAAAAGATATTGAAATAAAGCTTACTGTGTCTGTTTTTATATGAAAGAAACAAAGGAGGAAGAGGAATTGTATATTCTGTGATATCTTAATTGTAGTGAGACTGGTTCCGATTGACTTTGTGGTTCCCTGTTCTGTCTTGGAAAAATCGTTTAAAATTGTACAAAGTGAATTATGAGTTATAAGTTATATTTATAGATTCCTTGGTGAGCCTATTTTTAATATAAACAAGTGGGAGCAACATATAAAAACCGTACAGTGAGATATTTGAATTTTGGCTAAGAGAGGTCAGAACCGTTGGTCAATGAAACAAGGGAATATTTAATGAATAAACTGTACTAAACGGATAAGCCAAAAATTCTGGAAAAATTTTAGTAAGATGATATATGAGTCTAGTTTCAAGGAAAATTTACGGATCTAAATTTAGAGTTTCCTAGCTCGAGTTATAGTCAATTTAGTCAGTATGACGTAAATGGACAGTTTCGATTTTTATGCCCCCCATTAGTAGTTAAGTCTAGGTTGCGGAATTACCAAAATACCCTTGGAGGGTAAATTACCGAAATACCCCTGGGTTGCGAGATTAATGAATTACCCTTAGTGGGTAAAATTACCGAATTATGAAAATGCCCCTATGGGCCGAATTACGAAAATGCCCCTATGGGCCGAATTACGGAAATGCCCCTAATGGGTCGATTTGCTAGAATGCCTTAATGGGCCAAATTATTATTGCCTAAATGGGCCGAGTCATTGTAATAAATTATTTGATTAATGGTTGCTATTTATATATGAATATCTTATTATGTATGCTGCATTTTCATATAATGCATGGGTTGGGAAAAATGATGAAGAGAAGTGTAGCCTGGTGGCATTGCCACAATTTGTTCATTACTGTGTTACATTCTGAATCTGGTGGCTGTGCCACAAATCCTGATAATGGCTATGTGCCAACCTTAATATGGCTTTGTGCCATCGTTATACTTAAAATGGCTTTGTGCCTGCGTTTATAAATGGCAATTTTGCCTGCGATTTGGTGTGATTGGCGGGGTGGGTTGACTTGATCCCCACAGGTGTGATGGGCTGGTACGGGGGTGTGTTGGATGGATGGGTTGGGTTACATACATTGCATGTATATATATTATGTTATGAAAATGGGCTCCGGCCCAAGATTATGCTTTATGGGCTCAGGCCCAAATTTTTGCTATATGGGTTCAGGCTAGTGGATGACGGTAAGGGGTTTCACACTGAGTTCTTGTAACTCACTCCCCCTTTTCTTAACCCTTGTAGGTAGTGCTCAGTGATGTGGACTTGGGCCATGGGTGACTCGGTGGAAGCCATACTTCAGAAATGGTGTTTTATTTTGAACTTTAAATTTCTATTTCCGTTCACTTTACTATTTTGGGTTTTTTTTTTATGTTGTAATAAGGCCTCTGGAGTATTTTATTATTTGCTTTATGGTTGTTATACTTATTATTTTGCTTAAATTATTTAAAATGAGAATTTTCTAAAAACTTAAATAAAAGTTTTCCAAAATCGATTAACAATTGGATTTCATAATAAACTTTTATAAATATTTTAACACGGAAGTTTTCACTCGAACTTTCAAACGATATTTTCAAAAAACACGGTTTTATAAGATCATTAGTTCAAATTTTCGATTTCTCAAGTAACTTTCGAGGATTAGTAGTATTTTATCAAATATTTCTAATTAAACATGTTTTCTTGATTATAACAAAATAATATCTATTTTAGTACAAATCAAAAGGGATTTAACATGTTTTTCTCATGTGACATGTCAGATCCGATCATAACGCATGGGCCTAGTTTGGGGTGTTACAAAATGCAACATACATAATTAAATAAAATATCCATATTTATATAACAACCATTTTCTATTAAACAATTTTGGTGATTCAGCCCATTAAAGCATTTTAATAATTCAGCCCACTAAGGCATTCTAGCAAATCGGCCCATAGGGGCATTTTGGTAAATCGACCCATATGGGCATTTTCGTATTTTAGCAATTCAATACTGATTTTGACAGATCTTTAGAAATAATATTAATTTAAGCAAGTTACTCGATTTATGCCATATTACGATTTTTAACTCTGTAAATAATAACGATCTACTTTTCCAACATAATATCGAATCTTGAATCTACAGATTTCGGTGTGAGACTACACACCTGATTACGGTGAGGACTAACCCTTCTTGATCATCGGCACCTAAATCACCATTGCACTCGATTAACCAACAAACGAGATTTTATTAATCCAAAACTAAATCAGATGATCTAAAATGCTTACCCTTAGTATCGTGAACGACCACGATTTGCCTATTCTCACCGGATGATGGTACACAACCCGGTAGAAAATCCCGAACCGCCGATACCGCCCTACGCTTCAACTTAGGAGTAGGAGTCGCAAATCCACTCCCTTTTTGCTCTCCTATCGATTTTGTTTTCAAATTGCTACCACTTGCCTCCATTGGAAAAGTCTTAGTCAGAACGATATTGCGATGATAGAAAACGATTGTCTAAGGAAAAGGTTTCGGCTTACCACTACTTCTGAAGGGTCAACGAGTAGATAAGAATGAACGATCTAGTCCCTATAATAATCGATTAGTCATACTTTCAATCCGATTAACACAATAACCGAGTAGCGATATCGAATGGACTATGAAGAGACTCCTTACCTTAATCGATGATGAACCCGATTCCCACCGATTGGACTTATGACTAGAGATGAAACGGCAATGATGTGGTATTCGGCCACCCACTATAACACTACGAAAAAGAATTGATCACAATATGAGAGTGTAGGAGAGAGTGATGTTTCAATTTAGAAACAAAGTAGAACAACCGAATAGTGATGGACACACATTTGGCTAGGAAGAAAAGAAAATGGAAGAAGTAGAAATGAAACCCTTACCCGATTCAACCAAGGAGAAATGTCCAACATGCAAGAATGGAGAAGAGAGAAGATGATAAAGATTCGGCTATTGAAGAGAAAGGAACAAGGAAGGTTCGGCCACAAAGTAGTGTCGATTTAAGAGAAAAAGAGAATGGCTGAGGAAATGCTAAAAAAAAAGAAAAGAAGTGATGGACAAAGGAGTATTAGAGAGGTTCAGTTATTACCAAAAGAAAATGAGCCAAAATGGATTGAGTGTTTTGGTCATTTTGTGTTTCGGCAACAAAGGAAAAAGATTGGAAAAAAATGCACAAAAATGTTAAAAGAAAACCAACCTTTCATGCACAATCTTGCAAATAAGCTATAAGAATTCCGGCTCTCCCTTCCCCCTAACAAAACCTTGTGCCCATAGCACCCAAAAGATGATGGTTGACCAAAAATATTCTTTCCCAAACACCTTCCAAAAAATCGGCCAACATGTCCCCTCCCTTACCTTTTTCCTTTATGTATTTCCTTATTCTTCCCTTATTTCTCTCCTTACTCTTCTCCCTTGTGTTCTTTCCTTCAATAAAAAGTCTTCCTTACCATCTTTGATGCCATGGCCGACACTTACCATATAGCACAAAAAAATTAATCCAAAATATTTGCACTAGGTGGGATTCGAACCCAAGTTCTCCCCTCTGCCATTTCACGCCACAACCACCTTGCCAATGCTCCATTAGTGCTACCAAAATTACATACTTAATTCTTTAAGCCTTGATGCCACTTACCTTCTCTCCTTAAAGTGCTTAAGCACAAAAATTTTGCTAAGGCCCAACTCAATCCCAAGTCTTCTTAGGGCCCCTAAACATACACAATTAACACTATTGACTAGCCTATCGCATGGTATAATGTAAAACATAAATTCCCGAATTTCAGGATGTTACAAGGGCTTAATTTGAATAGATATCAAAGTATAGAAAATTTTCCATGGATGAACATGCTGAAATTTAAAAGTTTATGGTAGAAAATGAAAGGTTGTTGATAGATAAACAACTTTTACAAAGGGAAATTTGATGGAAATTTGATTTAGGGACTAAATTGAAAAGTGGTAAAACGCATGGAAAATTCTAAAATTTTGAGAATACATGTGCTGTAAAAGTTATATTAGAATTTTGGTTAGGCTTGGATTAAGGATTAAATTGCATAAATTTCAATTTCTGAGCCTAGGGACGAAATTGGAATTAATCAAAAGTATAGGGACAAAATGGTACTTTTGCCTAGATTGTAAATTGAGTTCAATAGAATATGAAATGGATTGAATTAATGATTAAATTCATTTATATAGATCCAGAAGTACCAAACAAAGAGCTAGATCGACGAAAGGAAAATATTTCGGATTAGTAGATTTTAGTTACGAACAAATATCAAGGTAAGTTCGTATAACTTAAATGAGTATAAAAATGTGTTGTTTTAAGTGCTATATTACATTGTATATGTTGTATGAAATTTGTATGTATGAAATGTAGGGAAATTGTAATGGATGGAATGGTATATGATGGAAATTTATTGATAAAGGGTAAAATTCCGTATGAATACTGAATTCTGATGGATAAATGTGATTTCCTCTGATAAAACTGCATGTGTTGCAGAATGGATTTAGCCTGGACAGGTAATCCGAAATGAGTCTCTCGAGTATATGTTTCAATTAGGATTTAGCCTGGACTGGTAATCCAGAATGAACTCTATAGGGAATTCTTTGTCATATAAAGGATTTAGCCTGGACTGGTAATCCGACAAAGCCCTTAGAGTATATGCAACAGTTAGACTTTAGCCTGGACTGGTAATTCTGCTATCTGATATGTGGCTCGAGAGTGTACCTATAAGGTACTACTGGCTATGAATTGATGGATAATGGAATTGTACACCTCGAGTGTACTACTTGAAATATCCATCAGAAATTCAATGATTCAACAGATAAAATATGTATATGGCATGATAAGCTCATCTATTCATATTGATATATTTGTGACTAAAGTGTTGGTTGAATGTATGTGAGTAGGCAAAATTGCCAAATTGATGAAAAGCATGTAATGTATGGTTAATATATTGCATATAATGGGTAAGTTTAATTTCTATTATACGAGCTTACTAAGCATAATATGCTTACTAGGTTTTATTTTCCCTCTTTTATAGTGCTCAAAGCTCAGGAAGGTTGGAGATTGGTCGGAGCAAATCATCACACTATCAACCTATCATTTTGTTAATGGCATGTATAGGCTAACTAAATCAAATGATGTTTTGTAAATAATGAATGAAACTTAGCCATTGGAATGGCTAATACACTTATGTTTTGATATATGTTATGGTTGAATCAATACATTAACTAAAATGATAAGTATGAACATCTAATGTTGCAAATTATGTAAGTTACATAAAGGTAAGTCATTAAACACAAATATATGATGAAATGTATTAGTTTGGATGATAGAAATTGACTTGAATTATACTTGTAATGGGTTGAATTATACTTGTAAGTGTTGGTGTAGGAAAAATGGAAAATTTGGGTGAGAAATGAGGCTAGGAAATGGCCTTATTTTGTTCACACGAGTAGGCACACGGGTGTGTGTCTAGGCCGTGTGTGACACATTGTCTGGTACATGGGCATGTGGTCCGGTTGTGCATCCCCTATATTTTAATATTTCAAAACAGAATGCTCAGAATTGAGCACACGGGCAGAGACACAGGGCGTGTGTCTCAGTCGTGTGGGTGACATGGCCTTGAACACGGGTATGTATCATGGCCGTGTGAAACCTGCACCTAATTCAAATTAAATTAATTAACCACACGGCCTAGCACACGGGCGTGTGGCATGGTCGTGTGGTGCAAGTCAGACAACAACCTAAATTGGACATGGCGTGTCTAAGGGTCATACGGGCGTCTGAGCCCTGCACCTTAGAAAAATTTTAAAATTTTGCGAAAAATTCCTAGAGGTTCCGAATAAGTCCCAACTCGATTCTAATGCTCGTATTGGACCTGGATGGTCCATTTAAGGGATGTTCTTAACAATCTCAGTTAATGAATAATGATTTACATGATTTATCTGAAAATATTCTGAAAAGTTCCGGTAACACTCTGTAACCTTGTTCCAGTGATAAATACGGGTTAGGGGTGTTACACTATCCCACTGACTACTACAGTCATCAATGATCCCACATTATTCCAATCCCTAAAGAAATCAATTCAGAATAAATTTTGGTTAACCCGTTCTTTAAATACCATACCTGACTAAGTCGATTACTCGTGAATAACTTTTTCCTTAATAGCGACATTGCGTATCCCAAATAATCTTCAGAAAAATCTTATATCTCTTCTAAAACTCTCTTTACTTGCTAACCCATCATCGGTTCTAGCCGCGTTATTATTCATTCAGCTATTGAACTCTTCAGTTTCACACTTATAAGCTTAATGAATATAAATCTTGTAAATTCCGTTATATATGACTGTACAGGTGAGGGGGTGAAGGTCATAAAGCCTTAAACTTTGACTCTCATATATATACACATATAACGTAACATTTATCATAAACATAATCATTATAATTATTCGACATTTTCAACTATAAAACAAAAACAAATATATTAGCATCCAAATCCCGAATCAATTCGACTCAATTATGGCATACACCTCTAGACTCAATTTCGAGCTCGATTTAGTCCGAGAATCAGCTAAACCTGCAAAGCTCTGATACCATATAAATTTAACACCCCTAACCCTTATCTATCACCAGAACAGTGTTACGGAGCATTACCGGACTTTTCAGATTAAACACATTCAAAACATGTCAGAACAGTCAACCTAGGTATCTAACCAATGTACCCTTATAGGTACCACAATTATATCATCAAAACGCATCAATAAGATATCATATAAATCCAATTTGTAAAGATACCAAATTCATTCTAATTTGCCTATATCATGTTTATTTATGCACTAATTTAAAACATGCCATATTATAGCCTTAACATAACATATACTCATATGTATATAATCAACCAATATTAACTTATAATCTTATTTACAATCAACTTACAAATTAGTTAACATTTAGACGCCCTAGGTACATGCCGACACAAAAAGAAAAACATCACCACATTTTGAGTTCGGGATCGTTGATGGATGCTGAATCGGCAGTCAAACCTCTAATGCCTAACCTACGCACAGAAAATAAAACCGTACGCTGAGTAGAAATTAAGTGGTATTTCTTTAATCCGAATATTTATAGACAAAAGATAATATAATATGTACATTTTAATTATAAGTACAATTGGATATTAAAAACCACATTAATTTATACAATGACATTAGTCATTCAATTTTTCACTTCATAAATACATCATTCATACCATACTCAATTCTCATCATTTGCTATATAATAGCTTTTGACAATATGATACACATATCATTAAAGCAACAATATTGTTCATTCCATATGCAATTCATGAATACACAATTCATGTGTCTTAATCCATATTTCAATTCAATGTCCCATTTTCATTCCACATACCATGCTATTTCAATATCAATTATAAAACTTTATTATTCATTTACCCCTATTAACACGACTCGGACTCGGAAGGATACACGGATCCAACCAAAACACACCAGTTTGGCAGCCAGTGCCTCATCGGATAATTCGAAGTAATAAATTGACTCCCAGTGTCTCATCGGCTAACTTGAAGTAAATTGGCAGTCAGTGCCTCATCGAATTAATCCGAAGTAGTAAATTGGCACCCAGTGTCTCATCGACTCGAAGTCGAAGAAATCCCCGAACTCTTCCAATCATATGGCATGCCATCTATATCCGACTCAGCCCGATACAGTTAATAGGGTTTCAATTCACTTTCCAAATACAACCAATATTCATTTCAATTCAAATAATCAATATATTCAATATATATACCAATTCAATCAATATAAATTCAATAAATTCATCACATACTAAATCAATTCATTTCAATTGTAAAACACAATAATTATCACATTAATCACTTACCATAACATTTAATCAAAATACAACAATTAATAATTAGATTCAGATTATAGAAATACAAACTAGAAATTTCGAGCTATTCCTCGTCGACTTTATCTTTTCCCTTTTTAGTCAAGGATTCCGGTATGACGTTAGCTACAGAATTGAAACAATTAAAATTCATCAATACAACACAATTCAATCTCATATTTAATATTTCAATTTTTACTCAATGTTTGCCTAAATTCTAATTTAGTCCCTAAACCGAGACTAACTTTATTTCAACACAATTAATCTTATATTTTCATGCAAATTCTACTTTAAACTAAATTTAACTCCCTAATTTCACTTAAATTCCTAACTTTTGAATTTTTCACAATTTAGTCCCTATTACTCAAAATTTACAATTTATTCTACAATTCAATCCTTTTTCATTTCTAACTTAAAATCTATCAATTTAATCCCTAATACTAAAACTATTCAATATAGACAACACTTAAAAACTCAATAATTTCAAAATTTTTGACATGGATCGGGTAGTATTTAATACCGGGATTCCAAAAATATAAAAATTACAAGAAAATGGACTAAATTGACTCACCAATTGAGCTTTGAACCCTTGAAAACCCTAGCTTTCTCCTTTTTCTTTCTCTTTTTCTTTCTCTCTTTTTCCTTCTATTTCGTTTCAATTCTTTTGTTTCTTTTAATTGTTTTTGTTTTATTTATTATTTCATTTACTTAATATTATTATAATAATATAATATAATAATATATATACTTAAATATTAAGTAATACATATTTTATTAATATATATATGTATATTGTTTTTACACATGTAATTACTATTACCATACACTTGTTGAAATAAGGATTAATTGCTTCTTTAGTCCTTTTACTTTTCTTTAATCTATAATTCAACTTTCACTCTTTATGCAATTTAGTCGTTATACCTAATTACTCTTAATTCATGCAAATTCACCTAACCAAAACCTAATTAACTATACAACTAACTTCGTAAATATTTTTAATAAATATTTACGATTCTGTTTTACAAAAAAAATCCCAAAATTGCACTTTCCGACACCCGTGACTATCGGCTCGTTACAAAAGATGATGCCGCAAAGAAAAATGGGTGAGAGCAGTGAAGTAAAAATAGACAGAATGATATGATGGATGCAAGAAACAGGCCCGGTCCTTCAAGAATTCGTACGGCGGAACAACATGAGAGTTCCTAATTATCTGCCAGACATGCTTGGTCTGATGCAAACTCATCATGGAGAAGAAGAGCACGAGAGTATAGAAATAGGTGATAGTGAAGAAGAAGAATGAGAAGAGGCAGAAGAGGAGGAGATAGCTTCTAAAGAATAGGAGGAGGATTAGACTGAATTTTTGAACTTTATTATTTTAAGACTATAATTAATTTTTTGATCATTTGTATCTTAAGAATAGATTGTTATTTACTTTATTGTTCTATTTTAAAGTTTTCTATGCAGGAACCCCACATAGAAGAAACACAACAATTTTGAGCTTACAACGATCAAATAAGGAAGCACCCACCAATAGCTTACGAAACTACCACGATCAATCGTGTAACTTCTTTCATTATCTTTTCAAGGCTACACATTGAGGACAATGTGTTTTCTAAAGTGTGGTGGGTAACATAGGAAACTTGTTTCAATTTTTATGTTTTTCTTTTAATTTGTCTTGTCAATGGTGTGCTTGAGCTTGTAGAAATACAAGTGATTAGTTAGTAGCATGTATATAGGCATTGAGCAATTGAATATACCATATGATATAGGAAATATAGGGAAACGAGCATGCTAGTATGTATGATAAATTGTGGAATTTGTGATTATTTGTTTGATTAAATTTGTGAATATTGAGATACCTAAGGATGACTTAAGGCATTATTTGGTATACACTTGATCCAAAAAGCTAACCTTATTTATTCATCCTTAGAACCTATATTTGAGCCAAAAAAACACTTCTTAATGAACCTTCATGCAAAATCCAACCTAAAAACGTTAACTTGTATTTGCCCTTTTTCCAAGAACTTATAGAGAAGCTTGGGTGGCCTAAACCAACTGACCTTTTGCTTGGAGAGATTGAAGGCTCATCTACAAAGTATGACCAAGTCAAAGATATGCAATCTTAGAGATAACTTGTAATATTAGAAGATATAATAAATGTAATCTTAGAGATATGATTTGTAGATAGGTTTTAATCCTAGCTGTCGATGTAACTTAATCTTGACCGTTGGTTTTGGGAGAGATCAACCATAAATAGAGAGCCTCTCCCTCACTTGTAAATCATTCATTTTATCTTGAATTCTTAAGAGAAGTAGAATTCCTGAAAGCATTCTCTCAAACTCTCTCTTGTGTTCTTGGCTTTTTTGTGGCTTCGTACTTATATTTCATATTCATTCATCTTTTTTCTTCATTGGTGCCTTAGAATAATTCTGTTTGATTTTCAATTGTTGGGAGTTAGGCTGACTTGGGTGTTTTTAAAGGAAGAAAACCCCCAAGGCCGCACAGATTGTGAGGCGAAAATCTAAGTCCATGATAATAGCACATGCATGGGGTTGGGATATGATTGTACGGAGAAAGATTCTAGCAGTTTAAAAATCTGCGTATTCTGGTGGTTTAACCACAATACCTGACAATATATCTGCAAATTCTGGTGGCTTGACCACAATATTTTGTATCTGGCAGCTCGTCTGCATTATCTGGTGGCTTGTCTACATTATTGGTGTTATATTGTATGGACGAGTTCTGGGGAACTCATTATGGTGTGTAGCGGAGATGGATAGGAAATGTTTTTTGAAAATTTACATTGTTCCTGAAAAAGTGTTACAGTGACATCATTGTTTTGCATACCGATAAATGTGATTCTATGAGTATATAATTTTGTATATGTGAACTATTATAATGTTAAGATTCTGTCTTAATTTTTGTTGTATTGCAAATTGACCCACATTGTGCTTTAAAAGCTCACCCCTTTAGGTTTATGATTTTTTAAATAATAATCGAGGTTAGAACATGGGCTCAGCTTATGGAGGTGCACTCGGATGTTTTTGAATAAACTATTATACTTTGTGATTCGATATTTAGGGACTGTTATTTATTATTCGAATTGTGGCTTGGGACTTTTTATTTGGATTTTGGGTTTTTGGACGATATTGCATGATTTGGTTTTTTTTTTGAACTATCACCTAAGACGGTTTATAAATTTGGTAAGAAAAACTGGATTTTTCAAACTAAACGACAAACACAACTCAATGATGTTATTTCAAAAGCAATGCTTCATTTTTGAAAACTCAAAGCTATCTTCTCACATAATTGATATTTTACAAGACATGTCAAAAAGTACGATTCTAAATCAACAAGTGAAATTTTAGTTATTTTATTTTCCGCGGTAACATTTTTGAAATATGATGTTTCTGTAAATATTCAAAACTTAAGTTTTTCTAAGTTAATCAGTTTCTAAAAAATTCTTTCCCAAAAAAGGTTTATAGATACTACTTGGTTTTTCATAAGCAAATCAAAATGTCGAATTTAAATGCTGATGATTGTCGAAAAAAATAGCTAAATAATTTTTTACGCCAGCAGCATGGCCAATGTGATCTTTGAGATTCGGCCATAACGTCTAAGACGAGTTTATGAGGTTGCATTTAGTGGTATCAGAGCCCAGTTCAAAACTCAGACTGTGGTTTATTTTCGAAAGTTGCATGCATATATGATAAAAGGGTATTTTGGGGAAAAATACATGCCATAGCTAAAAACTTATTTAGATACAAAGATGTAATTTTGTTAAAAATCTGATACTCCGAAGCTGGCCCAAGATAAGTATTCCTTATATACTGAAACTTTAGATTGTGAAACTATAAACTGTGAAACTTTAGATTATGAAACTTTAGATTATGAAACTATAGTGAAATTGTGAGGAAACTTTTTACACTGAAAACATTCTGTAATAATAACAAAGACTCGTTTCTAAATTGTTAGATAAACTTCATAAAACTGAAAAATATCTGATAACAAGATGAATACTCAAGGTGTTTGAACTCGGGGTATGAGAGCATGCAGAGTGTAACACCCCTAACCAGTATTCGTCGCCGGATTAGGGTTAAAGGCGTTACCAGACAGATTAGAAACATTTTCAGAAGTTCATACATTCATCCATCAATCTCAAACATAATGTCCCTAAATACGGTCAACGAGACCTAAAACATGCTTATAAACTGGGTCGAGACTAAACAGGAACACATACAAAATTTCACAAAAATTTAAAACTTTTTTAAGTTTCAGGGGTTACACGCCCGTGTAGGCAAGTCGTGTGCCTCCCACGGCTGCTGGACACCCCCGTGTGTCCTCCCCACGGTCGAATCTGACCTCACATCCACGGCCACCAAGCACGCCCATGTGCCTTGGCCATGGTCGAATCTGACTTCACATCCACGGCCACCAAGCACGCCCGTGTGCCTTGGCCGTGGTCAAATCTGACTTTACACCCACGGCCACCCAGCACCCGTGTGCTAAGGCCGTGTACCTTAGGCAATATACTAACTTTCTCACACGGCTACTAGACACACCCGTGTGTCTTGGCCGTGTGCTATTTGGCTAGCTACTGACTTAGCCCCACGATCACTAGGCACGCCCGTGTGCCACAACCGTGTGACATTATAGGCCATTTGTAAGGCCAAAATGTCACCCAATGGGTCATACCTACTAGTAAAATCATCAAGACATCTCATGCCTATTTGACAACCAAAATCATACCAAAATAACCATCCAAATTACAAGGCTAAAACTCATCTCATCACAAGCATAGTTCACTCCTTTGCTTAATCAAAACTTGACCATTTCATGCATCAACTAACCATGCCAAAAACATACTTCAAATATCACATACATTCAAGCAAATTCTCAACCCATAGCTAGCCAAATCACATGGCTAAGTTCATATAACAAACTCATATCAATTACTAGCCTATACATGCCATATCAAGCTATATACATATCCAAAGTGTACCAAAAATGAGTTTAGTAGTGTGATGGCGATCCTTGACGGTCCCGAGCCTTCAGTAGCTTTAACGACTTATAAAACAGAGAAAACACACACACAGAGTAAGCTTTCCAAAAGCTTAGTAAGTCATAAATACAAACAAACTTTGCAACTATCACATATATACTTTGGTCCATGTACTTGACCATATTTATCACATTAATAAATTTAAAGTCTTATATAAACATAGCTCATTCATGCTTACTCTTACATATCATATTGTTATTCCAATATACATAATCATCATAGTATGATCACATAGGTACTTACCTTATATACACACTTAGTGTATAAATCAATGTACCTGAAATGGATTTACAATTCACTTAGCCATTCATATCACAGACTTGCCCGTTGAACTGTTAGGAACTAATAGGATACTCAGAAAGCTCGGAATAATAGTACAATGCCAACGTCCCAGACGAGGTCTTACATGCATTCAAATATCGATGCCACTGTCCTAGACAGGGTCTTACACGAGTCAAAACGATGCCGATGTCCCAGACATGGTCTTACATGTAAAGATAATATCGATGCCAACGTCCCAGTCGTGGTCTTATTCGTACAGATAATATCGATGCCAACGTCCCAGACGTGGTCTTATTCGTACAGATAATATCGATGCCAATGCCCCAGACATGGTCTTACACGAAATATCAAATCAATGCCGATGTCCCAAACGTGGTCTTACATGATAAACAGAACAGGTACCTATGTATTCCTAGGTTCGTACGGGACTTTTTGGACATTGTCGCTTAGTCGATCTTATCTCAGAATTCATTTGCATAACATTTCATAAGCATTCATTTTCAACTACAAGCATATGAATATGCTCAACTTAATACAATTACACTTATTTGTAATATGACTTACCTCGGATTCGATTTATCAGAAATAGAAACGGCTACTCGGTTACTTTCGCTTTTCCGTGATCTAAATATGTTTTCCTCGGTTCTTGATCTATACAAATCCAGAATTAACTCTTTTATTCACTAATTTACCCAATTCAATCCAAGGACACACAATTAGGGCTATTTGCAAATTAACCCTCACATTTGCATAATTTATCAATTTAGTCCATTTTTCTCAAAACATCAAATTCACAAAATCATTACATACATATGCTTAGCCGAATATTTATACATATCATACAAGCCCATATTTTCCATCAAATTTGCAATTTAGTCCTTCAAATTACTATTTTCTCAATTTAGCCCTATTTAGCTAAATTCATCAAAACTCCAAGAACAAAATATGTTCATCTAGCTCAAATCTTTCATTTAACAACTAAGCTCATCACAAAGCTCAACATAACATCAATGGAGTTTCTCATGAACAACATCAGTTCATCAAATTGAGACATGGGCTGGATAGTAAACTAAGCAACAATCTCAAAAACATAAAAATCATCAAAATCCAACTCAAAATCATACCTTAATTTGCAATAGAAAGGTCGAATAACCTAGCTAGATTTCTTTCCTTTCTTTCCTTACTTGTTTCGGTCAAATGAAGAGAAATAAAAGATGAACACTTCATATTTTTGTTTCATTAATTTAATGCTAACAATTCATTTGCTAAAATAGCCTTCATTCATATATTTATAACATACAATTACAAGGTCATTCATTACCTTAGCCGTCCACTAACCATGATAATGGCTTAATTGCCATATAAGTCCTCACACTTATAAAGACATAACAAATAAGCATATTTTCATAAAACATACAAATTTGCATTTCAATGCAATTCAATGCTTTTCATCAAATTAAACACACAAACGAGCAATTTAACTTACAAAAATTTAGAACATGCTTAATCACTTATCAACGGTATAGAAAATAATATTAAAATATTATACGGACTCGGATTTATGGTTCCAAAACCACTGTTCTTGCTAGGGTACAAACCGGACTGTTACACGGAGAGCAAGTTTAGGGGACCCAAATCGGTTTGTCTACGTTGCAAGTACGCATCCTGTAACAACCCAAACCCGGCCCAAACATTACGACCGAATTTGATTTGTTACGGTGAAAAACCTTGTGAACACCATTTCGATACTTATTAAATTTTTATTGAAAACTTCTCGTTTTCGGTTATCTTGTCAAAGCTACCCTTAGATTTAATTTGGAATTTTAATTAAGTCCGATTATTATACCAGTTTCAAGTGTGCCCGATGGCACGATTAAACTTTTTCGTGTTAACTTAAGAAAACGTGTGATTTTAGTTCAATTTAATGGTATAGTTTAAGCAAATATCCAACATAAAAAAAAATAACACAAATACAGTTTATGGAGGCCTTATTACAACCCAAGTAAAAATAAGGAAATTTAAAGTTCTATAAAATTTAAATCCTTTGCATGGCCACCTCGAGTCCAACCGGCTCCTCAACCGCCATCTACGAGTCACTGAAAAATGTTAAAGGAGAAGGTGAGTCACCAAGACTCAAGATGTAACCCTTCCCGGTTAATACAACATTTCATACACAACATATAACAGATTAATTATGCAGAGTATCGTGTACCCAACCTAGCCAACCAACCGCCTTTGTCTACCCCATGTGGTACCAAACCACTTTGGTGACCGTAGTCACGATGTGTTACCAAAACACCGTGGTGCCAAACCACTTTGGTGACGTATAGTCACAATGTGCTACCAAAGCACGGTGTCCGTAGACACAAATCGGGTGATGGGGCCAACCCATCGTGGTGATACCAAATCACCGCGCACGATCCCATATCTCAAGTGGGGCCAACCCACGGTGGTGTTAACCACACGGGGACAAGTCGCTATGAGGTACCAAACCTCCGAGGTACCAAACCTCACGTGACATATAGTCACGGTGTGTTACCAAAACACCGGTGCTCACAAGACGATATCACCGCCTCTCCTCTCATCAACCCATGTCAAGCGCTTAATAAATGAACATACATATATCACATGTATCAAATAATCCATGCTTCCCAAAAGCATTATTATCAATCTCATACAAATAGAGACTTACGGGATCCTCGCTTGTACCATTAAGGCACTATTGCCATATCTACATAAAGCATTTACACATAACATACACTTAATACACTTTATTAACTATTATAAGTGTGTATGTACACACCGATATCGATGGTAGTCCTAAATCCCGAAAAGAAAGCGTTGGTCACCACAGATCCACTTGTCCTATATTCGGCCAAATCCATGGATTAGTCTTATGGCCTATTCGGCCTAGTTAACTTATTTGGGAGGGGTTCCTTGTGAACCCGAGATCTTACCTTAACACTCTTTGCTATTATCTACCGTATTTGATACTCGAATCATTCGTCACCATCATTGATTAGCAAGTAAACCAATAACCTTTCGCTTTTAATCAAATTGCTAGAATAAGGAGATTGATCTTACCACCACTTACCGAAATTGAACACTAGAGATCAGGTGTGAGTCGATCGCTTTACTTCCCCTGAATACCTATAAGAAATCGGTTACTAACCGATTAGAAGCCATTGCCGAAATCGGCACCTCTCCTTGTAAAAGAAATCGACGAGAAAAAGAAAGAAAAGGGAAGATGGACATTCGGCCAAGATCACTTACCACCTCATGAACCGATTGAAGGAGAGTCTAGAGGAGATTATTCCCGCTTGCTATTCGGCCAAGTCTTGGAATATGAAGAGGGGAATTCGGCTATCGAGAAAGGAAAAAGGAAAGGAAGACAAATGAAGAAATCGGCACTTCCAACGGTATATTCGGCGAGAGAGTTAATAGGGGAGGAAAGAAGTTTTGGCTAAAGAGCTTGAGAGAATGGTGAAAACGCAAGAGCAAAAGAGGGCTAGGAATTCGGCACTTAGCAAAAATTTGAAGAAAAGAAAAACAAGGAGATCAACTCATGAATTTATAGCCACCAAGCACCCTTGCCAGTCACACTACTCCACCAAGGAGTTTAAAATTCGCCATCACCTTATTTTGCTCCAAGCCACCCATTTAATTTAATTCAAACTTAATTGAATTAATCCCCTCTTAATCCAAAAATAATCCAACTAATATCTTCTCTTTTTTTTTTCCTCCTATTATCAATATAATAAAATCCCTTATTATCACCAATTTTAAGCAATTTAAAACCAATTTAAAGTGCTTAAATTAGCCCTTAATAATAATAATATTTACCCCTTTTATTATCCAAAATAAAAAGAATCCAAAGGGAAAAACTCTCCACATGTGCCGTCCATCCATAATGCAAAAAGAGGATCCTTGTGACTCGAACCAAGGCTCTCCCTTCCTCTTGATGTGGCGTCACATGCTAGCTCCTAAGTGGGCTTCTTTTTGCCACTCTACCAAGGCCTAATTAGTGTTAAATTACCCACATTTATTCTTATAACACCCACTTACTAAGGCTCCCTTCTTTTAAAATTAAAACTGAAATTTTTCTATCAAACCGGGCATACTCAAAGCCTTAAATTAAGTTCTATTCTTCCATTAACAATATCAAAAATAATTAAAATCCAAATAACCCCATATTTGGGATGTTACGATTCTACCTCTCTTAAAATAAATTTCGTCCTCGAAATTTCTTGATCAAAAGAGATGGGGGTATTGCTGCCGCATCACCTCCTCGGGCTCCCACGTAGCTTCTTCCACTCCGTGGTTCCGCCATAACACTTTTACTAAAGGCACTGCCTTCCTTCGTAGAACTTTCACATCTCGATCTACAATCTGAACCGGTTCTTCCTCAAAAGATAAATTCGAATTCACCTCAATCTCGCTCATCGGCACAACGTGCGAAGGATCTCGACCGACACCGATCTCAAAGATTGACACATGAAATACGTCATGAATCGACTCGGATTCTGCACGGCAACTCTAGGTGATAAGCCACCTGGTCCTACTCGCTTCACAATGAAGATAAGGCCCGATAAACCTTGGGCTTAACTTCCTTTCCGTCCAAATCTCAACACCTTTTTCCAAGGCGACACTTTCGGAAAGACTTTGTCTCCCACACTGTACTCCACTTTCCTTGCGTTTGAGATCGGCATAAGACTTACGCCTATCCGATGCTTCCTTGAGACGAGATCGAATCACCTTGACTTTGTCTTCCGTTTCTCGGTTACGATTCTGGACCGTAACTTGTCTTTCTCCCAACTCTGTCCAACATGTAGGAGTACGACACTTCCGTCCATATAGGGCCTCGTATGGAGCCATTTGAATACTCGCTTGATAACTATTGTTATAAGCGAATTCCGCTAATGGTAGGTACTCCTCCCAACTACCACTAAAATCCAAGACACGACCTCTTAACATGTCTTCTAAAATCAGATCACCCTTTCCGATTGTCCGTCAATTTGTGGATGGAAAGCCGTCATGAAATCTAACCGTGTACCCAAAGCTTGATGCAATGCTTTCCAAAACCTTGACGTGAATCGGGATCCCTATCCGAGATAATCGACATCGCACGCCATACAACCTCACTATTTCTCCCACATACGACCGCTAGCTTCAGAGTGAGTAATCCACCTCACCGGCATGAAGTGAGCTGATTTAGTTAGGCGATCCACAATTACCCAAATCAGATCCTTCTTGGTGGGCGTAAGGGGTAGCCCACTAACAAAATCCATGGTGATCCTCTCCCATTTCCATTGAGGATCTTTATCGGTTGAAGTAGCCCCGATGGTGACCGATGTTCAGCCTTAACCTGGCGACACGTCCGACACTTCCCTACGAACTCCGTTATCTCACGCACCCTGTGCCACGTAATCAAGCTTTCCGCAAATCTCCATACATCTTGCTTCCCCGGGATGCATAGCGTATGGGCTGCTATGTGCATCTTGGAGAATTTTCTCGCTTTAATCTGTATCCTTTGGCATACATACTGTCCTTGAAAACAAAGCACTCCATCACTAGACGCATGTACCTTCCAAACCACCGTCTTGAACTTGTACCCTCTTAGCGCCAAGTCTTCATCCATTAATCGCTTTTCTTTAATCTCCTTAATCCAAGTCGGCTTTACTTGAAGTTACGCCAAAAGACTTCCATCATCATATAGACTCAACCGAGCGAACATTGCCCTTAAGTCCGTCACAACCTTAGGCTCAATGCGTCGGCTACCACATTAGCCTTACGGATGGTACTCGATCGAACAATCGTAGTCCTTTAGTAGTTCAATCCACCGACGCCTGTCTCGATTCGAGATCCTTCGAGTCGGAAGGTACCTCAAGCTTTTGTGATCCGTGTAGACCATCGACTTCTCTCCATACGTGTAATGTCTCCATATCTTGAGCGAAGACGACGCATTGCTAACTCCAAGTCGCGGCGCGTTGGGTAGTTAACCTCATGCGATCTTAATTGACGGGATGCATAGGCTACTACCTTCCCATCCTCGCATCAACACACATCCCAAACCGGTGTGAGATGCATCACAATAAATCGTGAATAGCTTTCCGCTCAGTGTACCAAAACCAGAGCTTCCAGTCAAAATCTTTCTTAACTTATCAAAGCTTTCTTGTCGCTTCTCCGTCCATACAAATGGGACACCTTTCCTTAGCAACTTAGTTAACAGGTTTGCTATTAGAGAGAATCCTTCCACGAATCTCCGATAGTACCTGCTAAACCCAGAAAACTTCGTATTTCACCACCGTCCTAGGTGGTTTCCACTCCAATCTTCGCTTCAATCTTGCGAGGGTCTACCCTAATTCCTTGGTGATACTACATGACCTAAGAAAGCCACTTTCCTAAGCCAAAATTCACACTTATTGAATTTGGCATATAATCGCTTCCCCCTCAATACTTGCAGTAACTATCCGTAAATGCTTGTCATGCTCCTCTTACGTCTTTGAATAAACCAATATGTTGTCTATGAACACCACGATGTCTTGGTCCTGGCATCTTTGGAAAACTCTATTCATCAAGTCCATAAATGCCGCCGGTGCATTGGTCAACCCGAATGGCATTACCAAGAACTCAAAATGCCCATACCGAGTTCGAAATTCCGTTTTGTGAACATCAGCCTCCTTTACCTTAAGTTGATGATATCCTGACCTAAGGTCTATCTTCGAAAACACCGAGGCACCCTTCAGTTGATCAAACAAGTCGTCAATCCGAGGCAACGGATACTTGTTCTTGATCGTTAACTTGTTCAACTGACGGTAGTCGATGCACATCCGCATAGAACCGTCCTTCTTCTTGACAAACAACACAGGCGCTCCCCACGGAGATATACTTGGTCGTATAAACCCTCTATCCAAGAGCTCCTGAATTTGAGCCTTTAGCTCCACCAATTCCTTTGGTGCCATTCGGTATGGTGCTATGGACATAGGTGCCGTTCCAGGTAGCAAGTCTATACCGAATTCGACTTCTCGATCCGGGAGGCAAACCGGAAGTTCTTACGGGAATACATCAACAAATTCCCCAACCGTTCGGACCTTTTCAATTACTAACCCCTTAGCTTCCAAAGCACAGATTTGAACCAAATACGCCTCACAACCCTTCTTGACCATCTTTTCAGCCTTCAAGGCGGTCACTACGTTGGATAGGTAATTCCTCCTATCTCCTATCATAACCACTTCATCACCTTCCGCCGTCTTAAGAACCATGCGCTGGTCACAAGAAATTCAACCTTGCTTGGTACTTAACCAACCAATCCATACCAAGGATCAAATCGAACTCCCAAACGGTAGTTCCATTAGATCGACTACAAATACTACCCCTTGAAGTTCTAGGGTACGCCTCTATAAAGTCTATCTACGACTACGGAGTGACCTAAGGGGCTAACTACGAGTCATCTCCTAGAAGCGCTTTTTGAGTTTAGGTCCTTAGTTCCTACCACACTACTAGCAATGTACGAGTGCGCCGAGCCCACATCAATCAATGCAACATAAGGAAAACCGAAAATTAGAAACGCGTTCGGTTATGACATCCGGTGCGTCACCTTCTTCGCGACACCTTTGCTGCGTAAACTAAGCCAGAGCGCCTAGCCTCTGTGTTGCCCTGAACCTCTCGCCTTGAGTTCCACGACCTCGGTTAGGACCGTTGTTTCCTCTACCATTACCACGACCCTCCGTGGTCCTATATTTCTATCCCGAGAGCAGTGCGCGCCCCTTCCGTCGCTTCTTAGCTAGTTTTTGGGGACAATCTCGACGCGATGCTCCAAAGACCCACACTCAAAACATCCTTTGTCACCGGTCCAACAACCTCCCCAATGGGTCTTTCCACAGCGATTGCACCGAGTCGGCCTTTGATTAGCGATTGTGGGCTTGTTTGCTGATTGGGCCCACTTGGCCTAGCCTTTTTCTCGAGCACTTCCGCTTGATCGGTGACCCAAAACTTCTCTTCTTCGATTGTTCTTACTATAGTTACGCCTCACGGCCTCCTTGATTCCTTGGCTACCTTAGCCTTCTCCACTAGAGATGAGAACTCACGAACCTTTGTGGGGCAATCAAGTAACCTTAAATCATCTCTGAGTCCGTCCTCAAAGCGGACACAATGGCTCATGTTCAGTAGCCACGATGCCTCTCGCATATCTACTCGGCCTTAGAAATTCGCCTCATATTCGACACGGACTTAGTTCCTTGCACTAATCCCGAAAAGCCTTTCTGGCGTCGGTGTAGCTAATGCCCACATACTTTTACGATGGCGGTTACTCAAATACTCCCAAGTCATGTCATCTCTTTGTAGCCCCATCTCGAACCGTCACCACCAACGATACGCTTCATCCTTTAGAAGCGACACGCGCCTTTCGACTTCTCTTCTCGGTCAAAGTCAAGGTCATCCATAATTCTTTCGCTTGACCCTAGCCGATTCCACATTGACTGGGTGCCATTCCTAACACACCTCGGAATACCTCCGCTCCGTTAGATCGAGTCGCCGGGGACGATTTCCGAGCTCCCATATTTCCACCGCCCCACCACCATCTCCAAGACTCGCAACACGACTTGCGATACCGACTCGCCACCGGCCGCGCTCGGCTCCTCACTCTAAAAGTAGGAGGTGGTGGTGGCGATGGTACCTCATTTTCTCGAACCTTGTCCCGACTGACGGGTTCGGAGACATCATCATCCTACCCCTACCACGTCCACGACGCCCACGTCCTCTAGAACTCATTCTATCTACCGCGCTTTTAATCGATTAAGAAAAATTTTATGCGTTAGCATTTGTTTCACTTTATTACTCGCGAAGAAATTTTATGGATAAGATTTAATCAGAGATTCTTTCGAGCAAACAATGTTTCAGTTTCCTATCCTAGTTCACACAAAGAAGTTCATGCATCCATTCCTTAATACTTTCCATACCTACTCACTCATCGGACATTTCTGCCCATTTCTAACCTGGGGGTATTTTCGTCTTTTTCCTACAGGGGTATTTTCGTAATTTTCCAGAACCAAGATATTTTGCTGATGATTTCCAAAGCTAAGTTATTGAATATTTGTAAAATAGCTAAAATTTTTGGGCAAAACCGTCGAATCAATATTTTATGCGTCAGGGGCATTTTGGTAATTTTACTCCTAAGGGTATTTCTGTAATTTTTCACAAGTCAAGTTTTCCGGGAAATACGTTGTAAAAGTAGTGTTCTAGGGTTTAAGAGGGTTATTGGACAAGTTTTGGAAACATTAGGGCTTGTTATTTCGTTCTATTTTGAAAAACAAGGCTAATTCCCATTTCGGGTTTTAATCATTGTGTTTAGCCTATGACCGAGCCTTCCTGGTCAGGGTGAACCCAAGCTACGCACTGAGCGACTCGAGTGAAGAGGAGGTGGGTCACGCGGACCGCTTAAATACCAAGCTCTCACTGAACCTTTCTAGACATGCGCACTGACGGAGGTTACCACACCACCGAGCCTTTACGAGTTAGGGTGAACCGAAGCTACGCACTGTAGGATACTGCGAAGAGGAGGTGAGTCACGAGGACCGCTTAAATACCAAGCTCTTAGGATCCAATCCTAGACATGCGCATGTGGGTTACCACACCCTAGCTCATTGACTAAGTCATAGGTTGGTTTAGTTCTTTAAGTCTTATGCTTCGTTGTGTTTGAGTAATCTAACCCTAGGGTCCAAGTCCTATAAGTCTATCTACGTTCCATGCTTCCTACCCTTCTACGAATATAATTCACCAAGAGGTTTAGATATACTTACAGGCGGATCGGTGTGGGAGACTCGGGCCATCCGCTTAAAACCCAAAAACAATTCGAAAGGCCTTTTAAAACATTTTTGGGCCTTGGGCCCCACAGTTGAGCTTTGAACGGGCTCGATACCAGTCAGTAACAACCCAAACCCGGCCCAAACATTACGGCCGAATTTGATTTGTTACGGTGAAAAACCTTGTGAACACCATTTCGATACTTATTAAATTTTTATTGAAAACTTCTCGCTTTCGGTTATCTTGTCAAAGCTACCCTTAGATTTAATTTGGAATTTTAATTAAGTTCGATTATTATACGATTTCAAGTGTGCCCGATGGCACGATTAAACTTTTTCGTGTTAACTTAAGAAAACGTGTGATTTTAGTTCAATTTAATGGTATAGTTTAAGCAAATATCCAACATAAAAAAATAACACAAATACAAAGATTTATGGAGGCCTTATTACAACCAAGTAAAAATAAGGAAATTTAAAGTTCTATAAAATTTAAATCCATCGCATGGCCACCTCGAGTCCAACCGGCTCCTCAACCGCCATCTACGAGTCACGAAAAATGTTAAAGGAGAAGGTGAGTCACCAAGACTCGATATGTAACCCTTCCCCGGTTAATACAACATTTCATACACAACATATAACGATTAATTATGCGAGTATCGTGTACCCAACCTAGCCAACCAACCGCCTTTGTCTACCCCATGTGGTACCAAACCACTTTGGTGACCGTAGTCACGATGTGTTACCAAAACACTGGTGGTGCCAAACCACTGGTGACGTATAGTCACAATGTGCTACCAAAGCACGGTGTCCGTAGACACAAATCGGGTGATGGGGCCAACCCATCGTGTGATACCAAATCACCGCGAGACGATCCCATATCTCAAGTGGGGCCAACCCACGGTGGTGTTAACCACGGGGACAAGTCGCTATGAGGTACCAAACCTCTGGAGGTACCAAACCTCCGGTGACATATAGTCACGCAGTGTGTTACCAAAACACTTGGTGCTCGTCAAAGACGATATCACCGCCCTCCTCTCATCAACCCATGTCAAGCGATTAATAACAGAACATACATATATCACATGTATCAAATAATCCATGCTTCCCAAAAGCATTATTATCAATCTCATACAAATAGAGACTTACTGGGATCCTCGCTTGTACCATTAAGGCACTATTGCCATATCTACATAGAGCGATTTACACATAACATACACTTAATACACTTTATTAACTATTATAAGTGTGTATGTACACACACGATATCGATGGTAGTCCTAAATCCCGAAAGAAAGCGTTGGTCACCACAGATCCACTTGTCCTATATTCGGCCAAATCCATGGATTAGTCTTATGGCCTATTCGGCCTAGTTAACTTATTTGGGAGGGGTTCCTTGTGAACCCGAGATCTTACCTTAACACTCTTTGCTATTATCTACTGCAGTACTTGATACTCGAATCGCTCGTCACACCATCATTGATTAGCAAGTAAACCAATAACCTTCGGCTTTTAATCAAATTGCTAGAATAAGGAGATTGATCTTACCACCACTTACCCAAATTGAACACTAGAGATCAGCCGTGAGTCGATTGTTTTACTTCCTCAATGAATACTATAAGAAATCGGTTACTAACCAGATTAGAAGCCATTGCCGAAATCGGCACCTCTCCTTGTAAAAGAAATCGAGAAAAAGAAAGAAAAGGGAAGATGGACATTCGGCCAAGATCACTTACCACCTCATGAACCGATTGAAGGAGAGTCTAGAGGAGATTATTCCTGCTTGCTATTCGGCCAAGTCTTGGAATATGAAGAGGGGAAATTCGGCTATCAGAAAGGAAAAAGGAAAGGAAGACAAATGAAGAAATCGGCACTTCCAACAGTATATTCGGCGAGAGAGAGTTAATAGGGGAGGAAAGAAGTTTTGGCTAAAGAGCTTGAGAGAATGGTGAAAACGCAAGAGCAAAAAAGAGGGCTAGGGAATTCGGCACTTAGCAAAAATTTGAAGAAAAGAAAAACAAGGAGATCAACTCATGAATTTATAGCCACCAAGCACCCTTGCCGTCCACACTACTCCACCAAGGAGTTTAAAATTCGCCCATCACCTTATTTTGCTCCAAGCCACCCATTTAATTTAATTCAAACTTAATTGAATTAATCCCTCTTAATCCAAAAATAATCCAACTAATATCTTCTCTTTTTTTCCTCCTATTATCAATATAATAAAATCCCTTATTATCACCAATTTTAAGCAATTTAAAACCAATTTAAAGTGCTTAAATTAGCCCTTAATAATAATAATATTTACCCCTTTTATTATCCAAAATAAAAAGAATCCAAAGGAGAAAAACTCTCCACATGTGCCGTCCATCCATAATGCAAAAAGAGGGATCCTTGTGACTCGAACCAAGGCTCTCCCTTCCTCTTGATGTGGCGTCACATGCTAGCTCCTAAGTGGGCTTCTTTTTGCCACTCTACCAAGGCCTAATTAGTGTTAAATTACCCACATTTATTCTTATAACACCCACTTACTAAGGCTCCTTCTTTTAAAATTAAAACTGAAATTTTTCTATCAAACCGGGCATACTCAAAGCCTTAAATTAAGTTCTATTCTTCCATTAACAATATCAAAAATAATTAAAATCCAAATAACCCCATATTTGGGATGTTACACATCCCCGAGACTGTGGCTGAACAAGTTGAACGCACACCTACTGTGGAGGAGAGCCATCATGATTCTACTAACGATGTTGTGTCACAGGCCATGATTAGGGTGCTACAGCATATAACAGGAGCCCAAAATGAATTTGAAAGTCAAGGGACTATCGCTAAGAGGCTTTGATGTAATGGAGCTGAGTTATTTAGAGGCGTTGTTGGGACGAGCCCCATCGTAGCAGAATACTGGTTCCTACAAAGGATGATACCCATGCCTATATGGTTAAAGGCAAATGGGGAACTCTTGCAATTCAAACAAAGCACCATTGAAACACTTGGTCAAGCATAGGACAGATTCAAGATAATTGTACGAAAGACATTAAGGGGTGGAATGAATACAATTATTCAATTATAGAATTTTTATGCAGGTTTAGATTAGGAGATAGAAGAGCAATTTGACGTAATGTTTGGAGGAAATGTTTGGTCAAAAACTGTTCAAGAAATTGTTATGCTCATTGAAATAGTGAGCAGTAACGATTATACTTGGAGCAAAATTAGAGAAGCAGAACCAACAGAAGAAGTAACTAGAATTGATGGAGTGAACGAGGATAAGGAGGAGGAAGAAGAAGAACAATGGAGCGACAAAGAAAATTCCACTTCAAATATTGAAATTATTCTAGAAGACGGATTTTTTGATAAACTAGTCGAAAAGCAGTTGAAACACATCTATCAATTGAATTGAAAAGACAACATAAAAAAACTCTACGTTAGTCAGAAAATATCCTAACCAAGATGATTCTGTCAATTTTCAAACCACCAGTATTGAAATTAAAGCCTCTTCTCGCTCATTTGAAATACAGATACTTGGGCAGTATCGACACTTTATCAGTAATTATTGTAGCAGGCTTATCGATGGAGCAAGATGAAGCGCTCTTGGGTGTACTTAAAGCTCATAAGAAAGCTATTGGATGGACCATTACTGACATTAAAGGAATCAATTCATTTTTATGCCAGCATAAAATAAAATTGGATGAAGGAAAAAGCTAGTGATTGACGCTCAATGACGTCTTAATCCAGCAATGAAAGAGGTGGTCAAGAAGGAGTTAATGAAGTGGTTAGATGTTGGAATTGTCTGCCCTATCTTTGATAGCGAATGGGTAAGTCCAACACAATGTGTTCTAAAGAAAGGAAGAATGACGATGGTGATGAAAGAGAAGAATGAGTTGATTCCTACTCGGACAGTTGCAGGATGTTGGGTATGTACCGATTACAGGAAATTAAATGATGCAACAAAAAAAGATAACTTCCCACTACCATTTATAGACCAAATGCTTGATCAACTGGCCTGAAAGGAATATTATTGTTTCTTTGATGGAAATTTGGGATATCATCAAATCCTTATTCATCCAGATGATCAGGAAAAAAAATATGTTTACATGCCTATTTGGAACATATGCCTTCCGAAGAATGTCGTTTGGATTATGCAACGCTCTAGCTACATTCATGCAGTGTATCATTGCAATCTTTATGGCATGCTAGAGGACAAATTAGACATATTCATGGATGATCTTTTTGTTTACAAAGATTCATTCATAGAATGTTTACACAACCTCGAATGAGTTTTAACAAGATGTAAAGAAACCAATTTGGTGCTCAACTGGGAAAAAAATGCCATTTCATGGTGAAAGAAGGGATCATTCTCGGGAATCAAATTTCAAAGAAAGGTTTGGAAGTCGACAAGGCCAAGATCAAAGTAATAGAAAGCTAAAAAATCCAACAAATGTTTGCAAAGTGACAAATTTCTTAAGACACATCGTCTTTTACAGACAATTCATAAAATATTTTGCACAAGTCTCAAAGCCATTAAGCCAGCTGCTGAAAAAATATATTCTTTTCAATTTCAACGAAAAATTCATCGAAGCTTATAATGTTCTAAAATAGAAATTAGTTTCAACACTCATTATACTCAACCCTAATTTGACAAAGCCTTTTGTGATTATGTGTGATGCAAGCGATCATGCAGTTGGAGAATTCTTGGGACAAGACAGAGACAAGGTTTTTCACGCCATTCATTATGCAAGTAAGACACTTGCTCCTGGTCAATGCAATTACACTACCACAGAGAAGCAATTGCTAGAAGTTGTATTTGCATGTGAGAAATTCAGACCGTATCTGATGAAAAATTGAGTTTATGTCTATAAGGATCACTCAACATTGAAGTACATAATGAAGAAAAAGGAAACAAAAGTAAGACTACTGAGATGGGTGTTGCTCCTCTAAGAGTTTGATTTATGGATCTTGGATAAAAAAGGGATAGAAAATCAAGTGGTAGACCATTTGTCAAGATTGAAATTAGAAACTGAAGGAAAGAAGAAAATGGAAATAAATGAGAACTTAGTTAATGAACAACTATTCCAACTCATGAAAAGCTCGAAGGCACCTTGGTATGCAGACATTGTCAATTACTTAGACCAAGGTATCTTCCCAATGGATGCAATATGGGCACAGAAAAAGAAGATTAAATATGACACTAGAAAATATACATGGGAAGAACCATATGTTTTTCAGAAATGTATTGATTAATTAGTCTGGCGTTGTGTCTGAAGAAAAGGTTGAAGAATTCGAATGGGTTGTCACACATATCCATGAGGAGGACACTTCAGAAGTGAGAGAATGACACAAAAGGTGCTACAATTCGGATTCTATTGGCCTACTATAAATAAAAATGCTTACGAATTTGTGTAAAGATGTGATAAATGCCACAGAATAAGGAAAATTTCGAGAAGGGATGAGATGCCGCAAAATGGGATTTTAGAAGTAGAAATCTTTGACATCAGGGTCATAGATTTTATGGGATCATTTCCCAATTATTTTGGAAACCAATATATTCTACTCACAATGGATTACGTCTCAAACTGGGTAGAAGCAATTTCCCTACCAACTAGTGATACTAAAGAAGTTGTGAAATTCCTGCGGAAGAACATATTTGCATGATTTGAAACCCCGAGAGCCTTAATCAATGATGAATGCTCCCATTTCTATAGTCAACAGTCGGACATTGCATTAGAAAAATATAGCACCAGACATCAAAATACCACAGCTTATCACCCTCAAGCTAATAGGCAAGCGAAAGTTTTCAACCGATAAGTCAATCAGATTTTAGAAAAAATTGTAAATCCAAGTCGCAAGAACTGGAGCACGCGATTAGACGATGCTATGGGCTTATCAGATCACATACAAAACACCGTTGGGTATTTCACCATACAAGCTTGTTTATGGGAAGAATTGTCTTTTGCCAATTTAGTTAGAAAAGAAGTCTTAGTAGGCAATTAAAGAACTGAACTTCGATCCAACCTTAGCAAAGAAAGCGAGATTAGTCCAGTTAAATAAATTAGAAGAGTTCAAATATCTAGCATATGAAAATGCCAAACTCTACAAAGAAAGCGACAAAAAGATACATGACACAATGATCAAACCAAAATCCTTTTCACCGGGACCATGGGTACTACTTTTCAACTCTAAATTAAAACTCTTTCTAGAAAACCTATGGTCAAGGTGGATAGGACCATTTACGATAGATAGCATTTTCCCTCATGGCATGGTGGAACTTACAACCAAATATGGAAGGAACTTCCTAGTGGATGGCCAAAGACTGAAATGATATTTTGGAGGTACCTTCGAATTCGAGGTTGAAAAACAGGCCTTAGAATGTAGCGCTTTATCATAGAAGAATGGCGAGATATGGGACTTTGAAGAGAATTGGAATCAAACATTGGACGAGTCTAAAAACATCACATAGACTAATCTGTAAGAAGCGTATTCAGTTGTAAATATTGTATATTATTAGTAGTTAGACTTTACGAATTCATTATTAACATTACATGCCAAAATTAAGAATGAACAAGTTCCTAGAGGGAATGAAAGAAGTCAAAAACACTCAGTGACAATAACGAAAGATCGGAGGACATCAACGCACCAAGAAAAGAGGTAAAGGCAAGATCATGTCACAACACACAAAAGTCATTGCACAACACGATTGTTCCAAAGTCAAAAACATAAAAATCAGTCATCGTGGCTCGACACAAGGCCTCTATGGCACAACACGACATTCTCATTATGAGTTATAAGAAATTTCAGTCATTGTGTCGCGTTACACACATGTTATGGTGTGACACACCGATAATTTTCAGAAGAACTTGGCCCATTGTTCGACTAAAAAGCCCAATCGAAGCTTTAAACCCATCGTCTTTAACCCTAAACACACACCATTCAAATGCCCTAAGTAAGTCCTAACACCCATTAGTCACCGCCGATTCATCTTGAAGAACACCTTCATTCTTTCGTATCACCGATCCTCAAAAAATAAAAGTGATTCATCCTCCATTCACCTCTTCTTCGAACCATTGTCCAATTCCCTCCTATTTTTTTGAAATCAACACCAACGACAGATCAATCCTTGTTAGAAATAATCCAATGTTTCGTACTCTAACTTTTTTTCAATTAATTTTAATTATTTGGACTGTGGCAGCTTCTTCAATGGCATCAAGGAAACAATAACGCACTTTCAAGGCACCGATTAACTTCAATAATCAATTTACCAACGCATAAATGGAAAGATTCTATCTCTAGATGACTGGTCGATCATTCATTCAAGAACGTGGATTCGACCCCATCATGTCTACCTGCGATGAGATTTGGGATTTAGTATGATATCACCACTGGAATAAATTTTGCGGGACACCAACTAAACCATCGATTGATGCAATAATTTATGAGTTTTATGCTACTTTGAAGGATCAAGAAAATCACAGACAATAGGGTGAGACGATTACCCAGGTCACCATTCAGGGAAAAGAAGTGTCGGTTACACCATGAGAAATATGCTAATTTTATGATGCTCTATATTACTCCCATGATTATCCAGAAAATATAAATTTATTCACATTCGAGAACCTAGATATGGAGGGAATAATTAATTATCTGATGGAGGGTCGTGGCGAGTGGACTCACAATGCCAAAATAGGGGTGCCCTTAAAATTCAATACAGTTATCATGTTCCCAATGATAAAAATGTGGATGCAACTTATTTGCACCCATCTGGCTCTGACACATAATGCGTTTGACATCACCGCATATAGAGCGGTTATGCTTTATGTGATTTTATAGAAAGAACAAAATTGTATTGGTCATTGGATCTACGAAGAGATGATGAAGTGCTTGTGGAGTCACAAACAAAATATATATTTCCCGCACTTGATCATAGCACTGTGCAGAAGAGTTGAAGTTCCCATGTCGCCTAGATAACTCTTGAAAAGAGTTATATTTTATACCTGTAGACCTAGTTAATTGTCTGTACTTAAGAACGTCTAGTTACATTTTAGGACATTTTATATTAGTTGCTTTTAATTTCTCATGGAAGGGTTGTGTTTTGTGCTAGTGGCAAGTGCAGGATGAGGAACAAGAAATAAAAGAGTGAAATCTTGTCAGGGCAAAAAGGTGGTAAGATTACCAGCTCGTATACCATGGCAATGCCAGGAAGGTGTCCAATCAGCATTTAGTGATTATCAATTTCAGCCATACTCTACTTGTACTAGATAAATCTACCTAGAAAAGAGGAGAATATAAATCTTGGGGCTGTTAGAATTATCCTAAAAAAGAAGAAAAAAAGCAATTTAAAAAGAAGCAAAGGAGGAAACCGTAGGAGGCAGAACCATGGGTAGAGATCCTTAGGCAAATTAGAAGGTAGCAGCTGAATAGAGACAAGAATAGGAAAGACGCAGGCAATCCCTCTCAGCACCTCAGGATACTGCACAGCTAGAGTGTGGATTGGACAAGCGAACACTGTCTTCTCAACGTTCTTCCATTATTTCTAATTTGTTCCTTCTTGAATTACAGTGATGAAACTGATGTTTGAGTTGAGTGTTATTTTCCAACCTATGAGTTAAATCTCACAGGGTTGGGATTACTTTGATGAAACTTTAACTATCTCTAATGGCTGCAGTATAAATTTGAATTATCTTTACTATTTTATTCAATTGTTTTATTCTTTAAAATGTATGTGGGCAATCCCTAGACATAGTCGACTATGCAACATACCTTTAAATTAATCTAAAGTCTAGAAAGGTTAGATTAGTTAGACCGTGGTTCAATGATATGAGCAAGTACTCGACAGATACTTGCAGTAGACTCTAGACATAGAGCAACGTTCATAGAGAAGGGAACTGTGCAGGGTACCATATTAAAGGCCTATAGATACATGCAAGGTAACTTGAGGTTTCTGCCTTCGAAAGAAGCAAGCCAATTTAGAACTCTTTTGAGCATAGGTTAAGTATGATTTTGCTGAGGCACTACTGACAGGAAAAGTAGGTTCATAGTAATCCTGACCTTTCCACTCAACATCGCGTAACCCCTTATCTTTTGCCATAATATCTTTGACATTGCATCCTTAGGTGTTTACTTGTCAGTTACATATTACTCCTATACTCATTTCCATAATTTCCATTATATTTCTACTCTTGTTTTGTCATAGCATTTCCAAGCATTCATTAATTTCACATTTCGCATACAATATTATTCCTTTTAATTTCCACTACTTACTACCATAGCTTTACCATAGCATTAATCGCATTTTATTATAAAAATTTTATTATAAAATTTTATTATAAAAATTTTATTATTCCTTTTAATTCAATCCTCGTAGGAACGATACTCACTCATCACTTTATTACTTATCTGACATGTATACTTTCACAGTTCTCATATCATATTCACAGGCTGTAACACCCCAAACCCGGCCTAGACATTACGACCGGATCTAGCATGTCACATAGAAGGGTTGTTTAAAAACTGCGCGTTCGTTAAAAAGTTCGTATTCTTTTTGAAACTTCGAGCTTTGTTGGTTGTGGAATTCAGGTTTGCTTTTATGGTTTCCTTGTAAAAACGTTATTATTATTATTTTCAAAAACTTTGTTTATAATAGAAATCAAATCCAGTGAATTACGGAAATGTGATATTTTGAAAACAGTTATTGTCGTTTTAAGAAAATCCAGAGTTTAATCATTTATAGTTTGATTATATCTGAAATAAAAGTTTAAAAGAAAGATAAAATCCAATGGCCTTATTACATAATATTAAACCCAAATTAAAATAATCTTAAAATGAAGCAAAACTGAAATTTACTAAATTTTGTGAGAAGTACTCCGATGTATGGCCACCAAAGTGTCCTCCGCAGCTCCAAATTCTCTAACGATGGGGATCACCTGCAAGGTTAAAGTAGTGGGGTGAGTTACGAGAACTCAGTGTGTCATCCCGTAATCGGTCATTAATTGGGCCCGAGCCCATACGGAAGCAGTCTGGGCCTAGGCCCTATTTGGCGACAATCTGGGCCTTAGCCCTATAAACATGATAATGCAAGCAGAGAATGCAGCCCAACCCAAACCAACCAAACACACCCCCGTACCAACCCTACACACCTGTGGGGACCAAGTCAACCCAGCCAGCCCTACACACCAATATGGCAGACAAGCTGTTAATCATAGAATTTGTGGAAGAGCCACTAGAATAACAGAATATACGTGGCATGGCCACTACACAGAATGTGGCAGAGCCACCAGAATACACTTCCTCCGATCATCAAACCCAACCCATGCAACATAATATAAATGCAATGCATCATACGTACAAAAGTGTAAATAAAGCATATACATGATAACCAACCATAATCAAGGGTATAACAGTCACTTCCCCTCAAGGGGTATTTCGGTAATTTACCCTTCCAGGGGTATTTCAGTAATTTACCCTCCAGGGGTATTTTGGTAATTTACCCTTCTAGGGGTATTCCGGTAATTTTATCACTTAACGGCCTTTTCGAAGGCCTACTATCGCCTCGAGCGAGACAGGACCCTTTTTGGGTCTCTACGGAACTATTGGGCCTTAAATCCATTTCAGGCCCAAACGGGCCCACACACTCGTGTGGCCCACTTCATATGGTTTCGATCTCAGATTTTTAGATTTCGCAACCGCACTTATCCTTTAACAGTTTTCCATCAATTTCACCCATGTGGGCCGGATAGCCCATTGGGCCCATTTGGCCTGTTTTGGCTCGATTTGGCCCGTTACAGCCTCAATTTCGCGAGAGTTCTTGCGACACCCTCTATGGCTTACCGCCCTTATTCGGGTTTCGATTTACCACTACGAGTGCTTACACGCTCGAGTGGTCACAGTTGCCAGTTTTTTGACTTTTCGGCTTCCGGCCGAGTCACAGAACATTGCAAGCATTCATACAGAGGCGTGTGAGATTACACACCTGGTCACGTAGAGTACTATACACTCACGATCGTCGTCACCTATACCAAACATATCACACAATTAACTCTATAATATAGAAATGGGAGATCATTAATCAAAACACCTAACTATACGATTTACTAACACTAACCTTCACTAGCGCGATCAACTACGATTTGCTTATCTAAACCAGATGTCGACGCCCTTCTGCATCCAGGCAGAAAGTCCCAAACCGCTGACACCCTACGCCGCTTAAACTTGGGAGTAGGTGCAACGAGTCCATTTCCATTAGGCACTCTTTCTGAATCCCCCTCAGTTCGGCTACTATTTGCCTCCATGAAGAACTTGATTGGCTAAACCCACAAGATTCAGCTCTCAGCACAGAGAACAAAAAGATCTCGAGACGGAAGAGTGTGAGTAAATTCGGCCTAGACCATATAGAGTTTAAAGTTGAGTGTTTCGGTTCTTGAAAAGAGAAAAGAGAAGAAGAAACTAAAAAGAAAAGGAACCATTACCTTGCAACTAGAGAAGAACAGAATGAGAAGGAAGATTCGGTAGACAGATGAGAACCCAGTTCCCTGCTATTAGATGTTCGGCTAAGGAAAAACAAAATGGAAATAGAGGTGTTTTTCTTTCGGCTTTACGGAAGAGAAGAAAAAGATGCCACAAGTGGGTAGATGAGTAAAAGAAGTTTCGACTATTAGCAAGGGATAGAAGATGTAGTTTCAAATTGTAGAAGGGAGGGGAGATTCGGCTTAGGGAGAGGAAGGAGTAGAAAAGAAACGGAAAGAAAAGAGGAAGAAAAGAATTCGTCCAGAAGAAAATTTTATAAAAATTTGACCCGAAATGCTTAAGGAAAAGAAAATACCCAAAACGCAAAAACACACAAAATCCACTAGAGAATTTCGGCACCCTTACCATACAAAGCCGAAAATGCTACCCAAAAACCTCTCTCTAGCCGAAGTCCCCACCTAGCACACACTCCCACTCACGGTTAACTCCACCTCTCTCCCCAATCCCACGATCCTCTCCTCTTTTTGCTCCACTATTCACTCTCCACCTCCCATTCAAACCATTTGACCAAGTCTCCATCCTCCAAGGCAGAGTTTGATCTCAACTTTGCTTCCTCCTTTCCTGAGCACAAAATAATAGCCACCCAAAATGCAGCTTGTGAGACTCGAACTCTCTCCCTTCTTATTTCCCTTGTGACGCCACACCACTGTGCCACTTACTCACTTGTGTTAGCAAACCTATTTAATTAAACTTAAGTCCAGCTTCTGCTAGCCCTCTCCCCTAAAGAGCCAAAAACCAAAATTTTCCTATAGCCCAACTTGAACCCAGGACTTCATAGAACCCTCTAAACACTCCAAACTCACACACCTAATAGGCCCAACTTGTAATAGAGTCACTCTCTTGTATCCGATAAAATTGAAATGCTCCCACGCTCAAGGCCCAATGGGCCCAAATTCTACTAGGCCCAAATTCGGGTCGTTACAAATCTACCCCCTTAAAGAAATTTCGTCCTCAAAATTACCAACTATCTAACAGTCGTTTAACGCAGACTACTCTACCACGCTACAGCTACGCACTCTGATTCTAATTTCCCTATCCTATTTTATCTAGAATTTGAAATTCCCGACACATACTCAAAATACCTATGTAACATCCCAGTTTAGGGTCTAGTCAGAATAGTGGTTCGAGACCACAAATCTGAGGGTCATGAATGAGTTTTTGAGGCTTATATTATGTATGCATGCTAGTGTGAAAGTTTCATGAAGCAATTTTGTGAAATTGTGGTTGAATTGTCCAAAAGGACTAAATTGCAAAAGTTGCAAAATGTGTGTTTCTAGAAGCTATATGTGTGAAATAGATTTAGATTATTAATTAGAGGTCCTTAAATAGCAATTTATCCAAATTCTAATTTTTGGACAAAATTGGGCATGGATGAGTTAAAATTGAAAGTTTATCAAAAAGGGCATTTTGGTCATTTATCAATTAAGTGATTAAAATAGGTGAAAAGATGATAGAAATTCATTCATCTTCTTCCCATAGCTGCCAAAAATTTGAGAAGCCATTGTTAGGGTTCTTTCAATTTTTCAAGCTTGCTAGTAAGTGCTCCTAAGCCCAGTTTTTGATATTCTTTGTATTTTTGAAGTCCTAGTAGCATGAGTAAGCTATATATAGCTATTTGGTGAGCTATTATGGATGTTCAAAAATGTACATATGTATGACATGCATGTATTTTGATGTTTTATGGAAGAATATAAAAGCTTGATGTAGTAGAAACATCTTTTGCTAAGTGATTTTCCACGAAAATGCATGTAGGGACTTAGTTGTGAAAATCTTAAGTTTGGTCATACATGGGTGATTTAGTGAGAATTGTTGAATGCTTTAGTTGAGTAAGTGGTTCAGCTAAGCATGAAAGGCTAGAAAGTTGAATAAAAATCACTTTACGAGCCTTTTGGACTAAAGTGTAAATATGAGAAAGTTTAGGGGCAAAATAGAAATTTTGCTAAAGTATGAGATGTGGGTCAATTTAGTTAATGTGTGTATTGAATAAGCTGATTTATTCATTATAGATCAAGAAAGACGAAGCCCAGATCGAAACCGAGGCAAAAGCAAGGTGGTGGACTAAATTGCACATTTCAATACTTTTGAGTATCGAGGTAAGTCTATGCATAAACAATGCATTCATACTTACAATTTGTAAATGCTAGCTAGGGTGTAGCATGAATGAGAATGAATGAGAATGATTGGGAACCTATGTGGTTCAAGTAGAATGAATGTAATATAGATGTGAATGGATGAATAATTGGGTAAATAGACTTGTGCATGTGTTGTGATAATGCTAGATGGTGGGCTAAGTGCGATACCATCCAAATGCATATTGACGATGAGCTGGATATGTGCGATGCTATCGTTAGGTATATCATTTAGTGGCTATGTGCGAGATCACGATGATTACCTTTATGGTAGGCTAAGTGCGATACCACCTTATAAATTGATTGTGGTGTGCTAAGTGCAAAACCACCGAGATATTGGCTGTGTGGATTAATTGTGTATATTAGATGTGTGTAATAGCTGTGTGGATAAGATATGTGGATTAGCTGTGTGGATTAGCTATGTGAGTTAGCTATGTGGATGTATTATTGAGCAATAATGATGTGTTGTATATTGTGTAGATGTGATATTGAATGCAGGGGTGCAATTCAATAATTATGAGCATGTGACTCATGATGTGTTGGTAATATGGTAAGGGATAGAAAGAGTAAGCATAGTTGTATATTATATGTTGGTATAATGCTAATTGTGGTTGGGCTTATACTATGATGCTTAATTGTTTATGTGTAAACTTACTAAGCTCAAAGCTTACTCTCTTTCTTTTCCCTTGTCTTATAGATTAAAAGCGTTGAATCGAGATACGAGGATCATCAGAAGATAGCCCACATATCAGCACACTTTGGTAAATGAAACTTAATGTTTTGTATATGGCATGTATAGGGGCTAGATAAGTTAGTAACTTTTGTTGTAAATGGCTAAGATGTGTTGGCCTATAGATGGATAGCTTATTTTGTATAATGCCATGGTTGTTGGCTATTACATTATATGAAAGAAAGATGTAGTTTTCTATGTGAGAATGCACTTCAATTTGAGTTGATTATGATGGTGTTAGATGAGTATATGTTGTGTATGTTAGAAGGGTGAAAAGAACTTGACACTTAGTCTTATTTTTGACCATGTGGGTAGACACACGGGCGTGTGTCTAGACCATGTGTGACACACGGTCGGCCCACGGGCGTGTGCTGTGGCCGTGCGTCCCCTGCATGTTAATATTTGAAAATAGAATAGACCACGGACTAGTCATACGGGCATGTGCCTAGGGCATGTGGGATTAATCAGTGTTGGCCACGGGCTAGCCACACGGGCGTGTGCTGTGGCCGTGCGTCCCCTGCATGTTAATATTTGAAAATAGAATAGACAACGGACTAGTCATACGGGCATGTGCCTAGGGCATGTGGGATTAATCAGTGTTGGCCACAGGCTAGCCACACAGGCGTGTGTCTAGACTCTAGGCCGTCTCGAGGAAGTCGATGTTCACCACGGTTGGGAGCACGGGCGTGCCATGGCCGTGGGGCATTTGGCGAGAATGCTTGGGTTTTTAGGCGCGATGCGGGGACATGGGCGTGTGTGCTCATGCTGCGGGCGTGTCTAATCTTGCACGGCGTGTGAGACTGTATAAAGAGAAAAATTTTAAGGATCATAAAAGTTCCGGATTAGTCTCGAGAGCCCTCGTGTGTATGAGTGAGGCCTCGTAATTTTAGAATGAGGTTATAACGAGTAATGACGTTGAGCCTAAGTGGCGATTAAGTGGTTTGAGTTTGGTAACACCTCGGGCTCGGTTCCCGGCGTAGAACCCGGGTAAGGGGTGTTACATTTAGTGGTATCAGAGTTATGGTTTAGTCGGTTCTAGGACTACCGTAGCGGGTGCAAGAGTCTAGCTATACATGCCATAAGTGTACGATGATAGTGTGGTGGTTTCTGATGATTTTAAATCTTGTTTTATATAGAATATGGATTCCGATCCATTGACTGCTGATGAAGCAGCTAATAATGTGCCGGCTTCTGCGCAAGGAACCGTGCCAGTGCAAAGGGGACCCGAGGCGAGGGGTGAAGGGGAAGAGGCACGAGAAGCCTTTCTCCATATGATGAGTAATTGATACTCGGATTATGTCCGAGCGAACCCTAAGGCTCAACCACCTCCACCTCCTCCTATACCTCAGCCAAATCCTGTGGCTCCTCAAGGTATGGATGTAGTGAGGATATCGAAACCCCCGATGGATAAGATTAGGAAACACGGGGCTGAGGAGTTTAGAGCTAAGGTAGATGATGACCCTGAGAGGGCGAAGTTCTGGTTCGAGAACTCGATGAGGGTGTTCGATGAGCTCTCATGTACACCTGAGGAAAGTTTGAAGTGTGCCATATCTTTGCTGAGAGACTCAGCATACCATTGGTGGAAGACGCTGACATTAGTAGTCCCGAGAGAGCGGGTAACGTGGGACTTCTTTTTGGAAGAGTTCCGAAAGAAGTACATAAGCCAGGGGTTTACTGACCGAAAAAGGAAAGATTAGGATGACAGTAGCTGAATACGAGCGTGAGTTTGTTAGGCTTAGCAAATACGCTCAAGAATGTGTGTCGATAGAGACCATCTTGTGCAAGAGGTTCGAAGATGGGCTGAATTAGGATATCAAACTCCTAGTTGGCATTTTGGAGTTGAAAGAATTCGTGGTATTAGTTGAGAGAGCAAGTAAGGCCGAAGAGTTGAGTTCAGATAAGAGGAGGGTTGTGAGTGAAGCCCGAGATGCGAGAAAGAGACCGATGGGCAAGTCGTATCAAGCCCAATCGAAAATATCCAAGGAAGTGAATCCTCAGACGTCGGCCTCAGTGGGATATTCGCATCGAGACTTGGATAATACTCGTCAGGGTTCGAGAGTCCGAGCCCCCTCGATGGAAAGTGTGGGCAATGCAAAGAGTAAACCGGAGTGTCCAAGTTATGGTAGGTATCACACCAGAGAGTGTTGGGGAAACAGTCGGAAATGTTACAAATGTGGTTCCCCTGACCACTTTATCCGTAACTATCCCGAGAGGGATGATAAGGAAGAGAGGCAAGAAGTGAGACCTAGTGATGTGTCTACGAGGGGTAGACCACCAAGGAACCCAAGAGGTGGGGCTAGTGGTAGGGGTGCGTCCAGGGACTCTGCTGTGAGACCAGAAGGTCGAGCACCTGCGAGGACGTATGCCATTCGTGCTCGCGAAGAGGCATCCTCCCCTGATGTGATAACGGGTACTTTTTCTCTCTTTGACACCTCTATTATTGCTTTAATAGATCCAGGGTCTACTCACTCTTATATTTGCATGAGATTAGCATCTAGTTTTAGTATGACCGTTGAGTCTACAGACATTGTGATTAAGGTGTCAAACCCGTTAGGAAAGCATGTGTTAGTGGACAAAGTGTGTAAGAATTGTCCTTTGTTGATTGAGAATCATTGTTTTCCGGTAAACCTTATGTTGTTGCCGTTTGATGAGTTCGGGTATGTCGGGTATGTTTTGGTTTGGATGCGATGTTTGGATATAGAAATAGGTTGCGTATGTGATATATGTCTGCTTTAATGGTTAGGTTGTAACACCCCTTACCCGGGTTCTATGCCGGGAACCGGGCCCGAGGCGTTACCGATCTCAACCCAGTTAATCGCCACTTAGGCTCAACGTCATTACTCTCTATAACCTCATTCTCGACTTATGAGGCCTCACTCATACACACAAGGGCTCTCGAGACTAATCCGGAACTTTTACGATCCTAAATTTTTTTCTCTTTTATACAAGTCTCACACGCCCGTGCAAGATTAAACACGCCCGTGCATGGACACACACGCCCATGTCCCCAAACCGTGCCTAAAAACCCAACATTCTGCCAATGCCCCACAGCCAAGGCACACGCCCGTGCTTACCACCCGTGGTGCACACTAACTTCACACACACGGCCTCAAAGCCTAGTCACACGCCCGTGTGGCTAGCCCGTGGACTATCCTGATTTAAAATGTTAACATACAGGGGACGCACGGCCACAGCACACGCCCGTGGGCTGATCGTGTGTCACACATGGACTAGACACACGCCCGTGTGTCTATCCACATGGTCAAGAACAAGACTAAGTGTCAAGTTCTTTTCACCCTTCTAACATAGACAACATATACTCATCTAACACCATCATCATCAACTCAAATTGAAGTGCATTCTCACATAGAAAACTACATCTTTCTTTCATATAATGTAATAGCCAACAACCATGGCATTATACAAAATAAGCTATCCATCTAAAGGCCAACACATCTCAGCCATTTACAACAAAATCCACTAACTTGTCTAGCCCCTATACATGCCATATACAAAACATTAAGTTTCATGTACCAAAGTGTCTTTGATATGTGGGCTATCTACGATGATCCTCGTATCTCGATTCAACGCTTTTAATCTATAAGACAAGGGAAAAGAAAGAGAGTAAGCTTTGAGCTTAGTAAGTTTACACATAAACAATTAAGCAACATAGTATAAGCTAAGCAACCATTAGCATTATACCAACAAGTAATTCACAACTATGCTTACTCTTTCTATCCCTTACCACATTTCCAACACATCATGAGGCACATACTCATAACCATCAAAATGCACCCCTGCATTCTATGTCACATTTACACAATATACAATACATCTTTATTTCTCGTAATACATCCACACAGTTTATCCACACAACTTATCCACACACTCTATCCACACAGTTTATCCACATAACTTATCCACACAGTCTATCCACACAGCTTATCCACATAACTTATCCACACAGTCTATCCATACAGTTTATCCACATAACTTATCCACACAGTCTATCCACACAGCTAGTTCACATAACTAATCCACACAGCTATTACACACAGCTAATACACACAGTTAATCCACACAGCCAATATCTCAGTGGTTTCGCACTTAGCACACCACAATTGATTAATAATGTGGTATCGCACTTAGCCTACCACAAAGGTATTCATAGTGATTCAGCACATAGCTCACCAAACGATATACCTCACGATAGCATCGTACATAGCTAGCTCATCGTCAATATGCATTAGGATGGTATCACACTTAGCCCACCATCTAGCATTATCACAACACATGCACAAGTCTACTTACTTAATCATTCTCGATCATACATTCATTCCACATTTTCTACCACATTCATCCCACATAGGTTCTCAAATATGCTACACACTAGCTAGCATTAACAAATTGTAAGTATGAATGCATTATTTATGCATAGACTTACCTCGATACTCAAAAGTATGGAAATATGCAATTTAGACCACCACCTTGCTTTTGCCTCGGTTTCGATCCAGGCTTCGTCTTTCTTGATCTATAATGAATAATTCAGTTTATTCAATACACACACATTGACTAAATTGACCCACATTTCATACTTTAGCAAAATTACTATTTTTCCCCTAAATTTCCTCATATTTACACTTTAGCCCCAAGGCTCGTAAAGTAATTTTTATTCAACTTTCTATCCTTTCATGCTTAGCCGAACCACTTACTCAACTAAAGCATTCATCAAATCTCACTAAATCACACATGTATGACCAAACTAAAGTTTTTCACAATCAAGTCCCTACATGCATTTTCATGGAAAATCACTTAACAAAAGATGTTTCTACTACATCAAGCTTTCATAATCTTCCATAAAACATCAAAATACATGCATGTCATTCATGACCACATTTTTGAACATCCATTATAGCTCATCAAATAGCTAAAAATAGCTTACTCATGCTACTGGGACTTCAAAAATACAAAGAATATCAAAACCGGGCTTAAGAGCACTTACTAGCAAGCTTGAAAAATTGAAAGAACCCTAACAATGGCTTCTCAAATTTTCGGTAGCTAAAGGGGAAGAAGATGAATGAATTTGTCATCTTTTCACCTATTTTAATCACTTATTTGATAAATGACCAAATTGCCCTTTTTGATAAACTTCAAATTTTGACTCATCCATGCCCATTTTTGTCCAAAAATTAGAATTTGGGTAAATTGCTATTTAAGGACCTCTAATTAATAATCTAAAGCTATTTCACACAAATAGCTTCTAGAAACACACATTTTGCAACTTTTGTAATTTAGTCCTTTTGGACAATTCAACCACAATTTCACAAAATTGCTTCATGAAACTTTCACACTAGCATGCATACATAATATAAACCTCAAAAACTCATTCATAACCCTCGGATTTGTGGTCTCGAACCACTATTCTGACTAGGCCCTAAACCGGGATGTTACAACTCTCCCACTTTAGAGATTTTCGCCCCCGAAAATCTTACCAGAAAAGAGGTTTGGATATTGCTCTCTCATAGCTTCTTCCGTTTCCCACGTAGCCTCTTCCACGCCATGTTTCTGCCATAACACTTTCACTAGTGCTATGCTCTTATTTCTCAACTGTTTCACTTCTTGAGCCAAGATCTTAATCGGCTCCTCTTCATAAGACATATCCGGTCTTATCTCAATTTCCTTTGAAGGAATCACATGTGAAGGATCGGAGAGATACCGTCGCAACATCGACACATGAAACACGTTATGAATCTTTTCCAACTCTACCGGCAAAGCCAACCGGTATGCTACAGGCCCAACTCTATCTGTAATCTCATACGGCCCTATAAACCTTGGACTCAATTTCCCTTTCCGTCCAAATCTCATAATCTTCTTCCACGGCGATACTTTCAAAAATACTTTGTCGCCTACCTCAAACTCAATTTCTTTTCTTTTCAAATCCGCATACGACTTCTGTCGGTCTGAAGCAGCTTTCAGACTATTACGGATTACTTTCACTTTCTCTTCGGTCTCTTTTACTAGATCAACCCCATGGATCCGCTTCTCGCTAAGCTCGGTCCAATACAAAGGAGTCCGACACTTACGACCATACAAAGCCTCAAACAGTGCCATCTGTATACTCGACTGATAACTATTGTTATAGGCGAATTCGACCAAAGGTAGATATCTCTCCCAACTACCTTCGAATTCTAACACACAGCATCGAAGCATATCTTCAAGAACTTGAATCACTCTTTCAGACTGACCATCGGATTGCGGATGGAATGCAGTACTGAAATTCAATCTCGTACCCATGGCCTCTTGCAACTTCTTCCAAAATCTCGAAGTAAACCTCGGATCTCTATCCGATATAATAGACACAGGTACACCATGTAATCTCACTATCTCTGCCACGTACAACTTAGCTAACTTATCCAATGAATAATCAACACGTACTGGAATAAAGTGAGCCGACTTCATCAATCTATCCACAACAACCCACACAACATCTCTCTTTCTCGGAGTCATCGGTAACCCCGTTACAAAATCCATGGCAACCCGATCCCATTTCCATTCGGGTACCATTACTGGCTAAAGCAATCCCAAAGGCACTTGATGCTCAGCTTTCACTTATTGGCAAACCAGACACTTTGCCACAAACTCTGAAATATCTCTTTTCATACCCGGCCACCAATACAACTTCCTCAAGTAGTTGTACATTTTCGTACTGCCTGGATGTACTGACAAACACCCACTGTGGGCTTCATGCAAAACCTTTCGAATCAACTCCTCATTTTTAGGAACACAAATTCTGTCGCGATAAAGCAAACAACCATTCAAACCCATTTGAAAATCAGAATCACATTCCGACCCGCACTTAGCTATCTTAGCTTGCATCTCGCTATCATTTCTCTGAGCCTCACATATTTGTTGAACAAATAGTGGCCTAGCTCTCAACTCTGCCAAAATAGCACCATCATCAGACAATGCTAAACTCGCTCTCATAACTCTTAGAGCATACAGGGTTTCCTACTCAAGGCATCCGCAACCACATTCGCTTTTCCCAGGTGGTAATCAATGACTAACTCATAGTCTTTCAACAACTCAAGCCACCATCTCTGTCTCAGATTCAGATCCTTCTGATCCATCAAATACTTTAAACTCTTGTGATCCGTAAAGATTCGGCACTTTTCACTATACAAATAATGTCGTCAAATCTTTAACGCAAACACAATCGCAGCCAACTCTAAATCGTGAGTCGGATAATTCTTCTCGTGCGGTTTTAACTGACTCGAGGCGTAAGCGATTACTTTACCCTCTTGTATCAACACACAACCGAGACCATTAAATGATGCATCACTATAAACCACAAAATCCTTCTCCGATTCTGGTTGAACCAAAATCGGTGCCTCACTCAACATTATTTTCAGTCTCTCGAAGCTCTGTTGACATGTCTCAGTCCATTCAAACTTGATATCCTTATGCAATAGCTTCGTCATCGGGGTAGCAATCACAGAGAACCCCTTTACGAAACGTCTGTAATATCCTGCTAATCCCAAGAAACATCTGATTTCTAACACGTTCCTCGGTGGTTTCCAATCCATAACAGCCGATATCTTACTCGGGTCAACTCTGACACCATCACCTGACACCATGTGTCCTAGGAATCCGACCTCTCGGAGCCAAAACTCACTCTTGCTAAACTTAGCATACAACTATTCTTCTCTCAAAGTTTGCAAGACAATTCTCAAGTGCTCTTCATGATCGTTCTCATACTGAGAATAGATCAATATGTCTTCAATAAAGACAACCACAAACTTGTCCACATATGGTCTGAAAACACGGTTCATCAGATCCATAAAAATCGCAGGTGCATTCGTCAAACCAAACAGCATAACCAAAAACTCATAGTGGCCATACCTTGTCCGAAATGCAGTTTTAAACACATCTTCCTCTTTCACTCTGAGCTGATAATAACCAGACCTCAAGTCTATCTTGGAGAACACTGTAGCTCCCTTCAATTGATCAAAAAGATCATCAATCCTTGGTAAAGGATACTTATTCTTAACCGTCACTTTGTTAAGCTGCCTATAGTCTATACACAATCTCATAGACCCATCTTTCTTCTTAACAAACAATACCGAAAAACCCCACGGCGAGTAGCTCGGTCTTGCAAAACCCTTATCTGTCAACTCTTGCAATTGAACCTTCAGTTCCTTCAACTCTACAGGTGCCATTCTGTACGGAGCAATTGAAATAGGTGCCGTTCCTGGAACCTACTCAATTCCAAACTCAACCTCTCTCACTGGAGGTAATCCGGGTAACTCTTCCGGAAATACATCTGGGTACTCACATACCACTGGCACTATTTTAAACTCTACTCCAACCTCTTGAGTATTCAACACAAACACAAGATAGGACTCACATCCTTTTCTCAAACATTTCTCAGCCACTAAGGAAGAAATCATCACGGGTAGACTGTCCAATCCACTTGATTCAACCCGAAACACATCTCCACTCTCATATTTCAGTTCAATAAACTTACTACCACAGTTCACTAAGACATTATGGGTAGTCAACCAATCCATGCCTAGGATTAAATCAAACTCATCAAACGGAAACAACAAAAGGTTTGCCAGAAAAAAAATGATTCTCAATCAATAAAGGACAATTCTTACACACTTTGTCCACTAACACATACTTTCCTAACGGGTTTAACACCTTAACCACTATGTCCGTAGACTCAACGGTCATACTCAAACTAGATGCTAATCTCATGCAAATATAAGAATAAGTAGACCCTGGATCTATTAAAGCAATAACAAAGGTATCATAGAGAGAAAAAGTACCCGTTATCACATCAGGGGAGGATGCTTCTTCGCGAGCGCGAATAGCATACGTCCTCGCAGGTGCCCGACCCTCTGGTCTCACAGCAGAATCTCTGGGCGCACCTCTACCACTAGCCCCACCTCTTGGGTTCCTTGGTGGTGTACCCCTCGTAGACACATGTCTCACTTCCTGCTTCTCTTCCTTATCATCCCTCTCGGGACAGCTACGGATAAAGTGGTCAGGGGAACCACACTTATAACATTTCCGACTGTTTCCCCAAAACTCTCCGGTGTAATACCTACCACAACTAGGACACTCTGGTTTACTCTTTGTATTGCCCACACTTTCCATCGAGGGGGCTTGGACTCTCAAACCCGAGTGAGTATTGCCCAAGTCTCGATGCGAATAACCCACTAGTGCTGTCGTCCGAGGATTCACTTCCTTGGATCTTTTCGACTAGGATTGGTATGACTTGCCCATCGGCCTCTTTCTAGCATCTCGGGCTTCACTCACAGCCCTCCTCTTTTCTGAACTCAGCTCTTCGACCTTACTTTCCCTCTCAACTAATACCACAAATTTTTTCAACTCCAAAAAGCCCACTAGGAGTTTGATATCCTCATTCAGCCCATCTTCAAACCTCTTGCACAAGATGGTCTCTGTCGAGACACATTCTTGAGCGTATTTGCTAAGCCTAACAAACTCACGCTCGTATTCTGCTACTGTTATCCTTCCTTACTTCAGCTCAAGGAATTCTTTCCTTTTTTGGTCAGTAAACCTCTGGCTTATATACTTCTTCTGGAACTCTTCCAGAAAGAAGTCCCACGTCACCCGCTCTTTCGGGACTACCAACGTCAGTGTCTTCCACCAATGGTATGCCGAATCTCTCAACAACGATACGGCACACTTCAAACTCTCCTCAGGTGTACATGAGAGCTCATCGAACACCCTCATCGAGTTCTCCAACCAGAACTCCACCCTCTCTGGGTCATCATCTACCTTAGCTCTAAACTCCTCAGCCCCGTGTTTCCTAATCTTATCCACCGGGGGTTTCGATATCCTCACCACATCCATACCTTGGGGAGCCATAGGATTTGGCTGAGGTATAGGAGGAGGTGGAGGAGGTTGAGCATTAGGGTTCGCTCGAACATAATCCGAGTACCAATTACTCATCATTTGGAGAAAGGCTTCCCGTGCCTCTTCCCCTTGACCCCTGACCTCGGGTCCACTCTCAACGGGCGCGGTCCCTTGTGCAGGAGCCGGCGCGTTACTCGCTGCTTCATCAGCAGTCAATTGATCAGAATCCATATACTATAATAAACAAGATTTAAATCATCAGAAACCACCACATTATCATTGTACACTTATGGCATGTATAGCTAGACTCTTACACCCGCTACGATAGTCCTAGAAACGGCTAAACCATAGCTCTGATACCACTAAATGTAACACCCCTTACCCGGGTTCTACGCCAGGAACCGGGCCCGAGGCGTTACCGAACTCAACCCACTTAATCGCCACTTAGGCTCAACGTCATTACTCTCTATACCCACATTCTCGACTTACGAGGCCTCACTCATACATACGAGGGCTCTCGAGACTAATCCGAAACTTTTACGATCCTAATTTTTTTTCTCTTTTATACAGGTCTCACACGCCCGTGCAAGATTAGACACGCCCGTGCATGGACACACACGCCCATGTCCCCAAACCGTGCCTAAAAACCCAACATTCTGCCAATGCCCCACGGCCAAGGCACACTCCCGTGCTTACCACCCGTGGTGCACACTGACTTCACACACACGGCCTCAAAGCCTAGTCACAAGCCCGTGTGGCTAGCCCGTGGACTATCTTGATTTAAAATGTTAACATGCAAGGGACGCACGGCCACAGCACACGCCCGTGGGCTGACCGTGTGTCACACATGGACTAGACACATGCCCGTGTCTCTATCCACATGTTAAAGAACAAGACTAAGTGTCAAGTTCTTTTCACCCTTCTAACATACACAACATATACTCATCTAACACCATCATCATCAACTCAAATTGAAGTGCATTCTAACATAGAAAACTACATCTTTCTTTCATATAATGTAATAGCCAACAACCATGGCATTATACAAAATAAGCTATCCATCTAAAGGCCAACACATCTTAGTCATTTACAACAAAATCCACTAACTTGTCTAGCCCCTATACATGCCATATACAAAACATTAAGTTTCATGTACCAAAGTGTGCTGATATATGGTCTATCTTCTGATGATCCTCGTATCTCGATTCAACGCTTTTAATCTATAAGACAAGGGAAAAGAAAGAGAGTAAGCTTTGAGCTTAGTAAGTTTACACATAAATAATTAAGCAACATAGTATAAGCTAAGCAACCATTAGCATTATACCAACAAGTAATTCACAACTATGCTTACTCTTTCTATCCCTTACCACATTTCCAACACATCATGAGTCACATACTCATAACCATCAAAATGCACCCCTGCATTCTATGTCACATTTACACAATATACAACACATCATTATTTCTCGTAATACATCCACACAGTTTATCCACATAACTTATCCACACACTCTATCCACACAGTTTATCCACATAACTTATCCACACAGTTTATCCACACAGCTTATCCACATAACTTATCCACACAGTCTATCCACACAGTTTATCCACATAACTTATCCACACAGTCTATCCACACAGCTAGTTCACATAACTAATCCACACAGCTATTACACACAGCTAATACACACAGTTAATCCACACAGCCAATATCTCAGTGGTTTCACACTTAGCACACCACAATTGATTAATAAGGTGGTATCGCACTTAGCCTACCACAAAGGTATTCATAGTGATTCAGCACATAGCTCACCAAACGATATACCTCACGATAGCATCGCACATAGCTAGCTCATCGTCAATATGCATTAGGATGGTATCGCACTTAGCCCACCATCTATCATTATCATAACACATGTACAAGTCTACTTACTTAATCATTCTCGATTATACATTCATTCCACATTTTCTACTACATTCATCCCACATAGGTTCTCAAATATGTTACACACTAGTAGCATTAACAAATTGTAAGTATGAATGCATTATTTATGCATAGACTTACCTCGATACTCAAAAGTATGGAAATATGCAATTTAGTCCACCACCTTGCTTTTGCCTCAGTTTCGATCTTGGCTTCGTCTTTCTTGATCTATAATGAATAATTCAGCTTATTCAATACACACACATTGACTAAATTGACCCACATTTCATACTTTAGCAAAATTACTATTTTGCCCCTAAACTTCCTCATATTTACACTTTAGCCCCAAGGCTCGTAAAGTGATTTTTATTCAACTTTCTATCCTTTCATGCTTTGCCGAACCACTTATTCAACTAAAGCATTCATCAAATCTCACTAAATCACATATGTATGACCAAACTAAAGTTTTTCACAATCAAGTCCCTACATGCATTTTCATGGAAAATCACTTAACAAAAGATGTTTCTACTACATCAAGCTTTCATAATCTTCCATAAAACATCAAAATACATGCATGTCATTCATGACCACATTTTTGAACATCCATTATAGCTCATCAAATAGCTAAAAATAGCTTACTCATGCTTCCGGGACTTCAAAAATACAAAGAATATCAAAACCGGGCTTAAGAGCACTTACTAGCAAGCTTGAAAAATTGAAAGAACCCTAACAATGGCTTCTCAAATTTTTGGCAGCTAAAGGGGAAGAAGATTAATGAATTTGTCATCTTTTCACCTTTTTTAATCACTTATTTGATAAATGACCAAAATGCCCTTTTTGATAAACTTCAAATTTTGACTCATCCATGCCCATTTTTGTCCAAAAATTAGAATTTGGGTAAATTGCTATTTAAGGACCTCTAATTAATAATCTAAAGCTATTTCACACAAATAGCTTCTAGAAACACACATTTTGCAACTTTTGCAATTTAGTCCTTTTGGACAATTCAACCACAATTTCACAAAATTGCTTCATGAAACTTTCATACTAGCATGCATACATAATATAAACCTCAAAAACTCATTCATAACCCTCGGATTTGTGGTCTCAAACCACTATTCCAACCAGGCCATAAACCGGGATGTTAAACCAACCATAATCAAGGGTATAACGGTCACTTTCCCTCCAGGGGTATTTTGATAATTTACCCTTCCAGGGGTATTTCAGTAATTTACCCTCTAGGGGTATTTCGATAAGTTACCCTTCCAGGGGTATTTTAGCAATTTTTTCACTTAACGACTTTCCCGAAAGCCTACTGTCGCCTCGAGCGACACAGGACCCTTTTTGGGTCTCTACGGAACTATTGGGCCTAAAATCCATTTCAAGCCCAAATGGGCCCATACACTCGTGTGGCCCATTTCGCATGGTTTTGGTCTCAGATTTTTAGATTTCGTTACCGCACTTATCCTTTGAAAGTTTTCCATCAATTTCACCCATGTGGGCCGGATAGCCCATTGGGCCCATTTGGCCCGTTTTGGCTTGATTTGGCCCGTTACAGCCTCAGTTTCGCGAGAGTGCTCGCGACACCCTCTATGGCTTATCACCCTTATTCGAGTTTCGATTTACCACTACGAGCGCTTGCACGCTCGAGTGGTCACAGTTGCCGGTTTTCTGGGTTTTTGGCTTCCGGCCGAGTCACAGAACATTGCAAGCATTCATCCAGAGGGGTGTGAGATTGCACACCTGGTCACATAGAGTACTATACACTCACGATCATCGTCACCTATACCAAACATATCACACAATTAACTCTATAAAATAGAAATGGGAGATCGTTAATCCAAACACCTAACTATACGATTTACTAACACTAACCTTCACTAGCGCGATCAACTACGATTTACTTATCTAAACCAGATGTCGACGCCCTTCTGCATCCAGGCGGAAAGTCTCGAATCGCTGACACCCTACACCGCTTAAACTTGGGAGTAGGCGCAACGAGTCCATTTCCATTAGGCACTCTTCTTGAATCCCCCTCAGTTCGGCTAATATTTGCCTCCATGAAGAACTTGATTGGCTAAACCCACAAGATTCGGCTCTCAGTACAGAGAACAAAAAGATCTCGAGACGAAAGAGTGTGAGTTAATTCGGCCTAGACCATATAGAGTTTAAAGTTGAGTGTTTCGGTTCTTGAAGAGAGAAAAGAGAAGAAGAAACTAAAAAGAAAAGGAACCATTACCTTGCAACTAGAGAAGAACAGAATGAGAAGGAAGATTCAGCAGACAGATGAGAACCCAGTTCCCTACTATTAGATGTTCTGCTAAGGAAAAACAAAATGGAAATAGAGGTGTTTTTCTTTCGTCTTTACGGAAGAGAAGAAAAAGATGCCACAAGTGGGTAGGTGAGTAAAAGAAGTTTCGGCTATTAGAAAGGGATAGAAGAAGTAGTTTGAAATTGTAGAAAGGAGGAGAGATTCGGCTAGTTTCAAATTGTAGAAGGGAGGGGAGATTCGGCTTAGGGAGAGGAAAGAGTAGAAAAGAAACGGAAAGAAAAGAGGAAGAAAAGAATTCGTCCAGAAGAAAATTGTATAAATATTTGACCCGAAATGCTTAAGGAAAAGAAAATACCCAAAATGCAAAAACACACAAAAGCCACTAGAGAATTTCGGCACCCTTACCATACAAAGCCAAAAATGCTACCCAAAAACCTCTCTCTAGCCGAAATCCCCACCTAGCACACACTCACACTCACGGCCAACTCCACCTCTCTATCGAATCCCACGATCCTCTCCTCTTTTTGCTCCACCATTCACTCTCCACCTCCCATTCAAACCATTTGACCAAGTCTCCATCCTCCAAGGCAGAGTTTGATCTCAACTCTGCTTCTTCCTTTCCTGAGTACAAAATAATAGCCACCCAAAATGCAGCTTGTGAGACTCGAACTCCCTCCCTCCTTATTTCCCTTGTGACGCCACACCACTGTGCCACTTACTCACTTGTGTTAGCAAACTTATTTAGTTAAACTTAAGTTCAGCTTCTGCTAGCCCTCTCCCCTAAAGAGCCAAAAACAAAAATTTTCCTATGGCCCAACTTGAACCCGGGACTTCATAGAACCCTCTAAACACTCAAAATTCACACACCTAATAGGCCCAACTTGTAATAGAGTCGCTCTCTTGTATCCGATAAAATTGAAACGCTCCCACGCCCAAGGCCCAATGGGCCCAAATTCTACTAGGCCCAAATTTGGTCGTTACACAGGCGATAAGTTTTTGGCGCTGTTGCCTAGGATCGCCAATTTGGTGTAAATTGGTATTGTTATTTTACTTAGTTATATTACTTTTATTTAACTTAGTTATATTTTTCTACAGGTTTGCCATCAGTGCATGAGAAGAGGCATTCCTGCTAACAAATAGTATCCTTTTGACCCAGAGATTGATAGAACTTTGCGAAGAAGGCGGAAAGAACTGTGAAAAATGGCTAAGAATGAGAATGATACTGGTCTCAATGACAACTTGAATGGTCAAGATGCTAATCCTCCTATTCGAAGGGTAATACTAGGTATGAATGGTTAATGAAACTCGTGTGAACAAGCCGTGTGCCTCACACTGCTAGTAGACATGCCCGTGTTATAGACCGTGTGAAAATAGGGCATACATATTGACTATGTCACACGGCCGAGGACACTCCCGTGTGCCAGGCCGTGTGAAAATTGGAGAGTAAACTGACTTGGGTCACACGGCCAACCACACACCCGCGTGTCTAGCCCGTGTATCAGGCCATGCCAAAATTGTAGGGTATACTGACTTATCAACACGGCTAAGTCACACGCCTGTGTGCTAGGCCGTGTGCCATATAGGGGGTATACTGACTTGTACCACACGGCCGGTCACACGCCCGTGTGTGAGACCGTGTGGAGCATAACGACTTCAATTCCATTTCAACACCAATGGACACACGGCGTGTACTTAATGATGTGTCACACACATTTGGTGAGACACACGCCGTGTCTCTCTGCCGTGTGGACAAAAATAGGCTATTTGCAAAGCCATTTTGCCACCCTATTTTCACAAGCTTATACAAGCATAAATGACCACATTTCATAATGCAATTGGCAATCATCCCATAACATTTCATACACATAGTATACCAATTCAACTTGATATTCAATTACCTAATTAATACTATGCATAATCCATTCATATATCAACTACATATCAAGACTTCACTTATACATTTTCATTCCATCCATTTCTTACTAAAACATACCAAAATTGAACACTTAAACTCAACCAAAACATAGTACCAAAATAAGCCAAATCACATGGCTTAACTTATACACAAAAACATACCAAAATCATTATATCAAGTAACATAACTAACATCTTTTAAACTAGCCTATACATGCCATATTTACATATATCCACAAGTTTAAAAATACCAATCGAAAATTGGATAGTGTGATGTGCAACTCCGACTTGTCCGAAACGAGCGAGCTAATGAACCTCTATAAAACATAGAAAAAGAAACAGAGTAAGCTTTATAGCTTAGTAAGCCCGTATAATTCAGAATTAAACTTACCATTTATACTAAACCAATACAAATAACTAAGGTAAACTCCATACAATTTCCAAATGCCTATCACAAGCATTTATCCATAGGTTAGACATGTTAATACGTGAAATCATCCATTATCACAATTCAATACTCAATATAACTAGCATTCAATATTTCATTCTCAATCATATAACCAATAATCCATTCAATAATAGTACTCATCCGTATAAACAGAATTTATGCCCGTTGAACCTATTAGAACTCCAAAGGATACACGGGTGATAAACATCAGTAATCCGTCAATTCATTATCATTTATGCTCTTTCGTGCCATGATGGTAAGCTCCTCCTGAGCTGATGAACAGTAAGCTCTATTGAGCTGAAACGGTAAGCTCCCATGAGCTGAAAACAGTAAGCTCTTACGAGCTGATATATCGATAAGCTCATACAATCTGTGGTGAGTCCGCAACAAATGCAGGAGCTCGACCAAAACAGTAACCCTAGTGACATGTCACTTGAATCCTACGAATTCATACAGTTCAAACGGGGCTCAGTAACAAATAGATTATATCAATAAGGCATTCATATTTCAAGTATACCAATTACTCAATTATACATTCATTTCAAATATTTACAAATATATGAAAGTTCGATTCTAATTATACGAACTTACCTCGTATTGCTAGGATAAAAACTATCGGCTATTCGTCGCTATTTCCTTTTCCCCGATCTAAACTCGATCTCGGCTTATCTTGATCTATATATTATCAAATTCAGTACATTCAGCATTCAATCTATTCAATTTAGTCCATAATTCATATTTTGGAAAATTTACACATTTGCCCCTATACTTTTCAATTTTTACAATTTAGTCCTTATCACATAAAATTGCAAATTCATGCAATTTGGTACCTACCCATGCCTAGCCAAATTTCATAGAGACTTCTAGCAGCCCATATCTTTCATTATTTCACACTTTTAACCACCACATTTTACAATTTCACAATTTAAACCCTATTTTGCATTTTTGTCAAAAATCACTTTACAAAACTAGTTTAACTATCATCAAGCTTCCATAATCTATCATTAAACATCAAAGAACTCAAGTATTCAACAATTCCAACATGTTAAATCTTCAAAAATTGCAAAATATAGGGTACGGGCTAGCTGGAATACAAAGCAACGATCTCAAAAACGTAGAAATCATTAAAAACTGAGTAAAAATGTACCTTAATTGAAGAATTTATCAATGCCGAATGACGAACCCTATTTTGGCTTTTTCTACTTCTAATTTTTGGCTAGAGATGAATGAAATAACAAAATTTTGGTTTTGTTTTATTAAATTAAACTTTATTAACTAAATTACCAGTATAACCTTATTATAAAACATTAATATATCATATAATTCATGGACATAAATGTCCACTAACCTTAATCATGGTCAAATTACAACATAAGGACCTCTAATTTAATAAACCATAACTATTAGGCATATTAAACTAATGGCACACAAGTTTTACCTTTACGCGATTTAGTCTTTTTTTCTGAATTAAGCATTTAAACGAAAAAATTTCTTTACGAAACTTTCACATAATTAATCTATCATGCTGTAGACCTTATTAAAATAATAAAATAAATATTTTGTCTTTGGATTTATAGTCCCAAAACCACTTTTTGGATTTTGACTTAAAAACGGGTTGTTACATCTCTCTTATCGGAACTTCGTCGAATATGCTCATAGAATCAATCATACATTTAATGCAATATCAAAACATTAAAATACAAATATAACATTGCATTATTTACATACGAACTTACCTCGGCATAAAAACGGTAAAAAGGACTAAATCGTCAAATACTCATTTTTCCCCTGTTCTAAACTCGAACTTCGTTTTTCTTGATCTATAATACCAAATTCATCTCATATAATCAACGCAATATTCATTTCAGTCCAAAAGTCACATTATGGAAAAATTACATTTTTGCCCCTAAACTTTTAACATTTTACATTTTAGTCCATTGGCTCGTAAAATGATTTTCATTCAATTTTTTCAAAACCCAAGCCTAGCCGAACCATTTTCATACTCATAACAGCCCACATTTCTCATTTATTAACATTTTTATAACATATTTTACAACTTTTACAAATAAGTCCTTTTTAACATTTTTACCGAAAATCACTTAGCAAAAGTCGTTTAACAAACAACAAACATGCATTTTCTACCATCAAACATCAAAATACACACATGTCTAATATGGGTCAAACCTTAGACCTTGATCATTTCTTAAATTAGTGGTAGAAATAAATAGATCATGTTACAAGGATTTCAAAAACATAAAAATCATTAAAAACGGGGCTAGAACGGACTTACAATCGAGCTTGAAAGCTTGAAAAACCCTAGCCATGGTTTCCCCTTGTAAAATTTGGCCATGGGAGGAAGATGGAGAAAAATTGGCTTTTAATTTGGCTTTTTAATTCATTTAATTACCAAATTATTAAAATGCCCTTAATGAAAAACTTTAGAAATATACCAAACCATGTCCATTTTTGTCCACCAACTTAACCAATGGTCTAATTACTATTTAAGGACCTCCACTTTAAAATTTCATAGCAATTGGACACCTTAAACATATAGAATTCAAGTTTTTCACTTTTTGTAATTTAGTCCCTATAACTAAATTGAGTGACCAAACATCAAAATTTTCGAACAAATTTTTTACGAAATCGTTCCATAAAACTGTAGACCATAAAAATATAATAAAAATGAATTTTATTGCGTCGGATTTGTGGTCCCGAAACCACTGTTTCGACTAGACCCAAAATCGGGTTGTTACAACTCTCCCGCTTTAGGGATTTTCGTCCCCGAAAATCTTACCGAAATATAAATTCGATTTTCACGTAGACTCCTCTATCTCGTGACACTGCCAAAGAACCTTCACTAAGGTTATGCTTTTATTTCCCAACTTTTTAATCTCTCGTGTCAAAATTTCGATCGAATCTTCGTTATACAACACATCGGCTGAATCTTAATCCCTATCGGAGAATTCATACTCAAAGAGTCCAATAGATACCATCACAACATAGATACACAAAACACATTTTAAATCTTTTTCCAAGGTAATACTTTCGGAACCATGCTATCGCTGAACGAGAATTTCATATCCTCATGTTTCAAATTCATATACGTTTTCTGACAATATGAAGTGGATTCTAAACTGCCATGAATCACTTTTACTTTCTGTACTATTTCTGATCGGATAGTCTCTGAAACATATAACTCAACTAATCTATCATGTTACATACCCGATCACTAGAACATCTATTTCAAATAACTGTGCATTTTATTACTCCCTGAATGAACAAACGAGCTACTACTGAGCTTCTTACAAAATTTTCTGCATAAGCTTTGAATTACTCAGTGCACAAATTCTATCTCAGAATAATGAAATCAGTCATCAAGTCCGACCTGAAATTTAGAATCAAAAGTCGTCTCACACAGTCATCAAATTAGCTTAATCACCCATCGGACAGTTCCTTTCATGTGACTTTAACCGTCTGAAAGCATAAACTATCACTTTACATTCTTGTATTAAAACACATTTCAATCCGTTCGATAGTGCATCACTGAAAAATCACAAATTCTTTTCTCAATTTAAACTGGACTCCGAATCAATGCTTCGGTTAACAATACCTTCAACTATTTTCAACTTTGCTAACACTCAATAGACCATTCAAACTTTGACAAATGTGATAACTTTATCAATCAAAACAGCTTTAACTCATAATAATATCATCCAATTAGGACTGATCTAATAGGTACGTCCTTGTATCACACCTTTTTTTTTAATATAAATTCTTCATTCAGACTGTGCGTCAATTTACCCATGAATGTACAAGATTTTATCTTCTTACCTGAGGATAAACTTAAATGCATATAACTCAAATTACCTTTCAACTAACCAGCTCGCTCAGATAAAAACAACTGAGTCAATCTCAACTATCAAATAATATCATATCAAAATACTCCTTTCTTCATGCTGTTAAAACAACTCAAACATACAATTTTTTTTCAAAATTTCCTCACATGCTAGTCAAAGATCTTTACAACTGCATTAGCTCAAGGAAACAAAATATCCTAATTGAACTCATTGACCTTAATCAAACTTACCTGAGAAAAGAAAACCATCGTACAATTTGAGCTTGAGCTTCCACTATCTATACCTTTGCCGATGTCAATTCCTTTCATGAAAATTAGAGAAATCCTGATACTAGAATCACCACGTTCCTATGATCAAACCAGAAATACAACCATAATAGACATAGTTATCACAAGCCAAAGAACACACTTTAAAGATGAGCCATGATTGATAATTTACGAAATAAGGCTGATAAGAAAACCAAGATAAAGAAATCCAAGATGCGATATCATACTGGAAGTCCAAGAACATAACTCATAAGAAAATAATAAAGATCTTGATGATTCCTCAGAGAAAACCAGAAGAAAAACAATACTTATACGCTCTGGAATCAATTGTAACAGAGATAATATATTTTCCAAATACATATATAAAACAAAACAACATCCAGTGGAAACAAAAGAATAGCCTCACATAAATTTTCACCAATAACTTTTATTTCAAACGTAATAGAATAGAATCCCAAAGAGAGATATAAGAAATGTTACTCATCAATTAACCAGTCTAACAGTGCTTTCATCTATCATTATATTCAGCTAGCATTCTCATACGATAAGAATTCCATCAGAAAATGACAATCACATATATCTCTGAGGATAATTGAATATATAAAATACCTAGAAGAGATCATCATAATCTATTCAATTACTACTGTTACACTCAGACATCTTTACGATTCAAATATCATTTCTCTGACTAATTCTGTCATCACTAATCCTGTATTATTCCATTCACTAACGAAAATCAATCCGAAAGAAATCCCAGCAAATACATACTTTAAACATCATACTTGAATGAATCGATTAGCCGAGATTAACTTTTTCCTTAGCCGTGACGTTGCGAAATCCGGATAATCTTTAGAATAACCTGGCATATTTTCCAGAATTGTATTCACTTGCCAAACTATTCTTAACTCTGACCACATTATTAGTTATTCCGCTACTGAACTCTTTAGTCTCTTACTTGTGAGCTCATTCAGCTTAAATCTCGTAAAATTTCGTTATAAAATACCATATAGGTAAGGGGGTGAGGTCATAAATCCTCTAACTCGACTCTCATAAATACAAACATATAACTTAGCATTCATCATCAACATAATATCTTCACAATCACATAATTCACTTCAAGCTAATTAAAGTAAATATTTATGCTACACGAACTTTTCGATTATCATTATTCAAACAAGTGTACTTAAACATACATTTCATAAGTTTTGAGTAAGTTTACTTATCGTATTCACTTAATCAAACAAGTTAGGCTCATAACATCATATGAATGCAAACAAACATGGATGAGCTTATCACAATATAAACTTTCATTTCATTTCACCTTTCCATATTTCAAGAATAATTCCCATTGAACTATTGTAATTTCGATGGATACTCTGGTAGTATACTCAAGGTATACATGTCAGCAATCCGCCAATTCATATTCAAAAGTGCCCTTTTGGCACATATTCATAGAGTACACTCTCGAGCCATATATGATATAACAGGATTACCAGTCCAGGCTAAATCCTTTCGATAATGTATGCTCTAAAGGCTTACTCTAGATTACCCGTCCGGGCTAAATCCATTTCATAGCATATGCTCGAGAGGGCTTAATTCAGGATTGTCGTTCTGGGCTTAATATTTTTTGTAACATTTAAAACATTTCATTCGTTTCATAAAATCACCATAATCCATCGAAATACAACATTCAACCGGAACAATGACAATTTATCCATATTTATCAACTTATGGTTATTTCATTTTGTACATCATCACATAAATATCATGAACTCATATTCATACCTTTCCAAGTTTCAACTTATCACAAACTCATTTTCAAATATCTTAGTATCACTTTCTGTAACGCCCCAAAAATGTAGGGTTTGTACTTTTGCATGATTTGGCTTAAATTCCATGTGTGCTTCAATGGCTAAGTATTTGAGTGTATTTTAGGGTTTTTAGGAAGCCTGGGTTCGAGTCTGGGCCTTGGAAAATTTTTAATTTTTACTCTTAAGTGAAATTGGCTGTTAGCAGTTAGGACTTATGTTTAAGTGTGTGTGATTTCATGTCACAAAAAGAGCATGTGGCTTGATGGCTGTGGCGTCACTAGGGTGGCAAGGGAATTGGGGTTCGAATCCCATGGCATGTAAGTAGGGGGTTTTTATTTTATGACTCGGTGGCGTGAGAGGTAGAGTTTGAATCAAACTCTGCAGAGGAGGTTCAAGACTTGGTCATCAAATTTGAATGGGTTTGAATGGGAGGCTGGGAGCAAATCAAGGAGTATTTGGTGGAGAGTTTGAATGAGTTGGGATGTGAGGGGAGTCTTGGCCGAATGGGAGAGCTTGAGTAGGGGGATTTCGGCTAAGGGAGTTTCATTTGTGTAATTTCGGCATTTGAGGTGAGTGTAGAAGCCGAATTTCCTCTTTGGTAATTTGGGTTTTTCTTTTGTTGTGTTTCAGGTTTTGCTTTCTGTGGCATCTCGCGCATCTTTTTTTGACCATTTGGGTCCTTCTCTCTTCAACTTTCTTTTTCCTTTTCCTTGTTTCAAAAGCTGCCGAATCACTCATAGCTGAATACCTGTTACTCTTTCCTTTCTTCTAGCCAAACTCCATTTCTTCTTTTCCCTCTCTTTGTTTCTTTTCTTTTTAAGATAGCCGAATACTTTTCTCTAAAAGAATTTGTTCTTCTTGTGTTGACTGAACCTGTTAAGGCTTAAACATCTTCTCTTCTTCATCCCTAACCGCTTCTTGATCACTTCGATTTATGGGTAAGGGGTTACTCTAGCCGAATCTTGGTTGGCTTATTTCTCTATGCTCGGTTTTGTATTTCTTGGGCCGAAAGGCTATTTCTCCTTGTTGCCATGGAGATAGGCTTTTCTAATATCTTCTTTTTTATTCGTTCGAATGTTGCTAGGGACTCGTTTTCCTTAACCAAGGGGTAGGCCGATTACTTTTCCCCTGTAAGGGACCTTTTGATTCACGGTAAGTGCTTTAGGCATAAGTTATACATATTCTTATGGGATTATAGATTCTTATGAATCGGTTAACGGTGGTTGTGAAGGTATAACACTGAAAAAAATACGTGGTTTTGGGACTAGAGAAGGCTGCGATTGTTGATTGGTAAGTAGCGTTAGTTTGATTAAAGCGTTTTCAATATTTGTGATGGATTAACGAGAATTTGAGTCTAGTTGTTGGGGTTGTTGTTACCATAGGTGTTTAATCTTGGAAGTGCTTCAACTACAACCCATAACAGGTGTGTAATCTTACACCCAATGCTGTTTCTGTAAACACGATGGATGAAGGTGTGTATTCACACCCCTGCGTAATTGTGAATTGGCTAAAGCTGAAAAGCCAAAACTTCGGCATCTGAGGGCTCACGAGCGTGCGAACGCTCGTAAGGACAAATCGAGCCACAATCATTAGTGATAGACCGTAGAGGCCGCCACGAATGTTCTCGTGGGCTTAGGTCGTAGTGGGCCTCGTTGGGCCGAAATGGACCATGTGGGCCCAATGGGCTCATGGGCCCCATAGGGACAAAATCCACGGTAAGTGACAAATAAGGGATTGGGCTGCGAGATTCGCATAGTTGTGACGGAGTGTGGGCTGAACGTGCCACACGAGTGTGTGGGCCCACCCGGGCCAAGTAACGGGCCTTGGGCTCAATTACACTGTTTGGCCATATAAGTTGGCCGAGTCATTCGAGACGATGGTAGGCCTTTAGAAAGGCCGTAAAATTATCGAAATACCCTCAAAGGGTAAAATTACCAAAATACCCTTGAAGGGTAAAATTACGTAAATACCCTCGAAGGGTAAAATTACTGAAATACCCTTAAGGGGGTAAAATTACCGAAATACCCTCGAAGGGTAAAATTATCGAAATACCATCGAGGAGAGAAATTACCATTTTACCCCTAACCAACGAAATGACCATTATACCCCTAGTGGTAGGTTAGTTGATGTGTGTATGCTATCTAAATGACTGCTTATGAATATGACATACTGCTTACACGTAATATTTATGACACGACATTCTGCATTGGGGTTGGGTTTCTGACTTGGAGGAAGTATTGTACTAGTGGCGCTGCCACGTTTTTACTATTCTAGTGGCTTCGCCACGTATTCTGATTTTAGTGGCTTTGCCCACGTTATCTATATGTGCGGCTCATTTGATTACTATTAGCAACTACGCTGCGATATTGGTGTGTTGGCTGGGTGGGTCGACTTAGTCCCCACATGGTGTGTTGGTTGGTACGGGTGGTGTGTTGGCTGGATTGGGTTGGGTTGCATTTTTACTCTGTACTGATATTATATGGGTTTAGGCCCACACTGTTACTATATAGGGCTAAGGCCCAGACTGGATTACTACTGAATAGGGCTCGCCCACCAGACCGCATATACTGCTTCATCGTTTGTCGATTAGGGGATTACACACTGAGTTTACCCAAACTCACCCTTTTCTCTTAATTGTAAAGGTAATCCCCAGCGTTAGAGGATTTGGAGCTGCGAGGGACTCAGAGGTGGCCACATGTTCACGAGTATTTTGATTTATACCTAGTTTTCTTTTAATTATTTATTTTGGGGAAATAATTATGTAATAAGGCCATTTGAGGTTTTTAACTTTTATTTGGTTTTAACTTTTCACGTTAATCTGCTAGATTAGGAAACACGGGTTTTCAAAATAATAATTGTTTCTAAAGAAAATCACGTCTTTCAAATCTTAAAGGTTTCAACTAGAAAAGGCTTCCGCGATTTTATTTCAGATTGATAAAACTTATAACAATTGATGTGACCAATAAATGGACAAAATGATTTGATTTTACAACACTAACATTTTCAACAGCAAAATTTTAAATGGGATTTAAAATTTAGTGATGAACTTTTATCGACAAGTCTAGTGTTCAAACGATGCTTCGATGTGACACGTCATATCCAATCGTAACGTTTAGGCCGGGTTTAGGGTGCTACATTTAGTGGTATCAGAGCCATGTTTGGTTTATGCTGCTCATCGCCGAAAGGATGGCGACGCCCCGAACATCTTAACTGGTACGTTCCTAACTTATGATGTACCATACACTGCTTTGTTTGATATTGGGTTTACACACTCGTATGTTGCATGCACTGTGTCTGGGAAGTTGGGTTTTCAGTTCAAAATTACTGATAGTGAAATGACTGTGTTAAGTCCACTAGGACAGTCAGTTAGAGTGAATAAGTTATTTAGAGACGTGCCCCTAGAGGTCCAAGGGGTTATCTTTCCGGTAGATTTGATGGAACTGCCGTTTGGCGAATTCGATCTGATATTGGGCATGGATTGGCTAGTGAAGCACCGTGCAAATTTGGACTGCGCTGCTAAGCCTATGGTGTTGAAGTCTTCTGAGGATGAGGAGGTGGTTGTGTTAGGGGAGCGAAGAGATTATCTACCTAACGTAATCTCAGCATTAAAGGCTAAGAAACTGGTTTGCAAGGGTTGCGAGATGTTTTTCGCTTATGTCAACAGTTCTGATTCTAAGGGTCCTTCTGTTAGAGATGTCAAAACTGTTAAGGATTTTTCAGATGTATTTCCTGAAGAGCTTATTGGGTTTCCCCCAGACCGTGAGGTCGAATTTAGTATTGAGCTCCTACTGAGAACAGCTCCGGTGTCCATTGCCCCTTATAGGATGGCACCAAAGGAGCTTGTGGAGTTAAAGGCTCAAATTCAAGAGCTGCTAGACCGAGGATTCATTCGGTCGAGTGTGTCTCCATGGGGAGCACCAATGTTATTTGTGAAGAAGAAGGATGGATCCTTGCGCATGTGCATTGATTATCGTCAACTGAACAAACTGACGATCAAGAACAAGTACCCTTTACCAAGGATAGATGATCTGTTTGACCAGCTGCGGGGAGCTGTAGTTTTCTCCAAGATAGATCTTCGATCGGGGTACCATCAGCTAAGGGTTAAGGAGGCGGATGTGTATAAGACTGCATTCAGGACTCGTTATGGTCATTACGAGTTTCTAGTAATGCCATTTGGGTTGACGAATACACTAGCTACTTTCATGGATATGATGAACCGAGTATTCCAGCCCTATTTAGATCGGTTCGTAGTGGTGTTTATAGACGACATCCTGGTGTATACCAGAACCGAGGAGGATCATGATGCACATCTTCGAATTGTTTTGCAGATTCTGAGGGAAAAGCAACTATACGTAAAGTTCAGCAAGTGTGAGTTTTGGTTGCGAGAAGTGACATTTCTGGGTCACGTGGTATCCGCCGAGAGGATTAGGGTTGATCCTCGAAAAGTTGAAGCAGTATTGAAGTGGAAACCACCAAAGACGGTATCTGAGATTTGAAGTTTTCTAGGTCTGGCTGGGTATTACAGACATTTTGTTGAGGGGTTTTCACTAATCGCTGCTCCACTGACTAAGTTACTGCGTAAAGGGGTACTGTTTAATTGGACCGATAAGCAGCAAGAGAGTTTTGAGAAACTAAAGAAAGTTCTAACTGAAGCCCTTGTGTTAATACAGCCAAATTCTGGGAAGGAATTTACTGTCTACAGTGATACGTCGCACATTGGATTGGGGTGTGTGTTGATGCAAGAAGGTAAGGTGGTTGCTTACGCGTTGCATCGACTTAAGCCTCACGAGGCGAATTGCCCCACTCACGACTTAGAGTTAGCTGCGGTGGTATTCGCACTGAAGATTTGGAGGCACTACTTATACGGTGAGAAGTCTATTATTTACACAGACCATAAAAGCCTCAAGTACCTCCTTACTCAGAAGGAGTTGAACCTTAGGCAACAAACATGGATAGAGTTGCTTAAGGATTATGATTGCTCAATTGAGTACCACCCTGGTAAAGCTAACGTAGTAGCTGACGCACTGAGCCGTAGGGTTGTATCTGATTTGAGAGCAATGTTTGCTCGTCTCAGCCTCTTCGATGATGGTAGCTTGTTAGCTAAACTTCAAGTGAGACCGACTTGGACTGATCAAGTTAAGGAGAAACAATTTTTGGATGAGTCACTGGCTCCTCATTTCTGACAAGTTGATAGCGGAGAGACTACAGACATTGGGTTGAATAGTGAAGGAGTACTATGCTTCTGTGGGAGAGTCTGTGTACTAAGAGATTCTCATCTGAGGCGGTCTATACTGCAATAGGCGCACAGTAGTCTTATGCCATGCATCCCGGTGGAAACAAGTTATATCGAGACTTGCGTGAATTGTACTAGTGGCCAGGGCTTAAGCGCGAGGTTACCAATTTCGTGGGTAAGTGTCTGACATGCCAGCAAGTTAAGGCTGAGCATCAACTACCTTCTGGATTACTGCAACCAGTTAAGATTCCACTCTGGAAGTGGGAGAGGGTAACCATAGATTTTGTCAGTGGGCTACCCTTGACACCTACTAACAAGGATTCGGTATGGGTTATTGTAGACCGATTGACTAAATCTGCCAATTTTATACCGGTCTGCACTGATTATTCGTTGCAGAAGTTGGCTAAGTTGTATGTGGCCAAGATAATAAGACTGCATGGTGTACCAGTTTTAATTGTAACATTCCAAAATTAAGGGTTTGTGTTTTTTTTTGTATATTTGTATGTTGGGCTTACTCTGCAGATTATTTGAGGGTATTTAGGGGCTTTAGGGAGGCCTGAGGTCGAGGCCAAGCCCTGGAAAAATTTTGGTTTTTGGGCTCTTTAGTGGGGAGAGCTGGTGGAGGCAGGGCTTATATATATTAGTGTGTGTTTTATTAGCACAAATGAGCTTGTGGCTTGGTGGTTGTGGCGTCACAAGGGAAGCATGAGGGAGTGGAGTTTGAATCCCACAGATGGCAAATCCAATGCTTTTATTTTGTGTCAGGTGTGTGGAAGAAGTAGAGTTGGGGTAGAACTCTGCCATGGAGGTTGGTGAATGAGTCAAACAGTTTAAATGGGAGGTGGAGAGTAGTTTGAGGAGGAAAAAGGGGAGATAATCAAGGGAGTGGGGTGAGTGGTAGTAGTGGCCGAATATGGGGAAGTGGATGGGGGAGTTTCGGTCAAAAGACTTGTCATTTTTTGAAGGATGCATTTCGGTTGGGTCTAGGGGTGTGCCGAATTTCTCTTGAATTTCCTTTGGAAAAACATTTTTCATTTTAGCTTATTGTGACGTTTTAGGTCAATTTCTCTCCACTATGAATCTCTGTCGAAGTTCTCTTTGTTGTTTTGTGCTCTCTTTCTTTCCTTTGCAAGCTGTCGAAAGTACTTCTCTTCCATTTCTTCTTGCCGAATTCTTCTTAATCCCTCTCCCTTTTCCTTAGGCTTCTTCTCTACTCTTCCTCTCTTTAGCCGTAATTGACTCTTTTGTTTTGTTACCAAGTGCCGAGTGGTTCCATGTTTAATTCGTTGTTGCTATTCTTTGTTGCCGAGCCTTCCTTCCATTCGGTTTTTCTCTGAACAGAGGTACTGGTTTCTTTTCTGTCATCCTCGTCTCCTCTCTCGTTGCTTTGTCAAAATCAAAAATCCTAACTCCATTTCTTTTTCCCTAGGCCAATTTTATTAGGGATGGATCTTATCTTCTTCTCTATTCATTCGACATTCAGGTTCAGGAAGTATTTGGTAACTGAATCTATGACCGAATAGGGGGTGGGCAGTTCTTGTATTATTTTATGAGTTTCTTAGGGCCGAATAGCCTTTTCTTTGTGGACTTGGAGCATCATTGCTAACTTATGATTTTTATTACGGACCCAATTTCGTAATCGAAGGGAGTAACCAAACATTCTAGCATAGCAAGGAGTTGTCGTCGTTGTTGGTAAGTATGGTGGATTATTTTATCAATCTCAATTCTGGGAGTATCGTGGGTTAAGACTAATTGTTAGCCAATTATGATCTCAGGTGTTTTGGAAAGTCTCGAGTCTGATGAAACCGTGTCAGTGTGTAATCTCACACAAATCTTGATGAATGCATGAGTTGCTCCGTGAATCGGCCGAAAGCCAAAAAATCGGCAAACGTGACTACACGAGCGTGCGAGTGCTCATAGTGGAAAATCGAGACACGAATGATGGCGGTAGATCGTTGAGAGTGTCACGAGCACTCTCACAAAACTGAGGCTGTAACAGGCCTGATCGAGCCGAAACGGGCTAAATGGGCCCAATAGGCTAACGGGCCCACATGGGCAAAATCGATAGAAAATTACCGAACAATTGATGCGACTGCGAAGTCTACAAAACCGAGACCAAAAATGTGTCAAATGGGCCACACGAGCGTGTGGGCCCATTTGGGCCTGAAATGTATTTAAGACCCAATTGTACCGTAGAGACCCAAAAAGGGGTCTTGAGTCATTCGAGGCAATAATGGGCCTCCGAAAAGGCCGTTAAAGGACTAAATTAAAGAAATACCCCCCAAAGGGGTGAAAATGACCTTTATACCCTCGATTATGGTTGAATATTGCGTATGTAATTTTATTTACACTTTTATACGTAAGATACATTGCATTTATATCATGCTGCATGGGTTGGGTATGATGACTGAAGAGAAGTGTAGCCTGGTGGCTCTGCCACATACTGTTTTAGTGGCTATGCCACATATATACTATTACTCTGGTGGCTCAGCCACAAATACTGTGATTAGAAGCTTGTCTATAATATTGGTGTGATTGGCGGGGTGGGTTGACTTGATCCCCACAGGTGACGATTGGTTGGTACGGGGGTGTGATTGGTTGGATTGGGTTGGGTTGCATTTTATTGCTTGCATTATCTTGATTTTAGGGCTTAGGCCCAGTTTGATGCTGTAAGGGCTCAGGCCCAGATAGTGACCGTTTAGGGAATTACACACTGAGTTCTCGTAACTCACCCCCTTTCCCTTAACCTTGTAGGTAATCCCCAGCGTTAGAGGATTTGGAGTTGCGGAGGACTCGGTGGTGGCCATACGTCGGAGTTATTTCTCACGAAACTTAGTAAATCTAGTCTTTACTTTATTTTAAGATTATTTATTTTGGGATTAATATTTTGTAATAAGGCCATTGGACTTTATTTTCCTTTTTAACTCTTATTTCGGCTATTATTAAATTATTAAACGTTTAAATACTGGGTTTTCCTAAAATGATAATAACCGTTTTTCAAAATATCATGTTTCCGCAACTATTCAAGTTCGATTTTCACAACAAAACATTTTTTAAAAATAATAACAACTTTACAAAAACGGACATTAAGCAAATTGTGTTTTCACAACAAACAACGAAACTCAGATTTTCAAAACGAGAGGCAACATTTTTAACGATCGCTTGGCTTTTCAACTACCTTTTGATGTGGCATGCTAGATCCGGCCATAATGTCTAGGCCGGGTTTGGGGTGTTACATTTTATGGTATCAGAGCCCAATTGCAAAACTCGACTATGGAATGGGTTTAAAATTTTTTCCAAATCTGTTTGAAAAGTGGTTTAGAAAACATATAGCATTACTGAAAGTATGGCACACTGAGTCTCCAGCACAAAATTCGTAAGTTTCCTTACTTTATATCTGATTATATGATGAAATGACTGTAGGGAGAAAAATACTAGAGATAGTGGTAGTACACTGAAACTTTTAGCTATAGGAACTAAGACTATAGAGACTGAAATAGTAGGAAACTCGATCTACAAAAACAACTCTTATAACCGTTTTCCATTAAACACTTGTTAATAGTCATGGGAACTATAGACTGATTCATAAAACTCTTAAACAGATTAACGTGTTACATCGAGATGAGTACAAGAGGACGCGGAAGAGGTAAACGGGGCCGTGATAGAGGCCGAAGTGCTAGGGCTGGATCTTCAGCATCAGGGCATATGCCTGAAGGCGAGGCGCTGGCATCGCCAGTTACTGAGACGGGGTCTCATGATCAAACCGAAGAGGATGATGCTTTGTCTCAAGCAATGCTGCGGGTTCTAGAACGGGTTGCTGGAGCGAGTACTAGGTCGGTAGCTCGAGGGTCCATTTCTGAGCGACTCTGGTCAAACGGGGCCAAAGTTTTTAGGGGCATCTCTGGTGTAGCCCTGAATGTAGCGGAATACTGGTTAGAGGTGGTGGAACGAATCATGGATGATCTGGACTGCACAGCAGAACAAAAACTGAAAGGAGCAGTGTCCCTGCTGCGAAATGAGGCGTACCAGTGGTGGCTTACAGTAAGGGAAGGAACACCAGCTGATCGGATGACTTGGGATTTCTTCAAAATGGCTTTCCAGGGAAAGTATGTAAGGGCCGGTTATGTGGACGCCCAGAGGAAGGAATTTTTGAATCTTGTTCAGGGGAACAAATCCGTAGCAGAGTATGAGGTGGAGTTTCTGCGCTTGAGTCAGTATGCTCGGGGGATAGTCGCGACCGATCATGAATGCTGTGTGGGGTTTAAAGATGGTCTCCAGGATGAGCTGCGGGTACTGATAGCTCCGGAGAGAGAAAGAGATTTTGCCACTTTGATTGAGAAGGAAAAAATTGCCGAAGAAGTAAAATGTTCCGAGAGACAAAATCGTGATAAGGAAAGGGGCAAGAATAAGAGAGATTCTGGGTTTTCAGGTCCTTCAGGGGGATTTCATAAGAGGCCTAGGTTGGATGGGCCAGTTCGAGTTGGGGTTCCAGTTGCTGTGGGTCGGTTGCAACCTTGTATGGAATGTGGGAAATAACATTCAGGAGAGTGCTGGAGAAGGACTGGAGGGTGTTTCAGATGTGGGTCTAAGGATCATCGGTTCAAAGACTGTCCTTGGGAGCCTGTTCGGACGCAGGTAGTAGGTCAGAGATTTGTGCAGCCAGGGAGAGGTGGTCAGCAGCCACCGAGAGGTCGTGGTCCGTACCGAGGGGGAAATGGGTTAGGACGCGGTCGTGGAGCACTAGGCAGAGGTGCTGGTAATGCTAGTAATGCTGGTAATACAGGTGCAAGACAGCCAGGATTGGTTTACGCTGCTCGGCGTCGAGAGGATGGTGACGCACCTGACATCATAACCGGTACGTTTCTCATACATGATGTGACATTTACAGCTTTAATTGATATTGGGTCTACACACTCGTATGTTGCTTGTACTGTCTCTGAAACTATGGGTATACAGTATGAATGTACTGATAGAGAAATGTCAGTAATTAGTCCTTTAGGACAATCTGTGGTAGTGAATAAGCTGTTTAGAAATGTTCCTCTAGAAGTTCAATGGGTGGTATTCCCGGCAGATTTGTTGGAACTACCGTTTGGCGAGTTTAATCTTATACTGGGAATAGATTTGTTGGTAAAACACCGTCCGAACTTGGATTGCGCGGCTAAGCGTATGGAATTAAAGACTTCAGAGGATGAGAAAGTGATCGTGATAAGAGAGAGAAGGAATTATCTGTCCAATGTAATCTTAGCGTTAAGGGCTGAGAAGTTGGTGCATAAAGGTTGTGAGGCATTCATAGCTTATATTAACATGACAGATGCTGAGAGTTTGTCTATTGAGAATTTCAGAACCGTAAAGGAATTCCCGGATGTATTTCTTGAAGAGCTTTTGAGGTTGCCTCCAAATCGCGAGGTCGAATTTGGCATTGAGTTGTTACCGGGAATGGCTCCGATGTCTATCGCCCCTTATAGGATGGCACCGAAGGAGCTGGTAGAACTAAAGGCTCAGATCCAAGAGCTATTGGATCGAGGATTTATCAGGCCAAGTGTATCTCCGTGGGGAGCGCCGGTGTTGTTCGTGAAAAAGAAGGATGGGTCAATGCGTATGTGTATTGACTATCGGCAGTTGAACAAGCTAACGATTAAAAACAAATACCCGTTACCAAGGATAGACGATCTGTTCGATCAACTGCGAGGAGCTTCAGTTTTTTCAAAAATAGATTTAAGATCGGGATATCATCAACTAAGGGTCAAGGAGGCAGATATACACAAGACTGCATTCCAAACTCGTTATGGGCATTATGAGTTTCTGGTCATGCCATTCGGATTAACGAATGCACCAGCTGCTTTCATGGATATGATGAACCAGGTCTTCCAACCCTATCTAGACCGGTTCGTGGTGGTATTCATAGATGACATTTTGGTGTATTCAAGAACTGAGGAGGAGCATAATTCACATCTTCGGGTTGTGCTGCAGATATTAAGGGAAAAGCAACTTTACGCCAAATTTAGTAAGTGCGAGTTTTGGCTGAAGTAAGTGACATTTTTGGGTCATGTTGTGTCTGCCGAGGGGATTAGGGTTGATCCCCGGAAGGTTGAAGCTGTATTGGATTGGAAGCCACCAAGTCGATGTCGAGAGATCCAAGTTTTTAGGTTTGGTTGGGTACTCTGAGCGATTCATTTGAGGGTTTTCTTTGATTCTTTGCACCCTAACTAAGTTATTGTGTAAGGGGTACCGTTTTTTTGGAGTGATGAGTAGCAAAAAAGTTTTGAGAAACTGAAGAAGATTTTGACTGAAGCACCGGTATTGATTCAGCCTGAGGCTGGGAAAGAATTCGTTGTCTATTGTGATGCATCGCACACAGGTTCAGGTTGTGTGCTGATGCAAGAAAGGAAGGTGGTGGCGTATGCATCCCGTTAACTTAGGCCACATAAGGTGAACTATCCCATTCATGACTTGGAGCTAGCTGCAGTAGTGTTCGCACTAAAAAATGGAGACATTACCTGTATGGGGAAAAGTCGATCATCTACATCGACCATAAGAGTCTTAAGTATCTCCTTACCCAAAAGGAGTTGAATCTAAGGCAACGGAGATGGATAGAGTTGCTGAAGGATTATGATTGCTCTATTGAGTATCATCTGGGGAAAGCCAACGTGGTAGCAGACGCACTAAGTCGTAAGGTGGTATCTGATTTGAGAGTAATGTTTGCTCGTCTCAGTTTATTCGAGGATGGTAGTTTGTTGGAAGAACTTCAGGTGAAACCGACTTGGGTTAATAATATTAAAGAGAAGTAGTTATTGGATGAGTCGTTGGGTTCTCATTTTCAACAGGTGAAAAGTGGAGAGACGGTGGATTTTGGGATGAACAGTGAAGAGGTGTTATGTTTCTGTGGAAGAGTTTGTGTCCCGAAGGACTCTGAGTTAAGACAGAGGATTCTGCGAGAGGCGCATAGTATCCCATATGCTATGCATCCCGGTGGAAACAAGATGTACCGAGATCTACATGAACTGTATTGGTGGCTAGGACTGAAGCGGAAAGTTACCGACTTCGTAAGTAAGTGTTTGACATGTCAGCAAGTGAAGGCTGAGCATCAGCTGCCTTCGGGACTACTGCAACCTGTAAAGATTCCACTCTGGAAGTGGGAGAGGATAGCAATGGATTTTGTTAGTGGGCTACCCCTGACGCCTATTAAGAAAGATTCCGTGTGGGTAATTGTTGATCGGCTGACTAAATCTGCCCACTTCATACCGGTTCGCACTGATTACACGTTATAGAAGTTGGCAAAGTTGTACGTGGTAGAAATTGTGAGGCTGCATGGGGTACTAGTGTCTATCATCTCAGACAGGGACCCTAGATTCACATCTCAGTTCTGGAAAGTGTTACATGAAGCTTTGGGTACAAGGCTAGATTTCAGCACAGCGTTTCATCCATAGACGGATGGTCAGTCGGAGTGGGTAATCCATATTTTGGAAGACATGTTGAGAAGTTGTGTGATTGATTTTAGGGGCAGTTCGGAAGATTAATTACCGTTAGCAGAATTTGCATATAACAACAGCTACCAATCCAGCATTTAGATGGCACCCTACGAGGCGTTATATGGTCGTAGGTGTCGTACCCCTACTTGTTGGACAGAATTGGGTGAGTGACGGTTGTTGGGTCCAGAATTAATCTCAGAAACTGAGGAGAAGGTGAGGTTGATTTGGGGTCGTTTGAAAGAAGCTTCTGATAGACAGAAGTCGTATGCAGATCTTGAGCGTAAAGAAATCAAGTACTCGGTGGGAGATTATGTTTTCTTGAAGGTCTCACCATGGAAAAAGATTCTGAGATTTGGACGGAAGGGCAAGTTAAGCCCTAGATTCATCGGACCTTATCGGGTGTCAAAACGTGTTGGACCAGTTGCATATCAGCCTGAGCTGCCCCCTGAGTTAAATCGAATACATAACGTATTCCATGTTTCTATGTTGAGACGCTACCGTTCAGATCCTTCTCATATAGTGCCGGTGGAAGAAATTGAAGTAAGACCTGATCTGACATTTGAGGAAGAACCGGTGCAGATTTTGGAGCGGGATGTTAAAGTGTTGAGGAGGAAATCTGTTCCGCTAGTAAAAGTGTTGTGGCGTAATCACGATTCAGAGGAAGCCACGTGAGAGCCTGAAGAGGCAATACGACAGCAATACCCTCACCTCTTTTGATCAGGTAAATTTTGAGGCCAAAATTTATTTAAGAGCGGTAGAATTGTAACATCCCAAAAATTAGGGGTTTGTGTTTTTTTTGTATATTTGTATGTTGGGCTTGCTCTGCGAATTATTTGAAGGTATTTAGGGGCTTTAGGGAGGCCTCGGGTCGAGGCCAAGCCTTGGAAAAATTTTGTTTTTTGGGCTCTTTAGTGGGGAGAGCTGGTGGAGGCAGGGCTTATATATATTAATGTGTGTTTTATTAGCACAAATGAGCTTGTGGCTTGGTGGTTGTGGCGTCACAAGGGAAGCATGAGGGAGTGGAGTTCGAATCCCACAGATGGCAAATCCAATGCTTTTATTTTGTGTCAGGTGTGTGGAAGAAGTAGAGTTGGGGTAGAACTATGCCATGGAGGTTGGTGAATGAGTCAAACGGTTTCAATGGGAGGTGGAGAGTAGTTTGAGGAGGAAAAAGGGGAGAGAATCAAGGGAGTGGGGTGAGTGGTAGTAGTGGCCGAATATGGGGAAGTGGATAGGGGAGTTTCGGTCAAAAGACTTGTCATTTTTTGAAGGATGCATTTCGGTTGGGTCTAAGGGTGTTCCGAATTTCTCTTGAATTGCCTTCGGAAAAACATTTGTCATTTTAGCTTATTGTGACGTTTTAGGTCAATTTCTCTCCACTATGAATCTCTGTCGAAGTTCTCTTTGTTGTTTTGTGTTCTCTTTCTTTCCTTTGCAAGCTGCCGAAAGTACTTCTCTTCCATTTCTTGTTATCGAATTCTTCTTAATCCCTCTTCCTTTTCCTTAGGCTTCTTCTCTACTCTTCCTCTCTTTAGCCGTAATTGACTCTTTTGTTTTGTTACCAAGTGCCGAGTCGTTCCATCTTTAATTCGTTGTTGCTATTCTTTGTTGCCGAGCCTTCCTTCCATTCGGTTTTTCTCTGAACAAAGGTACTGGTTTCTTTTCTGTCATCCTCGTCTCCTCTCTCGTTGCTTTGTCAAAATCGAAAATCCTAACTCCATCTCTTTTTTCCTAGGCCGATTTTATTAGGGATCGATCTTATCTTCTTCTCTATTCATTCGACATTCAAGTTCGGGAAGTATTTGGTAAGTGAAGCTATGACCGAATAGGGGGTGGGCAGTTCTTGTATTATTTTATGAGTTTCTTAGGGCATAATAGCCTTTTCTTTGTGGACTTGGAGCATCATTGCTAACTTATGATTTTTATTAGGGACCCAATTTCGTAATCGATGGGAGTAACCAAACATTCTAGCATAGCAAGGAGTTGTCGTCGTTGTTGGTAAGTATGGTGGATTGTTTTATCAATCTCAATTCTGGGAGTATCGTAGGTTAAGACTAATTGTTAGCCAATTATGATCTCAGGTGTTTTGGAAAGTACCGAGTACCGCAAACCGTAATCAGGTGTGTAATCTCACACAAATGTTGATGAATGCATGTCTTGCTCCGTGAATTGGTCGAAAGCCGAAAAGCCAGAAAATTGGCAAACGTGACTACACGAGCGTGCGAGCGCTCGTAGTGGAAAATCGAGACACGAATGATGGTGGTAGATCGTTGAGAGTGTCACGAGCACTCTCACAAAAATGAGGCTGCAACGGGCCTGATCGAGCCGAAACGGGCTAAATGGGCCCAATGGGCTAACGGGCCCACATGGGCAAAATTGATAGAAAATTACCGAATAATTGATGCGACTGCGAAGTCTGCAAAATCGAGACCGGAAATGTGTCAAATGGGCCACACAAGCGTATGGGCCCGTTTGGGCCTGAGTTGGATTTTAGGCCTAATTGTACCGTAGAGACCCAAAAAGGGGTCTTGAGTCGTTCGAGGCGATAATGGGCCTCCGGAAAGGCCATTAAAGGACTAAATTACCGAAATACCCCCCAAAGGGGTTAAAATGATTGTTATACCCTCGATTATGGTTGAATATTGCGTATGTGATTTTATTTACACTTTTATACGTTAGATACATTGAATTTATATCATGTTGCATGGGTTGGGTATGATGACTGAAGAGAAGTGTAGCCTGGTGGCTCTGCCACATACTATTTAGTGGCTATGCCACATATATACTATTACTCTAGTGGCTCAGCCACAAATACTGTGATTAGCAGCTTGTCTGCAATATTGGTGTGATTGGCGGGGTGGGTTGACTTGATTCCCACAGGTGACGATTGGTTGGTACGGGGGTGTGATTGGTTGGATTGGGTTGGGTTGCATTTTATTGCTTGCATTATCTTGATTATAGGGCTTAGGCCCAGTTTGATGCTGTAAGGGCTCAGGCCCAGATAGTGACCGTTTAGGGAATTATACATTGAGTTCTTGTAACTCACCCCCTTTCCCTTAACCTTGCAGGTAATCCCCAGCGTTAGAGGATTTGGAGCTGCGGAGGACTCGGTGGTGGCCATACATCAGAGTTATTTCTCACGAAACTTAGTAAATCCAGTCTTTACTTTATTTTAAGGTTATTTATTTTGGGATTAATATTTTGTAATAAGGCCATTGGACTTTATTTTCCTTTTTAACTCTTATTTCAGCTATTATTAAATTGTTAAACGTTTAAATACTAGGTTTTCCTAAAATGATAATAACCGTTTTTCAAAATATCACGTTTCCACAACTATTCAAGTTCGATTTTCACAACAAAATAGTTTTTCAAAATAATAACAACTTTACAAAAACAAACATTAAGGAAATCGTGTTTTCACAAATAAACAACGAAACTCGGAGTTTCAAAAAGAGATGCAACATTTTTAACGATCGCTTGGCTTTTCCACTACCTTTTGATGTGGCATGCTAGATCCGGCCATAATGTCTAGGCCAGGTTTAGGGTGTTACATCAATCATATCTGACAGAGATCCTAGATTCACATCTCGATTCTGGAAGAAGTTACACGAGGCCTTGGGTACAAGATTAGATTTCAGTACTACGTTCCACCCTCAGACAGATAGTTAGTCAGAGAGGGTGATTCAGGTACTTGAAGACATGTTAAAAAGCTGTGTAATCGATTTCCAAGGCTGCTGGGAGGACCATTTACCGTTGGCAGAGTTTGCGTATAACAATAGCTACCAGTCCAGTATTCAAATGGCACCATACGAGGCGTTGTATGGTCGTAGGTGTCGTACTCTCACATGTTGGACTGAACTGGGTGAGCGGCGAGTTCTGGGGCCAGAGTTTGTTTCTAAGACCGAAGGAAAAGTAAAGTTGATTTGAGATCGGTTAAAGGAAGCATCTGATAGGTAGAAGTTGTATGCGGATTTAAAGCGTAAAGAGATAGAGTACTCTGTGGGGGACTATGTCTTTTTGAAGGTCTCACCATGGAAGAATATTATGAGATTTGGACGGAAAGGCAAACTGAGCCCTAGATTCATCGGACCTTACCAGATATTAAAGCGTGTGGGACCGGTCGCCTATCAACTCGAGTTGCCTCCTGAGTAAAATCAAATACATGATGTGTTTCACGTCTCTATACTGAGGCGATACCGCTCTGATCCCTCACATATAGTGCCGGTGGAGGAGATTGAGGTTAGACCTGATCTGACTTTCGAGGAAGAAACGATGCAGATACTAGATCGTGATGTTAAGGTATTAAGGAGAAAATCTGTTTCGTTGGTCAAGGTGCTTTGGCATAATCACAGTTCAGAGGAAGCCACGTAGGAGCCTGAGGAGGCTATGCGATAATAATACCCTCACCTATTTTGACCAGGTAAATTTCGAGGTTAAAATTTCTTTAAGGGGGTAGAGTTGTAATGCCCCAAAAATGTAGGGTTTGTACTTTTGCATGATTTGGCTTAAATTCCATGTGTGCTTCAATGGCTATGTATTTAAGTGTATTTTGGGTTTTTAGGAAGCCTGGGTTCGAGTCTGGGCTTTGGAAAATTTTTAATTTTTGCTCTTAAGTGAAATTGGCTGTTAGCAGTTAGGACTTATGTTTAAGTGTGTGTGATTTCATGTCACAAAAAGAGCATGTGGCTTGATGGTTGTGGCGTCACTAGGGTGGCAAGGGAATTGGGGTTCGAATCCCATGGCATGCAAGTAGGGGGTTTTTATTTTATGAATCGATGGCGTGAGAGGTAGAGTTTGAATCAAACTCTGTAGAGGAGGTTTAAGACTTGGTCATCAAATTTGAATGGGTTTGAATGGGAGGCTGGGAGCAAATCAATGAGGATTTGGTGGAGAGTTTGAAGGAGTTGGGATGTGAGGGGAGTCTTGGTCGAATGGGAGATCTTGAGTAGGGGGATTTTGGCTAAGGGAGTTTCATTTGTGCAATTTCGGCATTTGAGGTGAGTGTTGAAGCCGAATTTCCTCTTTGGTAATTTGGGTTTTTCTTTTGTTGCGTTTCGGGTTTTGCTCCCTGTGGCATCTCACGCATCTTTTTCTGACCATTTGGGTCCTTCTCTCTTCAACTTTCTTTATCTCTTTTCCTTGTTTCAAAAGTTGCCGAATCACTCATAGCCGAATACCTGTTGATTTTTCCTTTTTTCTAGCCGAAATCCATTTCTTCTTTTCCCTCTCTTTGTTTATTTTCTTTTTAAGATAGCCGAATACTTTTCTCTAAAAGCATTTGTTCTTCTTGTGTTGACCGAACCTGTTAAGGCTTAAACATCTTCTCTTCTTCGTCCCTAACCACTTCTTGATCACTTCGACTTATGGGTAAGGGGTTACTCTAGCCGAATCTTGGTTGGCTTCTTTCTCTATGCTCGGTTTGGTATTTATTGGGCCGAAGGGCTATTTCCCCTTGTTGCCGTGGAGATAGGCTTTTCTAACATCTTCTTTTTTATTCGTTCGAATGTTGCTAGAGACTCGTTTTCCTTAACCAAGGGGTAGGCCGATTACTTTTCCCCTGCAAGGGACCTTTTGATTCACGGTAAGTGCTTTAGGCATAAGTTATACATATTCTTATGGGATTGTAGATTCTTATGAATCGATTAACGGTGGTTGTGAAGGTATAGCACTGAAAAGAATATGTGGTTTTGGGACTAGAGAAGACTGCGGTTGTTGATTGGTAAGTAGCGTTAGTTTGATTAAAATGTTTTCAATATTGGTGATGGATTAACGAGAATTTTAGTCTAATTGTTGGGGTTGTTGTTATCATAGGTGTTTAATCTTGGAAGCGCTTCAACTACAACCCATAACAGGTGTGTAATCGTACACCCAATGCTGTTTCTGTAAAAACGATTGATGAAGGTGTGTATTCACACCCCTGTGTAATTGTGAATCGACTAAAGCCGAAAAGCTGAAACTTCGACATCTGAGGGCTCATGAGCGTGCGAGCGCTCGTAGGGACAAATCGAGCCACAATCATTGGCGATAAACCGTAGAGGCCGCCACGAACGTTCTCATGGGCTTAGGTCGTAGTGGGCCTCGTTGGGCCGAAATGGGCCATGTGGGCCCAATGGTCATGGGCCCCACAGGGACGAAATCCACGGTAAGTGACTAATAAGGGATTGGGCTGTGAGGTTCACATAGCCGTGACGGAGTATGGGCTAAACGGGCCACACGAGCATGTGGGCCCACCCGGGCCAAGTAACGGGCCTTGGGCCCAATTACACTGTTTGGCCATATAAGTTGGCCGATTCGTTCGAGACGAAGGTAGGCCTTTGGAAATGCCGTAAAATTACCAAAATACCCTCGAAGGGTAAAAAACTGAAATACCCTCGAGGGGTAAAATTACCAAAATACCATCAAAGGGTAAAATTATCGAAATACCCCCGAGGGGAGCAATTACCATTTTACCCCTAACTGATGAAATGACCATTATACCCCTAGTGGTAGGTTAGTTGATGTGTGTATGCTATCTAAATGACTACTTATGAATTTGACATACTGCTTACACGTAATATTTATGACATGACATTCTGCATTAGGGTTGGGTTTCTGATTTGGAGGAAGTACTGTACTAGTGGCGCTGCCACATTTTTACTATTCTAATGGCTTCGCCACGTATTCTGATTTTAGTGGCTTGGCCCACGTTTACTGTTATTAGCAGCTTCGCTACGTTACTATTAACAGCTATGCTGCGATATTGGTGTGTTGGCTGGGTGGGTCGACTTAGTCACCACATGGTGTGTTGGTTGGTACGGGTGGTGTGTTGGCTAGATTGGGTTGGGTTGCATTTTTACTCTGTACTGATATTGTATGGGTTTAGGCCCACATCTTTATCTTGATAGGGCTAAGCCTGCATCGGGTTACTATCGAATAGGGCTCGCCCACTGCAGACCGCATATACTATTTCTTGCTTGTCGGATTAGGGGATTACACATCGAGTTTACCCAAACTCACCATTTTCTCTTAACTGTTCAGGTAATCCCCAGCCTTAAAGGATTTGGAGCTGCGAGGGACTAGGAGGTGGCCACATGTTCACGAGTATTTTGATTTATACCTAGTTTTCTTTTAATTATTTATTTTGGGGAAATAATTATGTAATAAGGCCATTTGAGGTTTTTAACTTTTATTTGGTTTTAACTTTTCACGTTAATCTGCTAGATTAGGAAACACGGGTTTTCAAAATAATAATTGTTTCTAAAGAAAATCACGTCTTTCAAATCTTAAAGGTTACAACTAGAGAAGGCTTGCGCAGTTTTATTTTAGATTGATAAAACTTATAACAATTGATGTGACCTATAATTGGACAACATGATTTGATTTTACAACACTAACGTTTTCAACAGCAAAATTTTAAATGGGATTTAAAATTTAGTGACGAACTTTTATCGACAAGTCTGGTGTTCAAACAACACTTCGATGTGACACGTCAGATCCGGTCGTAACGTCTAGGCCGGGTTTGGGGTGTTACACTTTCAGTGTTTTCGAAAATAGCTCGGTTGGAAAGCATCTCTGCCTCAACAAAATAATTTCATCAGAGTCGAGAGATATCACACTATCACAGGTAGTAATATGGCATGTATAGCTAGACTCTCACACATGCTATGTTTGTTTGAGAATCGATTAAACCATAGCTCTGATACCACTAAATGTAACACCCCTTACCCGTATTCGATGCCAGAACAGGGTATGAGGCATTACCGGACTCCCATCATAAGCAATCACACAATTCCAAGTCATAAATTTGCGTCCAAATTAAAAACCATCCGTATTCAATCTTAAAGTCCCTTATACGAGCCTACGAGGCTCAAAACATGCTTTGGAGGTGGTTCGGGACTAAACCAAGAACTTTAGAAATTTTTTACAAAACTTAGAAATTTTTTGCTAGAAGCAGGGCTCACACGCCCGTGTGGTCCAAGGGACACGCCCGTGTGACCCTTGGACACGCCCGTGCTTCAGACCGTGTTCTATTTATGGGTGCTCTCTCACTTGTGCCACACGGCCTTGCCACACGCCTGTGTGTTAGGCCGTGTAGCACACATGGCTGAGACACACACCCGTTCTCTGCCCGTGTGCTCAATTCTAGACATTCTGTTTTGCAACAATTAATGTGCAGGAGACACACGGCCGGATCACATGCCCGTGGGGCAGACCATGTGTCACACATGGCCTAGACACACGCCTATGTGTCTACCCGTATCGACAAAAACAAGGCTATTTACCAAGCCATTTTGCCACCTTTACTTGCACACATCTACACAACATCACATGGCACAAATTCAAGCATATAAATGCAACCAAACAACCACAACCAAGACATAACATGTCATTCTTATACCATCATTTATCATGCTTAAAACATCATACTTAGCCCATTAAAAACATACTAATTTCACATTCACAAGAGGGCATTAACATACAAATATATTTATAATCAGCATAAGCCATCATTCATGGCTATATATAAGATGAAGCATTAACATTTATAAGCCAACACATATGGCCAAATTAATCATAACACATATAACAATTTGACCTAGTCCCTATACATGCCATAGACTTAAAATACTTGAATTCATTTATACCCAAAATGAAAGCTTGATAGTGTGATAGGATCTCCAGCGATTTCCAACCCGAGCTGGCTCGATGACACTATAAAACATGGGAAAGGAAGGGGGTAAGCTATATTATATAGCTTAGTAAGTTCATATGCAAATAATACAGAACATTATTCATACACTTGACATACAAATAGTTTAAAAAATATTAACATAAATGTCATTAAAAATTCATAAACACAACTTACTCAATCCCAATCTTACCAACAGCTCATCATATTAATAACATAACATATTTCAACATAAATGTCATTAAACTTCATGAGTATAATTTACTCAATCACATTCTTGCCTATAGCTCATCATATGAATAACATAACATATATCAACATAAATGTCATTAAAACTTCATAAATGTCATATGAACATAAATGTCATTTAATATTAACATAACACAAATCAACATAATTGTCATATACTAATAGCTCATCATATGAATTACATAACACATATCAACATAAATGTCATTTAAGCTTCATAAGCACAACTTACTCAATCACAATCTTACCAATTGTTCATCATATACTGAGCTCATTTTTTTTGAGTTTTACGTACATACTTGTACCATCTCATAACATATTCACATACTTTCTCATCTTTGACATACCCGTTGAACCACTTGGAATAATATCGGATACACGAAAGTCTTTGCACATAAGTGCCACATATGTAGCCAATGCTACCACAAATCTCATAACACATATAAGCTCGCTCTCGAGCTATCCTCGGGCCTGCTCATACAAGCTATCAATCGAGATGTAGCTACGCGGTGATGCTCACACAAGCTGTCAGGTATCCGCAACATATGTGATACAATCCGCCTCAGGGTTGAGTCGAGTTGTATATGAAATGCCCGATCGTCTACGAAGAGGTTTCGTTCGATTGGTTTTAAAAGGGAAAAATTGGTTGGATTTAAGAAAATGGCAGCGGTTTAATAACAAATAAAATAGATGGATGAATGGAATGATGTTCGAAACAAGAAAATTTATTTACAAATGAATCACAATAATTGCATCGGGAAAAATACTCCGTGTAGGATTTCTTTGAAGTTCCTGAAGGAGTATACCGTTCATCTCGTATGTCATCTTGGAGGGAGTAAAAATCATAGTCAACTTCTCTTTGCCTCGAGTTCTTTGATGAATAGGATCCTTGATCGGAGTCTCTTCTCGAGTAGTTGTTGGATGTGTATCTCCGGGATGTTCTCGAATCCTTTTTCCAACTTGATGACATTCGTTCCCGTTGGTCTCTTCTCTCTACACGGTCTAATCTTTTGTGCAATTTGTCAAACTTAGTATTCACCGTTCTTCGCATTTCTTGCACCAAATATTGATATTCCGATTCAGTAAATTCTTCGCGAGACATGATTGTTATCGCTGAAAAGGAAAGTTGTTAAGTAAAAATAAAAATAAAGTCCTTACTACAAAATGCTCACAAGTTCTCTCAAAAGAAAAGTCACTCTCACTCGTGTTTCACTCAGAATCGGCTTTTTCTTTAATAAGTTCACTCGTGCCTTTTACCACTCAAATCCACCTCTCAAAATTCTGGAAGGTTGCCTTCGACTTATTAGAAACTTGTAGGTCGGCTTCAAGGGGTTTAAGCAAAGGAAAAAAATCGTTAAGAAAAGAAAAGTTGATGGATGTTGCGTCGGGGTTTGAAGAAATAAGATAGGGAAATACCAAATGATGGTAACAGTGCTTTTTGGATGATCGGGGTAGGAAGATGAAAATAATGGCTTTGGGAACTCAAAAATTGAGGAGAAGAATGGAGAAAATAACAAGATCACAAATCCTTTTTTTTTCGTTTTTTTTTCACTTCAAATACACGAAATTAAGAACAATATAACACTTTGAATACAAATTGAATTTTTTTTTAATTTCAATTTTTTTTTCAACTTACGTTGGAATTCACGATGATCGTCAGAGCTCCTCATTTTCTAGCTCTGATACCAAATGATACGATCCACCTCGGGGCTGAGTCGAGTCGTATGTGAGATGCCCGATCGTCTACGAGAAAGTATCGTTCGATTTGTTTAAAAAGGGAAAATGGTTGGGTTTAAGTAAATGGCAGCAACATAGGACGGAGAAAATAGATAGATAAATGGGAGGTTGGCTGAAACAAGAAAGAACCCTTAATAGAAAATTAAGGACCCGAATCTTATATGTTTCAAGTGAATAGATGAAATTGGATAGAACCGAGACCCGCTATCTAGCAAGATAGGAACCAACTGTATTGGGGGTTGAACGCCACATCCGGATGGATGATAAGTTCGAAACAAAGTCAGATTGACGCCACTAGTTACTAGATAAGTCAATTTGAACCTTGAAGAATAATGAGAGTGGATAACTCACAATAAGAAAATTTCATTAAGGATCAAAAGTTCCTTCAATATGGCTAGTTACACATATTTATAAGGATAGAAAAGCTAGCTGAAAGGTCACATCTTAATGTGCTAATTAAAACTGAAATTAAACTCAAGACTCTTGATATTCTTGTAACAATTTAACTCCTTGCTTGAATTCACTTTAATTCAGCTTGAATGTCCATCCTTGAATGCTTAAAATGTCTCTTGCGTTGTCCCATGGTTAGCCGAAAAGTCACCAGCAACTAAATGGTTTTGAATGCTTGTTTTCATCTTTAAATGAACCAAAAATCTGCTGGTAGGTGAAGAGGTTGCTGCCGATTTTTAAGAGGAGTTAAAATGCTCCTTAAAACTCTTTTAATTGATGTACTAAACATCCCTTGTAATAGCCACTTCATTTGTAACCAAAATCAACTAAAAATTCACTTCAATTAAGTTGTATCAGCCTTGGAATGTAACGGTTGTGAGCTGAAGAGACACCTGTAATAAACACAATAAAATGAACTTATTAAACTCAATTAAACACTAATTAAACTCAAACACATTTTGATAAATGAAATAAAAGTTAAGACATCAATTAATGCAGCAACTAGTTTATTTAAAGAAGCATAAACTAAATAAACTTAAACTCATGCATCAATAAATAATCCTAGTAACTAGATTAATTAAGAGCAACACTTATTAATTAAACTAAGATGAGTTGAATAAATGTCTAGCAACTCATTTATTAAACTAAGATGCTTAAATGCATGGTTTGAAATGCAAACTAAATGAACAAATGCAAGACTTAATTTAATGATGCAAACTTAAACTAATATGGGAGTTACATAATGCATGTCATAATTTATGATGCAAACTTAACTAACATGAGAGTTACATAATGCATGACTTTATTAAATGCAGAACACATAATGCATGTCATAATTAAAAGATGTAGATGAATAATGCAAGACATTAATTAAAGATGCATTTAATAAACAAGACATAATTAAAGACTCATGTTAATAACTAAAGTAACTAAAATAAATAAATCAAAGTCTTTATTCCAGCAACCAAATTAACAAACTAAAATTAAAAGCTTCATTTTGCACTTGGGCCCCTCGAGTTTGGGCCAATCTCGATGTCGTCGAGATGTATCGAAACATGATGCGACCAGGATCGTATCAATATGCCGGTATACCCATCCACCGGTAGGACGTACAAGATCAGCACCCGGGACACATAAATCACATAATCACATGGGTTCCTAGTGACATGTCACTTGTATCCTAATCTATTTCTAAGGTTCAACCGGGATTTCTCTCTTGCCGGAACTTCGTCGAATATGCTCATAGAATCAATCATACATTTCATGCAATATCAAAACATTAAAATACAAATATAACATTGCATTATTTACATACAAACCTCAGCATAAAAACGACAAAAAGGACTAAATCGTCAAATACTCATTTTTCCCCCGTTCTAAACCTGAACTTCATTTTTCTTGATCTATAATACCAAATTCATCTCATTTATTCAACGCATTATTCATTTCAGTCCAAAAGTCACATTATGGCCAAATTACATTTTTGCCCCTAAACTTTTGACATTTTACATTTTAGTCCCTAGGCTCGTAAAATGATTTTCATTCAATTTTTTCAAAACCCAAGCCTAGCCGAACCATTTTCATACTCATAATAGCCTACATTTCTCATTTATTAACATTTTTATAACATATTTTACAACTTTTACAAATAAGTCCTTTTTGACACTTTTACCGAAAATCACTTAGCAAAAGTCGTTTCACAAACAACAAACATGCATTTTCTACCATCAAACATCAAAATACACACATGTCTAATATGGGTCAAACCCTAGACCTTGATCATTTCTTAAATTAGTGGTAGAAATAAATAGATCATGTTACAAGGATTTCAAAAACATAAAAATCTTTAAAAACAGGGCTAGAACGAACTTACAATCGAGCTTGGAAGCTTGAAAAACCCTAGCCATGTTTTCCCTTGTAAAATTCGGCCATGGGAGGAAGATGGAGAAAAATTGGCTTTTAATTTGGCTTTTTAATTCATTTAAGTACCAAATTACTAAAATGCCCTTAATGAAAAACTTTAGAAATATACCAAACCATGTCCATTTTTTTCCTCCAACTTAACCAATGATCTAATTACCATTTAAGGACCTACAATTTAAAATTTCATAGCAATTGGGCACCTTAAACATATAGAATTCAAGTTTTGCACTTTTGGCAATTTAGTCCCTATAACTAAATTGAGTGCCCAAACGTCAAAATTTTCGAACGAAATTTTTAAAAAATCGTTTCATAAAACTGTAGACCATAAAAATATAATAAAAAAGAATTTCACTGCGTCAGATTTGTGGTCTCGAAACCATTGTTCCGACTAGACCCAAAATCGGGCTGTTACAAGCTGATCATTTGTCAAGGTTAGAATTGGGTAATGTAGATGGAAATGATAACTTTATTAAAGAATTTTTTCCAGATGAACAATTGTTATTTGCCAAGACATTACCTTGGTACGTCGATATAGTGAATTTCTTGGTGAGTGGTGTGATGCCGTCTGATTTAAACACCCACAAAAGGCAAAAATTTCTTCATGATGCTAAGAACTATTATTGGGATGAACCTTCTTATTTAAACAGTGGTCCGATCAAATCATTCGGAAGTGTGTCCCTGACAACGAAATACACAGTATTTTGTAGCATTGTCATTCAGCTCCTTGTGGAGGACATTTTGGAGGAATGAGAACTGCTGCTAAAGTCCTTCAGTCGGGATTCAAATTTGTTCAAGGATGCTCATGAATTTTGTTAATCATGTGACCGTTATCAGAGAACGGGAAATCTATCTAGGAGACATGGAATGTCATTGCAAAGTATACTAGAGGTTAAGTTATTTGATGTTTGGGGAATAGACTTTATGGGTCCATTTCCACCATCAGTAGGAATATCGTACATACTGTTGGTGGTAGATTACGTTTCTAAATAGGTAAAAGCGGTAGCCCTAGCTACTACTGATGCTAAGTCAGTACTAAAGTTCTTATACAAGAACCTCTTTAAAAGATTTGGTACACCTAGAGCCATTATCAGCGATGAAGGATCCCATTTTGATTGTAAACTCGTGGCCAGTGCCTTGCGCAGGTATGAGGTGAATCATAAGACTGCTATGGCATATCATCCCCAGAAAAATGGACAAGCTGAGATTTGTAATAGAGAAATTAAACAGATTTTGGAAAAAGTGGTGAATCCATCTCGTAAGGATTGGTCCACTAGACTGGATGAAGCTTTGTTGGCCTATCGGACTGAATTTAAAATGCCATTAGGGATGTCGCCTTTTAAAGTTGTTTATGGGAAGCCATGTCACTTACCTGTTGAGCTTGAGCAAAAAGCATTTTGGGCTATCAAAAAGCTGAACATGGACTGGGCTGCTGTTGGCAATAAAAGGTTGTTAGAGTTGAATGAAATGGAAGAGTTTCGGGCACAAGCATATAAAAATGCTAGACTATACAAGGAAAAGGCCGAGCGATGGCATGATAACAGAATTATGCCAAGGCAATTTGAATCAGAACAATAGGTATTATTATTTAATTCTAGACTCAAATTGTTCCCTGGTAAATTGAAATCTCACTAGTCAGGTCCTTTTGAAGTACTTCAAGTATTCTCACACGAAGTTGTTGATATCAAAGACATAAAAATAGGTGTTACATTTAAAGTTAATGGACAACGCTTGAAGCACTACTGGGTGCTCATGTGGAGCGTGACAAGCAAAGCATCGACCTTTGAAATGCTTGAGTTAGAAATTTTGGATTTTATTTATTTGCTTTACTTTAAATTTATTTATTTTTGTTTTTTTAGTTATTTTAGTTTGTTGGTTATGTGCTAAATTTTTATTTCATTTCTGATTTTTATACATTAGTGCCACTTTTCAAAGGTAAGATAAAAGGCCAAACTTCTTAGTGTGTACTGGGAGGATGATTTTCGTGGCATTACAGAGGAGCATTATGCCGTGACAAACTAGGTGATGAGGTGTTAACTTATCAAGGGTTGACTAGGTAGAAAAGTCCAAATAAGAGAGTCCTTGAGCAGGTTAACCTAATAAATTTTCTTTAGGGAGCCTTAGGAAGTCAGCCTATATTGTAGGGCTAGGTCATTTTATTTCTTTTCTTCTTCCCCTAAGAATTTCTTCCTTTTCTTCTTGCCACATCACAAATTTCCCTAGCACGTTTCATCTTCCCTAAAACTTTCATCATTAACCCCCTTATTTCCCTCTCCACAACTATTCACGTTTTACATTTCTCATAAAGCTCTAACATTTACGGTTTCTTTATCTTTAACCTCTACTCCATTTTCTTTATACTACATCTCTCAAAGGTTTCCCTTTATTCTTTTTTAATTGCTCGAGTCAAGAATGCTTCTAAAACCATGGAGTCATCGCGCACTGACGTTTCTCAACCAAAGACATTCTTCAACTCTACTATGACTACAAGGTACTCAAATAATATTCTAAAGTATCCATTTTGTTTTGAGCAGGGATTCTTATTTAAGGATGAACCCTATATGGGGTATGACGAGTCTGTCTCGTCGATAGTAGAGCAGCATAGGTAGGGCATTTTCTGCTTGTACCTAGAGGATATTTTGGGCAGAGTAGTTAGGGAGTTCTATGCCCATGTGAACTCCCCTGATTCTCCATTCATCTATGTAAGGGGCACCTCTGTACCATTTGATGAGGATCATATAAATGCCCAGTTTGGCCTTAAAGAGGTACAAGATGAACATACTGAGTTTGCAGATAACATCACAACTGAGGGTTTGCAATAAGTTTTGCAGGATTTATGTGTCGCGGGCACACAATGGGTTATATCTAGTCAGGAATGCTACACTGTTGAAAGGGCTTCACTGAGACCGATTGGGAAAGTGTGGTATCATTTCTTGAAAAGTCGGCTTATGCCATCCACGCACAATACCACTGTTTCCAAGAGAAGGATGTTGTCGTTGTATTCTATTATAAAAGGAGGAAAGATTAATGTGGGAAGTGTCATTTTTTCAGGAAGTCCATCGTTGTGCTGAGAAGAATGCAGGAAGCTTAAATATTCCTTCTCTCATCACTACATTATGCAAGACTGCTAATGTTCCTCTTACTGATGCTGAGGATATTACCCCTAATAAGGGTGGACTAACAAGGGCAATTTTTTCCAAGCTCCGAGGCGTTGATGCTACCTCGGAAACTCAACAAAGTCAGGCTTTTACTACCACGCGCATTCATACAGCAACACCTTCAATCACTCGGGGCCCATTCGGTTAGCAAATATTAAATTCCCTGAAGCAGCTAGAGCGAAGGATGTCCTTGTTTGAAAGTTAGCAGTACCAAGTAGCTGAAGAGTTGGTCCAGGCTAGAGAGCAGCAGGCTCAGTATTGGTCATATGTGAGGGATAGGGATTTGGTAGTTAAGTGATCTTTGAAAAAAAAAATTGAAATCAATGCCAAAATTTCCTATCTTCCCCATGATTTTGCTCCCATCTGTTGAGACTGAAGCAGAACCAGCTCCAACTACTGCCAGAGCTAACTCGATAAATGAAGAGATCAATGCTGATGTTGGGCAAGCTACTAAGGAAACCGAGAAGTCAACATCCGTTCAACCTGGGAAGGATAAAGAAGAAGGAAAGGAAGGACAGAATGACCCTGCAAAAGGCAAAACTCCTGTCCCACCATCTCCATCAGCCTCTGTGACTGCACAAGATCGTGAAATAGATCAGTTGATTGATGATCTCATGAAAATCGATAAGGAGGCGAAGATGTAAACCCCCTGAAAAGAAAGATGAGGTACAAGGTTAATGCCCGCAAGTCAACAAAAAAGAACTGAATAAAGTACCCACAATACAGCCCAAGCCAGATAAGTTTTTTTTCTCTTTTCTTTTAATGATCATGCATTTCATGTAACACCCCAAACCCGGTCAACACGCTACGACCGAATCCTGCATGTCACAGGGTAAAAAGAAAAAAAACTCTTTTGAGAAAAAAAAATCGTTTGTCGATCCTTGTTTTGGAAAACCGTTTGATTCCATGAAATCCTGAAGGAGTTTAAAATAGTAAAGTTGAAAACCGTCTTGTATTTGAACATAGAGAAAAACTTAATTTGGAGAAGTCTGAGTTAGTTTGTTGTCCTCATTTGTTTATTATTACCCGATGGTAAAGTTTGGAAAATCCCGATAAGATGTATAATTTTCAAAACGTTGATTTACACTGAGTTATTTGAGCATGCTATGTTATGTAACTTAAGCGTAATATGATAAACATAAAAGCAGAAAAACAAAACCCAAAATAATAAATTTCAGCGGCCTTATTACAAATCCAAAACCATATTTAAAAGTAAATTAACCCAAAATAGTAGTTGAAATAAAACCCGAAAAATATAGAGCGCATGGCCACCTCGAGTCCACCCGGCTCCACATCCGCGATCTATGCCTCATCTGCAAAAAGTAAGAGAAGGGGTGAGTCACCGAGACTCAGTGCATAAATCCCCATCCCGATAATAACAAGGCACTTACACAATTCATAAGTCAATATGCAAATCATGTAAACCCAACCTAACCATCCGAACTCCTGTGTCTACCCCGTGTGGTCAAAACCACTGGTGACCGTAGTCACAAATCATATAAGTGTGGTCAAAACCACTGGTGACCGTAGTCACAAATCATATGGTGGGGCCAACCCACCGTGTGGTCAAAACCAGCGCCGACAATCCCGTAATCAATCATGTGGGGCCAACCCATCGTGGTACCAACCCACCGGGACGAGTCACAATAATCCATGTGTGGTCAAAACCACTGGTGGTCAAAACCACTGAGACTTAGTCACAAATCATATGGAAAGCGGGGCCAACCCACCGTGTGGTCAAAACCACTGGTGACAGTTTAAATCATCCTTCCCCCTCCTCTCAACATACCCAACATCATGAACACATTTTCCATGGCATATTGACATGTTTATAATGCAAATATCACATAGCATAGCATAAACAAATGGTATAACTGCATATATCGATAATCAATCAACAAGGGACTTACCCGGAGTCCACGCTCATACCCACAAGGGTAACACACCGATTTCAAAAGTTATTTCGGCTTTTAACGGTAAACATAATTAGCACATTACTTATGAAGTGTGTAAGAGATACACACCTGATCACGCACAAAACTACACTCTCCACGTCGATACGATCGTTAATCGACACTACCACAATTTGTCTACTCTTCTGCTCGGATGCCGGCCCACACCCCGGTGGCCAGTCACGAACCGCTAAGACCACCCTCTTCTTGAACTTAGGGGCTGGGGTCACGGATCTAGCCCCACTTACTGCTTGATTAGCCTTCGAATCCATAATACCCTTGTCACTAAATCAGATTAACACAGCAACTAACTTAAAATAAGGTTAACCCAAAAGAGTAGATCTTTTCCTAGATCGTCAGATCCCGAATAGTTGAGAGCTAAACCGCGAACTGTGCAACCCCCGGGAATCCAAATGCTTGACCACTCCCTTCCTATAATCGGCTAATATAGCATTATTACACAAATAGCCATTCGGCTTAGTCAAGAGAACCCGAAAGGAAAAGATAAAGGCCCGAAGCGATAGATACTAACCTGACCAAGAGATCTGACTAGCCCCCTAAGAAATTGACACAAGCCTTGAAGATGAAGAAATTCGGCAAGTTAGGGAAAAGATATAAGAATCAAAAAGACAACCCAAGAGATTACAAGATTGAAGTGATTCGGCTAAAGCAAAACTTACCAAAGCGAATGTTGTTGAAGCTTGATCACGAACCAAAAAAATAGAGAAACGAAGACAGTTTCAGCTTTAAGAAATATTTGAGAGAATAAAGAACAATCTACCCCAAACAAGGAAGGGTTGACAAGGACTAGAGGAGAAGAATGGTAAGGTGTTTCGGCTATGATCAAGGGATAGGAGAGAAAAAAAATAGTCTGAAGAAAAGAGAAGAAGTAGTAGTAGTAGGTTCGGCTAAGAATGAATGACTCGAAAAGAAAGAAAAGAGAATAAAAGCAGAGTTTTGGCACTTCAAGGAAATAGCAAGATTGATTCGGCCAAGCACCCCAATTGCCGAAAGTAGAAAAAGAAAATGATGCAGGTGAGGTTTCGGTTTTGACCCTAAATGAAAGAAGAAGAAGAAAGTTTTCTCCACTTGCCGAAATTGCTCTCCCAAACTACTAATGACATTCGGCATACCCTTAGCTACCTCAACCGACTTCTTCCATCACCCTTAGTGTTTGGCATTCGGCCAACACTAAACTCCCTTACTCGATTCCTCAAAATTCTCATGGCCACACATTCAAACGAGTTTGAAAAGTTCAAACTCCACAATTTCCTCTCCTTCATCTGTTCAAATTTGTTGACCTCTTCCATCCTTATCCAAGAGAGTCCATCCTGAGCACACTACCTCCTTAGCTTTCGCGTCAAAAATAACAAGCAGAAAGGGAATTCTGCTGCTCGAACCTAGGCACTCCTTCCTGCATGTGGCGTCACTTCCCTTGTGCCTGAGTGGCGCCTCCCTTGCCACTTTACCACTGGGTTATTTGTGTCAAGACACTCCAACCGCTCCTCTTATCACCTGACTCCCTCAACTCCCCCTTCCAAGTACCCAAAACAAAAATTTTTACCATGACTCGGGCCTACGCCGAGCTCATGCCTGGACCCCAAGACACCCTAAACTAGCACAACAAACATGCGAACACATGCAACACACAAAATGCAGAGACCCGATTTAAGGATGTTCTGATTCTACCCCCTTAAAAATAATTTTAGCCTCGAAATTACCTGGTCAAGAGAGTTGAGGGTATTGCTGCCGCATCACATCCTCTGGTTCCCACATGGCCTCTTCCGTACCATGGTTCCGCCATAATACTTTCACCAAAGGAACTGACTTCTTACGCAGAACTTTGACATCCCGCTCCAAAATCCGCACTGGTTCCTCCTCGAAAGACAAGTCTGAGCTCACCTCTATCTCCTCCACTGACACAATATACGACGGATCTGATCAATAGCGCCTAAGCATGGAGACATGAAATACATCATGAATCTGACTTAACTCCGACGGCAACTCGAGCTGGTATGCTACTAGTCCCACTCGCTTCAACACCGTATATGGACCGATAAATCTAGGGCTTAGCTTGCCCTTCCGACCAAACCTCAACACTTTCTTCCACGGCGATACCTTCAGAAAGACCTTGTCACCCACTGCGAACTCTATATCCCTACGCTTGATATCAGCATAAGACTTCTGCCTGTTCGACGCTTCCTTGAGACGAGCTCGAATCACCTTAACCTTATCCTCTGTTTTAGCAACCAACTCCAGACCCAACATCTGCCGTTCACCCAGTTCTGTTCAACACGTAGGAGTACGACACTTCCGTCCATATAATGCCTCATATGGTGCCATCTGGATACTCGCTGATAATCGTTGTTTGCACGCGAACTCCGCCAATGGTAGATATTCCCCAACTACCGCTGAAATCTAGAACACAACCCCTTAACATATCTTCTAGGATTTGAATTACCCTTTCTGACTGTCCGTCCGACTACGGATGAAAAGCCGTGCTGAAGTCCAACCTCGTACCCAATGCCTAATGTAATGCTTTCCAGAACCTTGACGTGAATCTGGGATCCCTATCTAAAATAATCGACACCGGCACCCCATGTAATCGCACTATCTCCTCTACATACAACTTAGCCAGCCTTTGCAGTGAATAGTCAACCCGAACTGGTATAAAATGGGCCGACTTTGTCAGACGATCAACAATTACCCAGACTGAATCCTTCTTGCTAGGCGTAAGGGGTAGCCCACTGACGAAATCCATCGTAATCCTTTCCCATTTCCACTGCGGAATCTTTACCGGCTACAACAAACCCGATGGTAATTGGTGCTCAGCTTTAACTTGCTGGCACGTCAAGCACTTACTCACAAACTCAGTTACTTCCCGCTTAAGACCCGGCCACCAGAACTATTCCCGCAAATCCCGATACATCTTGCTACCTCCAGGATGCATAGCATATGGGTTGCTATGAGCTTCCTAAAGAATCCGCTGTCTCATCTCAACGTCCTTTGGCATACATACTATCCCTTAAAAATACAGCACTCCATCACTGCCCAAGCTGTAACCCTCCAATTCACCACTTTGCACTTGCAACCTCCGAGCACTCAGAACCTCATCCACCAGCTATCTCTCCTTAACCTGATCTACCCAAGTCGGCTTTACTTGCAATTCTGCCAATAGACTCCCGTCGTCATACAGACTAAGGTGAGCAAACATCGCTCTCGGTGCATTACCACCTTCACGGTACAACGCGCGGCTACTACGTTAGCCTTACCGGATGGTATTCAATCGAGCAGTCATAGTCCTTTAACCACTCGATCCACCTCCGCTGCCTCAAATTCAAATCCTTCTGAGTCAAGAGGTACTTCAGACTCTTGTGATCTGTGTAGACTATCGACTTCTCCCCATACAAGTAATGCCTCCAAATCTTTAGGGCGAAAACCACTGCAGCCAACTCCAGATCATGTGTCGGGTAATTCCCTTCGTGAGGTCTCAACTACCGAGACGCATACACCACCACTTTCCCGTCTTGCATCAGTACACATCCTAAACCAGTATGCGATGCATCACAATAAACCGTAAAACTCTTTCCCCGCTTTAGGCTGTATCAAAACCGTAGCTTCTGTCAGAATTCTCTTTAACTTGTCGAATCTTTCCTGCTGTCTAATCGTCCACACAAATGGAACCCCTTTTCTCAACAACTTGGTCAACGGCGCTGCAATCAAAAAAAACCTTCCACAAATCTTCTGTAATATCCTGCCAAACCCAGAAAACTCTGAATTTTCGCTACCGACTTAGGTGGTTTCCAATATAACACCGCCTCAATCTTCTGAGGGTCCACTCTAATCCCCTCAGCCGACACCACATGACCCAAGAAAGTTACCTCCTTAAGCCAGAACTCGCACTTACTAAACTTGGCGAATAGTTACTTCTCCCTCAGAATCTGTAGAACCACCCGTAGATGCGCATCATGTTCCTCCTTAGATTTCGAGTATACCAAAATGTCGTCTATAAATACCACGACGAACCGGTCCATGTACGGCTGAAACACCCGATTCATCATGTCCATAAACGCTACCGGTGCATTGGTCAACCCGAACGACATTACCAAAAACTCGTAGTGCCCATAACGAGTGCGAAACGCCGTTTTATGAATATCAGCCTCCTTCACTTTGAGTTGATAATACCCCGACCTAAGATCTATCTTAGAGAAAACCGATGCACCCTTAAGCTGATCAAACAGGTCGTCTATTCTCGGCAACGGATACTTGTTCTTAATTGTCAACTTATTTAGCTGGCGGTAGTCTATACACATCCGCATTGTGCCGTCTTTCTTCTTAACAAAGAGCACAGGTGCTCCCCAAGGTGATACACTTAGTCGAATGAAACCCCGGTCCAACAATTCTTGAATCTGTGCCTCCACCAATTCCTTCGGCGCCATCCTATATGGGGCAATAGACACTGGCGCGGTTCCGGGTAACAAATCTATACCAAACTCAACTTCACGGTCCGGAGGCAGACCCGGGAGTTCTTCTGGGAATACATCGACAAATTCCCTCACCGTTCGGACATTCCCCACAACTGATTCCTTGGCCTTCAAAGCACACACATGCACCATGAATGCCTCACAACCCTTCCTCACCATTTTCTCGGCCTTCAGAGCAGATACCACATTAGATAGATAATCTCTTCTACTACCTATCATTACCACCTCTTCACCTTCAAATGTCCTCAAAACCATGCGCTTAGCTGCGCAATCCAAACTTGCCTGGTACTTCACTAGCCAATCCATCCTGAGAATCAGATCGAACTCCCCGAACGGCAGTTCTATCAGGTCAACCAAGAACACTACCCCTTGAAGTTCTAGGGGTACATCCCTATACAGTTTACTTACTTCTACTGAGTGACCTAGAGGGCTTATTACTGTCATCTCCCTAGAAGTAATCTCAAAGTCTAAGTTCATAGTTTCCACTATACTCACGGCAACATACGAGTCGTCGAACCAACATCTATCAAAGCAATATAAGGCAGTCCAAAAATTAAGAACGTACGGTTATGACATTCGGTGCGTCGCCCTCCTCTCGACGCCTTGCTGCGTAGAGCAACCCAGGCTGTCTCGCCTCTGTGCTCCCAGCACCTCTGCCCAGTGCTCCGCGGCTTCATCCAGAACCATTACCTCCCCTGGCCGAACCGCGACCCTCTCGTGGTGCCGACCATCCCTCCCGAAGCGTATGCGGTACGACCCTCGGTGAAACCTAGCTGACCTCTGCGGACAATCCCTTACCTGGTGCCCCATTGACCCACACTCGAAGCACCCTCTGTTTCCGGTCCAACATTCCCCCGTGTGAGACTTCCCACATCGAGCACACCGTGGCAGCCACTGAGTAGCAACAGCAACAGGCCTCGCAGCTTGATTTGGCCAACCATATCTATCCCTTTTCTGCTGATTCCCGGCAGGCCCTGATGACCCAGAACTCCTCTTATTCCAACTCCTATCCTGGTTCCGTCTCACTGTCTGTTTCACTTCCTCAGCAACTTTAGCCTTCTCTACTAAGACTGCAAATTCTCTCTCCTACTGTGGAGCAATCAATATCTGCAGCTCATCTCTCAACCCATCCTCAAATCTGACACAGCGCTCCTGTTCCATGCCCACAACACCCCGTGCATACCGACTTAACTGAAGAAATTCCGCCTTATATTCCGATACTGACTTATTTCCCTGAACCAAATTCAAGAACGCCTTACGCTGCGCATCGATATAACTAGCCCCGATGTACTTTCTCTGATAGGCTGCCTTAAAGAAATCCCAAATGATGTCGTCCGCCATTGCTCCATCCCTAACCGTGAGACACCACTGATATGACTCATCTCGGAGAAGAGATACTATACCCTTCAGCTTCTCCTCAGTCATAAAATCCAGGTCGTCCATGATACGTTCTGTCGCCTCCAGCCAATACTCCGCCGTATTAGGAGCCACATCAGATACACCTCTGAATACCTCTGCGCCATTAGCCCGGAGTCGTTCGGACACAGATTTCCTAGCTCCCATTCCAACACCTGCACCCACGACTCTCTCCAGAACCCGCAGCATTGCCTGTGACACTGCGTCATCACCACCCGTCGATCTCGAAAGTGCAGCCCACACGGTGGCGGTGGTGGTACCTCGTTTTCTGACCCATGTCCAGACCCTACCGAATCTGACACTGTCATCCTACCTCTACCTCGTCCACGTGTATTACGCCCACGTCCTCGTGCACTCATGACTATCGTTCATAAATTGATCTGGTTTAAAAGTTTTATACGTTAGACCTATTCCACTGTTATTAAAGCACAGTCTAATGAATAGTTTAGTACGAGGATTCTTTTCGTAGGTTCACACACAATCCTAAGGTTCCAGTCTCTAAAGTGATTCCCTATTAGTCATAGCATCATCATTACAAGCATATAAACAATAGTTAGGGGTACTTACCTGGGCGGATCGATGCCGGAGACTCGGTGCCATGCTTTCCCAACCATAAAAAAACCTTTCATAACCCATTCTAAAATCATTTTGGGCCTTGAGCCCACAGCCGATCTTTTGAACTTGGCTCTGATACCAAAATTGTAACACCCCAAACCCGGTCAATATGCTACGACCGAATCCGGCATGTCACAGGGTAAAAAGAAAAAAACTCTTTTGAGAAAAAAATCGTTTGCCGATCCTTGTTTTGGAAAACCGTTTGATTCCATGAAATCCTGAGGGAGTTTAAAATAGTAAAGTTGAAAACCGTCTTGTATTTGAACATAGAGAAAAACTTAATTTGGAGAAGTTTGAGTTAGTTTGTTGTCCTCATTTGTTTATTATTACCCGATGGTAAAGTTTGGAAAATCCCGATAAGATGTATAATTTTCGAAAACGTTGATTTTACAGGTTATTTGCGCATGCTATGTTATGTAACTTAAGCGTAATACGATAAACATAAAAGCAGAAAAACAAAACCCAAAATAATAAATTTCAGCGGCCTTATGACAAATCCAAAACCAGATTTAAAAGTAAATTAACCCAAAATAGTAATTGAAATAAAACCCGAAAAATATATAGCGCATGGCCACCTCGAGTCCACCCGGCTCCACATCCGCGATCTATGCCTCATCTGCAAAAAGTAAGAGAAGGGGTGAGTCAACAAGACTCAGTGCATAAATTCGCATCCTGATAATAACAAGGCACTTACACAATTCACAAGTCAATATGCAAATCATGTAAACCCAACCTAACCATCCGAACTCCTGTGTCTACCCCGTGTGGTCAAAACCATTGGTGGTCAAAAACCTTTGGTGACCGTAGTCACAAATCATATAAGTGTGGTCAAAACCACTTTGGTGACCGTAGTCACAAATCATATGGTGGGGCCAACCCACCGTGTGGTCAAAACCACTGATAACAATCCCGTAATCAATCATGTGGGGCCAACCCACTGTGGTACCAACCCACTGGGACGAGTCACAATAATCCATGTGTGGTCAAAACCACTGGTGGTCAAAACCACTGAGACTTAGTCACAAATCATATGGAAAGCGGGGCCAACCCACTGTGTGGTAAAAACAACTGGTGACAGTCTAAATCATCCTTCCCTCTCCTCTCGACATACCCATCATCATGAACACATTTTCCATGGCATATTGACATGGTTATAATGCAAATATCACATAGCATAGCATAAACAAATGGTATAATTGCATATATCGATAATCAATCAACAAGGGACATACTCGGAGTCCACGCTCATACCCACAAGGGTAACACACCGATTTCAAAAGTTATTTCGACTTTTAACGGTAAACATAATTAGCACATTACTTATGAAGTGTGTAAGAGATACACACCTGACCACGCGCAAAACTACACTCTCCAGGTCGATACTGTCATTAATCGACACTACCGCGATTTGTCTACTCTCGCTCGATGATGGCCACACACCCGGTGGCGATCCACGAATCGGCCGAGACCGCCTCTTCTTGAACTTAGGGGCTGGGGTCTCAGATCTAGCCCCACTTATTGCTTGATTAGCCTTCGAATCCATAGTACCCTTATCACTAAATCGGATTAACACAGCAACTAACTTAAAATAAGGTTAACCCGAAAGAGTAGATCTTTTCCTAGATCATCAGATCCCGAATAGTTGAGAGCTAAACTGCGAACCGTGCAACCCCCGGGAATCCAAATGCTTGACCACTCCCTTCCTATAATCGGCCAATATAGCATTATTACACAAATAGCCATTCGGCTTAGTCAAGAGAACCCGAAAGGAAAAGATAAAGGCCCGAAGAGATCGTTACTAACCTGACCAAGAGATCTGACTAGCCCCCTAAGAAATCGGCACAAGCCTTGAAGATGAAGAAATTCGGCAAGTTAGGGAAAAGATATAAGAATCAAAAAGACAACCCAAGAGATTAAAAGATTGAAGTGATTCGGCTAAAGCAAAACTTACCAAAGCGAATGTTGTTGAAGCTTGATCACGAACCAAAGAAATAGAGAAACGAAGACAGTTTCGGCTTTAAGAAATATTTGAGAGAATAAAGAACAATCTACCCCAAACAAGGAAGGGTTGACAAGGACTAGAGGAGAAGAATGGTAAGCTGTGTTTCGGCTATGATCAAGGGATAGGAGAGAAAAAATAGTCAGAAGAAAAAAAGAAGAAGTAGTAGTAGTAGGTTCAGCTAAGAATGAATGACTCGAAAAGAAAGAAAAGAGAATAAAAGTGGAGTTTTGGCTCATCAAGGAAATAGCAAGATTGATTCGGCCAAGCACCCCAATTGCCGAAAGTAGAAAAAGAAAATGATGCGGTGAGGTTTTGGTTTGACCCTAAATGAAAGAAGAAGAAAAAGTTTTCTCCACTTGTCGAAATTGCTCTCCCAAACTATTAATGACATTCGGCATACCCTTAGCTACCTCAACCGACTTCTTCCATCACCCTTAGTGTTTGGCATTCGGCCAACACTAAACTCCCTTACCCGATTCCTCAAAATTCTCATGGCCACACATTCAAACGAGTTTGAAAAGTTCAAACTGCATAATTTCCTCTCCTTCATCTGTTCAAATTTGTTGACCTCTTCCATCCTTATCTAAGAGAGTCCATCCTGAGCACACTACCTCCTTAGCTTTGGCGTCAAAAACAACAAGCAGAAAGGGAATTCTGGTGCTCGAACCTAGGCTCTCCTTCCTGCATGTGGCGTCACTTCCCGTGTGCCTGAGTGGCGCCTCCCTTGCCACTTTACCACTGGGTTATTTGTGTCAAGACACTCCAACCGCTCCTCTTATCACCTGACTCCCTCAACTCCCCCTTCCAAGTACCCAAAACAAAAATTTTTACCATGACTCGAGCCTACCTCGAGCTCATGCCTAGACCCCAAGATACCCTAAACTAGCACAACAAACATGCTAACACATGCAACACAAAATGCAGAGACCCCGATTTAAGGATGTTACATTTCATTTAATTTTTCCATGACATTTGTCTATCCATAGCTATATTTTTTGTTGCATGCACATGCATTGAGGATAATGCATCCCTTGGGTTTAGGGGTGTATTGTGCATTTAGGTTGCACTTTATATAGTATGGATGTTTTGCCACTGCATTGTAACCATCGAAGTACTATTTTGTCTATATTAAGTACAGTTTATACTTATGATGTTCGATGATGAGTTTATATTTTTCAATATACCTAGAACATGTGGCAGTGGATTGTGTGAATTTAGCTTAGGTTATGATGCTTGTAAATTAATTCCTAAAAGTAAGATGTTGTAACACCCCTAACCCGAGACCATCGCTGGAATAGGGATAAGAGGCGTTACCGATCAATCGAAACATTTCACAATCAATTCTCAACACAAAGTCAATCATCATTAAAGCATATTATAACATAATCGTAAAATCCCTTATTGAGGTCCTCGAGACCTCAAACACATGCTAGAAAGGGGTCGGGACTAAATTGAACACTTACGGAAATTCTCAAATATTTAAAACTTTTTGAACAGTACAGAGGTCACACGCCCGTGTAGTCAGGCCGTGTGCCTCCCACGACTACTAGACATACCCATGTGTCTTGGCCGTGCCAAAACAGGGCATGTATACTGACTTATCCCCACAGCCACCAAGCACGCCCGTGTACCATGGTCGTGTACTCTTAGGCTATATACTGACTAAATCCCACGGTCACTAGGCACGCTCGTGTGCCACTGTCGTGTATGCATAACAGGCCCATTGCAAGGCCAATATGCCACCCACACTAGGGTCAATCAACAAGCTTCAAAGTAACACCAATTCATGCTTCTAAATTCATTCAAACATACCATTCCATACATCAATTAGTCATTCACAATATCATCTACTTCTATAACTAATGACATCACAAATGACTCCATCTAAGTATCAATTATACATATCAAAACATTTATAACTCAAACATCATATAATCTATACCAAAACTCATCTTCTAATCACCTCTTTCATCAACCATAAAGTCATGAAACATACCACATTCATAGCTCATTCACAAACTCAGTATTATCTCATTTCCAAGCCAACTCTCATGGCAAGGATTAAACATCACAAATCATACCATAATTTCTAGTCTATACATGCCATATTTAATCTATATACATCTTTCCAAAAGTACCCAAAATAGATTACCGATAGTGTGATTGATATGCTGACGATCCCCGAATCCGAGCTAGCTTTACTGACACTGCAAAGCAGAGAAACAAATCACACAGTAAGCTTTCTAAAGCTTAGTAAGTTCATAACATAACACATTTACATCAACAAACCATCACATAGATTATTTCACATATACCTATATATGTATCATACCATCCAAAACTAATATACTCATTTAACATTTCATAATCTCATTCATAGATTCATCAACCGCATAGGTTCCGGACGTACCTTAGCCAACACCTAGTAATCAATTTCATTTGCTACTCAATACTCACTTTTCCCTTTCAATCAACTTCCGTCTTTTCTTCGATTCAATCGCACACTTAGTGCCCAGATATTTAGCTGAAACTTAATTAACATCGCACACATAGTGCATTTATATCAAATTGTTCTTCAATCGGTATCGCACACACAGTGCCAATTACAAAGTCGAAGCTTATATTATTTCGCACACACAGTGCTAAACATCTCAATCACGTTTCTGAATACGCACACTTAGTGCCACATAACTCAAACTCAAACTCTCACATAGCATCCACATTTCAATATCATTATAACATTCATTTCATAGAATTTAACATAACTAAATATTCGTATTATGCCTGAACTTACCTCAGACGTCGATCTATCGAAACGGTCGATCAATCGAGCACTTTATCTTTGCCTCGATCTTGATCCGAACCTCTCCTCTCTTGGTCTATACACATTCAAATTCAAACCATTCAATTACCAAATCATTCATTTTAGTCCAAACACACATATTTAGGGCATTTTACATAATGGTCCTCACATTTTCACATTTCGACACTTTAGTCCCTAATTCACAAAATCATCAAATTTACATAATTTCTTTCCACACAAGCCTAGTCGAATTTTCCTTGTGTTCATACAAGCCCACATATTTCATTTATTTCACATTTTAATCCTTCAATTTCACATTTTCTCAATTAAGCCTAAAATGTTCAATTTCACTAAAAATCCCAATACAAACTATGTTAACCCAACACCAAGTTTTCATATTTCACTATCAACTAGCACATAGCTCAACATTCATCAATGGCTCATCACAAAAACATCATCAATTCACAAAATTACAACATGGGTTAGCTAGAACACAAAGCAACGATTACGAAAACGTAGAAATTATCAAAAACCAAAACCAAAACATACCTCAATTTAGCTTAGCAAGTGCCAAAATTTTAAAGCTTCAATGGCTATTCTCTTTTATATTTTTTGGTGGAAAGATGGATAGAAAATTTCCATTTCAATGTTTTGTTTTGTTATAAAATAACTTAATTATCAAATGCCATCTTTGCCCTTAATGAAATGCTTATGAAATCATTTAAACTATGGACATATTTGTCCATCAACCACCCCACTACAAATAAATGGATTAATTGCCTTTTAAGGGCTTCACATTATAAAGACATCAACAATTGAATACTTAGCAATCAACACACAACATTTTACACTTTACGCGATTAAGTTCTTTCTCTAATTCAGCACACAGCCGATAAAATTATCACACAGAATTTTCACACAGGCTATATCACATATTGTTCACACAGAAAATAATATTAACATATTATTTTGACCTCAGATTTGTGGTCTCGAAACCACTATTCCGACTAGGGTCTAAACTGGGCTGTTACAACTCTCCCCCCTTATGGATTTTCATCCCCAAAAATCTTACCAGTGAATAGATGTGAATATTGCTCTCTCATAATGATTTCAGACTCCCACGTAGCCTCTTCAATTCCGTGTTTGTGCCATAACAATTTCACTAAGGAAATTCTTTTGTTTCTCAACTCTTTAGTCTCTCGTGCCAATATTCAAACCGGTTCCTGATAAACCGAAATAGTAACATATTCTAGGCCACATTTAGTATGCTTTTGGATGAATTATCCCTTGATTTACGTAAAAAGGTGCTCTTAATCCTTTCTTTTCATGTCTTATACTCAGGAAAGCACCCAAGGATAAAAAGAATGAGAAATGGGCTCAAAACGGACCAAAACAGACCAAAGAGGAAATTGACACGGCCTTGACTTGGATCCACACGACCGTGTCTCATTAAAGAAATCCGAACACGGCTTGGCCACGACTCACACGGGTGTGTGCCATGGTCGTGCCTCTGCCGTGGAGAAGAGCAATTTCATTCGGGAAAGGATACTTAGGGAGAAAGAAACGTATTTCAAAAGCCTATAAATACACCATAAGTATGACCTAAGAGGGGGCCCAAAGCCATCGTCTAGGGGCGTCGTGCTAGGCCAGAGGAGGCAGATTTGTGGGGATTCACTCGGGGATAGCCAGTTGATCCATCTCAAGAAGCCAGAATTATACTCAAGACGGAGGATCTCTCCTTCAATTCCTTCAGGGGGTTTTAGGGATTTCTTATGTTTTGTTTTATCTTTTCTCTTGAGATGTTTTCCTTTATTGTTATGAACTAAACCCTTCGGATACCGAAGAAGGGATGAAACCTATGATGAATCTTGTTATTGTTTTCGAATTATATGATAAATACTTAGTTTGTTCTTAATTATGTGAGCTTAATCCAAATTTAATGTGCTTAGGTGGAGGAGGAATAGACCCTGCCTAAGATTAGATCCAACATAATTAAGCGGAGTTGATCACACGCCTAGAGATAGGGTAACGAGATTTAGCCAGATTAGGGTGAAACCTAATATGGGAATCCATAGATCGATTTACTGCTATTCTAGGGGGTTATTATAAGAGAACGAGAGTTCCACTAATTAACCTAGGGTTAGACGTTATTCGCCTCGAGAGAGGGTTTAATATACGTTAGGGAGTCTTATGGATCAAACTAAGTGAATAAATCGTATGGTTCAGTGTTAGATAACAAGTGAAGTCTAGGTGGGTTCTTCCTAGGGTATCGTCTTAATCAACTGAGTTTTTCCTAAGTTATTTTCCAAATTCATTCTTCTTTGTCTTAGAGTCTTTAGTTTAGTAGTTAATTAATTTAGATTAATAAACAACTTCACTTATTTTAGGCTAAATAATAGAAAGAAAGTTAGTATTAGTACTTTTAGTTCCTTTGGGTTCGATAATCCGGTCTTGCCTAAGCTATACTACTGTTCGATAGGTGCACTTGCCTCAATCGTTGTCAGAGTTAGTTTTCAGGTTCGATCATTCTTTTATAAATTTTAAAGCTCGATTCACAAAGTGATCAAGTTTTTGGCGCTAGTTGTTTGGGAACTAAAATATTAAGAAAGCTCTATTTTTATTACTTTAGCCATTATTTTTATTTTTTGCAATTTATTTTTATTTTTAGTTTTAATTTTTAAAATTTGCTAAATTTTCTTTCTTTCTTTTCCTAGCAGGTACCTCTAGTTTATGACTAGAAGGAACCCGAGAGGACCTTTAGAATACGACAGTGATATTGAAGCTACCGCTCGGAGAAATCGCAGAGAAATTAGGCGAGCCCTAAATTACCAAGGAGAGCGAGAAGACAGATCCAATCCTACTGAAGGGATGGACGAAAATAATCTTCCACCACAAGATGTGGGAGAAAATAATGCTCCTCGTACTATGTTTGATTATGCTAAACTGCATTTAACAGGAGCAGAATCAAGTATTGTTAGGCCTGCTATAGCTGCTAATAATTTTGAATTAAAGCCTAACACTATACAAATGATTCAACAGTTTGTTCAATTTGATGGTTTGCAGGACGAAGATCCAAACACTCATATAGCTAATTTTTTAGATTTCTGTGATACCTTCAAAATAAATGGCATTTCTGATGATGCCATACGTCTTCGGTTATTTCCCTTTTCATTAAGGAATAAAGCCAAACAGTGGTTAAACTCGTTACCATGAGAGTCAATCACTACATGGGAACAAATGACCGAAATTTTTTTATTAAAATATTTCCCACCGGCCAAAACGGCCAAATTACGGAATGATATCTCTTCTTTTGTGCAGATGGATTTAGAGACATTATACGATGCATGGGAGAGATATAAGGATCTCTTGAGAAGGTGTCCACACCATGGTTTACCTTTGTGGCTTCAAGTCCAAACTTTCTATAACGGTGTAAACCCCTCAACGAGGCAACTAATCGACTCAGCCGTCGGTGGAACTCTGAATAATAAAACTCTGAAGCGACCTACTGATTTATAGAAGAGATGTCATTTGAATAACTATCGGTGGCAAGTTACAAGAACAAGGCCAACAAAAACGGCCCGAGTTTACAACCTCGACGCGATAACCATGCTATCAAATCAGGTAGAGTTGATGAATAAGAAGATTGATAGTTTGTGTTCTTCGCAGGTACATCCAGTCATGCAGTGCGACGCGAGTGAAACTGTGGCGAATCCTGAGTACCCACCCTACCAACCGGGCACAGAAAGCGAACAGATGAACTATATGTAATAATTTTAGATCTAATAATAACCCGTATAGTAATAATTATAATCCAGGTTGGAGGAACCACCCAAATTTTTCGTGGGGAGGGCAAGGAGATCAAGGAAATCAAAGACAACAACCTCCTCAAAATTTACAAAATTAGCCCTATCCACAGAAAAAGAAGCCGAATCTCGAAGAGACGTTGAACAAATTCATAGCATCCACAGAAGCCCGTCTCCAAAAAACTGAGGTAACACTCGACACCCAACAAACATCGATCAAAACGATTGAGAACCAAGTTGGAGGACTTACAAAGGCAATCAGGGAAATTACCCAATCAGTCGGACAAATTGCAAAGCTATTATCCGAACGACCGCAAGGGTGTCTACCGAGTAATACTGAAATTAATCCAAAAGAGCAAATCCAAGCCATAATAGCTCAAGAAAGTGAAGAAGTAGACGAACCCAGTCCAACACAAGGAAACGAGGTAGAAAAAGGTAAAGTTGAGGTAACACAAGACAAGCCAAAACCGGTAATCAAGGAGTACCAACCTCGCATACCATATCCCGAAGCGTTAACGAGAGACGATACAAAGGAATAGTTCGGTAAGTTTCTTAAACTTTTAAATAAATTACATATTAACTTGCCGTTACTTGAAGCTCTTTCATAGATGCCAGATTCGAGGAAATTTTTAAAACATCTCTTGATGAATAAGCGCAAGTTAGACGAAGATCCACATGTGGAATTAAACGCAGTGTGCTCAGCAATGTTACAGAATAGACTACCACAAAAGCTAAAGCTAAAAGATCCAGGGAGTTTTACAATTCCATGTTTAATTGGTAGACTAACTGTTGATAATGCGTTAGCTGATTTAGGGGCAAGCATAAATGTCATGCCTTATAAATTGTTTAAACAACTAGGTCTAGGGAAACCCAAACAAACTAGGATGAGCATTCAATTAGCTGATAAAACTGTTAGAATTCCTAGGGGTATTATTGAAGATGTTCTTGTAAAAATTGACAGATTCGTTTTCCCAGTAGACTTTGTTGTCTTAGACATGGATGAGGATAATTCGATCCCCCTAATTTTAGGAAGACCCTTTTTAGCAACTATCAGGACTAAAATTGATGTTGATGTAGGAGAACTCATACTTTGTGTAGGTAATGAGACGGTCACCCTCAAGGCTCTCGACTCGGATAGAACATCGAGTAATCAAGGTGAGAACGTAAATTCTACTGATAACCATTCGGTTAATCCTTATTTCCAGGAAGCACCACCAAAGAATACAACTGAACCTGATCCCAAACCCCATGCCAACAAAGAAATAACTCACGAAGAATGAGGGATTCAGATCAATGATCTAGACGAGTGGAAAACACACTTCAAAGAGAAATTAGGGACACGCGACGAAGAAACAGAACCACACAAGGTAAAACCGAAAGAGCTGCCAGATGAGCTCATAGGAACAACAAACCACTTCAAAATAGGGGACCAGGTACTATTAGATCAGGCAGATCCTCGAATATCTCCTCCGGACCCTAGCACAAACAAAGAAATATCTTTTAGGGTAACCAGTGTTTTCCCACACGGAACAGTCGAGGTAAGTAATCCTATTTTTGGTACTTTTACTATAAACACATCTCGACTTAAATTTTTTCACGAAAAAAAAATGATAGCATGAGGAAGGACTTCCAACTCCTCAAACCACCCTGAAGAAGTAAACGAGAGGAGAGTCTAGCTTAAGACTATAAACGATCGCTTCTCGGGAGGCAACTCGAGCACTAACACAATTTATTTTTACATTTTGCTTTAAATTTATTTTTCTTTTTCTTCTTTTCTTTATACCTAGTTATAAACTAACAAGGGGTGCAGAATTCCAGGACACACGGCCTTGCACACGGCCGTGGCCGTGGCCGTGTGGACCACAAGAATCCCCTTACTGACATAGCAGAGGCCGTGCGAATCAGTTCCAACCACTTTTCGAGCTCACGGAGTCAACCACTCCACCACGGGCACCGACAAAGGGGCACGGCCATGCCCCATGACCGTGTGAAGCTACTGACTATCCAACCACGGGCAGAACACGCCCGTGCCTTAAAATCGTGCCAACATACTGACTTGTTGAACATAGGCTAGACATGAGCGTGGGGAACCAACACGCCCTAGAACACGACCGTGCGAGGTGGCCGTGTGAATCGACACACCCTCAACCCACGGGCGTGGAAAACTGCCAGACTTGAAATTCTATTTAAACACCATGCCCCTCTCTTTTCTTCTTACCTACTCTCCTCCTTCTTCTCTCTTTATTTCTTTTCCCTCTTTTTCTTTTTTTCCTTTTCCTAATAAATCCTTAGACTCTTGAGCTACAACAACATCATATCCATGGCAAAGAAGCATAAAAGGCCAATCACAGTCTCCTCAAAGGAGACCGATTCACATGAGTTCATGCCGGCAGCTTCATCCAAACAACAAGCCAAGGGTCTTTGAGACCAATTATCTATTCTTTTATTTTTATCTTCTCCTTTATTTTCCTTATCTTTACTTCTCTTTTGCTTAATTTAGTTTATTTTATTTTAGTTTCTTAATTTTAGGTTCTAAAGGCTGCTTGGGAATCACGCCACTTCCACCATCACCAACACCTCCGTCACCTTCAAAGTCACACCCACCTCTCGAACCATCTACCAATAAGGATTCTCAAGCCCCTTTATCTTTTAAACTTAGTTTATTTTCTTTCTTAGTCTCCTTCTCTTTATCTTTCTTGTCTTTAATTATATTATTAGTATATTATTAAGGTTTCTTTAGATTTCTTGGCTGATTCTTCACGAGTTCCCCAATTTCTTCATCTAGCGCAGGATCGCCACCCAAAACGACCCCTCCAACATATCGTTCATCTGACTCAAGGAATTCATCCATAATTCAGGGAGTTTCACTTATCCCCATATCTTCTGATCTGAACATTACATTTATATTATCTAACTTTGTACATTTAGGGCAATGTACATCTTAAGTGTGGGGGGTGAACAACCTAAAAAGGTGCCTAACTTTTTTCATTATTCTCAAATTTCTGAAATTAGGTACCAAACTTTTTGCATTATTCTCAAATCCCTGAATTTAGTCTTGTTTGAAAGTAATTTACTCTTATTACTAATTAGGATGAAATTTCTGATGATTTATGATTTTTATTGATATGTTTTAGATTAAGTCATTGATAATTGTGCATTGATAATTAAATTCTAAGATTACTAGAGAATCAAGCATGATAAGTCTATTTTTCAGAAATTAAAAATTTGTTAGGATGTCTACCTGAATTTAAATATTACTTTGAAGTTTGAAATTTACGAGGTTGACATCAAAATACCCATAATTTTTGTGAGATTTTGAGCCTTAGAGAGCATATATTCTTTTTCTTGCTCACTTTATTGATTATGAGTGTGTCAACATTGATTTGTTATTCTAGAACTTGCATCGATTATACATGTCGAGACCACACTTTTGATTTGATATACAGAGATGATAAAGGCACCTAGGTTTTAACCCACTAAGTCCATAAAAAGCCTACCTTCACAAATTAACCCCTAGTGAACCCCTTTGATCCTAACAACCCTTTTTATTGACATAACCGCTAATATTAACCCAAAACCCTTTGTAATTGTTATCACCATTCTTTCTAACTACCCCTGTATCGAGATTTGATCTGATTAGTTGCCTAATTATGAATTTTAGTAACTTATCCTTTATTATGTATTTAGTTTGTTCTTAAAAAAAATGAAGTATATCCATTATTAGCTATGTGATTAAACGAGCTTATACATTTATTTAAATTCCAAATATCGAAGAAGAAGCTCGTATTATTAGTATTATTAGTTTTCAATTGATGTAATTATTATTATTAGTTCATTAGTTCTTAGTTAGGTAATTTGTCAATTCAATCTCGATTCTAACCCTCTAATTCAACCTTATTCCACACCTTAACCCTAGCCCCGTTACAACCCTAACAAAGACCTTTTGATTTGTGTTTCATCTCATATTTCAGTGGTGGAGATTTGATTTTCATGCAAGCCTATGGGATTAACTCTTCATGTTTGACTTTTGAGTGCCTAAATTTTGAACCTTAAACACTTTGAGTGATTTGAGTGAATCTTTAGTGAGGATGTCAATCCTTGATAATTTCGAATCAGAGGTAATTATTTAGATGAAGGGAAACACCTATGTTTTGTGCTACAAAACATAAGGCTTATAGTGTTTGAATTTTTAGGACACTTTGAGTTGAATTATCCATGTATAAATTATCTCTGAATTATGATGAAACACTATCAATGACTATTATGAATTATAGGAAGTTCGTTTTAATTGTAAGTTGAGAATTTTGCTTGAAGACAAGCAAAAGCCTAAGTGTGGGGGTATTTGATAAACCGAAATAGTAACATATTCTAGGCCCACATTTAGTATGCTTTTGGATGAATTATCCCTTGATTTATGTAAAAAGGTGCTCTTAATCCTTTCTTTTCATGTCTTATACTCAGGAAAGCACCCAAGGATAAAAAGAACGAGAAATAGGCTCAAAATGGACCAAAACAGACCAAAGAGGAAATCGACACGGCCTGGACTTGGATCCACACGACCGTGCCAAGTCAATCATCTAGAACACGGTCTAACCCCGACTCACACGGTCGTGTCTCATTAAAGAAATCCGAACACGGCTTGGCCACGACTCACACGGGCGTGTGCCATGGCCGTGCCTCTGCCGTGGAGAAGAGCAATTTCATTCGGGAAAGGATACTTAGGGAGAAAGAAACATATTTCAAAAGCCTATAAATACACCCTAAGTATGACCTAAGAGGGGGGCCCAAAGCCATCGTCTAGGGGTGTCGTGCTAGGCCAGAGGAGGCAGATTTGTGGGGATTCACTCGGGGATAGCCAGTTGATCCATCTCAAGAAGCCAGAATTATACTCAAGACGGAGGATCTCTCCTTCAATTCCTTCAGGGGGTTTTAGGGATTTCTTATGTTTTGTTTTATCTTTTCTCTTGAGATGTTTTCCTTTATTGTTATGAACTAAACCCTTCGGATACCCGAAGGGGATGAAACCTATGATGAATCTTGTTATTGTTTTCTGAATTATATGATAAATACTTAGTTTGTTCTTAATTATGTGAGCTTAATCCAAATTTAATGTGCTTAGGTGGAGGAGGAATAGACCCTGCCTAAGAGTAGATCCAACATAATTAAGCGGAGTTGATCGCACGCCTAGAGATAGGGTGACGAGATTTTGTCGGATTAGGGTGAAACCTAATATGGGAATCCATAGATCGATTTATTGCTATTCTAGGGGGTTATTATAAGAGAACGAGAGTTCCACTAATTAACCTAGGGTTAGACGTTATTCGCCTCGAGAGAGGGTTTAATATACGTTAGGGAGTCTTATGGATCAAACTAAGTGAATAAATCGTATGGTTCAGTGTTAGATAACAAGTGAAGTCTAGGTGGGTTCTTCCTAGGGTATCGTCTAAATCAACTGAGTTTTTCCCAAGTTATTTTCCAAATTCATTCTTCTTTGTCTTAGAGTCTTTAGTTTAGTAGTTAATTAATTTAGATTAATAAACAACTTCACTTATTTTAGGCTAAATAATAGAAAGAAAGTTAGTATTAGTACTTTTAGTTCCTTTGGGTTCGATAATCCGGTCTTGCCTAAGCTATACTACTGTTCGATAGGTTCACTCGCCTCAATCGTTGTCAGAGTTAGTTTCCAGGTTCGATCATTCTTTTTATAAATTTTAAAGCTCTGATTCATAGCGATCAGTTCCTCATTATAAGACAAGTCTGACTAAATCTCAACCTCAGTAGGACCAATCACATGAGACGGGTCAGATTTGTACCGTCGAAGCACCGACACATGAAACACGTTATGAATCTTTTCTAACTCTGGTGGTAACATCAATCTATAAGCAACTAACGCAACTCGCTCAATGATCTCATACGGTCCAATGAATCTCGGACTCAGATTGCCTTTCCGGCCAAATCAAAGTATTTTCTTACACGGAGATACTTTCAAAAACACTTTCTCACAAACTTCGAATTCAATATCTTTTCGTTTCAAATATGCATAAGACTTTTGATGATCTGAAGCCGCTTTCAAACTGTCACGTATCACTTTCACTTTCTGCTCAGTCTCTTTTATAAGATCAACCCCGTGAATCTTATTCTCACTTAGCTCAGTCCAACACAATGGAGTTCGACATTTTCTATCGTAAAAGGCCTCATACGGTGCCATTTTAATGCTAGATTAAAAACTGTTGTTGTATGCAAACTCAATCAACGATAAATGCTTTTCCCACGTACTTTCAAACTCAAGAATGCAGCATCTAAACATATCTTCCAAAATCTGAATGATTCGCTTGGACTGACCATCCGTTTGCGGATGAAATGCAGTACTAAAATGCAATTTTGTGCCTAAAGCCTCTTGCAATTTCTTCCAAAATCGTGAGGTAAATCTCGGATCTCTGTCCGACGCAATAGATAGTGGCACCCCGTGCAATCTCACAATCTCAACAATATACAATTCAGCCAATCTATCGAGTGAATAATCTATACTCACCGGAACAGAATGAGCTAATTTCGTCAATCTGTCAACTATCACCCAGATTGCATCTTTCTTTCTCGAAGATAAAGGCAATCCCGACACAAAGTCCATCGTAATTCTCTCCCATTTCCACTCAGGAATCATGATCAGTCGTAGCAAACCGGACGGAACCTGATGTTCAGCTTTAACTTGCTGACAAACTAAACATTTAGACACAAAGTCAGAGATGTCCCATTTCATACCATGCCACCAATAAAATTTTTTCAAATCATTGTACATTTTCGTACTCCCCGGGTGAACAATCAAACGGCTATTATGAGCTTCGTTCATAATTAGCTGAATCAATTCTAAATTCTTCGGAACACAAATCTGATTTCTAAATCTCAAACAATCATCACTATCAACTCAAAATTCTGAATCAACATTCAATTCACACTGAGTTCGTTTAGCCATCATTTCAACATCACTTTTCTGGGCATCACAAATCTGACGTACAAATATCGGCTTTACTTTTAACTCGGCCAAAACCACACTATCATCACACAGATCTATCTGAGCATTCATTGCTCGCAAAGCACATATAGACTTTTGGCTCAAAGCGTCAGCTACAACATTAGCTTTACCCGGGTGGTAATCAATCACAAGTTCATAATCTTTCAACAATTCTAACCACCTTCTCTGTCGCAAATTCAATTCTTTCTGAGTCATCAAATACTTCAAACTCTTATGATCAGTATAAATATGACATTTCTCACAAAATAGATAATGACGTCAAATCTTCAACGCAAACACAATCGCGGCCAATTTATGGTCATGCGTCGGATAGTTCTTTTCATGCGGTTTTAGCTGCCTCGAAGCATAAGCAATAACTTTACCTTCTTGCATCAGCACACAGCCCAAACCATTCAACGATGCATCACTGTATACTATGAATTCTTTGCCCGATTCAGGTTGAACTAACACCGGTGCTTCCATCAATGACACTTTCAATTGCTCAAAACTCTGATGACACTTTTTTGACCACTCGAATTTAACATCTTTCTGTAGCAACTTCATCAACAGAGTCGTAATCATCAAGAAGCCTTTCACAAACCGTCTATAATATCCCGCTAGTCCCAGAAAACTACGAACTTCCGACACATTTCTCAGAGGCTTCTATTCCAAAATAGCTGAAATCTTACTCGGATCAACTCGTATTCCCGCAGCTGATACAATATGCCCCAGAAAACCAACTTCACACAACCAAAATTCACATTTGCTAAACTTAGCATACAACTGTTTCTCACGTAGAGTCTGTAGCACAATTCTCAAAATTTCGGCATGTTGCATCTCATCACAGGAATAAATCAAAATATCATCAATGAACACCACAACAAAGCGATCTAAATACGGTTTAAATATCCTATTCATCATATCCATAAACACTGCTAGAGCATTCGTTAATCCAAAAGGCATCACTAAGAATTCATAATGTCCGTACCTTGTTCTGAAAGCAGTTTTTGCCACATCAGATTCTTTGACTCTCAACTGATAGTAACCCAATCTCAAGTCTATCTTAGAAAACACTGTAGCTCCTCTCAGCTGATCAAACAAATCATCGATACGAGGCAATGGATATTTGTTCTTTATCGTCACTTTGTTTAATTGTCGGTAATCAATATAAATTCTCATAGTACCGTCTTTCTTTTTCACAAATAACACAGGAGCACCCCAGGGCGAGAAACTTGGTCGTGCAAATCCACTATCTGTCAATTCTTGCAACTAAGATTTCAACTCTTTCAATTCGGTCGGTGCCATTATGTACGGAGCTATAGAGATAGGAGTCGTTCCTGGAACTAATTCAATACCGAATTCAACTTCTCTGATTGGAGGTAATCCCGGCAATTCTTCAGGAAACACATGTGGAAACTCACTAACCACATGTACAGATTCAACTTTCTTTTCTGACACTTTTGTATCAATTGCATATGCTAGATAAGCTTCACAACCCTTTCTCACATAGTTCAGAGCTTTCATTACAGATACAACAGCTGGTAACCCTTTCAAATCACTGGATTCAATTCGAACTATCTCACCGTTCTGACTTCTCAATTCAATACTTTTTCTTTTACAATTCACAATAGCATTATACAGAGTGAGCCAATCCATACCCAAAATTATATTAAATTCATCGAACGGTAGCAACATCAAATTAGCCAGAAAACATATATAATGAAACATCAACGGGCAATTCTTGCACACCTTATCCACCAAGACACACTTGCCTAAGGGGTTCGATACTCTAACCATAAATTCAGTAGACTCAACAGGTAGAGTCTTATTCAATACTAAATTCACACACACATAGGAATGAGTTGAATCCGGATCTATTAATGCAATCACATCAGTATCAAATAGAGTAAAAGTACCAGTGATAACGTCTGAAGATGATGCTTCCTCTCGTGCACGTATTGCATAAGCTTGGACAGGTGCTCTCGCCTCCAATCTCACAGCTGTATCGGTAGTCCCTCTTTGACTTCCACTCACATTCCCGACATTTCTGGGTGGTCTACCCCTATCCATCACATTACTCGATCTCACATTCTGAACATTTTCTTCCTCAGTCATCTTTGGGCAGTCTCGAATGAAGTGATCTCGTGATCCACATTTATAGCAAACTCTATTGTTGTACTTGCCCCAGCATTCTCCCACATGTCGTCTTCCACACTGTCTACACTCAGGTTTGTTACTTTTGGCACTATCAACACTTGACTCTATTGGAGCTTGAGTTCTCGGACCAACACTTAGTCTTGCGCGGTCTCTATTCGGATGTCCAAATGAAGTATGTGATCGGTTGCTTGTATCTCTAAATCTCTTCGTCGAAGGTTGAGAAAACCTACTCATCGATCTTTTTCTTTCATCACGAGTTTCAGAATCAGTTTTCTTCTTTTCTTTACTGAGCTCCTAGGCTTTACATGCTCTTTCGACTGACACCACAAATTCGTTTATGTCAAGTATTCCAACCAATAACTTAATATCTTCATTCAATCCTTCTATAAAGTGTTTACACATATTAGCTTCGGTCAAAACACATTCCCGTGCATACTGGCTCAATCTCACAAATTCTCGCTCGTACTCAGTAACTGACAAACAACCCTATTTCAGCTCTAAAAACTCTTTATGTTTCTGATCAATAAATTGTTGACTGATATACTTCTTTCTGAACTCGGCTTGAAAGAAATCCCAAGTGATTCTCTCTCTCAGAACCATGAATATCAATGTTTTCCACCAATTATACGTAGTATCCCTCAACAACGAAACAGCACATTTTATACATTCATCAGGAGTCAACGACATCTCATCAAATACTCGAAGGGTATTCTCGAGCCAAAACTCAGCTCTCTCAGCATCATCATTGGCTGTGGCTCTGAACTCTTCAGCCCCGTACTTTCGAATCTTATCCACAGGAGGTTTATTCAATCTAATCGGATCTACAACTTGTGGCACAACAGGTACTTGTGGGGGTGAATGTTGTGGAGTAGCCAGATTCGTTCGAACGAACTCCAAAAACCACTCACTCACCATACGGAAGAAGGCTTGCTTAGCCTCTCCTCCCTCACTACTTTCATTTGTCCTAGATGTGGCCGGCGCTGTCCCTTAAGTGGGAGCAGGCGCATTACTCTCTACGTCGTCAGCAACTGCTCAATCGGGATCCATTTTCTATACGAAAACACATTTATAGCTGTCAGGATTCATCACACTATCGCAATTTCATATATGGCATGTATAGCTAGACTCACGCACGCTACGTTAGTCCGAGAATCGACTAAACTGTAGCTCTAATACCAATAAAATTATAACACCCCTAACCCGATACCATCGCTGGAATAGAGTTAACAGGCGTCACCGATCAATCGGAACATTTCACAATCAATTCTCAACACAAAGTCAATCATCATTAAAGCATATTATAACATAATCGTAAAGTCCCTTATTGAGGTCCTCGAGACCTCAAACACATGCTAGAAAGGGGTCAGGACTAAACTGAACACTTACGAAAATTCTCAAAAATTTAAAACTTTTTGAACACTGCAGAGGTCACACGCCAGTGTAGTCAGGCCGTGTGCCTCCCACGGCTACTAGACACACCCATGTGTCTTGGCCGTGCCAAAACAGGGCGTGTATACTGACTTATCCCCACGACCACCAGGCCCGCCCGTGTACCATGGCCGTGTACTCTTCGGCTATATACTGACTAAATCCCATGGTCACTAGGCACGCCCGTGTGCCACGACCGTGTATGCATAACAGGCCCTTTGCAAGGCCAATATGCCACCCACACTAGGGTCAATCAACAAGCTTCAAAGTAACAGCAATTCATGCTTCTAAATGCATTCAAACATACCATTCCATACACCAATTAGTCATTCACAATATCATCTACTTCTATAACTAATGACATTACAAATGAGTCCATCTAAGTATCAATTATACATATCAAAACATTTATAACTCAGACACCATATAATCCATACCAAAACTCATCTTCTAATCACCTCTTTCATCAACCATAAAGTCATGAAGCATACCACATTCATAGCTCATTCAAAAACTCAATATTATCTCATTTCCAAGCCAACTCTCATGGCAAGGATTAAACATCACAAATCATACCATAATTTCTAGTGTAACACCCCAAGCCCGGCCTAGAAGTTAGGCCCGAATATGGCGTGTCACATTGAAGGGAAAATTCCAAAATGACTTTGTTTAGTTAAAAACTTAAGTTTAAGCTTTAGAAGCCCAAAATCTATGAATCTTGTTAAGTTAGGATGAAAATCCCATATTTTAAGAAAATGTTCATATGTTGAGTTATATCGAAAACCACGTTTAAACTTTAGAAATTTATTTCAGTATCATAAATAGGCGGTAGACATAATAATAATAAAACCTAAAATCTAAAGTCAACTTGAAGATAAAAGGCCTTATTATAATCCAATGGAAAACAAAGTATTTAAAATAAATTCATTTGAACAAATTAAAACATCTAAATAGCTTGTAGTGTGGCCATCTCTGAGTCCTCTGCCAAGTCGAGCCGCTTACTGAGCGTCACCTGAAACATTAATTAAAAGGGTGTGAGTTTCAAAACTCAGTGTGTACGACCCTTGGTAATCCAATCAACATGCAATTATCACAATTATCACGTTAGGCCTAAGCCCTATCAAAATCGGTGGTCTTGGGCCTTAGCCCACAATGACCTCATATCACATCAGTATCACATGAATGCAATGCACCCATCCCAAATCCAACCCTGCACTCCACCCGTACCAACCCTACACTCCTGTGGGGATATAAATATCAACCCACCCAGCCCTACACTCCAAAGGTAGCACCAACAGCGGCACTACTAAAACGTTGCAGCAAAGCTGCTAAGCATATAATGGGCTTAAAGCCACCGGTGGATCCACGGTCGTCAAGCGACTATGCGATTCTCACATATCTTCCTCCGTATCATCAAACCCACCCAAGTGCAACATATATCTCATGAATGTAACATACACATTTTCACACATTAAGCACCTAGGGGTATTTTAGTCATTTCACTACCCAGGGGTATTTTAGTAAATCTACCCTACAGGGGTATTTTCGTAATTCTACCTTACAGGGGTATTTTGTAATTTCTACCCTACAGGGGTATTTCCGCAATTTCTACCCTATAGGGGTATTTTCATAATTTCTTTCATCTCGGGTTTTAGTTATGAACTTTTGACCATCAACAATTCCTCGCGGTTAAAGTGAACAAACACTATGCACCAGGTAAGATCTCAGAAAAGATGAGGTGGGTCACTAGGACCGCTTAAGTACCAAGCTCTCCCTCGATCCAATCCTAGACATGCATATGTCGGTTACCACACTCTAACTAATCGACTTGTCCACAGACATGTTTGATTAATAAATTAAGTCTTATGTAATTTTAAGAATTTATCAGAACTAGGCCTAGAGTCCATTAAACCTAGCATACATTTCTATAATCCCATAAGGCCCACTAAGCCCATTCATGTTTATATAGCCCATTAGGCCCACTCATGTTTATGTAGCCCATTAGGCCCGATCATAATCAAACCATACACCCCTTTCATGTCAATTCAATATTCAAATACACATATCAATCTTTGCCGATTTGGGCCCACGAGCTCGGCAGGCCCGTTTAGCCACTTTCGGCTTTTCGGCGTTGCCGCCATCGTGTGTGTGTAGTGTTTGTACACACCTTCAATTTCGAAGCATGCTACGATTCCTTAGCCATGAACCTATAATCAATCAAAACTAACAGTTAATCATACGCTTAGTATCGTTTCTCCCTTTTTTTAATCAAAAGCTAAAAACATACCAATCCCTTACCTTGAACGATTAAGCCTATCAACCCTTCACTTATTCGCTAACCGCAATTGACTCCAAGATCTATGTTAAAGAACCTTGACTATCAAAGGCTGCACAACCAAGTGATTTACATCCATCAAAAGTCACTCTTAACCAATCCTAACCATATTCGGCCAACCATTAATCCAAGAATTATAGATGAGTACACTTACCGATTGACTAGGGACTTTACCACACCAAAACCCAAAGCGCGAGGAGAGTACCTAGTCAAAGAAGCAACAACAATTCGGTAGAGAAACACAAGGGTTCGGCCTAGTTAAGAGAATGAGTGAAAGACACAATGAGGGGTTTCGGCTAAGAATAAGATAATAAAGCGATTAAAACTTACCCATTTTGTTGAATAAAGAAAGATTTGCTCTCTTACCGCCACAAGATTACTTGCCCACAAGATTTTAGATTATAGAGTGTGATTTTTAGACGTGAGATTCGGTTTTACATATGGAGAAGAAGAAATTGGTTTGACAAAGAATGAAACCCCAATGAGAGAATTTCTTCTCTAATTCGGCAATAGAAGAAATACTGTGGGAGGGAAGGAGAATTTGGTCTAGGCACTTTTGTTTGGAAAAAGAAAGAAATTATGATTACTCGGGTATTTGCCAAAGGGAAAGAAACTAAAAAGAATTGGGAGATTGGAAGGAATTTTCCCCTAATTAATCAACTAAAGCACACAAAAGCAACAAAAGCCCTACTTAACCATACGGCACACATATATATTAAAAAAATAATAAATAAATAAATAAAATAAACCTACACTCCCCAGTCGACTCAAACTTATCACCAATTAAATTCTTTTATTTTCCCCAAATTTTATCTTCATCCCCATCCAAAAATTATGTTTTTTAGCAAAAAAATCCAATTTGAATTACATTCAAATTGCTTTCCCCGAACAGCAGCCATCCTTTGGTGTTTCGGTCCACTTCAAACACCTTCCCCACGCCAGCAGCAAAATAGCAGGTTATTGCGTACAAGGCAACTCAAAACCAAGACTTCCAGGCACCACTACACGCTACCAGCCACTAGGACTCGAACCTGCGACCACTCGGATCCATAGCACACTTCTCGCCACTGCACCATAACTCTTCTTGTGATGTGTTCCATTCTCAACTTCTTTTAAGGCTTATTTCCCAGCGACCGAATCATCCAAAGAATTCTAAAAATATTCGCCACACCCAGCTTCGAACCTCCAACCTCTTCACTATGATACACGCCCTTTGCCACTGCGGCGCCCGCTTTATTTGAGTCATATTTCCTCCCTAATTAATTATAAACCTTTCTGCCGCGCTCCAGGTTTACTTAAAAAAAAACCAACATTTAGCGCACGCCGCGACTAGAACCCTGCTCCCCCTCCTACTCCTAACGCCTTTGCCACTGGGCCAGGCATTTCTTTGTGTCGTAAATCAGACCCAACTAATTATAAGGACTAAACTCTGGCCTTCATACTAACATATGCGCAATAAAAAATTTTTCCCAAGTCCAAGACTTGAACCTTTGACCACCATCTTGTTCAGTACCCCCCAAACCACCAGACCACCCACTTCCTTGTGCTATCTTTTAACCCAAAAATATTTTAAAAGCCTTCTGACTAACACCAACCTCACTTGAGGGTAAAAACAAAATTTTTGCTAAAGCCCTAGATCGAGCCCAGGACTTTTCCAACACTACCAACCCTTCCTAAATCACCTAAAAATTAAACTAAACATGCAATCATAATTTTTTTAAAACACACATTCTCTCGACACACGAAACCCATTTATTCTAGGCCCAATTTTTGGGGCATTACATCTAGTCTATACATGCCATATTTAATCTATATACATCTTTCCAAAAGTACCCAAAATAGATTGCCGATAGTGTGATTGATATGCTGACGATCCCGGATCCGAGCTAGCTTTATTGACACTGCAAAAGCAGAGAAACAAATCACACAGTAAGCTTTCCAAAGCTTAGTAAGTTCATAACATAACACATTTACATCAACAAACCATCACATAGATTATTTCACAGATACCTATATATATATCATACCATCCAAAACTAATATACTCATTTAACATTTCATAATCTCATTCATAGATTCATCAACAACATAGGTTCCGAACGTACCTTAGCCAACACCTAGTAATCAATTTCATTTGCTACTCAATACTCACTTTTCCCTTTCAATCAACTTCTATCTTTTCTTCGATTCAATCGCACACTTAGTGCCCAGATATTTAGCCAAAACTTAATTAACATCGCACACATAGTGCATTTATATCAAACCGCTCTTCAGTCGGTATCGCACACACAGTGCCGATTACAAAGTCGAAGCTTATATTATTTCACACACACAGTGCTAAACATCTCAATCACGTTTCCGAATACACACACTTAGTGCCACATAACTCAAACTCAAACTCTCACATAGCATCCACATTTCAATATCATTATAACATTCATTTCATAGCATTTAACATATCTAAATATTCGTATTATGCCCGAACTTACCTCAGACGTCGAACTATCGAAACGGTCGATCAATCGAGCACTTTATCTTTGCCTCGATCTCGATCCGAACCTCTCCTCTCTTAGTCTATACACATTCACATTCAATCCATTCAATTACCAAATCATTCATTTTAGTCCAAACACACATATTTAGGGCATTTTACATAATGGCCCTCACATTTTCACATTTCGACACTTTAGTCCCTAATTCACAAAATCATCAAATTTACATAATTTCTTTCTGCACAAGCCTAGCCGAATTTTCCTTGTGTTCATACAAGCCCACATATTTCATTTATTTCACATTTTAATCCTTCAATTTCACATTTTCTCTATTAAGCCTAAAATGCTCAATTTCACTAAAAATCCCAATACAAACTATGTTAACCCAACACCAAGTTTTCATATTTCACTATCAACTAGCACATAGCTCAACATTCATCAATGGCTCATCACAAAAACATCATAAATTCACAAAATTACAACATGGGTTAGCTAGAACACGAAGCAACGATTACGAAAATGTAGAAATTATCAAAAACTAAAACCAAAACATACCTCAATTTAGCTTAGCAAGTGCCAAAATTTCAAAAGCTTCAATGGCTATTCTCTTTTCTATTTTTTGGTGGAAAGACGGATAGAAAATGGCCATTTCAATGTTTTGTTTTGCTATAAAATAACTTAATTATCAAATGCCATCTTTGCCCTTAATGAAATGCTTATGAAATCATTTAAACTATGGACATATTTGTCCATCAACCACCCCACTACCAATAAATGGATTAATTGCCTTTTAAGGGCTTCACATTATAAAGACATCAACAATTGAATACTTAACAATCAGCACATAGCATTTTACACTTTACGCGATTAAGTCCTTTCTCTAATTCAGCACACAGTCAATAAAATTATCGTACAGAATTTTCACACAGGCTATATTACATATTGTTCACAAAGAAAATAATACTAAAATATTATTTTGACCTCGAATTTGTGGTCTCGAAACCACTATTCTGACTAGGGTCTAAATCGGGTTGTTACAGATGTCTTATACTCAATGTGTTGTTTTGTTTTTGGGATATAGTAGGTATCCTTTAATGAACTTATGGATTTTTGAAGTCAAGCATTAGTTATATTGCCACAACATTATTTAATAAAGGACAGTAGGCACTCCAATGTTTAGAATTTCCAAGTAGGCCAGCATCATTTTTTTTTCTCCATCGTGCTATTGATTAGAAAGGCAAGTCTAGGCAAGAGTGTGTTTTATGAAAATAAAATTAAGGGCACTCCGCTGTAGCAAAAAGGATTGAGTAGCCAAGGAGGTAGTTGTATGCTTCATCCATCTTTTTAGTCAAAAGTTTGAGCTTTATGGGTGACTTTAAGTTTAAATTGTGACGTGATTAAGTACTCAGCAATTCGTTTTATGCTCCACTGTGATTGTCAAGTCAAGGAATTTCGTGACATGCTAAACCCCCTAATGATGATGATAATAATAATACTATTTAAAAAAAAGAAAAAAACAAATGAAAAAAAAGAGAGCATAAATATGATTAACATATTCTAAGTAGGCTTAAAGCAAGTAACTTATTTTTAGGTAATAAAGGAATTAAGTAAATTAGAGCATGGTTGCTATAGGCCAAAAGAGAGAATACATGAGTACTTAGGAGATTCTGGCTTACGGAAAAAAATTTGCACTGCCTTTGTTGAGCAAGCGTTTGACACTCGAACGAGTTTTAGGAAAAAGGGAGACTGCTAAAATTGATGTACTTGTTGTTATTCGAATAGCCTAGCAGTATGAGTTGGTCTGATGCGTTGGCAAAATGTTGGCATTTATGGATGCATGCATATTTTGCTTGAGGACAAGCAATAACTCAGGTTAGGGGGTGTGATAACTCTTGAAAAGAGTTATATTTTATGCATTTGGACCTAGTTAATTACCTATACTTAAGAACATCTAGTTGCATTTTAGGACATTTCATTAGTATTTTTAACATTGCATTAGAACTTGGGTTGCGTTTAAATATTAGGTGCTTTTAATTGCTCGTGGAAGGGTTGTGTTTTGTAGTAGTGGCAGGTGTAAGTTGAGGAACAAGAAATAAAGGAGTGAAGTTCTGTCAGGGAAAAAGGGTGGTCAAATTGCCAGCTCGTATGTCATGGCAATACCGAGAAGGTGTCCAGTTAGCATTCAACGTATATCAGTTTCAGCCCAACTCTACTTGTACCAGATAAATCTACCTAAAAAAGAGGAGAAGATAAATCTTGGGGCTATTGGAATTATCCTGAAAAAGAATATAAAAAACAATAATTTAAAAAGAAGCAAAGGAGGAAACCCTAGGAGGCGGAACCACAGGTAAAGATCCTTAGGCAAATTAGAAGGTAGCGGCTGAATAAAGACAGAAAGAAGAAAGATGCAAGCAACCCCTCTCAGCACCTCAGGATACTACATAGCTGGAGTGTGGATTGGATAAGTGAACATTGTCTTCCCGATGTTCTTCCATTATTTCTAATTTGTTCCTTTGTGAATTACAGTGATGAAAACGATATTTGAGTTGAATGTTATTTGCCAACCTATAAGTTAAATCTCATAGGATTGAGATTACTTTAATGAAACTTTAACTGTCTTTAATGACTGTAGTATAAATCTGAATTATCTTTACTATTTTATTCAATTGTTTTATTCTTTAAAATGTATGCGAGCAATCCCTAGACATAGTCGACTGTGCAGCATACCTTTAAATTAATCTAAAGTCTGAAAAGTTTATATTAGTTAGACCGTAGTTCAATGATATGAGCAAGTATTGGACAGATACTTGTAGTAGACTCTAGACATAGAACAGCGCTCATACAGAAGGGAATGGTGTAGGGTACCATATTAAAGGCGTATAGATACATGTAAGGTAACTTGAGGTTTCTACCTTTGAAAGAAGCAGGCCACTTTAGAACTCTTCTGAGTAGTAGGTTATGTAGGATTTTGTTGAGGCACTACTAACAGGAAAAGTAGATTCTTAGTAATCCCAACCTTCCCACTCAACATCGCGTAACCGTTATCTTTTGCCATAATATCTTTGACATTGCATCCTTAGTTGTTTATTTGTCAGTTGCATATTACTCCTATCACTCATTTCCATAATTGACATTATATTTCTACTCTTGTTTTGCCATAGCATTTCCAAGCATTTATTAATTCCACATATCGCATACACTATTATTCTTTTTAATTGCCACTGCAAACTTACCATAGCTTTACCATAGCATTAATCACATTTTATTATAATGACTTGACCACTTTAGTGCCTCAATTCAATCCTCGTGGGAATGATACTCACTCATCACTTTATTACTTGATCCGACATGTATACTTGTACAATTCACATATTATATTCACACGTGACACTCCTGTCGAACCATTCATGTGACCTACAAGGAGCGTAATTGGGGAAAATCTGTACAAACAGTTCATTGAACTGAAAATGAAGCAAAAGCAAGAAGCCAAGCAACGAACAAAACATAGGAGGGATCCCCAAAGACCAGGCAAGAGGAAGGTCAAAGCACGGATGTCATGAATGATAGGATTAACAGGCATTTCAATGTCCAAATGGCAAACACGTTGGATGTAAGACATCGGCGACATCCTAATTCTCATCGCACAACAAAATGGATGGCTAACACCAACATCACTACCAGACATGTTCGTGCGATTTCCACCATGAGAGAGGACAACAATGAGGATGAGTCGGAACATGATTCCGATTAATTTTGGACATTTCTTAAGTTATTTTTAAATTGGACATTGTACTTAAGTTTTTGGGATGATGGTTATTGGTTTGTTTTTATTTTTTAGGAACTTTGGTATTTTATATATATATATATATATATATATATGTATATTGCATTTTTCTTTGTAGGAACCCCAAACTTTTGACGGCACTACCATTACAAGCCAAAATCGAAAGGAGGACTAGTCCCACCAATTGCACTGCATGTGTTAAGCCACTCGGGTAACCTCTTTCCTTTATATTTTGAATTGCACATTAGAGACAATGTGCCAAATAAAGTGTGGGGGTGACTTAGGAAAATTTTTAATTTTTTTTCCTCTTTATTACTTTATTTTATTTCTTTCATTTTAGTTTTTAATTTTTATTTTCATGTTTGTGCTTGAGCTTGTAGAAATACAAATGATTGGTTAGGAGCATATACCTAGGTTGTTTGTTTAAATTGTAAATTTTGCCTGAAATTAAATAATTTAGGTTGTCTATATTTAGAGTAATTAGTTCAATTTATTAGACTATAAATATGTAAAAGGGATTAGATATACTAAGTGATAAAGGTAGATATGAATAGGTAATTATATTTGTAGAAGTATAGGGTGTTCGAATTAAAAAGAAAATACTCGGTAAAATCCATGGTTATTGAAACGATTTAGTATGAGTAGTATAACTCTTATAAAAAGTGTAACACCCCAAACCCGGTCAATACACCACGACCTCGTCCACGACCGCGTCCACCTCGAGTACTCATGACTAAAATCTCTACGTATCTGATTTAGGAGTTTTATGCATCAGTAATTATTCCCTTTGTTTTAATAGCAAAGTCTTATGAATATTAAAGAAGCTTTGTTTCGCGAGTTCACAGAATCCTATCGGTTCTGGGTTTCTACAAGAATCCACTATTGCTAATCATACAATCCCATCAATATCAAAATCACAAGCAATAGTGAGGGTACTTACAGGCGAACTAGTGTTAGGAGACTCGGTGCCATGCCTTTTTCACCACATATTTAAAAACAAAACTCTTAAAACAACTTTTCAAAACATTTTGGGCCTCGGGCCCACAGCCGAAGCCTTTGAAGTGTTTGGTTATTATGAATTATTACGGGTTTAGATTGGGCTCGTAGATTAGAATATTCAGCCGTTGGACCCTAGGATTAGTCTACTCAAACATATGCATAAAACTTAAAGCTCTTAAACAAACTCGTGAAGTAAGTCGCGAGTTAAGGTGTGGTAACCTTGGTGCGCATGTCTAGGATTGGATCCGGAAGAGCTTGGTACTTAGCAGATCCTAGCGACTCACCTCCTCTTCGCAGAATCCTGCAGTGCGTAGCTACGGTTCACCTTAACCAAGAGGACTTGTTCATAGGCTAAACCGATTATTAAAACCCGAAAGAGAATTAGCCTTGCTGTTTTAAAACTCTTAGTGTTAGAAAAAAAAAATTCAAAAGTTTACCTCTTTGGTTTGTGAAACCCTAAATTTGATCTTAAAAGACATTTTCTTGATTTTTCAAAATGCCCTAGTGGCAAAATTACAAAAATGCCCTTGTGTTATAAAATTACCATATTACCCTCAACTTTTGATAAAATGATTTTTACTTTACAAAATACCAAAATTTTGAGGTTTCAAATATTAAGATACTCTGGTTTATGTAAATTTACTAAAATACCCCTGGTTGATAAAATTACCAAAATGCCCTTGATTTCTAAATTTTCAGATTTCTCTCGATCTTTTACTAAAATATTCCTATTTTACTAAATATCAGAAAATTATATCTTGTGAAATATTGTGATATTCCGATTTGGAGAATTTATGAAAATACCCATGATTTCCAAAATTACAAAAATAACCCTACTTTCTGAAATTTTTGCAGCACACTTTGTTGAAAAACAAAACTTTTAAGATGACCCCTGAGATTTTGTAAATTTTGAAATATCTTTAAGTTGGAAAAACTATTTTCAAAATGGACCCTGATTTATTACTGAAATACCCCGATAGGAAAAATGACGGAATTACCCGTGGGTAGAAAATGAAACTTGATTGCTCGAAAGAACTACTCTCGGAAACTTCAGTGCATAAAATTGCTCGTGGATAAAACAGTGAAACAAGAATTTCTAATGCATAAAACTTTCTAAATAGACTAAATCGAGGCGTTAGATATGAGTTCTAGGGGGCGTGGTCGCAATACTCGTGGACGTGGTAGAGGCAGGATGTCAGTGTCTGAACCAGTTGGGTCTCGCCATGGGTCGTAGAGAGGCGATGCCGCCGCCACCGGTGTTGAGGTGGAACAACAGGATCAGACTGGAGGAGACGAAGCAGTATCACAGGCTATGCTGCGGGTGCTTGAGCGAGTAGCAGGAGCCAATGGGGGCAGTGGGACTAGGAAGTCAGTGCCCGAAAGGCTTAGGGCGAATGGAGCCGAGGTTTTTCGGAGGAGTGTCCGGGTAGCTCCAAACGTGGCGCAGGAAATCTTGGTGGAGGCAAGTGGAAAGGATTATGGACGACTTAGACTTGACTGCTGAGGAGAAGCTTAAGGGTGTTGTTTCGTTGCTGCGAGATGAGGCCTACCAGTGGTGGCTCACTGTTAAGGAAAGTACCCCTGCGGATCGAGTGGACTGGGGTTACTTTACGATCAAGTTCGAAGGGAAGTATGTGAGCAAGCTATATGGATGCTCAGAGGAAGGCGTTCCTCAATCAACGGTGCAAGGTAGCAAATCGATAGCGGAGTACGGTCGAGTTTACTGCGTTTGAGCCGGTATCTTTGGGAATCGTGGCAAAGATTATGAGAGATCGCAGATTTGAAGATGGGCTACGGGATGAGTGCGAGTTTTGATTGCTCCGCAACGGGAAAGAGACTTCGCCGTTTTAGTGGAGAAAGCTCGGATAGCTGAGGAGGTCAAGGAGGCTGAGAGGCACAACAGAGAAAGAAACCGTGATAAGAGAAGTGTTGGATCGCCAGAAGTGTTTGAGAGGGTTCAGAAAAGACCGAGGGTCGAGACTCCTGTTCGTATTGCTAAGCCAGCCGCCGGAAATTCGGATCGTCCGTGTGCGCAGTGTGGAAGGTATCATGTTGGCGAGTGCTGGAATCGGGTTCGGGAATGCTTTAGATGCAAGTCCAAGTCTCATCTTGTTAAGGACTGTCCCCAGAATCCGAATAGGACTCAAACAGAAGGTCAAGGTTATGTGCAACCAGGCAGAGGTGGTCAGCAAGTGACAAGAGGTCGGGGTACAAACCATGGAGGAAATGGTTCCGGCCGAGGTCGTGGAGCAGTAAACCGCGGTAATGGTGGCACGGAGGCAAGACAACCAAGTCTGGTTTATGCGGTCCGTCGGAGGGAGGATAATGATGTGCCGGATGTGTCAGCGGGTAAGTTTCCCATACTTGGAATATTCTTTGTTGTTTGGTTCGTTTTGGTAGTTGGGTGTTTTGTTGCTCGTAAATTATTTGGAACCTTGGGTTTAGACTTAGATATTGTGCCTAGAAATGTGTTGGTTCTTTGAGATCGAGTGCGTGACTATAGCGTAGTGGGTTGTTAGTCTAGCCAAGTAATTTCGAGGACGAAATTATTTTAAGGAGGGTAGAATTGTAACACCCCGGTTCTAGGGGTTAGGCTTTTGGTCTTGAGCTCAGTGTTGGCACACTTGGTGTGTGGTTGGGTAAGTTTTAGGGTCCCGAGAACCCTAGGTGGTGGTGGAAAGCCTTAGGAAATTTTTAGTTTTAGGGGTTAAAAGGGAGCTTGGATAGAGGGGGCCTTAAGTGAAATTTTGGTGAAGTTTTGGCACAAAGAATGGCTTGGCAGAGTGGCAAGGAGGCACCACATAAGGCATGGGAAAGTGACGCCTCAAGGGGGAGCTGGAAGGGGTCTCATGTTTGATTCGCAAGGGCAGCAGGTGGGGCTTTGTTTTTGCGTCATTTTGGTGAGGTGGTGGACGGTTTTTGAAGGCTTAAAAGATGGATGAAGACTTGGTCTTCCTTTTTTGAATTCGGCTAGGAAGGAAGGATTAAAGTTTGACTCATTCAAACCTTTTTGAATGGATGGCTAGGAGAAGAGATGAGTTGGAGGTTATTTTGAATTTTTGAAGGGTTGGTGTAGAGTGAAAGTAGGAGGATTTTTGGGAGTTGGTGGGGGTTGAGTTGTTGGCCGATTTAGTAGTATAAATAGGGGGGGAGGTGCTCACCTTTGGTCATTTTTTTCTTTCACCATTTGTTTTCTCCCTTGCCGAAAGTTCTTCCCCTTTTCTTTATTTATTCTTCCCCTAGTCTCTTGCCGAAAGAGAGTCAAAGCAAACCCCTTTCCATCTCATTTCTTTGTAGCCGAAACCAAAAGTGGGCATAACCCTTTGTGCACCTATTTCCCTCTCCCTTCATGCTTTTCTTTTAAACCTTGCTTAAACCGAAATCACCTTTAGAGCCTGCCATTGCCGAATATCCCAAACTCCATCTAGGAGCCTTGCCGAATCATCCATCCTCTCATTCTCTCTGCTGTGGTTGCAAGTCAGTGAAGCCGAATCTTATCTCTTGTGGTAGCCGAATTGGTGGGGAGCCTCTGAAGTCTTGAAAGATATCATCATGGATTAATAGCTTGGTAAGTGGTTTGGGTAAGAATATTTAGTAAGTTTTGTTACTTAGTTTATGACTCGGGGTTTAATCGTTGTTACGATTAAGTGTTACGATGGAGGCAACAACCAAATCAGAGTGGGCAAAGGAAAGTCCCTATCCCGAAGTTCAAGAAGAGGGCTGTCTCGGTGGTTCGGGTTTGGCCACCGGGGTGTGGGCCAGCAGCGGGGGATAGTTATAGGCAGATAGCTGTTGTTTCGTTGAGTGATAGCATAGAGATCGAAAGCTTAGAACTGCAAGTGATAAGGTGCGTAATCATCGCACTATTTCTGTGGTTTTGGTTTGCTAAT